>JAJHPF010000014.1:3634225-4834225 GCA_024447775.1 Carex cristatella
GCTCCTAACCACAAGAACAAGTGCAAATGTGGTTCATAAGCACAAGATCAACGGCAAAAGAGGTTGTTAAGCACACCGACAACGTCAATTGAGTTTGTTAAGCACACAAACAAGGGCAAATGAGGTTCCCAAGCACAAGAACAAGTGCAAATGACGTTCATCATTACAAGATCAAGCGCAAAATAGGTTGTTCAGCACACGAACAATGCAAATTGAGGTTGTTAAGCACACGAACAAGGGCAAACGAGGTTACTAAGCACAAGAACAAGTGGAAATGAGGTTCATCAGCACAAGATCAAGCGCAAAAGAGGTTGTTAAGCACTCGAACAATGCAAATTGAGGTTCTTAAGCACACAAAAAAGGGTAAACGAGGTTCGTAAGCACAAGAACAAGTGCCAATAAGGTTCATAAGCACACGATCAATCGCAAAAGATATTGTTAAGCACACGAACAACGCAAATTGAGGTTATTAAGCACACAAAAAGAGCAAATGACGCTCCTAACCACAAGAACAAGTGCAAATGAGGTTGATAAGCACAAGATCAAGCGCAAAAGAGGTATTTAAGCACACGAACAACGCCAATTGAGGTTGTTAAGCACACAAACGGTTCCTAAGCACAAGAACAAGTGCGAATGAGGTTCATAAGCACATGAACAAGCGGAAAAGAGGTTGTTAAGCACACGAACAACGGCAATTGAGGTTGTTAAGCACACCAACAAGGGCAAATGAGGTTCCTAAGCACAAGAACAAGTGCAAATGAGGTTCATAAGCACAAGATCAAGGGCAAAAGAGGTTGTTAAGCACACGAACAACGCCAATTGAGGTTGTTAAGCACACAAAAAAGGACAAATGAGGCTCCTAAGCACAAGAACAAGTGCAAATGAGGTTCATAAGCACAAGATCAACCGCAAAAGAGGTTGTTAAGCACACGAACATAGCCAACTGACGTCGTTAAGCACACAAACAAGGGCAAATGAGGTTCCCAAGCACAAGAACAAGTGCAAATGACGTTTATTAGTACAAGATCAAGCGCAAAAGAGGTTGTTAAGCACACGAACAACGCCAATTGAGATTATTAAGCACACAAACAAGGGCAAATGAGGCTCCTAAGCACAAGAACAAGTGCAAATGAGGTTCATAAGCACAAGATCAACGACAAAAGATGTTGCTAAGCACACGAACAAGGCCAATTGAGGTTGTTAAGCACACAAACAAGGCTAAATGAGGCTCCTAAGCACAAGAACAATTTCAAATGAGGTTCATAAGCACAAGATCAAGGACAAAAGAGGTTGTTAAGCACATGAACAACGCCAATTGAGTTTGTTAAGCACACAAACAAGGGCAAAGGAGGCTCCGAAGCACAAGAAAAAGTGCAAATGAGGTTCATAAGCACAAGATCAACGGCAAAAGAGGTTGTTAAGCACACCGACAACGCCAATTGAGTTCGTTAAGCACACAAACAAGGGCAAATGAGGTTCTCAAGCACAAGAACAAGTGCAAATGACGTCCATCAGCACAAGATCAAGCGCAAAAGAGGTTGCTAAGCACACGAACAATGCAAATTGAGGTTGTTAAGCACAGGAACAAGGGCAAACGAGGTTACTAAGCACAAGAACAACTACAAATGAGGTTCATCAGCACAAGATCAAGTGCAAAGGAGGTTGTTAAGGACACGAACAACGCCAATTGAGGTTGTTAAGCACACAAACAAGGGCAAAGGAGGTTCCCAAGCACAAGAACAAGTGCAAATGACGTTCATCAGCAGAAGATCAAGCGCAAAATAGGTTGTTAAGCACACGAACACTGCAAATTGAGGTTGTTAAGCAGACGAACAAGGGCAAAAGAGGTTCCTAAGCAAAAGAACAAGTGCACATGAGGTTCATAAGCACAAGATCAAGCACAAAAGAGGTTGTTAAGCACACGAACAACGCAAATTGAGGTTATTAAGCACACAAAAAAGTGTAAACGAGGTTCTTAAGCAAAGGAACAAGTGCAAATGAGGTTCATAAGCACAAGATCAAGCGCAAAAGATGTCGTTAAGCACATGAAAAACGCAAATTGAGGTTGTTAAGCACACAAAAAAGAGCAAATGAGGCTCCTAAGCACAAGAACAAGTGCAAATGAGGGTGATAAGCACAAGATCAAGCGCAAAAGAGGTAATTAAGCACACTTACAACGCCAATTGAGGTAGTTAAGCACACAAACGGTTCCAAAGCACAAGAACAAGTGCAAATGAGGTTCATCAGCACATGAACAAGCGCAAAAGAGGTTGTTAAGCACACGAACAACGACAATTGAGGTTGTTAAGCACACCAACAACGCCAATTGAGGTTGTTAAGCACACAAACAAGGGCAAAGGAGGTTCCCAAGCACAAGAACAAGTGCAAATGACGTTCATCAGCACAAGATCAAGCGCAAAATATGTTGTTAAGCACACGAACATCGCAAATTGAGGTTGTTAAGCACACGAACAAGGGCAAATGAGGCTCCTAAGCACAAGAACAAGTTCAAATGAGGTTCATAAGCACAAGATCAAGGGCAAAAGAGGTTGTTAAGCACACGAACAACGCCAATTGAGGTTGTTAAGCACACAAAAAAGGACAAATGAGGCTCCTAAGCACAAGAACAAGTGCAAATGAGGTTCATAAGCACAAGATCAACGGCAAAAGAGGTTGTTAAGCACACGGACATAGCCAATTCACGTCGTTAAGCACACAAACAAGGGCAAATGAGGTTTCCAAGCACAGGAACAAGTGCAAATGACGTTCATTAGCACAAGATCAAGCGCAAAATAGGTTGTTAAGCACACGAATAATGCAAATTGAGGTTGTTAAGCACACGAACAACGCCAATTGAGATTGTTGAGCACACAAACAAGGGCAAGTGAGGTTCCTAAGCAAAAGAACATGTGCAGATGAGGTTCATTCGCACAAGATCAAGCACAAAAGAGGTTGTTAAGCACACGAACAACGCTAATTGGGGTTCTTAAGCACACACAAACAAGGGCAAATGAGGTTCCTAAGCACAAGAACAAGTGCAAATGAGGTTCATAAGCACAAGATCAAGCGCAAAAGAGGTTGTTAAACTCACGAACAACGCCAATTGAGGTTATTGAGGATACAAACAAGGGCAAACGAGGTTCCTAAGTACGAGAACAAGTGCAAATGAGGATCATAAGGACAAGATCAAGCGCAAAAAAGGTTGTTAAGCACACGAACAACGCCAATTCACGTCGTTAAGCACACAAACAAGGGCAAATGAGGTTCCTAAGCACAAGAACAAGTGCAAATGAGGTTCATAAGCACAAGATCAACGGCAAAAGAGGTTGTTAAGCACACGAACAACGCCAATTGAGTTCGTTAAGCACACAAACAAGGGCAAATGAGGTTCCCAAGCACAAGAACAAGTGCAAATGACGTCGATCAGCACAAGATCAAGCACAAAATAGGTTGTTAAGCACACGAACAATGCAAATTGAGGTTGTTAAGCACACGAACAAGGGCAAACGGGGTTACTAAGCACAATAACAAGTGCAAATGAGGTTCATCAGCACAAGATCAAGTGCAAAGGAGGTTGTTAAGCACACGAACAACGCCAATTGAGGTCGTTAAGCACACAAACAAGGGCAAAGGAGGTTCCCAAGCACAAGAACAAGTGCAAATGACGTTCATCACCACAAGATCAAGCGCAAAATAGGTTGTTAAGCACACGAACAATGCAAATTGAGGTTGTTAAGCAGACGAACAAGGGCACAAGAAGTTCATAAGCACAAGACCATGCGCAAAAGATGTTGTTAAGCACACGAACAACGCAAATTGAGGTTATTAAGCACACAAAAAAGAGCAAATGAGGCTCCTAAGCACAAGAACAAGTGCAAATGAGGTTGATAAGGACAAGATCAAGTGCAAAAGAGGTATTTAAGCACACGAACAACGCCAATTGAGGTAGTTAAGCACACAAACGGTTCCTAAGCACGAGAACAAGTGCAAATAAGGTTGATTAGCACATGAACAAGCGCAAAATAGGTTGTTAAGCACACGAACAATGCAAATTGAGGTTCCTAAGAAAAAGAACAACTGCACATGAGGTTCATAAGCACAAGACCATGCGCAAAAGATGTTGTTAAGCACACGAACAACGCAAATTGAGGTTATTAAGCACACAAAAAAGAGCAAATGAGGCTCCTAAGCACAAGAACAAGTGCGAATGAGGTTGATAAGCACAAGATCAAGTGCAAAAGAGGTATTTAAGCACACGAACAACGCCAATTGAGGTAGTTAAGCACACAAACGGTTCCTAAGCACGAGAACAAGTGCAAATAAGGTTGATTAGGACATGAACAAGCGCAAAAGAAGTCGTTAAGCACACGAACAACGGCAATTGAGGTTGTTAAGCACACCAACATGGGCAAATGAGGTTCCTAAGCACAAGAACAAGTGCAAATGAGGTTCATAATCACAAGATCAAGGGCAAAAGAGGTTGTCAAGCGCACGAACAACGCCAATTGAGGTCGTTAAGCACACAAACAAGGGCAAATGAGGCTCCTAAGCATAAGAACAAGTTCAAATGAGGTTCATAAGCACAACATCAAGGGCAAAAGAGGTTGTTAAGCACACGAACAACGCCAATTGAGGTTGTTAAGCACACAAAAAAGGACAAATGAGGCTCCTAAGCACAAGAACAAGTGTAAATGAGGTTCATAAGCACAAGATCAACGGCAAAAGAGGTTGTTAAGCACACGGACATAGCCAATTCACGTCGTTAAGCACACAAACAAGGGCAAATGAGGTTCCCAAGCACAAGAACAAGTGCAAATGACGTTCATTAGCACAAGATCAAGCGCAAAATAGGTTGTTAAGCACACGAACAATGCAAATTGAGGTTGTTAAGCACACGAACAACGCCAATTGAGATTGTTGAGCACACAAACAAGGGCAAGTGAGGTTCCTAAGTAAAAGAACATGTGCAAATGAGGTTCATCCGCACAAGATCAAGCACAAAAGAGGTTGTTAGGCACACGAACAACGCTAATTGAGGTTCTTAAGCACACACAAACAAGGGCAAATGAGGTTCCTAAGCACAAGAACAAGTGCAAATGAGGTTCATAAGCACAAGATCAAGCGCAAAAGAGGTTGTTAAACTCACGAACAACGCCAATTGAGGTTATTGAGGATACAAACAAGGGCAAACGAGGTTCGTAAGCACGAGAACAAGTGCAAATGAGGATCATAAGGACAAGATCAAGCGCAAAAAAGGTTGTTAAGCACACGAACAACGCCAATTGAGGTTCTTAAGCACACAAACAAGGGAAAATGAGGTTCCTACGTACCAGAACAAGTGCAAATGAGGATCATAAACACAAGATCAACGGCAAAAGAGGTTGTTAAGCACACGAACAATGCCAATTGATGTCGTTAAACACACAAACAAGGGCAAATGAGGTTCCTAAGCACAAGAACAAGTGGAAATGACGTTCATCAGCACAAGATGAAGCGCAAAAGAGGTTGTTAAGTAGACGAACAACGCCAATTGAGTTTGTTAATCAGACAAACAAGGGCAAATGAGGTTCCTAAGCACAAGAACAGCTGCAAATGAGGTATATAAACACAAGATCAAGCGCAAAAGAGGTTGTTAGGCACACGAACAACGCCAATTGAGGTTGTTAAGCACACAGATATTGGAAAAAGAGGTTCCTAAGCACCAGAACAAGTGCAAATGAGGTTCATAAGTACAAGATCAAGGGCAAAAGAGATTGTTCAGCACACGAACAACGCAAAAGATGTCGTTAAGCACACAAAAAAGGGCAAATGAGGTTGCCAAGCACAAGAACAAGTACAAATCAGGTTCATCAACACAAGATCAAGCACAAAAGAGGTATGAACAACACAAATTGTGGTTGCTAAGCACACGAACAAGGGAAAACGAGATTCCTAAGCACAAGAACAAGTGCAAATGAGGTTCATAAGCACAAGATCAACGACAAAAGATGTTGTTAAGCACACGAACAACGCCAATTGAGGTCGTTAAGCACGCAAACAAGGGCAAATGAGGTTCCTAAGCACAAGAACAAGTGCAAGTGAGGTATATCAACACAAGATCAAGTGCAAAATAGGTTGTTAAGCACAGGAACTGTGCAAATTGAGGTTGTTAAGCACACCAACGAGGGCAAACGAGGTTCCTAACCAAAAGAACAAGTGCAAATGTGGTTCAGAAGCTCAAGATCAAGCGCAAAAGAGGTTGTTAGGCACACGAACAACGCCAATTGAGGTTGTTAAGCACACAGATATTGGCAAAAGAGGTTCCTAAGCACCAGAACAAGTGCAAATGAGGTTCATAAGCACAAGATCAAGGGCAAAAGAGATTGTTCAGCACACGAACAACGCCAATTGAGGTTGTTGAGCACACAAACAAGGGCAAATGAGGTTCCTATGCAGAAGAACAAATGCAAATGAGGTTTATAAGCACAAGATCAAGCGCAAAAGTGGTTGTTAAGCACATGAACCTCATTTGCACATGTTCTTGTGCTTAGGAACATCAATTGGCCTTGTTTGTGTGCTTAACAACCTCAATTAGCGTTGTTCGTGACCTTAACAACCTCTTTTGCGCTTGATCTTGTGTTGTGAACCTCATTTGCACTTGTTCTTGTGCTTAGGAACCTCGTTTTCCCTTGTTCGTGTGCTTAACAACCTCAATTTGCGTTGTTCGTACCTCTTTTGTTCTTGATCTTGTGTCGATGAACCTCATTTGCACTTGTTCTTGTGCTTGGAAACCTCATTTGCCCTTGTTTATGTGCTTAACAACATCAATTGGCGTTGTTCGAATGCTAACAACATCTTTTGCGCTTGAACTTTTGCTTATGAACCTCAGTTGCGCTTGTATGTGTGCTTAACGACATCTTCTGCGTTGTTCGTGTGCTTAACAACATCTTTTGCGCTTGATCTTGTGGTTCTGAACCTCATTTGCACTTGTTCTTGTGCTTAGGAACCACATTTGCCATTTTTTGTGTGCTTAATAACCTCAATATGCGTTGTTCGTGTGCTTAACAACCTCTTTTGCGCTTTATCTTGTTCTTATGAACCTCATTTGCACTTGTTCTTCTGCTTAGGAACCTCGTTTGCCTTTGTTCGTGTGCTTAACAACCTCAATTTGCACTGTTCTTGTGCTTAACAACCTATTTTGCACTTGATCTTGTGTTTATATACTTCATTTGGACTTGTTCTTGTGCTTAGGAACCTTATTTGCCCTTGTTTGTGTGCTGAACGACCTCAATTGGCGTTGTTCGTGTGCTTAACAGCATCTTTTGTCGTTGATCTTGTGCTTATGAACCTTATTTGCACTTTTTCTTCTGCTTAGGAACATCATTTGCCCTTGTTTGTGTGCTTAACGACCTCAATTGGCGTTATTCGTGTGCTTCACAACATCTTTTGTCGTTGATCTTGTGCTTATGAACATCATTTGCACTTGTTCTTGTGCTTAGGAACCTCGTTTTCCCTTGTTCCTGTGCTTAACTACCTCAATTTGCGTTGTTCGTACCTCTTTTGTGCTTGATCTTGTGTTGATAAACCTCATTTGCACTTGTTCTTGTGCTTGGCAACTTCATTTGCCCTTTTTTGGGTGCTTAACGACATCTTTTGCGTTGTTCGTGTGCTTAACAACATCTTTTGCGCTTGATCTTGTGTGTATATACCTCATTTGCACTTGTTCTTGTGCATAGGAATCAAATTTGCCCTTGTTTGTGTGCTTAACAACCTCAATTGGCGTTGTTCGTGTGCTTGACAACCTCTTTTGCCGTTGATCCTGTGCTTATGAACCTCATTTGCACTTGTTCTTCTGCTTAGGAACCACATTTTCCCTTGTTTCTGTACTTAAATAATCTCAATTGGCGTTGTTCGTGTGGTTGACAACCTCTTTTGCCGTTGATCTTGTGCTTATGAACCTTCTTTGTACTTGTTCTTGTGCTTAGGAACCTCATTTGCCCTTGTCTGTGTGCTTAATAACCTCAATTGGCATTTTTCGTGTGCTTAACAACCTCTTTTGCGCTTGATCTTGTGCTTATGAACCTCATTTGCACTTGTTCTTGTGCTTAGGAACCTGGTTTGCCCTTGTTCATGTGCTTAACAACCTCAATTTGCACCGTTCCTGTGCTTAACAACCTATTTTGCGCCTGGTCTTGTGTTTCTATACCTCATTTGCACTTGTTCTTGTGCTTAGAAACCTCCTTTTCCCTTTTTTGTGTGCTTAACAACCTCAATTGGCGTTCTTCGTGTGCTTAACAACCTTTTTTGCGCTTGATCTTGTGCTTATGAACCTCATTTGCATTTGTTCTTGTGCTTAGGAACCTAATTTGCCCTTGTTTGTAGGCTTAACAACCTCAATTGGCGTTGTTCGTGTTCTTAACAACCTCTTTTGCGCTTGATCTTGTGCTTGTGAACCTCATTTGCACTTGTTCTTGTGATTAGGAACCTCATTTTCCTTTATTTGTGCGCTTAATAACCTCAATTGGCGTTGTTCATGTGCTTAACAACCTTTTTTGCGCCGGATCTTGTGCTTATGAACCACATTTGGACTTGTTCTTGTGCTTAGGAACCTCATTTTCCCATGTTGGTGTGCTTAACAATCTCAATTGGCGTTGTTCGTGTGCTTAACAACCTCTTTTGCGCTTGAGCATGTGCTTATAATCCTCATTTGCACTTGTTCTTGTGCTTAGGAGCCTCATTTTCCCTTTTTTATGTGCTTAATAATCTCAATTTGTGTTGTTCGTGTGCTTAACAACATCTTTTGCGCTTGATCTTGTGCTTATGAACCTCATTTGCACTTGTTCTTGTGCTGAGGAACCTCGATTGCCCTTTTTTGTGTGCTTAACAACCTCAATTTGCATTGTTCCTGGGCTTAACAACCTATTTTGCTCTTGATCTTGTGCTGATGAACGTCATTTGCACTTATTCTTGTGCTTAGGAACCTCATTTTCCCTTATTTGTGTGCTTAACAACCTCAATTAGCGTTGTTTCTGTGGTTGACAACCTCTTTTGCCGTTGATCTTGTGCTTATGAACCTCATTTGCACTTGTTCTTGTGCTTAGGAACCTCATTTACCCTTGTTTGTGTGCTTAAGAACCTCAATTGGCGTTGTTCGTGTGCTTAACAACCTCTTTTGTGCTTGATCTTGTGTTATGAACCTCATTTGCACATGTTCTTGTGCTTAGGAAGATCATTTGGTCTTGTTTGTGTGCTTAACAACCTCTTTTGCGCTTGATCTTGTGTTATGAACCTCATTTGCACTTGTTCTTCTGCTTGGGAACCTCGTTTTCCCATGTTGATGTGCTTAACAACCTCAATTTGCGTTGTTTGTACCTCTTTTGTGCTTGATCTAGTGTTGATGAACCTTATTTGCACTTGTTATTGTGCTTGGCAACCTCATTTGCCCTTGTTTGTGTGCTTAACAACATCTTTTGCGCTTGATCTTGTTCTTATGATCCTCATTTGCACTTGTTCTTGTGCTTAGGAACCTCGTTTGCCATTTTTTGTGAGATTAATAACCTCAATTTGCGTTGTACGTGTGCTTAACAACCACTTTTGCGCTTGATCTTGTGCTTATGAACCTCATTTGCACTTGTTCTTTTGCTTAGGAACCTCGTTTGCCATTTTTTGTGTGCTTAAAAACCTCAATATGCGTTGTTCGTGTGCTTAACAACCTCTTTTGCGCTTGATCTTGTGCTTATGAACCTCATTTGCACTTGTTCTTTTGCTTAGGAACCTCGTTTGCCCTTTTTCGTGTGCCTAACAACCTCAATTTGCACTGTTCCTGTGCTTAACAACCTATTTTGCACTTGATCTTCTGTTTATATACCTCATTTGCACTTGTTCTTGTGCTTAGGAACCTCATTTTCCCTTGTTTGTGTCCTTAACAACCTCAATTGGCGTTGTTCGTGTGCTTAACAACATCTTTTGTCGTTGATCTTGTGCTTATGAACCTCATTTGCACTTGTTCTTCTGCTTAGGAACCTCATTTTCCCTTATTTGTGTGCTTAACAATCTTAATTGGCGTTGTTCGTGTGGTTGACAACCTCTTTTGCCGTTGTTCTTCTGCTTATGAACCTCATTTGCACTTGTTCTTGTGCTTAGGAGCCTTATTTGCCCTTGTTTGTGTGCTAAACAACCTCAATTGGCTTTGTTCGTGTGCTTAACAACATCTTTTGCGCTTGATCTTATGCTTATGAATCTCATTTGCACTTGTTCTTTTGCTTAGGAACCTCGTTTGCCCTTGTTGGTGTGCTTAACAACCTCAATTGCCGTTGTTCGTGTGCTTAACAACCTCTATTAGCGCTTGATCTCGTGCTTATAAACCTCATTTGCGCTTGTTCTTCTGCTTAGAAACCTCATTTTCCCTTGTTTGTGTGCTTAACAACCTCAATTGGCGTTCTTCGTGTGCTTAACAACCTCTTTTGTGCTTGATCTTGTGCCTATAAACCTCATTTGCACTTGTTCTTGTGCTTAGGAACCTCGTTTGCCCTTGTTTCTGTGCTTAACAACCTCAATTGGCGTTATTCGTGTGCTTAACAACCTCTGTTGCGCTCGATCTCGTGCTTATAAACCTCATTTGCACTTGTTCGTCTCGCTTAGGAACCTCATTTGCCCTTGTTTGTGTGCTTAACAATCTCAATTGGCGTTCTTCGTGTGCTTAACAACCTCTTTTGTGCTTGATCTTGTGCTTATGAACCTCATTGGCACTTGTTCTTGTGCTTAGGAACCTCGTTTGCCCTTGTTTGTGTGCTTAACAACCTCAATTGGCGTTGTTCGTGTGCTTAACAACCTCTGTTGCGCTTGATCTTGTGCTTATAAACCTCATTTGCACTTGTTCGTCTGCTTAGGAACCACATTTGCCCTTGTTTGTGTGCTTAGCAACCTCAATTGGCGTTCTTCGTGTGCTTGACAACCTCTTTTTGTGCTTGATCTTGTGCTTATGAACGTCATTTTCACTTGTTCTTGTCTTTGTGGAACCTCGTTTGTCCTTGTTTGTGTGCTTAACAACCTCAATTGGCGTTGTTCGTGTGCTTAACAATCTCGTTTGCGCTTGATCTTGTGCTTATGAACCTCATTTGCACTTGTTGTTGTGCTTAGGAACATCATTTGCCCTTGTCTTTGTACTTAACAACTTCAATTCGTGTTTTTCGTGTGCTTAACAACCTCTTTTGTGCTTGGTCATGTGCTGATGAACCTCTTCTTGTGCTTAGGAACTTCATTTGCCATTTTTTGTGTGCTTAACAACTTCAATTCGCATTGTTCGTGTGCTTAACAACATGTTTTTCCATTTATCTTGTGCTGATGAACCTCATTTACACTTGTTCTTGTGCTTAGGAACCTCATTTTTCCTTGTTTGTGTGCTTAACAACGTCAATTGGCTTTGTTCGTTAGCTTAATAAACTCTTTTGCGCTTGATCTTGTGCTTATGATGCTCATTTGCACTTGTTCTTATACTTAGGAACCTCATTTTCCCTTGTTTCTGTGCTTAACAACCTAAATTGGCGTTGTTCATGTGCTTAACAACCTCTTTTGCGCTTAATCTTGTGCTGAAGAACCTTATATGCACTTGTTCTTGTGCTTAGGAACCTAGTTTTCCCTAGTTTGTGTGCTTAACAACGTCAATTGGCGTTGTTCGTTAGCTGAACAAACTCTTTTGCGCTTGATCTTGTGCTGATGAACCTCATTTGCACTTGTTCTTGTGCTTAGGAACCTCATTTGCCATTTTTTGTGTTCTTAACAACCTCAATTGGCGTTGTTCGTGTGCTGAGCAACCTCTTTTGCCCTAGGTATTGAGCTTAAGGACCTCATTTGCACTTGTTGTTGTTCTTAGAAACCTCATTAGCCTTTGTTTGTGTGCTTTACAACCTCAATTGGCGTTGTTTGTGTGCTTAACAACCTCAATTTGCGTTGTTCATGTGCTTAACAACCTCTTTTGCGCTTGATCTTGTGTTTATGAACCTCATTTGCACTTGTTCTTGTACTTAGGAACCTCATTTGCCCTTGTTTGTGTCCTTAACAACTTCAATTGGCATTATTCGTGTGCTTAATAACATCTTTTGTGCTTCATCTTGTGCTTATGAAGCTCAATTGGCGTTGTTCGTGTTCTTAACAATCTCATTTGCGCTTGATCCTGTGCTTATGAACCTCATTAGCACTTGTTCTTGTACTGAGGAACCTCATTTGCCATTGTTTGTGTGCTTAACAACCTCAATTGGCATTATTCGTGTGCTTAATAACATCTTTTGCGCTTCATCTTGTGCTTATGAAGCTCATTTGCACTTGTTTTTGTGTTTAGGAACCTCATTCGCCATTGTTTGTGTGCTTAACAGCCTCAATTGGCGTTGTTCGTGAGCTTAACAACCTCTTTTGCGCTGGATATTGTGCTGATGAAACTCATTTGCACTTGTACTGGTGCTTAGGTACCTCATTTGCCCTTGTTTGTGTACTTAACAACTTTAATTGGCGTTGTTCGTGTGCTTAACAACCTCTTTTGCGCTTGACGTTGTGCTTATAATCCTCATTTGCACTTGTTCTTCTGCTTAGGCACCTCATTTGCCATTGTTTGTGTGCTGAACAACCTTAATTGGCGTTGTTTGTGTGCTTAATAAACTCTTTCGCGCCTGATCTGGTGCTTATGAACCTCATTTTCACTTGTTCTTCTGCTTAGGAATCTCATTTGCCCTTGTTTGTGTGCTTAACAACCTCAATTGGCGTTCTTCGTGTGCTTAACAACCTCTTTTGCGCTTGATCTTTTGCTTATGAAACTCATTTTCACTTGTTCTTGTGCTTAGGAACCTCGTTTGCCTTTGTTTGTGAGCTTAATAACCTCAATTGGCGTTTTCCGTGTGCTTAACAATCTCTTTTGCGCTTGATATTGTGCTTATGAACCTCATTTGAACTTGTTCTTGTGCTTAGGAACCTCATTTGCCCTTTTTGTGTGCTTAACAACCCCAATTGGCGTTGTTCGTGTGCTTAACAACCTCTGTTGCGCTTGATCTCGTGCTTATAAACCACATTTGCACTTGTTCTTCTGCTTTAGAACCTCATTTGCCATTTTTTGTGTGCTTAACAACATCAATTGGCGTTGTTCGTGTGCTGAACAACCTCTTTTGTGCTTGGTCTTGTCCTTATGAACCTCATTTGCACTTGTCTTGTGCTTAGCAACCTCGTTTGCCCTTTTTCGTGTGCTTAACAACCTCAATTTGCGTTGTTCATGTGCTTAACAACATATTTTGCGCTTGATCTTGTGCTTCTGAACCTCATTTGCACTTGTTCTTATGCTTAGGAACTTCATTTGCCCTTGTTTTTGTGCGCTTAACAACTTCAAAATGGCGTTGTTCGTGTGCTTAACATCATCAATTTTTGTTGTTTGTGTGCTTAACAACCTCAATTGGTGTTGTTCGTGTGCTTAACAACCTCTTTTGCGCTTCGTCATGTGCTTATGAAACTCATTTGCACTTGTTCTTGTGCTTAAGAACCTCATTTTTCCTTGTTTGTGTGCCTAACAACCTCAATTGGCATTGTTCGTGTGCTTAACAACCCCTTTTGCGCTTGATCTTGTGCTGATGAACCTCATTTGCACTTGTTCTTGTGCTTAGGAACCTCGTTTTCCATTGTTTGTGTGCTTAACAACGTCAATTGACGTTGTTCGTTAGCTTAACAAACTCTTTTGCGCTTGATCTTGTGCTTATGAACCTCATTTGCACTTGTTCTTGTGCTTAGGAACCTCATTTGTCATTTTTTGTGTGCTTAACAACCTCAACTGGCGTTGTTCGTGTGCTGAACAACCTCTTTTGTGCTTGATCTTGTCCTTATGAACCTCATTTGCACTTGTCTTGTGCTTAGAAACCTCGTTTGCCCTTGTTCGTGTGCTTAACAACCTCAATTTGCGTTGTTCATGTGCTTAACAACATATTTTGCGCTTGATCTTGTGCTTCTGAACCTCATTTGCACTTGTTCTTGTGCTGAGGAACCTCGATTGCCCTTTTTTGTGTGCTTAACAACCTCAATTTGCATTGTTCCTGGGCTTAACAACCTATTTTGCTCTTGATCTTGTGCTGATGAACGTCATTTGCACTTATTCTTGTGCTTAGGAACCTCATTTTCCCTTATTTGTGTGCTTAACAACCTCAATTGGCGTTGTTTCTGTGGTTGACAACCTCTTTTGCCGTTGATCTTGTGCTTATGAACCTCATTTGCACTTGTTCTTGTGCTTAGGAACCTCATTTACCCTTGTTTGTGTGCTTAAGAACCTCAATTGGCGTTGTTCGTGTGCTTAACAACCTCTTTTGTGCTTGATCTTGTGTTATGAACCTCATTTGCACATGTTCTTGTGCTTAGGAAGATCATTTGGTCTTGTTTGTGTGCTTAACAACCTCTTTTGCGCTTGATCTTGTGTTATGAACCTCATTTGCACTTGTTCTTCTGCTTGGGAACCTCGTTTTCCCATGTTGATGTGCTTAACAACCTCAATTTGCGTTGTTTGTACCTCTTTTGTGCTTGATCTAGTGTTGATGAACCTTATTTGCACTTGTTATTGTGCTTGGCAACCTCATTTGCCCTTGTTTGTGTGCTTAACAACATCTTTTGCGCTTGATCTTGTTCTTATGATCCTCATTTGCACTTGTTCTTGTGCTTAGGAACCTCGTTTGCCATTTTTTGTGAGATTAATAACCTCAATTTGCGTTGTACGTGTGCTTAACAACCACTTTTGCGCTTGATCTTGTGCTTATGAACCTCATTTGCACTTGTTCTTTTGCTTAGGAACCTCGTTTGCCATTTTTTGTGTGCTTAAAAACCTCAATATGCGTTGTTCGTGTGCTTAACAACCTCTTTTGCGCTTGATCTTGTGCTTATGAACCTCATTTGCACTTGTTCTTTTGCTTAGGAACCTCGTTTGCCCTTTTTCGTGTGCCTAACAACCTCAATTTGCACTGTTCCCGTGCTTAACAACCTATTTTGCACTTGATCTTCGTTTATATACCTCATTTGCACTTGTTCTTGTGCTTAGGAACCTCATTTTCCCTTGTTTGTGTCCTTAACAACCTCAATTGGCGTTGTTCGTGTGCTTAACAACATCTTTTGTCGTTGATCTTGTGCTTATGAACCTCATTTGCACTTGTTCTTCTGCTTAGGAACCTCATTTTCCCTTATTTGTGTGCTTAACAATCTTAATTGGCGTTGTTCGTGTGGTTGACAACCTCTTTTGCCGTTGTTCTTCTGCTTATGAACCTCATTTGCACTTGTTCTTGTGCTTAGGAGCCTTATTTGCCCTTGTTTGTGTGCTAAACAACCTCAATTGGCTTTGTTCGTGTGCTTAACAACATCTTTTGCGCTTGATCTTATGCTTATGAATCTCATTTGCACTTGTTCTTTTGCTTAGGAACCTCGTTTGCCCTTGTTGGTGTGCTTAACAACCTCAATTGCCGTTGTTCGTGTGCTTAACAACCTCTATTGCGCTTGATCTCGTGCTTATAAACCTCATTTGCGCTTGTTCTTCTGCTTAGAAACCTCATTTTCCCTTGTTTGTGTGCTTAACAACCTCAATTGGCGTTCTTCGTGTGCTTAACAACCTCTTTTGTGCTTGATCTTGTGCCTATAAACCTCATTTGCACTTGTTCTTGTGCTTAGGAACCTCGTTTGCCCTTGTTTCTGTGCTTAACAACCTCAATTGGCGTTATTCGTGTGCTTAACAACCTCTGTTGCGCTCGATCTCGTGCTTATAAACCTCATTTGCACTTGTTCGTCTGCTTAGGAACCTCATTTGCCCTTGTTTGTGTGCTTAACAATCTCAATTGGCGTTCTTCGTGTGCTTAACAACCTCTTTTGTGCTTGATCTTGTGCTTATGAACCTCATTGGCACTTGTTCTTGTGCTTAGGAACCTCGTTTGCCCTTGTTTGTGTGCTTAACAACCTCAATTGGCGTTGTTCGTGTGCTTAACAACCTCTGTTGCGCTTGATCTTGTGCTTATAAACCTCATTTGCACTTGTTCGTCTGCTTAGGAACCACATTTGCCCTTGTTTGTGTGCTTAGCAACCTCAATTGGCGTTCTTCGTGTGCTTGACAACCTCTTTTGTGCTTGATCTTGTGCTTATGAACGTCATTTTCACTTGTTCTTGTGCTGTGGAACCTCGTTTGTCCTTGTTTGTGTGCTTAACAACCTCAATTGGCGTTGTTCGTGTGCTTAACAATCTCGTTTGCGCTTGATCTTGTGCTTATGAACCTCATTTGCACTTGTTGTTGTGCTTAGGAACATCATTTGCCCTTGTCTTTGTACTTAACAACTTCAATTCGTGTTTTTCGTGTGCTTAACAACCTCTTTTGTGCTTGGTCATGTGCTGATGAACCTCTTCTTGTGCTTAGGAACTTCATTTGCCATTTTTTGTGTGCTTAACAACTTCAATTCGCATTGTTCGTGTGCTTAACAACATGTTTTTCCATTTATCTTGTGCTGATGAACCTCATTTACACTTGTTCTTGTGCTTAGGAACCTCATTTTTCCTTGTTTGTGTGCTTAACAACGTCAATTGGCTTTGTTCGTTAGCTTAATAAACTCTTTTGCGCTTGATCTTGTGCTTATGATGCTCATTTGCACTTGTTCTTATGCTTAGGAACCTCATTTTCCCTTGTTTCTGTGCTTAACAACCTAAATTGGCGTTGTTCATGTGCTTAACAACCTCTTTTGCGCTTAATCTTGTGCTGAAGAACCTTATATGCACTTGTTCTTGTGCTTAGGAACCTAGTTTTCCCTAGTTTGTGTGCTTAACAACGTCAATTGGCGTTGTTCGTTAGCTGAACAAACTCTTTTGCGCTTGATCTTGTGCTGATGAACCTCATTTGCACTTGTTCTTGTGCTTAGGAACCTCATTTGCCATTTTTTGTGTTCTTAACAACCTCAATTGGCGTTGTTCGTGTGCTGAGCAACCTCTTTTGCCCTAGGTATTGAGCTTAAGGACCTCATTTGCACTTGTTGTTGTTCTTAGAAACCTCATTAGCCTTTGTTTGTGTGCTTTACAACCTCAATTGGCGTTGTTTGTGTGCTTAACAACCTCAATTTGCGTTGTTCATGTGCTTAACAACCTCTTTTGCGCTTGATCTTGTGTTTATGAACCTCATTTGCACTTGTTCTTGTACTTAGGAACCTCATTTGCCCTTGTTTGTGTCCTTAACAACTTCAATTGGCATTATTCGTGTGCTTAATAACATCTTTTGTGCTTCATCTTGTGCTTATGAAGCTCAATTGGCGTTGTTCGTGTTCTTAACAATCTCATTTGCGCTTGATCCTGTGCTTATGAACCTCATTAGCACTTGTTCTTGTACTGAGGAACCTCATTTGCCATTGTTTGTGTGCTTAACAACCTCAATTGGCATTATTCGTGTGCTTAATAACATCTTTTGCGCTTCATCTTGTGCTTATGAAGCTCATTTGCACTTGTTTTTGTGTTTAGGAACCTCATTCGCCATTGTTTGTGTGCTTAACAGCCTCAATTGGCGTTGTTCGTGAGCTTAACAACCTCTTTTTACGCTGGATATTGTGCTTGATGAAACTCATTTGCACTTGTACTGGTGCTTAGGTACCTCATTTGCCCTTGTTTGTGTACTTAACAACTTTAATTGGCGTTGTTCGTGTGCTTAACAACCTCTTTTGCGCTTGACGTTGTGCTTATAATCCTCATTTGCACTTGTTCTTCTGCTTAGGCACCTCATTTGCCATTGTTTGTGTGCTGAACAACCTTAATTGGCGTTGTTTGTGTGCTTAATAAACTCTTTCGCGCCTGATCTGGTGCTTATGAACCTCATTTTCACTTGTTCTTCTGCTTAGGAATCTCATTTGCCCTTGTTTGTGTGCTTAACAACCTCAATTGGCGTTCTTCGTGTGCTTAACAACCTCTTTTGCGCTTGATCTTTTGCTTATGAAACTCATTTTCACTTGTTCTTGTGCTTAGGAACCTCGTTTGCCTTTGTTTGTGAGCTTAATAACCTCAATTGGCGTTTTCCGTGTGCTTAACAATCTCTTTTGCGCTTGATATTGTGCTTATGAACCTCATTTGAACTTGTTCTTGTGCTTAGGAACCTCATTTGCCCTTTTTTGTGTGCTTAACAACCCCAATTGGCGTTGTTCGTGTGCTTAACAACCTCTGTTGCGCTTGATCTCGTGCTTATAAACCACATTTGCACTTGTTCTTCTGCTTTAGAACCTCATTTGCCATTTTTTGTGTGCTTAACAACATCAATTGGCGTTGTTCGTGTGCTGAACAACCTCTTTTGTGCTTGGTCTTGTCCTTATGAACCTCATTTGCACTTGTCTTGTGCTTAGCAACCTCGTTTGCCCTTTTTCGTGTGCTTAACAACCTCAATTTGCGTTGTTCATGTGCTTAACAACATATTTTGCGCTTGATCTTGTGCTTCTGAACCTCATTTGCACTTGTTCTTATGCTTAGGAACTTCATTTGCCCTTGTTTTTGTGCGCTTAACAACTTCAAAATGGCGTTGTTCGTGTGCTTAACATCATCAATTTTTGTTGTTTGTGTGCTTAACAACCTCAATTGGTGTTGTTCGTGTGCTTAACAACCTCTTTTGCGCTTCGTCATGTGCTTATGAAACTCATTTGCACTTGTTCTTGTGCTTAAGAACCTCATTTTTCCTTGTTTGTGTGCCTAACAACCTCAATTGGCATTGTTCGTGTGCTTAACAACCCCTTTTGCGCTTGATCTTGTGCTGATGAACCTCATTTGCACTTGTTCTTGTGCTTAGGAACCTCGTTTTCCATTGTTTGTGTGCTTAACAACGTCAATTGACGTTGTTCGTTAGCTTAACAAACTCTTTTGCGCTTGATCTTGTGCTTATGAACCTCATTTGCACTTGTTCTTGTGCTTAGGAACCTCATTTGTCATTTTTTGTGTGCTTAACAACCTCAACTGGCATTGTTCGTGTGCTGAACAACCTCTTTTGTGCTTGATCTTGTCCTTATGAACCTCATTTGCACTTGTCTTGTGCTTAGAAACCTCGTTTGCCCTTGTTCGTGTGCTTAACAACCTCAATTTGCGTTGTTCATGTGCTTAACAACATATTTTGCGCTTGATCTTGTGCTTCTGAACCTCATTTCCACTTGTTCTTGTGCTTAGGAACTTCATTTGCCCTTGTTTGTGTGCTTAAGAACTTCAAAATGGCGTTGTTCGTGTGCTTAACATCATCAATTTGTGTTGTTTGTGTGCTTAACAACCTCAATTGGCGTTGTTTGTGTGCTTAACAACCTCTTTTGTACTTGATCTTGTGCTTGTGAACCTCATTTGCACTTGTTCTTGCGTTTAGGAACCTCATTTGCCCTTGTTTGTGTGCTTAACAACCTGAATTGGCGTTGTTCGTGTGCTTAACAACCTCTTTTGCCCTTGGTATTGTGCTTATGGACATCATTTGCACTTGTTGTTGTGCTTAGGAACCTCATTTGCCTTTGTTTGTGTGCTTTACAACCTCAATTGGCGTTGTTCGTGTGCTTAACAACCTCAATTTGCGTTGTTCATGTGCTTAACAACCTTTTTTGATCTTGATCTTGTGCTTATGAATCTCATTTGCATTTGTTCTTGTGCTTAGGAACCTCATTTGCCTTTGTTTGTGTGCTTAATAACCTCAATTGGCGTTGTTCGTGTGCTTAACAATCTCTTTTGCGCTTGATCTTGTGCTTATGAATCTCATTTGCACTTGTTCTTGTACTGAGGAACCTCATTTGCCATTGTTTGTGTGCTTAACAACCTCAATTGGCGTTGTTCGTGTGCTTAACAACATCTTTTGCGCTTGATCTTGTGCTTATGAACCTCATTTGCACTTGTTCTTGTGCTTAGGAACCTCATTTGCCCTTGTTTGTGTGCTTAACAACCTCAATTGGCGTTCTTCGTGTGCTTAACAACGTCTTTTGCGCTTGATCTTGTGCTTATGAACCTCATTTGCACTTGTTCTTGTGATTAGGAACCTCATTTTCCTTTATTTGTGTGCTTAATAACCTCAATTGGCGTTGTTCATGTGCTTAACAACTTTTTTTGCGCTTGATCTTGTGCTTATAAATCTCATTTGCACTTGTTCTTGTGCTTAGGATCCTCATTTGCCCTTGTTTGTGTGCTTAACAATCTCAATTGGCGTTGTTCGTGAGCTTAACAATCTCTTTTGCGCTTGATCTTGTGCTTATGAACCTCATTTGCACTTGTTCTTGTGGTTAAGAACCTTATTTTCCTTTGTTTGTGTGCTTAACAACCTCAATTTGCGTTGTTCATGTACTTAACAATTTTTTTTGCGCTTGATCTTGTGCTTATGAACCTCATTTGCATTTGTTCTTGTGCTTAGGTAACTCATTTGTCCTTGTTTGTGTGCTTAACAATCTCAATTGGCGTTTTTCGTGTGCTTAACAATCTCTTTTGCGCTTGATCTTGTGCTTATGAACTTCATTTGCACTTGTTCTTGTGTTTAGGAACCTCATTTGTCTTTGTTTGTGTGCTGAACAACCTTAATTGGCGTTGTTCATTAAAACTATTATATCTGATTGTTGAAGATACCAACTTGTTACTATGGAAAACAGTTTGATGCAGTTAGACCATGCAAATTCTTGCTCATCTGATTTAAACTTCATATATTTTATTAAGATCACAACCATGGAAGAAAACATTATTATTTTGAATGCTTGACATAATTTTAAATGTTTTTGCTATATATTGATATTGAGGGAACTCATGCCTAAAACCAACTCCAAAAGTTCATTTCTTCATTAATGCTTCAGAATAATATAACTGCTTCCTTCAATAGTGCCGTGCTTATTTTTATTCTTATTTTACTGAACTTTTAGGTAATTTAGTAAAAGCTCTAAAAAATTTAATCAATTAATATGTGGAGACATGCAAATGACTCAAAAAAGAATTAATCGATTAATATCTGGAGATATGCAAATGAACGCACATCAAGAATATTTTACAACAACAATAAGGCATAATCTGCCGGCACAGGTTGAATAGCACCTTGCATTGTTCTGTGAAAAAACACTTAAATGAAAATTAAGATACTGAACTAACAAAAAAAAGAACACTGGTAATATCAGAAATCTGGAAGTTTTGTCCTAAAACTACTTAAAAGAAAATGCACAATAAAGAGAACTAGCCAAAAACCGACACTGCTTGTTAACGAGTTGTGGCAATTAGCAATTCAAGGGCACGGCACACTGTACACTCACATCCTTAGCCAAAGTGCCAAGTAAAACATCTGCGATATCTTTGTTTTGATATGATCTAACCAAGCTTAATATGATATCTATTATACATTGTAATCATCCAATCCAATATCCCTCAATGCATCAGTAGCAGCATCCTTGCATCCCGGCATTCCCTTCGCTCTCCTGATCAGCTTCTCCACACCACCATTCAAAAGGATAGTCCTAAGTACATAGAATTGCAATCAGATCCCAAGGCAATCATTCACAAATTTGACCTAGATACCATTATCAGTTATTACTGGTACATGCCATCTAACACTGTTTACTCTCAAAATCGCCATAGTAATGAATTTTAATAAATTTAATTTAAGAGTTAGGTTAACCCAGATATTTCATAACTCAAATGACATACTCTTGCGATATGACTAAAGCATATCAAGCCAAACAAACAAGAAACACTTTTAGGACATCTTTACAAGAATTGTCAATCTAAACATACCTGTTTTCTAGGTTCCTAACCACCAAATTGCGAATCATGAGGCATGCTTGCTTCTGCATCTGATGTGAAGTGGGGTATTTTTGCATCGATTCAATTGTCAGATCTCCTATTCCAGCTTCAATAGCACGAGCTGCATTCTCTGGTAATCTTAGTGACAGAACAGTAATAATTGACATGACCTGCATATAGTAAGTAGGATATTAGCAGAGTTAATCCGATTTAACACAGAATAATCTTCTAATGCCAGATATACCCATAGTAAATTGATTTCAGAATATCATATATTGTTACACAGAAAAATAGCTGCAACCCTAGACATCATTTCAAGTGCTTTTGAGGGCTATGAAAGATTGCAGTAGAGAATTTCAAGCATTGAACAAAATCTATAAAATATTACCTCTTGTATAACCGATGGATCGTCAGAAAATCTTGATGATAGTATAATCAGTTTTTCGATGCCATCCTTATGTACAATTGCAATCTTGTTTGCATCACTGGCTGCCAGCTGCATAAAAAAGATTAAAAGATACCTCAAAAAATGCAAAAAAGAATAATAATAATATCAAAAGTGCTATACTTATGTGACGAAACAATTATTCCAAAAAACAGACCTTTGCCAACAAGGAGCAGCAAGATTTAGCGATGACTCTGTTTCCCTGTTGTCCACTTTCATCAATACATTGTAATATTACATCAATCCCACCTTTTTCAGATATTGACTTGCAAATCTCATCCTGTTGAAAGAATAGTTAAATAAGATGTCAATGTGATTGATGTGCTCTAAAAAGAGATGAAATAGGACAAAGTCACCAAACAATATAGACAATATGAAACAATAAATCAATACAGAAGATATGAAACACCACAGGTTATTTTATAATAGTCATACTAAAGGAACCCCGATGCAGACTTTTATGAAGACGAGGGATTATAACTTTAGGGCAATAATCAAACTTACATTTACGGCAACAGCCTTTAAAGCAGCACAAGCTGAAGGCAAGCATGAAGAACCCACACCCTTGCGCAGTGCATCTACAAGAGCATCTGCCATCCCAACTTTTGCAAAAGTTCGTGCATACCCAAATACCTGCTTTCACAAAAACAATTATTTTATAAAAGAAGTTAGGAATTAGTGCTTTTCAGGCTAAAGAGAGAAAAAATAAACGTAAGGAACTATGCAGTGGTGAGTTTTTGTTAAGCTTTTATCAGATATGCACATGCAATTCCATTTACCAACTTTTGCAAAAGTTCGTGCATACCCAAATACCTGCTTTCACAAAAACAATTATTTATAAAAGAAGTTAGGAATTAGTGTTTTTCAGGCTAAAGAGAGAAAAAATAAATGTAAGGAACTATGCAGTGGTGAGTTTTTGTTGTGCTTTTATCAGATAAATGCACATGCAATTCCATTTACCAATATCTTATGGTGAGTTCATATTTGTTCAATTAAAAAAAGACTGATACTAACATGCCAACTATTATCCGGTCTATGCAGCAATTATGTTTGATTGGTAGTACATAGAATTGGAAGTAGATGACATATAATGTACAGATTAGGTTAATAAATTACCAAGATTAATTCTGTGAAATGATATTTTGGCAGATTTATTGGTTTGTTCTTCAACTTTTTCAACACAGCAAATCCAAATGGAGGCTACTTGAAACACTGGCGTGTAGATCAAAATACTTGACACTTCTTTAGAATAACAGGTGCGTAACATGTAATTAGGAACGCAATTACCTGCGATGCTGCCACCCTGACATCATCTGGAGTTAGAATGACACGTATGGCATCATATAAACTTTGCATGTTATTATTCGATTCCTCCTTCACAGCCTCAACTAAGAGTTGATCCACTTTTAACTCCATAAATGATTCTTTCACAACTTCATTTCCAGTTGAGGCTGATGCAATCACCGCAAAGGAACTTTCTCGAATATCTAAACTTTTAGGTGCTCCGTGTAAAATATCCATGACAGTTCTGACGCCACCACACCGACGATAAAATTCAGAGCTTTGAAGGTCTGTGCATCAAAATTAGTGAAAAGGTAAAGCAATAAGCCTAGATATTGTGAAAATACATAACTTAATATCAATCTGCAGAGGTAGACTGAGTATTTCATTACAAAATCATCAGTAGCATACATAATTAAGTTATTTATATTATAAGAATAATTTGTAATTTTTGTTGATATACTAATAGGCCCGTACATGTAGCTAACTGATGACAGTTAGATAAAGTACACACACACACACACACACATATATATATTTATAGAGAGAGAGAGAGAGAGAGAGTTGGGCTATGGTGCATTCCAATGTATATGATCATGTTGAGCGGTTCGGATCAACTGTTCAGATTTTGAAATCGGAGATAAAGGATGTGGAGCATATTGGAGTATAAAAATGATGGTGCATTTGAACCCTCCTCTTTATATATGTATATATTTAATTTAATGAAAATTAAGGAGAAAATATACCACACACAATCAAGCTCAATGCTTTCAATCCCAAAGTGAGTGCTCTTTCAAATTTACAATCAAGTGAAGAACATAGAGAGGTCAGTGCTTCAACTCCTCCATTCCTAGCAACTAATGTTGCATTTTCAGATCCAGTAACAGAGCACAGTTCACATAGTTTATTTAGCAACTCAACAAATTTCTCGCAATTCTGGTCTTCGCTTAATAATTCTTTTGAGTTGGAAGTCTCCAAAGAGGTAACAATGCTCTTCAGTTCATTCATTAATTGCATGACCAGATTGTCTTTAACATTATTCGTTCCAGGAATGCATTTTATAACCCCTGCAATTATTAGATAAAAATGTTATTTCAAAACTTGAAGAAAAACAGCACAATAGTTCACTTGTAAAATAGTTTGAACACCAGAAAACAGAATGAACAATTTGCAACTCAGACAACTGAAAGAGTGTAATTTCCTATATCCAGTAATCAGAACATATAATATCATACTACACTGAAAAATATATATATCATAACCTTACAAGTCTGGCCACCATGACATCGGTGGTATTCCACCCTAAATACCACCAACTCTAAAACCTACCGAATCGGCTTCCAAACGACAAATCAAAACCTGTCTACTTCATGAGTAGTGCATTTACATGCAAAATTTATTAATTTTCAAATTAATTTAGTATCAAGTCAAATGTGGGAGTTTTAAGTTAAATTATTGCATTCATTTTTCATCATTTTTTTTACCGCTTGACTTGGTACTAAAATAATTCGAAAAATTATAAATTTTGCATATAAACACATTAGATCAGTTTGAACGGTTTTGATTAGACGTTTGAAGCCCATAAGTTTTGGAGTTAGTGGCACGGTAGCTGGAGGGGAATAACCTTACTATACGTTTCATAGGATTTGCCTGTTATAACAGTGAGAATCGAATCTAATACGCCAGATTTCTACCTGAAGGAAAATATAACTCAATTCTTGGTACATTCAATTTTTTTTTTTTAAATCACAGATCGGAAGAAGATAGTGCGGAAGAGATCTAAATCGGGAATACTAACAGTGAACATTATCTTACCGGATAGATCGACGCCTTGAAGAGTCAGAGTTTGGATAGCATCATCTAGGGCTTCGTCGGGATCCATGCCGAGATCGTCGATATTCTCCTTCACCAGCTCGTCAAATGCTTCCTGCGAGATGGTTCGCGCAGCTGGAGGCCCCATCGTCGATATTCTCCTCTCTCGAGTCGTGCGGAGTACCGCCGGGGCTTGGATTTGAGAGTAGAGCGGAACTATTCGAAAAAAATGTTTGAATTTCGGAATCTGGCCAAACGGAGAGAGAATGAGGTGGTTATAGCCATATTATAGGTACTGCAGTGAATTACAGGGGAAAATCCGAAAATACGGTATGTGTGTAAAGTATTTGGTCCAGAAAAAACGAAGGATCTGCCGGCATTTTTTTCCATAACCAAAAAATTAAATAATATAATATTAATAACCAAATTTTGAAAAAAATTTCAAACCTAACCAGACCGCCCCCCATTGGGCGGTCTGCCCTACCCACCAAACCGCCCCCTCACCCAACGGTCTACACCCCAAGCAGACCGCCCCCCCACCCGGCGGTCTGCTTTTTTTTTTCCTATAAAAACCCCTCTCCCCTCCCCCCACCCACACCAAACCCTAACCGTCTGACCCGCCTCCTCCGCCGTTTTTTGTGTTGAAACCGCCGGAAACTCCGTTTTGTCGTCCCGAACGCGATATTTCGCACCTTCGTTGCATTTTCGACCCCTCTCCGCTTCTGTTTTCGGGTACGAAATTTTTTGCGAATTTTTATAAATTGTTTCGAATCGTTAGAAATTGTTGATTGGAATTGTTATAAATTAGATAGAAATTGTTTGATTGGAATTGTTATAAATATTAGAATTGCTAGAATTGTTTGATTGGATTTGAATTGTTAGATATTATTTGATTGAAATGGTTAGAAATTGTTTGATTGGATTTGTTAGAAATTATTGATTGGAATTGTTATAAATATTAGGATTGTTAGAATTGTTTGATTGGATTTGAATTGTTAGATATTATTTGATTGAAATGGTTAGAAATTGTTTGATTGGATTTGTTAGAAATTGTTGATTGAATTGTTATAAATATTAGAATTGTTAGAATTGTTTGATTGGGTTTGAATTGTTAGATATTATTTTATTGAAATGGTTAGAAATTGTTTGATTTGAATTGTTAGAAATTGTTGATTGAAATTGTTAGAAATATTCGAATTGTTAGAATTGTTTGATTGGGTTTGAATTGTTAGATATTATTTTATTGAAATGGTTAGAAATTGTTTGATTTGAATTGTTAGAAATTGTTGATTGAAATTGTTAGAAATATTCGAATTGTTAGAATTGTTTGATTGAGTTTGAATTGTTAGATATTATTTTATTGAAATGGTTAGAAATTATTTGATTTTAATTTTTAGATATTATTATTATTATTATTTTCTTGTTATTCTTCTTATTTTAATTATTATAATAGTAATTATTATTATTATTATTATTATTATTATTATTATCATTATCATTATTATTATTATTATTATCATTATCATTATTTTTTTTTAATTATTATTCTTCTTATTTTAATTATTATAATAGTAATAATTGTTGTTGTTGTTATTATTATTATTATTATTATTATTATTATTACTATTATTATTATTAGAACACATCTGATAATTTTTTTTTTTTGTAAAACTTAATATTTTGAAATGCAGGATGACTAGATCTGGACGATCACGAGATATCTCAGACACCGCCGAGAGTTCGCATTCTCATGCCGATCTGAGTGGAAGCACAGAGACCATGCATGCGCAGGGTGTCGCTGCAGATACATTCAGTTCTCTCCTATGGCTCCCCCACAGACGTCACCGTGTCTCACTTGCATCGGTAGAGATACGTTGAGTAATTCGAAGAAAATGCAAACATTATGTTTCAAAACACATATATAACTCCATCTAAAACATTAATAAATGCAGGATGAGACCATGTTGACGGTGCGGCACCACATGCCCGAGGTACCGTACGTGGCACATCCACTGATGGACCGGTACCTGATGAACCTTGGGTTGTACCAGCTAGGCACATTGGAACAACCAAGGAGAATTGACCAGGCACTTATGTGCGGACTCGTGGAGAGATGGAGGCCTGAGATGCATTCATTCCATCTTCCCGTAGGAGAGATGACAGTGACCCTACAGGATGTCAGTGCCTTATGGGGTCTGCGGATCGATGGAGATCCGGTAGGAGGTGTCTCGTGTTGGGTTTTCATGGTACTTAAGGCAGCGGAATTTCAAAATTTTGACAAGAAAAGTACCAAAAGATCATTATGTATGACTAAAATCAAACCAAAAATCAATTTCCAAATCAATAAGCATCATACCTTTAGTTTCTTGTCTCCAAACAAGAAATGAAGATCCTTGAGATGTAGAGTTGTAGCCTCCACCTCCTTGTTGATCGATGCTAATGGTGGTTGATGCTTTGCAGCGCCTTGGTGGTTGATGTGTGCGTGACCTTGAACACCTTGTACCAAGATGAGACTCCAAAGTAGAAGCCCTCCACGGTATCCACCAATAAATTAATTAGAAACCAAACTTTCCTCTTGCTAGAGAGTAGTAATTTGGTCGCTCCTTAATCCCTATCCTCCAAGAGAACAAAATCTTGATTCTAGGGTTTGTGGGTTCTCAACACATGAGAGAGAAACAATAGAGAGAAAGAGTTTTGGCAGAACTTCAACTCTCAAAACGAATTGCTCTCAAAAGGAATGAGAGAGAGTGCATATATAGCAAATAAGGAATGTGAAATTCTGTTTCCAAAATTAACTCCGTGTTCTACCACGTTTTTGACCACGATCTAATTCGAATTAGATTTTTCTCTCTGAATAAAAGTTATAGATCTTTCTTTTACCTTTCTATCCATATGTGGTACGCTCAAAAAAAACATCGTATGAGGGTGTTATGGTCAAAATACGAAACATGCGCAGCAGTTTCCAGAACATGGTAGTCTAAATTTAGCACCACGTTCTACCACGTTTTTGAGCATGATATATTTCTAATTTGGTTTTCTTCCAGAAATACAAAGTTGTAGATTTTTCTATTACCTTTCCAGAAAGATATAGAACGCTAAAAACGGATATCGTACTAGAAATATATGGCCCAAATAAGAAACATTGCGCAGCAGCTTTCAGAAAACGTGGTAAACTATTTTGGGCTAACTTTTAATTATGGAAACAATTCTTTAAATAAACATGAGCCATAATTAACAACAGCCATTAGGCTTTGTTTATTGGGCCAAGTTTCACTTTCCTTGTTTGAATTAATCAAATACAATTAATCTAATTAATTGTAGTATCATATATAATTATCCAAATAATTATATTTCTCATGTTTTAGTGGAGAAACCAATTTATTTGTCATGTCATACATGTCAAATAAATTAAGGAGCATTTCTAATTAATTCCTTATCGGTGTGACCCTGTGGGATCTATGTCATTCGGCAATAGAATCCGAAACTCTTTTCGATTCCATAAATTACAAGCGGCACCTAGCAATATGCATTGTAAGTACCCAAATGACACGAGATGATAAGTACCATACTTGAATCACGATCCCTAAGCAATAATTGCCTCGTGTCAATTCCATGTCTCATGATATCATGAATAGATCCAAGGTAGGAGTGTGTCATCCTTGCAAATCTACTCGTTTCTTGATTCTGAAATAATTCAGTAATTATAATTAACTCCTTAATCATATGTGCACATACTTGTATTATTTCATCAAGGGGCCCAGTGATATCATCGCTCATTATATGAGGGACATTGGTATTCTTGATAATTACTATCCCTCCACATAAGAAATACATACTGAGATAGAATCTGTATAATTGCCAGTTACGGACAACGTTGGATAATATCCACGAATATATATTCTCATGTGAGAGAAACAATCATCTCATACCTTAGAATTCCAGACACAAATAAAACATTAATGACACAAACACAATCCATATTAAATGTTTTACTTTGGTCACGTCCAATCTGTTAGTGTTGTGATCTAGAAGCCAATCATAGGATGATTGTTTTCTAAGTTTTGTTTATGTAATTGAATGATTATGTTTATCATTTTGTTCCTTGAGTATTTTATTAATTATAGATCATTCAGGTTGAGGACTTGGAATTGTGGAACTCTATACATGTGTTAATAAATACCCTAAAGTGTCCCTAGTCTTGGTAATTAACAAGGGACATTAATTACCGGTATAAGATTAGCATTTGGATTAGATGATGATCATGTTCTGCAGATCATATGACAAGGAGTTGTCAATCTGATCAAATGGATACCTGATGGAGATCAGGGGATTGGACGTGACCAAAGTAAAACATTTAATATGGATTGTGTTTGTGTCATTAATGTTTTATTTGTGTCTGGAATTCTAAGGTATGAGATGATTGTTTCTCTCACATGAGAATATATATTCGTGGATATTATCCAACGTTGTCCGTAACTGGCAATTATACAGATTCTATCTCAGTATGTATTTCTTATGTGGAGGGATAGTAATTATCAAGAATACCAATGTCCCTCATATAATGAGCGATGATATCACTGGGCCCCTTGATGAAATAATACAAGTATGTGCACATATGATTAAGGAGTTAATTATAATTACTGAATTATTTCAGAATCAAGAAACGAGTAGATTTGCAAGGATGACACACTCCTACCTTGGATCTATTCATGATATCATGAGACATGGAATTGACACGAGGCAATTATTGCTTAGGGATCGTGATTCAGTATGGTACTTATCATCTCGTGTCATTTGGGTAATTACAATGCATATTGCTAGGTGCCGCTTGTAATTTATGGAATCGAAAAGAGTTTCAGATTCTATTGCCGAATGACATAGATCCCACAGGGTCACACCGATAAGGAATTAATTAGAAATGCTCCTTAATTTATTTGACATGTATGACATGACAAATAAATTGGTTTCTCCACTAAAACATGAGAAATATAATTATTTGGATAATTATATATGATACTACAATTAATTAGATTAATTGTATTTGATTAATTCAAACAAGGAAAGTGAAACTTGGCCCAATAAACAAAGTCTAATGGCTGTTGTTAATTATGGCTCATGTTTATTTAAAGAATTGTTTCCATAATTAAAAGTTAGCCCAAAATAGTTTACCACGTTTTCTGAAAGCTGCTGCGCAATGTTTCTTATTTGGGCCATATATTTCTAGTACGATATCCGTTTTTAGCGTTCTATATCTTTCTGGAAAGGTAATAGAAAAATCTACAACTTTGTATTTCTGGAAGAAAACCAAATTAGAAATATATCATGCTCAAAAACGTGGTAGAACGTGGTGCTAAATTTAGACTACCATGTTCTGGAAACTGCTGCGCATGTTTCGTATTTTGACCATAACACCCTCATACGATGTTTGTTTTGAGCGTACCACATATGGATAGAAAGGTAAAAGAAAGATCTATAACTTTTATTCAGAGAGAAAAATCTAATTCGAATTAGATCGTGGTCAAAAACGTGGTAGAACACGGAGTTAATTTTGGAAACAGAATTTCACATTCCTTATTTGCTATATATGCACTCTCTCTCATTCCTTTTGAGAGCAATTCGTTTTGAGAGTTGAAGTTCTGCCAAAACTCTTTCTCTCTATTGTTTCTCTCTCATGTGTTGAGAACCCACAAACCCTAGAATCAAGATTTTGTTCTCTTGGAGGATAGGGATTAAGGAGCGACCAAATTACTACTCTCTAGCAAGAGGAAAGTTTGGTTTCTAATTAATTTCTTGGTGGATACCGTGGAGGGCTTCTACTTTGGAGTCTCATCTTGGTACAAGGTGTTCAAGGTCACGCACACATCAACCACCAAGGCGCTGCAAAGCATCAACCACCATTAGCATCGATCAACAAGGAGGTGGAGGGTACAACTCTACATCTCAAGGATCTTCATTTCTTGTTTGGAGACAAGAAACTAAAGGTATGATGCTTATTGATTTGGAAATTGATTTTTGGTTTGATTTTAGTCATACATAATGATCTTTTGGTACTTTTCTTGTCAAAATTTTTGAAATTCCGCTGCCTTAAGTACCATGAAAACCCAACAGGTGGTATCGAGCATAGGGTTTATGTATGACTGATTTTGGCCAAATTTCCAAATATGGTTAGTCAATTAAATCCCAAAATATGAAATTTTAGTTATAATATTGGGAATTAATTGATTAATAAGATTGCATGAATTGTTTATGCATGTGTGTAATTGTTGCACAAAAATTAACAGATTAATTATAATGCATGAATTGTTTATGCATGTGTGCAATTGTTGCACAAAAGCTAACTCTGTTTTGCAGCGAAGAGTGGGTTTGTGTGGCTCATGATTTCAATGCCTTGTGTGATGTAATGAATGCTTGTGTGAATGCTTGTAACGCGGCCTTTGGTGCCCCAAGATATTAATTTATTTAATTAATTAAATAAGCAAGGATGTTAACTTGCTTCTCATGTAATTCATTCAAGGCTTGCATGCCTATTACATTTAGGATTGGGAATTTTAAATGTAATTTCAATTTCTATTAGAATAGTTCTAAGTAGATTTTGGGAGGGCTTAGATAATTATGTTGCTCAAAAGAAGATTTCAGCCATGGAGATGGTGGAAGGAGCGACGATTTCGGAAAGCGTTTTCGCAAGAGCCATACAAACTCACAAAGCATATGTGATATGTTTTATGTTAATTGTTTGTATAAATTCTATGAGAGTCATAGGTTAGGTATGGGTGTATGAATCACACGACCACCTAAAATTAAATAACAAGTCCGGAAAAATTAAGTGTCATTCCCTTCCTTCTCTATCCAGATCAAACTATCGATCGTTAGTTGATGGGACCTACTCAGTAGGCATCACTTTCTATCTTTAGGAGATGTGGGGCATGACGGTCATGTCGAACCAAATAGAGAGAGGTTTACTTGACAAGGATAATCCAAAACGGTTTTGGGCCTTAGGGAATAGTTTGTTCAAACATAAGATGGTTGAATAAACGCCAAGAGTCACCCGGTTGTGATTGGCAAGGGGTTGCCTACCTAAGATAACTAAGTTCAAGTTTCATGCCGACGCTGGCTTGTCTTAGTGAAAATAGGGGTCTTGGACCTGCTACAAAATTGGACTTAAATTTTATAATTGTAGTGGGAGTTTTATTATTGTGATAATAAAACACATAAACATGAACAAAACTCAAACCTTATAATATCGTAAAACATGACAAATTATCCTTCTCGTTGCGTTCTCTATAAAATAGAATTGACGTATCTAACTTCTTAGATTGGCATCGTAGTCTGAGAATGGTTCTCAGACACGAGAGATAGGAATACATCTTGACTACTCCTCTCCCAAACGAACCAGATAATAATGCAAACTAGAAAAAGTAATGACACGTACATTAAGCACGTGGAGACGAGCTTGATGCATTGTCCCTCTTAGTAGTGGTGATAAGTCTCGAGTTCTAGAGACGATTCGAGACACAATCATCCTACTACATGATGGGTAAGCTTAAGAAAAGGTTTCAAGAGCAAGCCTATGTTGAGAGGTACAACGTGACAAAAGATTTTGGGTATGTAAGATGGTTGAGAGTAACTCCTGAGTGCTCACATGCTCTAGATGATGAGCAAAATGAAGCAGCTGGAAAAGCTCGAGTGTCTCGTGGACAAAGGGTTGGCCACAGACATCGTGTTGAACTCTCTACCATTGAGGTATTCTTCATTCATCAAGGAATGAAGAAGTATCTGGAAGAGTAATATGGGATGCTCAAGACTGCAGAGGTTGACATGTAGAAAGGAGTTTCTAATGTCCTTGTGGTCGGTGAGGGAGGGAAGAAAATCAAGAAAGGTAAAAGACATTGAAAGAGAATTGTGCAAAATACTTTGTTTGAAGCTGAGAATTGTTCTTACTTCATTGAGTATATTTGAAATTGATGTTTGAGCTTGCTACCTCTCAGATGTGATTATCTTTATTCATAAAATCCCATTTTAGATAAGAAATCGAATACTTGGATTTGAATGCATAAGGAAAATGAAGGAAGCAAAGCAAGACTGATAAGGTCACAAGATATCTAAGTTGCAAGTGTTGTGACTATTGCAATTGTGAATGTCACATTGCAGAGACGTTCTTGTATTATGGATGTTCCTATGAAGAACAATATATAAAATGACTTTACACAACATCAATTACAAAAGGAAAAGTAAGACTCAATAAGAGAGTATGACTCTCGTTGCCGCCTAAGTCAAATAAACAAAAATTGCAGAGAAGTAAGACTTCTTAGTCCAAGTTGATTCAGAATCAGTTGTGACGAATGAGTTTTGTTTAAAAGAAATGACCGGATTAACTTTTCACTAGGTTAGGTGAAAAGACTTATTGAATCCAATACATATGATGTATGTGAGTTGATAAGCAAATTGAGTAGTGTTTCAATAATTCATCTCATCTACTGTGGTTTGACAGTAGTTATGTCCATAGTAAGGATAGTCCTTTGCTGGCCTTAGGTGTGGCCTTTGGTTCACTTAGGTGCTTACTTATTTATGTGACATAAATCTTGAATTCTTTCGAACGGTTCAAAAGAATTTAAGAGCGAAGTTGAAAACAACTCGATATAAAGGCATAATCTTATGATTAGATCACAAGGATAGAAAAATTGAGTATGAAATTCAAATGCTCAAGGTTTGGGATAGTCCCATGACTTACTCTCTAAGGGCACTCAAAAAGAGTTTTGGTGGTTCCAAGAGACAAGATTGAACGAGTTAATTCGATCTTGAATGAGCAAAATACATTTGCCAATTTCAACTAAAATGTCTAAAACCATTACATTCACACTGAACAAAGGTACCATCTAAATCCGTAGAGAAAACACCACATGAGATATGGCATGGAAAGGTTCCTAACATGTCTTTTCTTAAGATTTGGGGTTGCGAGGCTTATATCAAACGGTTGATATCAGAGAAGCTAGGACCCAAATCTGACAAGTGCTTATTCATTGGATATCCCAAAGAAACTAAGGGATATTACTTCTATCAGCAATCTGAAAGCAAGGTAGTTGTTGCCAGACATGCTGTATTCTTGGAGAAAGAGTTTCTTGCAAGAAGAAGTAGTGGGAGAAGTGTGCAACTTGAAGAGGTTCATGATGCAACACCTAACAATGAGATCGGGTTAGATCCCATTGTCCCACCCATGAATGAAGAGGCTAGTGGGAGTCGGCAAGAACCTATTTCGCAAACAATTGCGGAAGAAGTTCAAGTTTCATCCCATGAAGCAATTCCACAAGGAGTTGTGGAAGAAGGTCAAGAAGCAGATTCACAAAGGGTTGTGGAGGAAGCTATTGAACCTCAAGCACCTGTTACTCGTAGGTCAACAAGAGTGAGTCATCCGCCTGAAAGATGGTTAGGGCTCCATGAGGTGACAAGTATTGGATACCGAAGATCCTTTGACCTATGCGGAAGCGATGGCGAGTCCCGACTCTACCGAATGGCTAGGAGCCATGCAATCCGAAATGCGATCTATGTACGACAATCAAGTGTGGAATTTGATTGATCCTCCCTAGAGGATAAAGCCTATTGAGAACAAGTGGGTTTTCAAAAGGAAATCAGACATGGATGGCAACTTGACTACTTACAAAGCACGGCTGGTAGCGAAAGGTTTTAAACAAATTCAAGGAGTTGATTATGATGAAACCTTCTCGCCCGTGGCTATGTTTAAGTCAATTCGGATTATCTTAGCAATTGCCGCATTTTATGATTATGAAATATGGCAAATGGATGTCAAAACTGCATTTCTAAATGGAGATTTAGAAGAGGATGTGTATATGACACAACCATGCGGTTTTGTAGATCCTAGTAATGTTAAGAAAGTGTGCAAGCTTCAGAGATCTATTTATGGACTGAAGCAAGCATCTCGGAGTTGTTAATGTCCCTTGTTAATTACCAAGACTAGGGACACTTTAGGGTATTTATTAACACATGTATAGAGTTCCACAATTCCAAGTCCTCAACCTGAATGATCTATAATTAATAAAATACTCAAGGAACAAAATGATAAACATAATCATTCAATTACATAAACAAAACTTAGAAAACAATCATCCTATGATTGGCTTCTAGATCACAACACTAACATCTCGGATCATAAAAACCTCAAGAAATTGACCCCATAACTGTTGGGGACGCATGGGCAGTGGCCAAGAAGCTCAAGCTGAGAGGTGAAGGAGGAGTGGAGCGTTTCTCCAGTTAACTGCATTAGTCTTAGGGCTCTCCAGCAGTATGCCGCTGAGATTGCCATCACCCCCCAGACGGCTGACCTGGAGCGCGTCAAGAGGTAAGATCAAAATGCATTAAATTAAAATTATTACTTAAAAATACACAGTTTTTTACGTTTTCTTGAAACTGTAGGTACGTTAGAGCATTCGTGCTTGACTTATGTGGTAGCACGATGTTCGTCGATTCCAGCGGCAACTCGGTCCCGATCATGTTCCTCCAGCAGTTGGAGGAACTCGATAAGCCGTCGCGATGGAACTGGGGTGGAGCTGTGCTTGCCACCTTGTACAGAGGACTGTGTCACGCATGTCTGGTAAGTTTCCATCAATTAATGTGCTTTACGATTGTTTTTTATTTGATAATAATGAATACACATATAAAATTTCAGAGAGACAGCCAGCAATTCAACGGGCCACTCATGCTACTCCGCAGTGGTCCTGGTCGAACCTACCGGTCTGCCGACCCATTATCCACATGTGAGGTGGCACACGGGTGACGACATCGACAGATACCCCCCATATGCTATCATATGGGGTGCTTACCAGCGCTACGAGAATACGCCGAAAGGAGGGACGGCGGGTATCTCGTACGTCCGGAACCAGCTCCAGCTATTGCACCAAGCTAACGTCGAGTGGTTCCCGTATCAGGCGTGGTACCGGTCTCGCATTTTTTGTCGGCTGACGATGGCGCAGAGGGATCTCGGTTTGTACCGGGGTCCACTCGTTTGTTACTGGATAGTTGAGCATGACTATCCTGATCGGGTGCCTCGTCAGTTCGGCTTCGATGCCTTTATTCCGGATGACCCCATACTTGGTGAGGAGGACACAGAGAAGCTGCACAAGTAAGTATTAATACACACTCAATAATACTCACAAACTATTGATATTATTTCACAAATTTTGTATAACTAACTTATAATGCAGGACTATCCACAAGAAGACTGAGGTGGATTGGCGCACCCACCATATGGGATTGTACAGGATTGCCCGCAGGCCTGAGGTCAATTTGTGGGTCCCGCCTGACCCGACGGACGTCAGTTTGGGAGCGGGACCCTGGACATTGAGGTATATGGTCTGGTTGCTTTTACTGCAACGTAAAGGGTCATTGGAAGAGGAATTGCCCAAAGTATCTTGGCGGACGTGAAGTCTGGAAAGGTTTCCAAGGCTTCATCATCAAGTATGTTTGTAATTGAAGTTAACGTTGCTACCTCTATTAATGATTGGGTATTATATACTGGATCATGTGCTCATATCTGTTCGAATATGCAGGCATTAAAGAATAGAAGGAAGCTACGTAACAAGGAAGTACAACTCCAAGTTGGAAACGGAGCATTAGTTGCAGCCGTAACAGTTGGAAGTATAGAGTTGTATTTGCCCAGCGGGCTTGTAATGGAACTTGAAAATGTGTATTTTGTTCCTAGCATTTCCAAGAACATCATTTCGATCTCATGTTTAGAGACGAATGGTTTCTCTTTTGTTATAAAGGACAATAGATGTTCTATATATAAAAATGAATTATATTATGGATCCTCTTGTATGATGAATGGTCTGTATATATTGGAAATGGAAAAACCCGTGTTCAACATAACTAACAAACGACTCAAAGCGTCTCATGAAAGCACGACTTACATGTGGCATTGTCGCCTTGGTCATATAAACGAGAAACGCATGAAGAAGTTGCATGAAAATGGACTTCTTGGTAAATTTGATCTTGAATCAATTAACACATGTGAATCTTGCTTACGTGGAAAAATGACCAAAGCGTCTTTCTCCAAAAAGGGCGAAAGGGCAAGTGACTTACTAGGTCTTGTACATACTGATGTATGTGGACCTATGAGTACTTGTGCAAGAAATGGTTGTTCTTACTTTATCACGTTTACTGATGATTACAGTAAATATGGTTATGTCTACTTGATGAGACATAAGTCTGAATCCTTTGAAAAGTTTAAGGAATTCAAGGCTGAAGTAGAAAATCAATTAAACAAGAGTATTAAGGCCTTACGATCTGATCGTGGAGGCGAATACTTGAGTTTTGAGTTTACAACGTACTTAAAAGAATGTGGGATAGTCTCACAACTCACGCCTCCGGGGACACCACAATGGAATGATGTTTCGAGAGAAGGAATCGAACTCGTTGGACATGATTCGATCTATGATGAGTAACGCCACTCTTCCGAAATCATTTTAGGGACACGCACTAGAAACTGCGCACGAACAATAAATATGGTTCCATCTAAGTCGAGTTGAAAAGACTCCGTATGAGTTATGGTTTGGGAAAACTCCAAATATGTCTTATCTTAAAATATGAGGTTGCGAAGTATTTGTCAAACGTCCGACGTTTGGTAAATTTGATCCCAAATTTGACAAATGCTTTATCGTAGGGTATCCTAAGGAAACGAAAGGATATTACTTCTATTACCAGTCCGAGAACAAAATAGTTGTTGCTCGTTTTGGTATACTTTTGGAGAACCAGTTTCTCGCAAAAGGAAGTAGTGGGAGTAATGTAATACTTGAAGAAATTCAAAATACATCACACAATATAATATCTGAACTAGATCAGATAAACCCACCACTTGATACTTCGGCTGAAGAGCATCTGGAAGAACCAAATCCACAAGTAGTTGTGGAGAAGGTTCTAGTCCCGAGCTCAAAGTACTTCGACGCAAGTTGAAGTAGAACTGGATCTGCAAATAGTTGTAGATCAAGTTCGGCAGCCCGAAGGTCAAGTGCTACGTAGGTCAACTAGGACAGTCCATGCACCCGAGAGGTACTTGGGATTGCACGAGGTCTCAGTATTTGATACTGAAGATCCTCTGACCTATGCGGAAGCAATGGATAGGCCTGACTCTGATAAATGGCTGGAGGCCATGAGATCCGAAATACAATCCATGTATGACAACACGGTTTGGAACCTAGTTGTACCACTTGATGGGGATGAAACTCATAGCTAACAAGTGGAGTTTTAAAAAGAAAACAAACATGGATGGTAATATGACTTTATACAAAGCACGGCTTGTAGCGAAAGGTTTCAAACAAATTCTGGGAGTTGAATATGATGAAACTTTTTCGTCCGTGGCTATGTTTAAGTCAATTCAGATACTCCTAGCAATTGCCACAATTCATAATTATGAAATATGGCAAATGGATGTCAAAACCGACTTCTTAAATGAAAATTAAAAGAAGACGTGTATATGATACAGCCTTCGGATTTTGAAGATCCAAAGAATGCTGGGAATGTGTGCAAGTATCTTAAATCCATTTATGGATTGAAACAAGCATCACGGAGTTGGAATCTTCGGTTTGACAAAGAAGTCAAAAAGTTTGGCTTCGTCAGGTGCGAAGAAGAACCATGTGTGTACAGGAAGACTAGTGGGAGTGTCATCGCCTTTCTAATCTTGTATGTAGATGACATACTCTTAATAGGAAATGATATTCCTTTGTTGCAACAAGCTAAGTCTTCATTAAAGAAAGTTTTCTCGATGAAGGACTTGGGCGAGGCCGTCTATATACTAGGCATAAAGATCTATCGAGATAGATCGAAAAGACTTATAGGATTAAGTCAAAGCACATACATTGACAAAGTGCTGAATCGGTTCAGCATGCAGGATTCTAAGAAAGGATTCCTGCCAATGAATCATGGCGCACAGCTTAGCAAGACTCAGTGTCCTTCGACAACTGATGAGCGAAGCATAATGAGTAGAGTGCCATATGCTTCGGCTATAGGCTTTATCATATACGCCATGTTGTGCACTCGCCCTGATGTCTCGTACGCTTTGAGTGTGACGAGTAGATATCAGGCTAATCCAGGCATGGAGCACTGGAATGCTGCAAAGAATATCCTTAAGTACTTAAGAAGAACTAAGGATATGTTTCTCGTCTACGGTAGTAACTCCGAGCTCGTAATAAACATTATCACCTGATACGAAAAATCTTAAATAGAGGTGACGTAAAGATATGTAGAGTTGACATAGTCAGCAACACAGCTGATCCACTCACAAAACCTCTTTCTCAAGCTAAGCATATGGTGCATAATACTGCTATGGGTCTGAGAGACACATAGGCAATTGGCTGTGAGACTTTCTTTAGATCTACGTGATTTTTAGAAAAATTAGAGATTTGTAACTAGGGCCTACGATGATTGGCTCCTAGCTTAAGTGGGAGATTGTTAGTTTGTAATAATCTAGAAGTCAATAATACGATAAATTATCATAAAGCTTTGTTCATGAATTGAGTGATTAATAAACTGTCATTTTGTTCCTTGAGTATTATTGAATTTATGAATCATTTCGGGTTCATGACTTGAAATTGTAGAGCTTCATAATATAGATGATAAATACTCTTAAAAGTCTCTAACCGAGGTAATTAGCAGGAACGCTAATTTATCGTTACAAGGTTAGAATGTGGATTAAAAGATGGTCAAGTTTTACAGACCATTGACATGAGATGTCATTTTAATCACATAGATACATGTTCTAGGAACATGGTATTTGACAGACCTCGAATGAAACATTAAATGGAACTGTGTACGTGTCATTAATGTTTTCATTCAGTGTTAAGTTCTAAAGTATGAGGTATTCATATTTCCTACTGAGAGATGTGTATGTGTGATTGTTACCTAACGCTGTCGGTAAAACGCAGTCATAACGGTTGCTTTTCAGTATACATAGCTTAGCTGAGGTAGTGATGGTTTACCAAAAGTACTATTGTCCCTCGTATCTCTATACGAGTTACGATATCACTGGGCCCCTTGATAGAGTAGGATTATCTGCATGCAGTATAATTACAAGAGTAATTATATTTGATAATCTGCTTAAGATCGAGAAAAGATTATGTTTGCAAGGATGACACACACCTACCTTGAAACTGATCTGATACTGTGAGACATAAGAATTAACACGACTAAAATAGTTTACTGGATCGTGGTATTGTATAGTACAGCATCATCTGTGTAATTGGATGGTCATAGTGCAGATGTCAGATGCCTCCTATGATTATAGAAGTTAAAATGGTTTTAATTCTATTTACCAACATAACACAGATCCTATTGGGTGACACCGTATAGGAGCTAGTCGGAGAATCTTACTGATTAATTATAAATTGATTATAATTAATATTAAGATGGTTATAATTAATTATACGTGATATAATTAAATTATAAATGTCATATAAGATGACAAGCAGAAACAACGGTTAATTTATAAGCGTACTCGATGCATTGTATAAAATCGTACCGAAACCGGACCCCGAGGAATATAATTGTTTAGAACAATTATATATGTTTGATTTAGATTTTAAATATTAATTATGGTTTTGAATATTGGCAAAATTAAAACCTTAATTAAATAAATTAAAAATCCAAATATATATATATATGATATATATATTAATCAAATGGTATTCTCAAATGGTATTGTCAAATGGTATTCTCAGATGGTATTCTTAAATGGTATTCTCAAATGGTATTTGATTTTACCATTTTACCAAACCACCATTAAGAATGGCATAATTGTAAATATGCCAAACTTTAAGGGTATTTTGGTAATCGGGCGAACCTCCTCATTTGCCTATAAATAGAGAGGTAGGGGTAGAGAGAAAATCACCAATTCACTCATATCTGATCTGATCAGTCTGATCGAATCGATAAATCTATTTTCTCTCTTTCTCGGTTACGATTGTTTACGGGATTCAGAAATAATATATTTTTGCGAAAGTTGCGGTATTTCTATTGAATAACTACGAGTCGTAAATATATTTATTTTGTCTTTTCTCGGTGAATAGTGTTTTTGCAGAATTCCGCGGTTTACGGTATTTCTGGCAAAAGAAATAAACCGCTCTCTGGTTAGTCCTGGTGGATAACCAATAGAGGTATCAGACGTCTGATACTCCGAAGCGAGACGTTCCTCAGATTCGGTCTTCTCGATCTGCTGCAATCCAATTGGAATTTGGATCAAGGTATAAATATGTTATATTAATCTATTTAATTTGTAGATAGATTAAAGTTTTAGAAATCAATTATGGAGTAGATCTGTAAAAGGATTAAATCGGGTTTTGATGCCAAAGAATACTGAAGGTGGGATCCCCTTGGAAAGTATTCTGACATACCTCGTTTAATCCTTGGCTTAATATAGAAGTAAAATTTTTGTTTTACGTTCTTTCTGTATATTAAGCTAATCAACGGTTTGGACGGCCCGTAACCCAACAAGAACATCAACTGGCGTGAGATCAAGATTGACTCACCAGTTCCGAACCAGCCCAACCAAGAGCCGCCTCTCGTACGCGATAGAGACCTACCACCACCCCTCGCAGGTATTATAAGTTAATTTTTTTTCATTCACGTCAATTTTGTTTTGAAATGTGTTCTTAAGATGTTCCACTCAAATATTGCAGAAGATAACTCGAATTGGGCGTTCCACGATTGGGTGCTGGACACCAAGAGATGGCACGCCTACTACAATCAATATGGAGTGCCAGTGCAGTATGACGAGGTCAGTTGGATCGTGTCTATATAATTAAAATTTTTTTTATTTTGTATAAAGAAAACTAACATTATCTAACTACAGGATGGTCACCCTACATGGAGTGCCGAGCCCACTTTCACTCCGGCAGACTTTGGTCTCACCGACACTGGGGCAAAGGACGACCATGAGGCTAGCGGCAGTGGGGCACAGTAGGCTACCCAGTTTGATCCATGGGCGGATGCTGTGTTTGGGACACAGCCACCGACCACGTATACAGGGGACTGGGACGAGCCCACACTATCGATGCCACTCCCCAGGCAGCACGACCACGAGGCTAGTGGCAGTGGGGCACAGCAGGCTACCTAGTTTGATCCATGGCCGGATGCTGCGTTTGGGACACAGCCACCGAGCACGTATACACAGGACGACATGCATTTTGATTATTCTGATGACGAGGATCCTGCAGAGCCCTCTGAGCCTCCACAGCCTCAGAGACGTGTCCAGCCGCGGAGGGCGTGCGGGGCGCCTCCCAGATTGTCATTGTCCGGTCGTCGTCGTCGTCGCTAGTTTTTTATATTTCATATTGTAGCCCTTGACGTATATTTATATTTTCCTTTCTATATTTTATGTTGATCAGACGTTATTTGGTTATTTTATTTACTTATATTTTCGTTTCTATATTTTATGTTGACTAGACGTTATTTGGTTATTTTGTTCACTCGACCAAATTCGTCGTTATTTTGTTCACAAGGAAATACAATCATATAATCACAACAAAATAGATAAAATACAATATAAAATACAAAAAAAAAAAAAAAATCAGACCGCCGGGTGGGGGGCGGTCTCGCTTGGGGAGTAGACCGGCTGGGTGGGGGCGGTTTGGTGGGTAGGGCGAGACCGCCCAATGGGGGGGCGGTCTGGTTAGGATTGAAATTTTTTTCAAAATTTGATTATTAATATTATATTATTTAATTTTTTGGTTATGGAAAAAAAATGCCGGAAGGATCTGCCTACGGCTTTTTTTAAAGCAAAAAAATCAAAGGAAGATATGTAGCTTCCTCCCAAAATAATGAAACATATAATTTTAAATTTAAAAGAAAAGTCGAAATGTCTTTATTTTTTTAGTTGTTAATATTCAAAATAAAATTATTACATGTGATCCAAATTATTTTTTCAGCATATACATAAAAAAATTATCCCCTTTTAATTTATTTTTATGTGAATAATAATTTTAAAAATTAACATTTAGAAATTAATTATGTTAGTGTATTTTTACAAACTTTTAATAATAATTAAAACAAAATTGAAATGGCATATTCTTTTACAAGTGCATAGAGATATATAATCATATCCAACATTATATTTTAATATTTAAGTTTTAATTTTAAAATATTAAAATTTTAAAAATATCATAAAGATATAAAAATATTTGAACGATCCTTTAAATTTAATTTGTTTATATACTTTCCAGTTTCCACAATCAAATGGGCGCCCCCCCCGACCCAAAAAAAAAAAAAAAAAATCAAATGGGTTTAAAGGGCTCATGGGCTGCCCAGGCCATTGGATGATTTAAGAGTACAAATGTGCACGTTTTATTTTTCGTGATATGAAAATAGAAAGGGGTGAGTTTGCCACTAAATTTATTTACTGTTGAATTTTTATGATAGACAAAGGGAGGACTGGAGGAGATCATTCACAGTGACTCACATAAATTCAATAATTTCATCTAATCTAATAAATTTGCCACTAAATTCTAACTAAAAATTTGAGAACATGTTTTGTTGTAGTGATAAAGGTAATACTTTCAGCTTTATAAAAAAAAAATATTGTGCAAGACGAAGTCTCTAACAATTTTATTCTCTCCAAATGTCTTTATTTTTCACGTGATTTTGCAACGTCAAATTAAACCTATCAAATCTCGTTAAATCCTTTGTTCTCCTGTTTGTTTGACGCTTCAGATCACATAATTTACTGACAATGATAGACTATCTGATCGTGGATATTCTGTTAGAATTGCATATTTATTAATGTAGTGATCCTTTTTTCCCAAGAAATTTTGTTTGGACTCGTCTACCAATCTCAATGTACAAAAATGTAAATTACGTATTAATTTGTAACAAGTGTGAATCGCAATGTTGTAAAATACAGTTTTGTTCATACACTGCATACCACATATGCAGTATGTGGCCGCATATGCGGAATTTCATGCGGGCTTATAATGCGAATTTTAAGCTATATATTAATTTATTTCCACTCAAAACATGCAATATATTCCCATTAAAATCATTCAAATAATAAATTCGCACATATGCGTAATTACATGCGGAAGGCCACTGCATACCGCATATGCAGAATTTCATGCGGACTTATACATGCGGATTTTAAGCTATATATTAATTTATTTCCACTCAAAACATGCAATATATTCTCATTAAAATCATTCAAACAATAAATTCGCACATATGTGGACCAATATGCAGACATATGCGGTCAAATCGCACATATGTAGACCAATATGCGGACATATGCGGCCCAATATGCGGCTGCATATTTGAGACTGTATAAAAATTTTTATGCGGAATCGGACTACATACATATATGCGGCCGCATGAACGCATTTTACAATACTGGTGAATCGTAATACAAATTTTCAATTACAGATAAAAATTTAAGAAAATATGATGCGCTAAAATTAGTAGACAAGTTCGAGGTGAAATTACCCGAACAACAATTCAATTAGTAATCTTCAAAGCTTTCTTAAAAGACCATCATTGTTATTGCTCTATTTCATCTATTTTAAAATTGAATGGATTGAATTTGGATAACAACTTAACAAGGTCTATTGTATTTAAGGTGTGAACAACAGAAAATAAAGGACCCGCCATTATCTATAAATAAAAAAAGGAATAATATGTATATGTTGACAATTAATTTGATAATGATAATTAACATAAGATTGTATATCAACTCGGTGTTATTCCATAGTTGTTCGGTCGATAATTAAAACTCAAAAGCTAATAAAACTTGTCCACTAAGAGAACTAAGAGAGTTGTTTAATATGATATTTCAGTTATTGATAACTAAAATCAAGTATGATCACCGCGAATCTAAAATGTAAGTAAAGGTGGCTCAGCCACTCCTATGATTTTAAATTTTAATTATACATATAGAAATTTAATTGAATTTTATCATTTTTAAATTTTTTATATAGTCTAGCCACCTACAATAAATAACAAATATTTAGTTGTAACTTAGTGGTTAAAACTCTATTTTATAGTTGAGAAGTCTTGAGTTCAAATCTCACTCACCACAAGGTGGCGTTTTTGTCCAAAAATGGCTTTGGACAAAGTCTCATCCAAAGCCACATCTAAATTCGTACAAATATTTAGATTCAAGAAGCCATTTAAATTTATTAAGTTTTAAATATGTTTGTACGAATCTCAATGTAAATCAGACGTTTAAGCTTGACTTTGGTTAAAATTTTATCCAAAGCCCTTTGGACAAAATCCAATCCCCTCACTATAATTGTGCATTTTAATTTTTAGTCACCTCTATTAAAATTTTCTAGTTCCGCTCCTGACTACATAATTATAGTTCAGTGAATGTGACATTGTCAAGTACGCAGTTACTGTTTAATGCTCTCTTTGTGGGTAAAGATATTAACAGTGTCGTTTTTGTTTCATGCAGCGCACAAATAATATAATTAAAATAAAAAAGTGAGAAAAAGTGTAGACGTATACAATTATTTTGGGTAATTAAATGGAAATGGAACTATACATATTTATAGATGAAATACATCAATTAGTTGCTTCCTAAGAGAATTCGACAAAACTAAGCAACAATAATTAAGTTTAATTTCTTTCGGGAAACTTTCAGATTGATTTTTACTTTGATTAAAAGTAAGTTCTGTAGATTTACCATATTCTTAAACGATGGACTTTGATTCAAGCGACCGTAAAGATTGGGCAATCAATTATTTTTTGTGCGTCCATTTGACTGGTAGCTTTAGAAAGCGTGATTAAAGCAAGTCGACCACACAAAAATGACAAAACCTAATACTGCGAAATGATGAGCTTGTGGACCCTTGTAGCTAGCTAGCACACCGTGTAAGAAAATGTATAAGAAAATCAAAAGAGAGAACAACGAGTCCGAGAGAAGTCCACCGCCCAACAACCTAACACTGTTATAATTAAGCACAAATCCACTTAATTAATTGATTGGTGAATCATGCATTCACACGCCATTATAGAACAGATAATTAAGTAATGCTTACATCTTATTTTCGTCACTCAAAGCACTCGACTAATTTATTTAGTAAACTGTCATTCCCTTTTGATTTTGAAATATTTAGACGGTTCATGATCATAAAAAACTGTCATATATATATAGAGAGAGAGAAATAATTGGGTTATTATGTATTGTAATGTATAGGCTATTTTGTACATTACATTATAAATTGTCGTATTCAAAGTTCAAACAACTAATTCAAACCGTTCAATTTGTTATCCATATTAATATATGTCTAGAGATCAAATTTTATATTTTTTTTTTGAAAATTTTCACTATTTTTTTAGATTTATTGAAAATCGCTGTTTTTTTATGGTCCAGATTTGTCAGAAAAACAACGATTTTCAATAAATCTAAAAAAATTGTCAATAATTTCCAAAAAATATAAAATTTGGTCTCTAAACATATATTAATATGAAGAACAAATTGAACGGTTTGAATCGGCTATTTGGATTTTCAATCCGACGATTTATAGTCAGATGTACAAGAGAACATATACATTACAATGTACCGTAGTCCATCTCTCTCTATATATATTTTATATGTACATAAAGAAAATGATAACAATCATAATCTAACGCTTTTTATTTTTATATGTACATAAAAAATGATATAAATCATATCTAACTTTATATATATATATATATATATATATATATATATATATATGAGGTTGGCTAATATACAAACGTTTGTTCCTGGGCTCAGGAACAAACGGTTCGGTTCTTCGATTTTCAAAGTCCAAACAGTCGATTCAAACCGACAGATGTTTAATCTATATTAAAATGTGCTTGGAGACCAAATTTTACATTTTTTGGATTTTTTTTACTATTTATTAAGATGGTTTGAAAATCACTGTTTTTATTAAAATTCTGCACCACTGAAAGCAGCGATTTTCAAACCATCTTAATAAATAGTAAAAAAAATCCAAAAAATGTAAAATTTGGTCTCCAAACACATTTTAATATAGATTAAATATCTGTCGGTTTGGATCGACCGTTTGGACTTTGAAAATCGGAGAACCAAACCGTTTGTTCCTGAGCCCAGGAACAAACGTTTGTATATTAGCCAACCTCTCTCTCTCTCTCTCTCTATCTATCTATCTATCTATCTATCTATCTATCTATCTATATATATATATATATTTTATATGTACATAAAGAAAATGATATAAATCATATCTAATGCTTTTTATTTTCATAAAGTTCTAAATTTTAAACTACTAATAAGTTTTTAAAACGAGGTATAATAGATACACCGAAAACAGAAGGATTTGAGCTCTCCTTATTACATAAACATCTTATAATTTTTTCTAGAAAATAATTGTAATACTATACAGAAAATTTGATAGTTGGAATATCATGTTTTACAGCTTTAGTACAAAAAAGAAAGTAGCAATGATCAGGGAGTGTTATTGTTAGAGATCTATAAACATAGATTCATTTAATATTGTTATTTTTTCCAAAATTCCAGAAATATTGCCGATTAGGATGTTTAGTTTGTTTATTAATTTGCATAGACACAATTCCCGTGAATCATTGCTGATCCTTGTACGCTCTGTCATGCCTTGCCTTGCTTCCTGCAGCGGCTATATGCTATCTTAACAATTTATTAAGTTACCTGAAATTAATAATTAGAACAAAGGGAGTAAAAGTGGAATAGACTTCCATTGAAAACGAGACAGGTCTTTACATTTGGACCAGAAGTAACGCAACTTGTGGAAGTGTGTAAGTGGCTCGTGCATTTTTATGTCGTGTCATGGATCCTCCATTACTTTCCCGGTTCAAACGGGCAGTGCACCTTGACCAACCAAAATTAGGACCAAACTAATTCAGAGGGAGGCTTTGACTTGTGTCATTAACCCCTTCCTATAAAAACCCCATCCGTGGTTTGTTACCTCCATCAAAAATCACAATTGAGCTTATTCATCTCATCGATATCTGCTTTTGAGAGTTGGCACAAATGGGTCTAAGAAGCAGCACATGCATGGCTGGAATAGTGTTAGTTCTTGCCTTGGTCTTTGCCTCAGAGATGTCGACCGTAAATGCGGCCAGGTTTATCGTCGGTGACGACAAGCACTGGACTTTCGGCTACAACTACACTGACTGGGCAATCAAGAATGCACCATTTCATGTCAATGATACTCTGGGTAAGCTCTGTTCCTTCCAGGTGAAGGAATGCATATGTAATTATATATATTTTTGCATAAGGATTATAAATGAATGTATATATAAAACATATCTCATTTTTTCAGGATGGAACATAGATTTACATTGTTTTTTATTACATGTGTATTTCTATTTTTTTTTCAAAAACACAGCATATTGAAATTCAAACAAATTATATATTTTCTTTGAGTCAGACCCCCTCTGCCAATACATGATATAATTGTTCTCTTAAACTCAACATATTGAAGAGAAAAGAGAGCACTGAGTGCAAAATCTGTAAAATAAAACAAACAAAAAAACGTATTCCATATTGTTTGCTCAAGCAAGATGCAAATTACTGATATAATACGATGACTTGTAATGAATCGCAGTGTTCATGTATGATCCTCCAACCAACGTCACCCACCCGCACAGTGTGTACCTGATGAACAACCTCCGGAGCTACCTTGCGTGCAATCTTAATAAGTCGAGGATGGTCGGCAACGTGATTCAAGGCGGAGGCAGTGGGTTCGAGTTTGTGCTAAAGAAGAGAAAACCTCACTACTTTGCATGCGGCGAACGCAACGGAATTCATTGCACAATTGGGCTCATGAAGTTTGTAATTACTCCGAGGCGGCCCTGCCGGGGTTAGACCTCAGCATGGAGAGACCCTAATCCTTGATTGCAGATCATGAACCGGCTGCTATATATATATATATATATATATATTATTTTCTTTAAGTATATTTATTTATGTAAAGTGGAAAGTGGAAGCAAACAATTGGGAAGTTGAGATTTAATCGAGCGTGTGTTGTATCTTAGAATTAATGTTAAATTGAGTAAATTAATTAATTATGATTATGGACTGCAGCTTGAAACTGCAATTTAATCATTTTAAATTAATCAAACATAAGATGGCGGGGGTAACTTCAAGCTTCTGGTTAAAATGGCGTGTATTGTGCATGAGCGTTGGGGCAAAAATATATTACAAGAGAACAAAAAAAATCCTTATACAAAATAACATATTTTTATTAAAAAGTAGAATTATGAAAAAAAAATTATTCAACAATATTTATTAATGATATTAAAATAGAGTGGTTATAAATTCAAATTAAAAATAAAAAATCATTAGCTATACATACTAAATAATTTATCTAAAAAAAAACATAGCAAACCGCCCATGCCCATGAACGGTTTGCTATAAAAAGTAAAAAAAAAAAAAAAAAATGTGGTCTGGTTATTTTTTAAAATATTTTGAGTAGGAAATAAGATTTGTTATTTTTTTTGTGAGGGTATTAATAAAAAAATCGGGATATAATGTTTCGGCCCATGTAACTATGTAAGGCAGTTTAAATCACAACAACAGGCCTCAACAGTTACTAGATAACGAGACCCAACCTCCAAAACAATTCCTCGACTAAAATTATAAACAGAAAAACCCATCCAAAAACAAAACCCCACTCAAAGTCAAAATAAATGGCATTAGCCATATCTCGCTGGACCACTCTGACTCTGACATCCACTCTACGCCCCTCTCTTTACCGTATCCACCGTCCATTCCTAATCAAACGACTACGCTGCATCTCCTCCCTCTCCGAGATGTCTTCATCTGTAGAGAACACCGGCGCCGGAAAAATGACGGCCCCGTACGGCTCGTGGAAGTCTCCGATCACCGCCGATGTGGTGTCCGGCGCCGAGAAGCGTCTCGGTGGGTTCGCCATAGCTGGAGATGGCCGCTTAGTCTGGATCGAGTCACGCCCGGAGGAGAAAGGGTATCCACTGTGTTAATTTTATATTTTTCTTGTTTTCCCAATGTTGTTCGGGACAAAACAATGGCGAGCCTTGTCCTTGTGGTTTGTCAACTTTTGAGACATCTAAGTTTTAGTCGATGCTATTATCAGGTCACCGAAATTAAGTCTTATCCAATCTTCAAAAAAAGAAATTAAGTCTTATCAATTTGAACTTCCTTTATAAGTACCCTAAACCCTAAACCCTGAGATATCTCAAATTTTGAGTTGATATGTGGAAAATCCGGACCGTTCATATCCTTTCTGCCCGAATCTCAAAGCAACAATCAGGTTGGAGCCAGACTTTTGAACTATAGGGGTCAAACATATATGGTGTTCACTGTTCAATCATATAAAATTTTCTCCAAAGAATGGGGGTCAATTTTAATGATGACATTTTACTCTAAATTATATAGAAAATCATACATAAATAAAAATAAATAAATAATAAATAAATGGGGATCAATTGACACCCATTTTCCCTTCTTACATCCACCACCTGCAACAATAATACTACCCCGTGCATTCCGAATAGGCATTGAATTAAATATGGCCCGGCTTTAGATAAATTAAAATCTTCAGTTATCTCAGAGGATATGAACTCCCTGATGAGTGGGTCCATGTTCCTTTGAAAATAACTACATATAAAACATGATATTTGGCATACTTGACAAATATAAGTAACAATATTAAGAAACTAATTTTCAACACTTGTTCAAGCAAAATTCCTTGCAGTCGAACACTTTTCTTTTTCTTGTATTTATTATTTTGGAATTTAGTAGGCTCAAAATGGTCTTAGTTTTACATGAAGGAATATGCAATAAGTTATAACACATTTGGAGCTACATTAACATGTACAAGTTACCAAAGCCATGAACAATTTATAATATGATCAAGCTCTGTGCAAGTACAGTTAGCCCAAACCAGTACTACTACCAACTTACGGGGGGGGAGAGTACTCCATCTGCTTTGTAACTGCACAAAGCTGCTATGAAAACCATATATTTTCCTCTACCAAATATACTGTACTTGTAAGGTCTCTACATGCAAAATCATTCTGTAGTATCAGGGGCGGAACTAGAAAATTTAGTTGGGGGTGCTAAAATTTAAAATACATAATTCTTAATTTGTAGCTAGTGGGATTTGAACCCAAGACCTTCCAAGAATAAAATAGAGTCTTAACCACTAGACAACAAGAACACATCTAACATTTTATGAGAGGGGCTGAACTATATAAAAACTTCAAAAAAATAAAAAATCAATTGAAGTTCAACGTACGTGATTAAAAATTTCGAAATCATAGGGTGGCTTAGCACCCCTAGACATAGTGTAAATCCACCCCCGTGTAGTATAGCGAATATAATACCTACGTTGACCTCCTTCCCAACTCGGCAAGGCTAGATAATTTCCAAATGCTTTTTGGGGCAAACTGCAGCATATAATTCTCCGTGCATCAACTTATGGAAGTGTTTATAATTCTCAGTGCATCTCTTTTAAGTACAACTACAGAAGAATTATACCAGACTTGGATAGGCTATTTGTGGAACTAAATTAACCTTATATGAGAAGTTATATGCTTAACTTTGATCTCTCTACCCTTACCATATCTTGGTCCTTGCTGTACAAAAAGTAAGCCAACAAGCTGCAAAAATTGTAACAGTAAATAAATTATCAATATTGATATATATACTTTTCAGGGAAAGGAAATAAATTGACACTCTTAGAAATGCATATTTTTTATTATAATGGCTTATCTCTTATGCTGACAAAAGAAACCGATTTTTGCTAAGTACATACTGGAAAAAGAAAGAAAAATTACCATCCTATCCTACTTATGAAATTTCTAACTAGCTACCATTAATCCTTAACCTAACTGGTTCTCAGCCCCACTAAAACCGGAGGATGAAGCCAGCCCCCCTGGACCAAGCATCCCCGTCAATTGCATTAACCGCCCAAAAAAACGACAACAGTTAGTTTAAACATACAGACTGGTGAAACAAAATCTAAAGCAAAAGATATTACAACCCAAAAGCAATGATTAAAATCAGGCGCAGCGCCGTCCTCCTGCTACTCCAAGTTTGAGTTCGAGATTGTTGTTGATACTGTAGTAGCACCGGACCAGTTGGCAATGGTCCCAGTTGATTGGGAAAATGCTCCATTAGATATTGGTATCTGTCCAATATAGGGAAACAGAGATAATAAGAGAGCCTCAAGATCTCAAACTTTTGCAAATTACCCTCTGAAAACATAATTTATTAAGATCCCTCCATGTAGTTAGTACCGTAAAGGCATATATGACTATATCTACATCTTAACAAAATTTTAAATGAAGAACCAAAATTTCTGTCTAAACCCCTTATTACCAATTAGCTTAAGAACAGCAAGTTAGACCTGTCAGCATTAGTAGAATAATTTAGGAACATACATTTATAAGATACAAGTGAAGATGACGAAAACATAGCAGCATGTATTAATATCAATTCTAATATATGCTTGTCAGAAATGTGTGAATGCCACCTTGGGAAATCCTTGTGCCAACTAATATTATAAGTCTTGTTGGTGTTTGATTAGAAAGATAAACAACCACCACTTTATAATACAGTATAAGTTTTTCATTTTGAAGAAAGCTGATCACAATTGTTCTAGAATGGGCAATTTTGAAGTTGTGAAAATGTTAAAAATGATACTTTGGATGTTTCCAGTCCTTGGCTACTTTGTAATATAGTATGGACTATTGGGTCCACTACTGAGATGCTTTCTATTCCCCGAGCAAAGATTTTGATAATTGTTTTTTTTAGCGTAGCAGCTTCTTAAAACTTGGTACCTTTTTTGTTAGTCAAATATATAAACTCAGTAACATTGTTGATATTGGGAATGCTACAGGCGCGCAGTTATAGTTAAGGAACCAGGACAGTCTGAAGACGGGCCTGTGGATCTTATACCCGAAAATTTTGCAGCTCGGACTCTGGCGCAAGAGTACGGTGGGGGCACTCTTGCAATCAAAGATAGCACCTTGGTATTCTCAAATTATAAAGATCAACGTCTGTACAAGCATTCGATTGGAGGTAGAGGGGTTAAAAATTTCCTTATGGATTAATTTGCTTCCAAGCAACAGCAAAATTTCAAAAGAGTTTAATTTCTTGAAATGCTTTTATCAACAGGCTCATCTCCGGTACCTCTTACTCCAGATTATGGAGGACCTTTAGTGCACTATGCTGATGGGGTCTTTGATCCTCATTTCAATCGATATGTTACTATAATGGAAGGTGAGTAAATGTATGAAATTACATAGTTTCATTTCTTCTTACGGTCGTCATTTGTAGCATCTGATGTTAAAAAATCTTTAGATTGTCGAGAGAGCAGCTTGAACCCAGTTACTGCAATTTCTGCTATACCATTTGCAGTTGGAGACATTCAAGGTGAGACTAAATTACAATATATAGATTCTTTTTACCTGAAGAATTAAGGAAAACTTGTGGTTGACTTCATTATTCGTTTCTTTTGGGTTTTTTTTGTGTGTGTGTGGATTTGAAAGAACCAAAGCAACTCATTGGTGGCAATGATTTCTATGCTTTTCCACGTATTGATCCGAGAGGAAAACGGATAGTGTGGATGGAATGGAGCCACCCGAACATGCCTTGGGATAGATCACAAATTTGGGTTGGTTACTTCTCTGAAAACGGGTACTTTAACTAGCTACTGGATTTAATTCTCTGTGACTTAGTGTTGGAACTAATTCATCTTATTTTTTATTTTTTTTGAGAAAGAACTAATTCATCTTATTAAACTCAAAGCACCACCATAAGCCTGACCCCTATCTAGCTTTGAGCTGCATACAATTACCAATTTTGATTTTCTTTTATTTTTCAATCTTTCTCTTACAGAGAAATAAGCAAACGGGTCTGCATTGCCGGTGCTGATCCTACTGTAGTGGAGTCTCCTACTGAGCCCAAATGGTCACCAAACGGTGGGTCCTATCATATAACAGAAAACTTTTTCCATCTTGTCTGGCATATGTAATGTGAGAGTTCTGATTGATACATGTAAACTTGTAGGAGAGCTGTTCTACATTTCTGACAGAAACAGTGGGTTTTGGAAAATATACAGATGGGTAAGGTTTCTGATAGTGTAAAATAAACTACCATTGCCTGATCATCATAAAGATGGCGATTCTTGATCCAACCTGACTCAACCTCTTTATGGTTGGCCCAATGGGCTAGTCAGTCGGGTATGAGTCAGGTCTTTCTTGAGTTGACACATTTCAGTATGGTTTAATAGGTCATCATCCGTATGAACCTGTTTTACCTTTTGCCTGTATAGATGTGGAATTAGGATGTTTGTGGACTGGAGGGAAAAGCAATTTTAAGGTTTGGTCTATTGTATGAATTGGAGGGAGAATATAAGAAAACCACCTCTTTTCCGCACTGGGATTTGAACTGTTTCATATTTAACTGGGCCCAAGGCCAACTACTACTCACAACTTATGCCAATAGCGATGACCAAAGTGCTGTATCTAATTTATTAGTTTAGTCAGGTCAGGTTGGGTGCTTCTGGAATCATTGTAATCCTTGGAAGGTTCGATCGGTTCCGCCTTATTTTGGAAAGTGCCTACGCATTGCCACTCTATTATAAGATATAGTGATGTTAGAAAAGAACAATATGTAAGTACTTTTTCATGTGCCTGTTTGGATATAGGTTGAAGACAAAAATGAGGCGGTTCCAGTATATTCACTGAATGCTGAGTTCACTCGGCCCCTTTGGGTATTTGGTATTAGCTCTTATGATTTTCTCGAGAATGGTGGTGTAAATCGTATAGTGTGCAGTTACAGGTAATGAGAACTGTTTGTTCCAATTTTCTTTTCTTTGCCTTTTGCATTTCTTAGGGTATATTATCCATGAATTGTGAAAAATCTTGTGCAGACAACACGGTCGATCATACCTTGGGATTCTGGATCATGAATCCAGTTCCTTTTCATTGCTCGACATTCCCTTCTCTGATGTCTCCAACATTGTATGTTCCTGAATTTTTTAATTATCTTGGGACATTGTGCATGTATTTTATAAATCAGGTAATGTCCTATATAGTTCAGTTACCAGAACTTTATTTCATTTAGGTCTCTGGAAAGAACTGCTTTTATGTGGAAGGTGCATCTGCTAGTCACCCCTTGTCCATTGCTAAGGTTAGATTTATTTTAAACTTTGATTCCTTAGATTGCACAAGTTGCAATAGCTCTTTTTGAGTCAAAATTAATGTTCTTATTCTTGTTTTTTAGTTAATGTCAATGCCAATTTTCAACTCATTTGCATTTTTATTGTTTCGTGCCCTGCTCAAAGTTTGACTTTATTTATTACATTCCTTAAATGCCAAATAGCAGGGCATTTGTTTGGATCAACTGTTCTTTTCTTTCTTTTTTTTGTCTAAAATGGACCCTGTGGCCAATTCTCTCTCAGTTTGCATTTGCCAATATCAATAACTGATTACTTTTCTCTGATATGAACTTACTGTTGAAATCTCTTCCTTCAGAATATAAAAACAGAAATCTATATGAAAAAATTAAAGAAAGTTTGACTGAACCTAAGGCTGAACTCATTGAAATTGAATGAATAAAAGATTGAATAAGAGTCAGTCAGTTAGATGGGACTAACTAATAACTAAACAAAATGTTATTTTCTCTTCATCTTTTTTATTTTTTTATTAAAAGAGTTGATTAGATTGCCATCAAACATTGCTTTTTGCTTGGGTCCTATGCAAAAGATAAGAAAAAAATTGCAAATTTTACATTTATGAAACCTACTATGTATAATTCTGTGGTTTCCACAAAAATAATAGGCATATTGCTAAAATATTTGACCCAGATCCTGATATACGCCTTTTCCTTGGGGAAAACACCTAATATTTATAATGCTTTGGTAATTAAGGGTCAAGATACTGTTGGTCGGCAAATTAATGTTACTTGTGGTACAACACTCATTAGGAGGTCAGAGTGATGTGCAACTTTGGTTTACTGTGCTGAAAATTGTATTTTATCCTTGATAGGTGACTTTGGATGAGAAGCTATCGAAAGTAAAAGAATTCTCCATTGTTTGGTCATCCTCGCCTGATTTAACCAAATACAAACTGTACTTTAGTACCCCTGAAATCATTGAGTTCCCTACAGAAATCACCGGTCAAAATGCCTATGCTTACTTCTACCCCCCTACTAATGGTGACTTTCAAGCTCCGTCAGATGAAAAACCACCATTGTTGGTCAAAACCCATGGTAATTCACCATACTCTTTCACCAAGTTAATTCTTGTAATAATTTTGTTTTTGTACATTTGTTCATGTTTTTGATATTTAAAACATTTTACAGGAGGACCTACTGGAGAAGCACGGAGTACATTAGACCTAAATATCCAGTACTGGACTAGCAGAGGTTGGGCATTTGTGGATGTTAACTATGGCGGAAGCACAGGTTAGCATTATATTATTTACGTCATCTGTTTTACAAGATTTCTAATTATTGATAAATGCATTGCATTTATGAAGGTTACGGGAGAGAGTACCGGGAAAGACTCTTGGGCAAATGGGGCATTGTGGATGTGAATGATTGCTGCAGCTGTGCTAAATTTTTGGTAGGTTTTGTATAATGCTTCTTTGTAGAGTGTGAATCTCAGTACTGAAATCTGAATTTGAACAGTCAACTCGTTCTTCTTTTTAAGGTCGAACAAGGAAAAGTTGACGGAGAAAGACTGTGTATAATGGGCAGGTCGGCTGGGGGATACACAACTCTTGCTTGTCTTGCCTTCAAAGATATATTCAAGGCTGGTGCTTCTTTGTATGGTGTAAGTTACCATCCAATGTTATCTTTTAACATGTCAAAAATAATCTTAAAAAAAGTAACCTTTTATATTTTATTATTTTCCGGTTTACAAACTCTTCTCATTTTACCAAAAGAGCAGGTGGCCGACTTGTCTTTGTTGAGAGCTGAAACACACAAGTTTGAATCATGCTATATTGACATCCTTGTAGGTATGCAATAGTAGTATATTTCCACCAAACTTTTGTGATGCACGTTAATGCGCTCTGTTCAATTTTTCAACATTTCTAAGTTCTCCTTGGATTATTCCAGGGAGCGAAAAAGAATATTTTGAGAGGTCTCCTATCAACTCCGTTGATAAATTTTCATGTCCGGTGATTTTGTTCCAAGGACTCGATGACAAGGTATGAATATATGAACAGTTCATTCCGACAAAATCAACCAAATAAATGTTCTTCCTGGCAGTGGATGTTTCATTAATTTCTATCCTTTGATCGGTTGCAAATGGTGTTAATCAGGTTGTTCCACCAGATCAGGCCCGTAAGATTTACAAGGCATTGAAAGATAAGGGAGTGCCTGTTGCTTTGATCGAGTATGAAGGGGAACAACATGGATTTCGTAAGGTACTTGAAGAAATGCTCAAATTATACTTTTGTGTTAACTATTTTTTTTTCTTTTACAGGTTTAGATTTTTAGATGGGTGATTACTGAGTACTGAACTGATAACAATTCCTTCTGTCTTGGAGCAGGCTGAGAATATTAAATTTACACTGGAACAGCAAATGGTGTTCTTTGCACGATTAGTCGGCCACTTTGATGTCGCTGATGATATCACTCCGATTAAAATCGACAATGTTGATTAATGTCTATTATGTTTGCTGAATTCAGATCCAGTGGGGTATCCTTCTGTCCGTGTAGAATGAGATATGCATCGTCCTTTTTAACCTAGCACAAATCTTAAAGCGGACCCTTTGTAATCCAAATAGGCACTTCAATTATTTTGGCTCGACTGGGAACTTATTCTACCGTAATATACTTCCTATGTTTGCCACCGGCCGTCCAAATAAAAGTTTTCTCAAAAGGAAAATAAAAATCTGATAGAACATTTTGTTTATTACATATCTCTTTGGTTATATTAAAATGATTTTGTTTTCTAGTTTCTATACCGTAAGAACTTGAGATCATAGAAAAGTTCTCTTATGCAATGAAAAAAAATGAAAATAGTAACCAGTGATCATAGAAAAGGGATTGACTTCAAGTTCTTACTGTATAGAAACTAGAAAACAAAATGAAAACTAAGATAAATATATTAAAAAAAAAAGTGATAATGATTGACCAAATAAGTTAGGCTTGTTTTTCAAATAATCTCGACAAGTGACATTCACTAAAGTATCATGCATATTAACGGGTCGTATGAAACTAATGTCGGTTTGCATATTAACGGGTATTTTCGGACAAGCGAAAACCAGTTCATGTTTTGATAAATGATACGATAGTACAGGTGTCTTTATGGGATCAGTGCGGGTAGGAAAAGGGGGGCACAGGGGGCACTATACTGTGCTCTTTTGGCGGTCATTTTTGTGTGCTCTTTTGGCGGTCATTTTTGGGAGTTGATGTAATTATTTTTCCTTGGCGGTGCTATAGACAAATTACTGGCTTCGGTAATTTGACCGTGTAAATAAACTTTTTTTATCAATATATTGTTGGCAGGTTGCTGCCAACCTTAAAAAAGAAAAGTTTTTTTTTTTCTTTTGACATATATAGCTAAAATTAGTAAATCCCAGATACATTTTTTTAAATAAGAATATATATAATCGGATTCTATCAAAATTATTTTCAGAAAAAATTGCGAACCATTAGAATAATTTTTAAAATGTGCAAACTCATACCTTACCTTGCAACAGATCCGTATTTAAGATTAGGCATATAACTTTTAAAAATGCAATAGGCAAACGATAAGATTTTGGGAAAATTTGTTTTATGCGACTCTAAAACTTGATATTTGTCAAAATGCCACTCAAAAAACAATATTTGTCAAAATGTCATTAAAACTCAATGTCTATTTTAATTTTGTCATTATCTCAATTTAAAAATTATAATCTTTCAAAATGCCCAAACTGTCCTTGTCAGATTTTTTTTTTTCAAATTTCAAATTTTTTCGAATTTCAAATTTTTTGAATTTCAAAATTTTTTGGAAAATCAAATTTAATCAAATTTTGAAAATTTGAAAATCAAATTTTTTTGGGGAGTCCGAGCCAGGGGTTGCCACAAAAAAATTTGAAAATTTTGCAATTATGAAGTTTGGAAAAATTTGAAATTCAAAAGAAATTTGAAATTCGAAAAATTTGAAATTTGAAAAAATTTGAAATTCGAAAAAATTTGAAATTCGAAAAAATTTGAAATTCGAAAAAATTTGAAATTTGAAAATTTTGAAATTTAAAAAAATTTGAAGTTTAAAAAAATTTGAAATTTAAAATTTTTTTGAAATTCGAAAAAAAAAAAAGTCTGACAGGGACAGTTTGGACATTTTGAAAGATTAGAATCTTTAAATTGAGATTAAAGAGGGATAATGGCAAAATTAAAATAGGCATTGATTTTTAATGACATTTTGACAAATATTGTTTTTTGAGTGACATTTTGACAAATATCAAGTTTTAGAGTGGCATTTTGTACAAGTCACGTATTTTAGTGATCTAGACTTGGTAATATATTACAAAATTCCAGAAAAATTACATTCCATAAGCTACGTGCATGATGATGCTATAATTTGAAACCTAAAAAACATTTAGAAAAGTTCCATAAACTAATTTAGTAACTATATAACAAGTTATCATTATAAAATATACATTCAAATCACCTTTGTAAGTGGTATAATCAACTAAGAGATAACTTGTTACTCCTTTTCAACTAGATTCTAGCTTCTCATCTCATTTCAAGTCAAAAGATTAACATACACTTGAAATTTCAGCATGAATTTTGCCTATTCCACATGATGTTGCCTTTAGATATTAATTAAATTATTTTTTGTTATTCATCAGTACAAGAAATATATTTCAGAGGAAGTAAGCTGTTGATTAAAATTAGAACAATGAAATAGATTACTGTTGCAAGTCACGACACCTAATATGTATATATATGCACCATAAGTATATTTGTTACTTCAAATTTAGGAGACTTAAACTTGTTACTTGCATTTACCTATAATAAAAGGATGCAATCTCATTCTATCTCTGATATGAACTTTTATCGTCTCAAGATCTAGCTACTGGAAAATCAGGTGCTAAAACAATCTAATTAACACATTTATGCATAATAAGCTCTTGTCACATCTTTATGTAAATTTTAAGTATTTTTTATCATTTTATAAATTAATTAAAAGCCTGCTGCACAAAAAGGAAATGTCAGCAGGATTCTTGCATATTATTTCATTTCAAACAACAGTATCAACTTGCATCTGAATTTTCACGTTCTTTCATCTTAGAGAAAATAATTATTTTATCAAAATACTTATATTTAGCACAAAAAAACATCTCACTCTTCAGTTCAAACTTCAAAACAAAAAAAATTTCAAGGAAAAGAAACTGGGTATCAATTGTTCGTAACCAATCATGACAGTAGAAAAGTTAAGATAACCTCATATTCAAAATCATCGAAAGTAAATATGTGTGATATCATTTATTTGCCGAGATTGATCATCTAAAAGACAGAACAATTTTCTTACACAAACTACATATTTTAATTTTTTGATAAATGGTGAAATGAGTACTTTATAAATTTAAAACGAGTTTTAATAGAGAAATCAATGAAATAAGTAAATTTGTGAGTTTTTGAAACTTAGAAGGGTAAATATGATATTATGAATATCAGAGGGGGGGATACGTAATTTTGAGATTTTTGAGGGGTATACATGAAATTCCCCCAATAAATTTAATTGATGTCAAAATTTGACATCAAATTAAAAAATTTACTGTGTTTTCTTCATGGTTGAGCATGGAAAAGTTGATGGAGAAAGGCTTTGCATCACAGGAAAGTCAGCCGGTGGATTTACGACTCTTTCATGCCTTGCTTTCAGGGATACATTTAAAGCTGGCATCGTTGTAATTTATAATTTCTTCAATTTTATTTTTGTTTTCATTTTCTGTTATTTGTTTTGCTATTTGCTTCTTTTTTTTGTATTTTTAAAAGCTTTTATGGGTTATTTGAAGTATTATGAAGAAATGTCAATTTAAATAGATACTCGTTTTAATATGAAGAAAAAAAATTATCTTGATGTATGCAGCTTGTGTTGTTTGCTATAAATGCAGGTGGCTGATTTGTCTTCGATGAACGCAGACTCACAAATTTGAATCTCACTATATCAAGAACCTTGTGGGTAAGAAAATGATTTTTGACCAATAGTACAGGAAATTATTTTTTCTGATCAGATATAGTCTAATTTTTTTTTTCCCTTAATTTGTGATCATTCAGGTAGCGAAAAGGATTTCTTTGAGAGGTCTCCCATTAACTATGTCCACAATATTTCCTGCCCCGTGATTTTATTCCTAGGACTTGATGACAATTGACAAGGTATAATTACAAAGTAGACTCATCCAATTGCAATGAAATATACTGTAAACTTTAATCTAGCAATGTTGGTGCCACTTATACTCAAATTTTACGTTGGAAATTGGAATAATGCTGACATTGATGTAGTAGTGACTTAGTGTTATAATTTTGCTGTTGTGAAAATGTATTATTATTCAGGTTGTGTCACCAGATCAGTCTCAAAAGATTTACAAGGTCTTAAAGGAGAACACTATGTACAAGATATTTTAAATTAAATTAAACAAATCTATTCTTGATTTTCAAATATTTTGAAAAACACTCTGACCGCCCCATAGTTGGACGGTTTGCTTCTTAAATTTGACCTCCTCACAGCGGAGCGGTTTGATCTTTTTTTCTTTCGTTTTAGATATGTTTAGTGTGTATACAATGAGATGTATTGTATAGAACTCAATCCAAGTATTAATAAAATACTCTTTGACAATTTTCTTTTATTTTTAAGTCATTTTGTGTCATCTTTTATAAATCATAATTTTATAGTAAAAAAATTCTAAAAATAGTAAAAATTGGTATTCTACAAGTTCATTATATAACCAAATTTACTGAGCTACTTATATCGAAAAATATGAATGAAAATCTTAATCGAAAACTTCAACTCAAGTTTTGAGACTCTTCCTTTTGTTTTGTTTTGTTTTTTTTTGACAATTTTGAATTTAAAAAAACTACAAAGCGATCATTGATGCATGCATATTTCCGTAACTTTTTCAAAAAATGGTCTCGAGCGCCTATTTACGAAATATATAGTCTCTCTTACTTTATCCCTTGTCCTAGCATCACCTGTTTACGAAAAATGTCTTAAATAAATATATGTACAACATACATGTGTTTTAGAAATGAGAAAAATAACTTCAAAAAAATTAATATAGATGTACTATAACATAAAAACACATATCAAATCACTACTGTAGACGGTCAGGTTTAAGAAGCAAACTGTCACCTCCACTGTCCACTAAATGATGGTTTGGTTATTTTTAAAATATTTTGAGGACCATGTTAGATTTTTTTTTTTTGTGAGGATATTAATAAAAAAATCGTGATAGATAGTGTTTCGGCCCATGTAGGCAGTTTGAATCACAACAGTTATTACATCACGAGACCCAACCTCCAAAACAATTCCTCGACTAAAATTATAAACAGAAAAATCCATCCAAAAACAAAACCCCACTCAAAGTAAAAAATAAATGGCATTAGCCATATCTCGCTGGACCACTCTTTGACTCTGACATCCACTCTACGCCCCCTCTCTTTACCGTATCCACCGTCCATTCCTAATCAAACGACTACGCTGCATCTCCTCCCTCTCCGAGATGTCTTCATCTGTAGAGAACACCGGCGCCGGAAAAATGACGGCCCCGTACGGCTCGTGGAAGTCTCCGATCACCGCCGATGTGGTGTCCGGCGCCGAGAAGCGTCTCGGTGGGTTCGCCATAGCTGGAGATGGCCGCTTAGTCTGGATCGAGACACGCCCGGAGGAGAAAGGGTATCCACTTTGTTAATTTTATATTTTTCTTGTTTTCCAAATGTTGTTCGGGACAAAACAATGGCGAGCCTTGTCCTTGTGGTTTGTCAACTTTTGAGTCATCTAAGTTTTAGTTGATGCTATTATCAGGTCACCGAAATTAAGTCTTATCAATTTGAACTTCCTTTATAAGTACCAAAGAAACTTGCCTGAGGGGAAGTTTGCATCCCTTGAGATATCTCAAATTTTGAGTTGATATGTGGAAAATCCGGACCGTTCATATCCTTTCTGCCTGAATCTCAAAGCAACAATCAGGGTGGAGCCAGAATTGTGAACTATAGGGGTCAAACATATATGGTGTTCAATTATATAAAATTTTCTCCAAAGAATGGGGGTCAATTTTAATTATGACATTTTATTCTAAATTATATAGAAAATCATACATAAATACAAAATAAAATTAAATAAATGGGGGTCAATTGGCACCCATTCGCACTTCTTACATCCACCACCTGCAACAATAATACTACCCTGTGCATTCCGAATAGACATTGAATTAAATATCTCCCGGCTTTAGATAAATTGAAATCTTCAGTTATCTCAGAGGATACGAACTACCTGATGGGTGGGTCCATGCTCCTTTGAAAATAACTACATATAAAACATGATATTTGGCATACTTGACAATTGTAAGTAACAATATTAAGAAACTAATTTTCAACACTTGTTCAAGCAAAATTCCTTGCAGTCGAACACTTTTCTTTTTCTTTTATTTATTATTTTGGAAATTAGTAGGCTCAAAATGGTCTTTGTTTTACATGAAGGAGTATGCAATAAGTTATAACACATTTTGAGCTACATTAACATGTACAAGTTACCAAAGCAATGGACAACTTATAATATGATCAAGCTCTGTGCACGTACAGTTAGCCCAAACCAGTACCACTACCAACTTACGGGGGAAAAATACTCCATCTGCTTGGTAACTGCACAAAGCTGCTATGAAAACCATATATTTTCCTCTACCAAATATACTGTACTTGTAAGGTCTCTACATGCAAAATCATTCTGTAGTATTAAAGAGCGAATGTAATACCTACGTTGACCTCCTTCCCAACTTGGCAAGGCTAGATAATTTCCAAATGCTTTTTGGGGCAAACTGCAGCATATAATTCTCCGTGCATCAACTTATGGAAGTGTTTGTAATTCTCAGTGCATCTCTTTTAAGTACAACTACAGAAGAATTATACCAGACTTGGATAGGCTATTTGTGGAACTAAATTAACCTTATACGAGAAGTTATATGCTTAACTTTGATCTCTCTACCCTTACCATATCTTGGTCCTTGCTGTACAAAAAGTAAGCCAACAAGCTTCAAAAATTGTAACAGTAAATGAATTATCAATATTGATATATATACTTTTCAGGGAAAGGAAATAAATTGACACTCTTAGAAATGCATATTTTTTTTATTTATAATGGCTTATCTCTTATGCTGACAAAAGAAACCGATTTTTGCTAAGTACATACTGGAAAAAGAAAGAAAAATTACCATCCTATCTACTTATGAAATTTCTAACTAGCTACCATTAACCCTTAACCTAACTGGTTCTCAACCCCACTAAAACCGGAGGATGAAGCCAGCCCTCCTGGACCAAGCATCCCCATCAGTTGCATTAACCACCCAAAAAAACGACAACAGTTAGTTTAAACATACAGACTGGCGAAAAAAATCTAAAGCAAAAGATATTACAACCCAAAAGCAATGATTAAAATCAGGAGTAGCGCCGTCCTCCTGCTACTACAAGTTTGAGTTTGAGTTTGTTGTTGATACTGTAGTAGCACCGGACCAATTGGCAATGGTCCCGGTTGATTGGAAAAATGCTCCATTAGATATTGGTATCTGTCCAATATAGGGAAACAGAGGTAATAAGAGCGCCTCAAGATCTCAAACTTTTGCAAATACCCATCTGAAAACATAGTTTATTAAGATCCTTCCATGTAGTTCGTCCCATAAAGGCATATATGACTATATCTACAACTTAACAAAGTTTTAAATGAAGAACCAAAATTTCTGTCTAAACCCCTTATTACCAATTAGCTAAAGAACAGCAACTTAACAAAGTCAGCATTAGTAGAATGATTTAGGAACATACATTTATAAGATACAAGTGAAGATGACGAAAACATAGCAGCATGTACTAATATCAATTCTAATATATGCTTGTCAGAAATGTGTGAATGCCACCTTGGGAAATCCTTGTGCCAACTAATATTATAAGCCTTGTTGGTGTTTGATTAGAAAGATAAACAACCACCACTTTATAATACAGTATAAGTTTTTCATTTTGAAGAAAGCTGATCACAATTGTTCTAGAATGGGCAATTTCGAAGTTGTGAAAATGTTAAAAATAATACTTTGGATGTTCCAGTCCTTGGCTACTTTGTAATACAGTATGGACTATTGGGTCCACTACTGAGATACTTTCTATTCCCCAAGAAAAGATTTTGATAATTATTTTTTTTAGCGTAGCAGCTTCTTAAAACTTGGTACCTTTTTTGTTAGTCAAATATATAAACTCAGTAACATTGTTGATATTGGGAATGCTACAGGCGCGCAGTTATAGTTAAGGAACCAGGACAGTCTGAAGACGGGCCTGTGGATCTTATACCCGAAAATTTTGCAGCTCGGACTCTGGCGCAAGAGTACGGTGGGGGCACTCTTGCAATCAAAGATAGCACCTTGGTATTCTCAAATTATAACGATCAACGTCTGTACAAGCATTCGATTGGAGGTAGAGGGGTTAAAAATTTCCTTATGGATTAATTTGCTTCCAAGCAACAGCAAAATTTCAAAAGATTTTAATTTCTTGAAATGCTTTTATCAACAGGCTCATCTCCGGTACCTCTTACTCCTGATTATGGAGGACCTTTAGTGCACTATGCTGATGGGGTCTTTGATCCTCATTTCAATCGATATGTTACTATAATGGAAGGTGAGTAAATGTATGAAATTGCATAATTTCATTTCTGCTTACGGTCGTCATTTGTAGCATCTGATGTTCAAAAATCTTTAGATTGTCGAGAGAACAGCTTGAACCCAGTTACTGCAATTTCTGCTATACCATTTGCAGTTGGAGACATTCAAGGTGAGACTAAATTACAATATATAGATTCTTTTTACCTGAAGAATTAAGGAAAACTTGTGGTTGACTTCATTATTCGTTTCTTTTGGGTTTTTTTTTGTGTGTGTGTGGATTTGAAAGAACCAAAGCAACTCATTGGTGGCAATGATTTCTATGCTTTTCCACGTATTGATCCGAGAGGAAAACGGATAGTGTGGATGGAATGGAGCCACCCGAACATGCCTTGGGATAGATCACAAATTTGGGTTGGCTACTTCTCTGAAAACGGGTACTTTAACTAGCTACTGGATTTAATTCTCTGTGACTTAGTGTTGGAACTAATTCATCTTATTAAACTCCAAGCACCACCATAAGCCTGACCCCTGTCTAGCTTTGAGCTGCATACAATTACCAATTTTGATTTTCTTTTATTTTTCAATCTTTCTCTTATAGAGAAATAAGCAAACGGGTCTGCATTGCCGGTGCTGATCCTACTGTAGTGGAGTCTCCTACTGAGCCCAAATGGTCACCAAACGGTGGGTGCTATCATATAACAGAAAACTTTTTCCATTTTGTCTGGCATATGTAATGTGAGAGTTCTGATTGATACGTGTAAACTTGTAGGAGAGCTGTTCTTCATTTCTGACAGAAACAGTGGGTTTTGGAACATATACAAATGGGTAAGGTTTCTGACAGTATAAAATAAACTACCATTGCCTGATCATCATAAAGATGGCGATTCCTGACCGAACCTGACTCAACCTCTTTATGGTTGGCCCGATGGGCTAGTCAGTCGGGTATGAGTCAGGTCTTTCTTGAGTTGACACATTTCAGTATGGTTTAATAGGTCATCATCTGTATGAACCTGTTTTACCTTTTGCCTGTATAGATGTGGAATTAGGATGTTTGTGGACTGGAGGGAAAAGCAATTTTAAGGTTAGGTCTATTGTATGAACTGGAGGGAGAATACAAGAAAACCACCTCTTTTCCGCACTGGGATTTGAACTGTTTCATATTTAACTGGGCCCAAGGCCAACTACTACTTACAACTTATGCCAATAGCAATGACCAAAGTGCTATATCTAATTTATTAGTTTAGTCAGGTCAGGTTGGGTGCTTCTGGAATCATTGTAATTCTTGGCAGGTTGGATCGGTTCCGCCTTATTTTGGAAAGTGCCTACGCATTTCCACTTTATTATAAGATATAGTGATGTTAGAAAGGAACAATATGTAAGTAGTTTTTCATGTGCCTGTTTGGATATAGGTTGAAGACAAAAATGAGGCGGTTCCGGTATATTCACTGAATGCTGAGTTCACTCGGCCCCTTTGGGTATTTGGTATTAGCTCTTATGATTTTCTCGAGAATGGTGGTGTAAATCGTATAGTGTGCAGTTACAGGTAATGAGAACTATTTGTTCCAATTTTCTTTTCTTTGCCTTTTGCATTTCTTGGGGTATATTATCCATGAATTGTGAAAAATCTTGTGCAGACAACACGGTCGAGCATACCTTGGGATTCTGGATCATGAATCCAGTTCCTTTTCATTGCTCGACATTCCCTTCTCTGATGTCTCCAACATTGTATGTTCCTGAATTTTTTAATTATCTTGGGACATTGTGCATGTATTTTATAAATCAGGTAATGTTCTATATAGTTCAGTTACCAGAACTTTATTTCATTTAGGTCTCTGGAAAGAACTGCTTTTATGTGGAAGGTGCATCTGCAAGTCACCCCTTGTCCATTGCTAAGGTTAGATTTATTTTAAACTTCGATTCCTTAGATCGCACAAGTTGCAATAGCTCTTTTTGAGTCAAAATTAATGTTCTTATTCTTGTTTTTTAGTTAATGTCAATGCCAATTTTTAACTCATCTACATTTTTATTGTTTCGTGCCCTGCTCAAAGTTTGACTTTATTTTTTATATTCCTTAAATGCCAAATAGCAGGGCATTTGTTTGGATCAACTGTTCTTTTTCTTTTTTTTGTCTAAAATGGACCGTGGCCAATTCTCTCTCAGTTTGCATTTGCCAATACCAATAACTGATTGCTTTTCTCTGATATGAACTTACTGTTGAAATCTCTTCCTTCAGAATATAAAAACAGAAATCTATATGAAAAAATTAAAGAAAGTTTGACTGAACCTAAGGCTGAACTCATTGAAATTGAATGAATAAAAGATTGAATAAGAGTCAGTCAGTTAGATGGAACTAACTAATCACTAAACAAAATGTTATTTTCTCTTCCATCTTTTTTATTTTTTTATTAAAAGAGTTGATTAGATTGCTATCGAACATTGCTTTTTGCTTGGGTCCTATACAAAAGATAAGAAAAAAATTGCAAAATTTACATTTATGAAACCTACTATGTATAATTCTGTGGTTTCCACAAAAATAATAGGCATATTGCTCAAATATTTGACCCAGATCCTGATATTCGCCTTTTCCTTGGGGAAAACACCTAATATTTATAATGCTTTGGTAGTTAAGGGTCAAGATACTGTTGGTCGGCAAATTAATGTTACTTGTGAGGTACAACACTCGTTAGGAGGTAAGAGTGATGTGCAACTTTGGTTTACTGTGCTGAAAATTGTATTTTATCCTCCATAGGTGACTTTGGACGAGAAGCTATCGAAAGTAAAAGAATTCTCCATTGTTTGGTCATCCTCGCCTGATTTAACCAAATACAAACTGTACTTTAGTACCCCTGAAATCATTGAGTTCCCTACAGAAATTGCCGGTCAAAATGCCTATGCTTACTTCTACCCCCCTACTAATGGTGACTTTCAAGCTCCGTCAGATGAAAAACCACCATTGTTGGTCGAAACCCATGGTAATTTACCATAGTCTTTCAACAAGTTAATTCTTGTAATAATTTTGTTTTTGTACATTTGTTCATGTTTTTGATATTTAAAACATTTTACAGGAGGACCTACTGAAGAAGCACGTAGTACGTTAGACCTAAATATCCAGTACTGGACTAGCAGAGGTTGGGCATTTGTGGATGTTAACTATGGCGGAAGCACAGGTTAGCATTGTATTGTTTACGTCACCTGTTTTACAAGATTTCTAATTATTGATAAATGCATTGCATTTATGAAGGTTACGGGAGAGAGTACCGGGAAAGACTCTTGGGCAAATGGGGCATTGTGGATGTGAATGATTGCTGCAGCTGTGCTAAATATTTGGTAGGCTTTGTATAATGCTTCTTTGTAGAGTGTGAATCTCAGTACTGAAATCTGAATTTGAACAGTCAACTCGTTCTTCTTTTTAAGGTCGAGCAAGGAAAAGTTGACGGAGAAAGACTGTGTATAATGGGCAGGTCGGCTGGGGGATACACAACTCTTGCTTGTCTTGCCTTCAAAGATATATTCAAGGCTGGTGCTTCTTTGTATGGTGTAAGTTACCATCCAATGTTATCTTTTAACATGTCAAAAATAATCTTAAAAAAGGTAACCTTTTATATTCTATTATTTTCCGGTTTACAAACACTTCTCATTTTACCAAAAGAGCAGGTGGCCGACTTGTCTTTGTTGAGAGCTGAAACACACAAGTTTGAATCATGCTATATGGACATCCTTATAGGTATGCAATAGTAGTATATTTCCACCAAACTTTTGTGATGCACGTTAATGCGCTCTGTTTAATTTTTCAACATTTCTAAGTTCTCCTTGGATTATTCCAGGGAGCGAAAAAGAATATTTTGAGAGGTCTCCTATCAACTCCGTTGATAAATTTTCATGTCCGGTGATTTTGTTCCAAGGACTCGATGACAAGGTATGAATACATGAACAGTTCATTCCGACAAAATCAACCAAATAAATGTTCTTCCTGGCAGTGGATGTTTCATTAATTTCTATCCTTTGATCGGTTGCAAATGGTGTTAATCAGGTTGTTCCACCAGATCAGGCCTGTAAGATTCACAAGGCATTGAAAGATAAGGGAGTGCCTGTTGCTTTGATCGAGTATGAAGGGGAACAACATGGATTTCGTAAGGTACTTGAAGAAATGCTCAAATTATACTTTTGTGTTAACTATTCTTTTTTCTTTTACAGGTTTAGATTTTTAGATGGGTGATTACTGATTACTGAACTGATAACAATTCCTTCTGTCTTGGAGCAGGCTGAGAATATTAAATTTACACTGGAACAGCAAATGGTGTTCTTTGCACGATTAGTCGGCCACTTTGATGTCGCTGATGATATCACTCCGATTAAAATTGACAATGTTGATTAAATGTCTATTATGCTTGCTGAATTCAGATCCAGTGGGGTAACCTTCCGTCCGGGTAGAATGAGATATGCATCGTCCTTTTTAACCTAGCACAAATATTAAAGCGGACCCTTTGTAATCCAAATAGGCACTTCAATTATTTTAGCTCTACTGGGAGCTTATTCTACCGTAATATACTTCCTATGTTTGCTACCGGCCGTCCAAATAAAAGTTTTCTCAAAAGGAAAATAAAAATCTGATAGAACATTTTGTTTATTACATATCTCTTTGGTTATATTGAAATGATTTTGTTTTCTAGTTTCTATACAGTAAGAACTTGAGATCATAGAAAAATTCTCTTATGCAATGAAAAAAAATGAAAATAGTAACCAGTGATCATAGAAAAGCTATATATATTATAGAGTAAAACTAACCGAAATTTTTATTAATAGGAAATTAATAAATAAAATATTGTCATTGGAGAAGGTTTACAATGAAATTTGTAAAGTAGGAAAACTGCGATATTTGTAACGTCCAGATAGGATGTTATAGAATATCATGGCCAGATTAACGAAAACTAATTAAGAGCGGAAAAGAGTTAACTCGAGTTGTGATAATTGGTAATAGCTAGTGGTGGACGAAAAAAAAATCGGACTGTGATACTCAACAACAGGCAGGAATCCAATAAGAAAAAAAAAACAGACCGTCACAGAGTATCACGGACAAAAAAAAAAAATCTATTTAATGGAAGGTTTCGACAACTTAACTTTTATTTCAAATTCCAATTTGATGTTTGTTCCTGTCCGTGATACTCTATCACGGACCTCTTTTTTTTGGGCTGGACCTCTGGCCGTTGTTCAGTATTACGGCCCTATTTTTTTTTTTCGTCCGCTCCTGGCTGTTACTAACTATTATGACCCAAGTTAACTCCTTTTCGCTCCTAATTGGCTTTCATTAATTTGGCCGTGATATTCTGTAACGTCCAGAGGACGTTACAGAATATAACGGTTTTCGTACTTTTCAAATTCCACCGTAAACCTTCCCCAATGACGATATTTTATTTATTAATTTTCTATTAATAAAAATGTTTTTTGACCAATAGTACAGGAAATTATTTTTTCTGATCAGATATAGTCTATTTTTTTTTTCCTTAATATGTGATCATTCAGTAGCGAAAAGGATTTCTTTGAGAGGTCTCCCATTAACTATGTCCACAATATTTCCTGCCCAGTGATTTTATTCCAAGGACTTGATGACAAGGTATAATTACAAAGTTGACTCATCCAATTGCAATGAAATATACTGTAAACTTTAATCTAGTAATGTTGGTGCCACTTATACTCAAATTTTACGTTGGAAATTGGAATAATGCTGACATTGATGTAGTAGTGTTATAATTTTGCTGTTGTGAAAATGTATTATTATTCAGGTTGTGCCACCAGATCAGTCTCAAAAGATTTACGAGGCCTTGAAGGAGAAAGGGCGTATCTGTTGTATTGGTCGAGTATGAAAGAGAACAACACGGGTTTCGCAAGGTATTCACTTAGTCTTAGTCGATTTGTTCCTTGGTGTTTGGTTGAGACCTAAAGTTTCGGAGGGGGTCGAGGTCGCTGACAGTAGGGTTTGTAGGAGGACTAATTTTTAAGCCACCTAGAGAGGTGGTTCAAATTTAGAGACCTAATTTAGAGCTAGGCCGGCCTAACTAATCTGCATTTTCTGGAATAATTAAAGCTTGAACCTCTTATTTCATAGTTTGTGCCTCAATCAAACACCAACTATATATACTGTTTTCCATTAAAAGTTGTTGATAGTGTTTTCTGATCTGGTCACCTTTTCAAACAGGCTGAGAACATCAAGTTCACATATGAGCAACAAATGATGTTCTTTTCACGATTAGTGGGGAACTTTGACCTGGCGGATAGATTGAGAACTTTGATTAAACTGCTGATTTGTTGTACAGTTTGTCTGTTTGGTTTTATTAGTTTAACATACTTCGTTTCTTCCCCGGAATTACCCTGAAACAAAAGTTTCTGCATGCATTCCATTAGTTAAAAGAATATTTCTGTAGTTATCCGTGTTGTTAAAAATAAAAATATATTCTTTTATGGTAATGAGATCTTGCGGCTTGTAGGTATTTCTGATACATACAAGTATTGACATAATTTTGTCTTTGGAGGCTATTAAACTCAAAATTGAGATCCTATATCGAAGTGTGGAGCCTCAATAATTGCAACATTTTCATTGCTATATTTTTTTTAAATAACACCACCAAAATTTACCAAGTAATAATTAAATTGCTGACACTCTAATTAATTAAGCCTATTCTTGCATAACAATGAAATACTTCCTTCTTAACTAGTTTAATAATATTCTTTTACTGCTACCAAAAGTTGAAGAAAGATGAACAAAGAGAAAAGACTAACATGTGGAATTAGTATAAGGTCAATTGCAACTTCTTAATCTAGTTCTTAATGCAGACTTGTTTTAGTTTTGTTTTTTTCAGTCGACAGCCCACAAACCAATGGATTACTAGTAGTTGGTTCTAAAATCCAGAAAGAAATATTAAAACTTTAAACTGGCCCAACACACCTTTCTTCAGCCCAACGAATCAATGGCCCAACCTACTTCGGGTGCGACCTGCTAGGCCCACACCAAAATACGCTCCCGGTTTATCGGGAAATAAATCTGCTGCGATTCTTTGGTACGAATCTCGAAACAAATGAATGGTTTGATTTGGACAAGCAGGGACCCTGTCGCAGCAGATTTGTTTCGGGTTTATCGTCGTGCTCCGCGCATGAGATTTGCTCCTGAGAGATTTTTTTAGTGCTCTTTTCTTTTTCGAAGTTAGGGTTTGATCCCTCCCCTACTATTGGCTAATTGCACTGTCGCAGTTCGTTGCTTCCATCCTTCTGACTATAACATCATGACGGAGGTAATTATCTGTCTAATTTCTTGCTCTTATTTAATTTTTTGCTATGAAATTGTAGGTTTTGGTATTTACTTTTGTGACTTGGTATTATATGGTGGCAATTCGTATGAATTTCTCTTTTCTTGTTGATAGGTATGTGCAATTTGTCCGAATTCTCTTTTCACTGAACTGAGCAACCTATAATTGAAGTTGGTTCCTCTCAATTTTCTGGAAATTTGTACCCCTCGGAATTGATCTCTTTGATTACATAACCACAAAAGGTGACCGGGGTATCTATGGGGAAACTATGCATGTACTCTTTTTAGCTCCTTTAGTGACACAAGGGATTATTACTATATCAGGGTTATGGGCAAAAGTAGTAAGTGTACACTTTAATAGAATAGTATCAATCCTGATCTGTTTTGCATATGTTGTTGTTGTTACAGTATTGGGTTAGTCAGGGAAACAAATGGTGCGAGTTCTGCAAAATATACATATCCAATAACCCGGCAAGCATCAGAACACATGAGCTGGGGAAGCGGCACAAGGACACTGTCGCCCAGCGACTCGCTAACATGCAAAAGGAAGGTGCTGCGAAAGAGAAAGAACAGAAGGCAGCTGCTCGTGCCCTTGAACAAATCGAAGCTGTATGATATTGCTTTTTATTTTTTTATTTTTTGTTAATTTTATAGAATCACATCCTTTGTTCTTTTAAGTTAGAAATAAAGGGTGCCTATCTATATACCACAGCACCAACAACTGGAATTGTAGTATATTTTATTTTAGAACAAACTTCTGGCAAACAAAATACTGCAAGCGAAAGTGCCAAAACAACAACACATCCCTTGTTGTTGATTTTAAAAAAATGTTCTTCAAATCAACAGCAAAAGTACTCAGAATATATGGATTCTTGGTTGTTTTGTGACAAATATTTGCAAGAAGAGCTAAAACTAGGTAGATTTGAATTTTTAATTGTTATGTAGTTCAGAATTTTAGTTTGGACTTGTTTGTTTTTCTTTCGCAGAAAGCCAGAAAGAGTTACCAGAAAGACCTGGCCTCTTTTCAAGGAGTGTCCAGTAGTCATACAGTAGAAACTAGTCAAGGAACTGCAGATAGCTCTAAATGTTCAGCAAAACCTGGAAATGGTAGTGTATTTTATTTTTTATCAGTAACAAATTAGCGAATATTCCGATCATATCCAGCAACCAGCATTACTCGTCATCACACTCAAGCAACCAGTCTTTTTACTTTGCTGAATCTTTTGTCTGGTATATTGAAATTAGTTTAGACAAAACAAATCTAATTGAACAATAATGAAAATATAATCAATTGATGAGTGAGGCTATGGTACTGTGCATAGCGTGGATTGGTCCGTACTATGGATCAATATTTTCATTTCCAAAGTTATAATAGTTTATCTGAACCGTTCAACATGATCTCCATATGAAAATGTACTTGTAGACTAAATTTTATGTTATGTAGAATCTTTTTACTATTTTTTTAGATAGTTAGAAAATCACTAATTTGAATGGTCTAGAATTTTTAGATCAAGTGAGTTTCTACTTATCGTATAAAACAGTAAAAAAATTGTAATATATGTAAAATTTGATCTACATGTACATTTTCATATGGAAATCATGTTGAACGGTTCAATTGATATTAATCCATAGCACAGACCAATCCATTCCATGCATAGTACCATGGCCTCACTCTCAATTGATATTTAACATCTGCCTTCACACACACAAAAATAAAGATATTAACATCTGTCTTGTACCTGTAAATGGGAAAAAAAAATTACCAAGTTAGAGTTGTTGTGTACTGGTATCTAAAAATGCATTTCTACATTTAAATTTCATTAGCATCTGTTGGATGCTGAAATTGCATTCTAAAACGAACTTTCATCAAGCTTGACCTTTTTATTTATATTGTAATGTTTGCATCGCAGATTGGGAGTTTGATTCTTCTTCTGGGTATTATTACAATAAATTGAATGGCTTTCACTACGACAAGAATTCTGATTTATATTATTCTGCTGCTTTAGGTATGTACTTACTTTTGTCACAGTAACTTATTTTGTTGCTAAAATTTTTGTACCAATTCTTTCTTTTCCTGAACTTTGTTCAGGTAAATGGGTGACTCTAGAAGAGGCATCAAAATCCGGCAAAGTCACTAAACCTGATATAGGCCAGCCATCAACTGGTGCCAAGTCTACAGGAGCAGCGCCAGGTTTGGTTGTTTCAAAACAATTGAATCCCACAAGAAACACAAAGGGGGCACCGTCTTCAATTACTGTTAACAAGAGAAAGCGAGGCGATGCAAAACCCAAAACCATGTCTAAAGAGGAAGAGGAAGCCATTAAAGCAAGAGAGGCGGCAAGGAAAAGAGTTGAAGATCGGGAGAAGCCATTGTTGGGTCTCTACAGGTCTTATTAATTTGGTAAAGATAAATTTAGTTGCAGGGATTCTCTATGTTGTGTCTTGAATTTGTCTAGTTCGAGGGCGAGAGGAGGAATTATAAAAATGTTCATTTCAAATTGTAGACTGTTTTCTACTCTTATGCCCTCCATAATTCATAAAGCACAATTTAGTATTTGTGGATATTGTTTTCTTCATCTTTATAGATTCACTCGTTAATTTAATGCGCACTGTAGAAACTGTTGCATTGTTTGATGTGCTATATCATACACTCTAAATCAAGAGTGTTGGTGTGTCATGTTTAAATTTTTTTATATTTGTCGACTAATAGGAACAAACTTACCCAAAAGAAACCTTAAAATTGTATTTCTTAGAAAGAGACATTTTTCGGATAAAGGTTTTGACAATGCAGTTTTTGCTTCATGCAGTGCACAAGTCATATTGACTCTATAGTCTTTGTGCTGCATGAAGCAAAACCTTATCTGTCACTATCTTTACCCTGTTCATTGTTGAGTAGCTTCTGATTTTAATGACCTAGTGTTATATCTATGCGAAGCAATGTTGTCATTTGAGACTTGAGAGTGTAGATGCTCTAACTGATTTTCAATAAATAATTCAGTTTTTGCCTGTTTTTCCCATAAATTGGCCTTAACTGACACTTCCATTCTATTTCAAAGGCCTAATTGGTTAAGTCCGTATTCTCTAATATATCTCAAATTTTCAATTTATCTAAAGCCAGATCAAAATATTTTTGGTACCTGTTCGGAAGGTAGGGCTAGTTTGAGAGTGCAAAAAGAATTTGAATGATTCAGATTTTTTATTCTTCACATCAACCCAAAGTTTGAGATATCAGAGGATGTGAATTATAATTGGTTAATCCACGAAGATTCAGTGCGGTACAGGTTTGTTCTCCTCTCCACTCCGCCTCCGACTTCTCTCTTCTCCGATTACAGGTTTGTTCTCTCTCTCTCTCTCTCTCTCTTCAGCGTGCAGTTTCATTCTTTTAGGGCAAATTCTGAAAGTTTAGGTTATTTTGATATCAATCTTTTCCTTACATGAAGAGTGCAGTTTCATTCTTTTAGGGCAAATTCTGAAAGTTTAGGTTATTTTGATATCAATCTTTTCCTTACATGAAGAGAGCTGCGAGAAGCAAGGTTTTGTAAGAGTAAAAGGAAAATGTTGTCATGACTTGGGTTGCCAAATTAATAATATTTGTTCTTTTTAAATAAAAAGGATGAGACTGGTTTTGTTCCTGTAGCATATAAATTTCAATCTAGACCTGACCCATACCAGAAAACTGCGCAATGAAGAGGGGAGAGAGAGAGAACAGTGAGTAGTAAACAGGAATCCACCGAAATCCCGCCATTTTGGTACCTGTTAGAACAGTGAGTAGTAAACAGGAGTTGTTGAGATTCAATGAAATCTCGCCAACCAATATCGTTCTTGTTTTAAAACCAGTTCATGGCCTGACTTGATTGCAGGTGAACTAAAGCTTCAACGAGTTTTATTTTGACCGCAGTGTTTTTTTGTTAGAAGATTTGTTTAATATATGCTTGTTTGCCTAGGTCCTTGTTAGAACAAAGTGTTCAACATTTAATTTCATACATTTGTACTTGCTGCAGCTTCGGAAGTGAATTTGCCATCTGCATAATAATTAACGGATTGTTGGCTGTAAGATCTCTCTCTCTCTCTCTCTCTTTAGAATTACTTGGCAGAGGCTGCCAAGCCGATCTCTCTCTCTCTCTCCATTTGTATGTTATATGGATGGGTCTGCATTAATTAGTTTGGCAATAGGGTAACCCTCTGATTTATGTTTCACCAGTGTAACCTGTTCTGTTCTTCTTTTTAAATCTGAGGAAAAAAAATATCTTCAAAAGCTTGTGGCTCATCCATAATTGATATATGTAATGTAATGAACACCAACATCTATTTGATAGAAACGAATTAACTGTATTATTTAGCACTAGATTATTGGTTATAATATTAATTTTTTATACTAATCTGATTGAAACGAATTAACTGTATTATTTGGTTCAATTTCTAATTTGATTGATTAAATGTATATGGCATGGACAAAACTTAGTTAATAATTTAAAAACAATAAAACATGTTTCGATAGCCATTACAATCTAGCACAAACCGACTGTTAAAAGCGATAGTCATGCGTGCATCAAATACAATAATGACTAGGGCTGTACAAAAAGTTCGCGACTCGCGAGCCGCTCGAACTCAACTCGGTAACGAACTTGATAACAATTTGCTCATTTAAAACTCGAGTTAGTCTGACTCGAGTTTGAGTAACTCATTTAACTCATGAGTTGAGTTTAAGTTGTGCTCAACTCGCTCATTACAACTTGTGGACTCGTTTCGTTTGATTAATTATAATTCTGTGGATTCATTTTGTTTAATTTTTTTGTTAAAGTGTTGTGGATTTTTTGTTAAATTTGCTAGTTTGTTAAATCGTTGTGGATTGTTTGTTAATTAAATATTTACTTCCCATATTATTACATAACAACAATCATTAGTTCAAGTATTTAACATTTCAACACTTTAAACGAGTTAACTCACGAGTCACGAGCCAACTCGAGTTACTTGCGAGTTGAGTTCGAGTTAGCGAGCCAGCTTGGCTCAGTATTATAAGTCAACTCGACTCACTATCTTTCGAGTTTAGTTCGAGTTGTCATAACTTAAGCTAACTCGGCTGGTTAGCAGCTTTAATAATGACGCATTTTTTTAAATAATATACCTTATCCCACACCGTGAAATCCTGTTTTCCGGAATGCTCACCAACTTTTCTGAGAACGCGCCTGCACCCCTCTCTCTCGTCTTGTTATTTCGGTAAGATTGATTTTTCCTGATATGTAATATATGCTCGGCACGTTTTTATGATTAATTCCTCTTCAAGTTTGTTTCTTTTGTTATAAATTAACTAGTCTCAGTCTGTCAAATATAAAATACAAGCAGGCAGTCTAAGAATCACGCGTGCGACTCTCGAAAGCAGCTCAGAGAAAACAAAAGAAAACAAACCAACGAGCGACCCACCACGATTTTATTGCTCTAGTTTAATCAACTGTACAGTTAGAACAGTATTATTTACTAATATAAATACTTTGTTTCTTTGCGGGAGAAGAAAGACCCGGGCCCGGTCCACTTCCCTTTAAGCGAAGAAAAACAAAGAAACAGTCAACAAAATCTAAATTTTAAAAACTACAAACATAAAAAGAGGAAGACTAGATTAGGTGTTAATTGTTATATCTTATATGGTCCCTTGATCCTACGAGGCTACGACTCTACGCCTAAAGAGCCAAAAGCAATCAGAATTTTTTATTATAGAAATTGTTTGAAAATAATATGGAATAATAAATAAATTATCTTGAGATTTTGATCTCGAAGAAAAAGCTAAAATGAAATTTCGGTTATTTATGCGATTTTCTGTGACATCAGGTGTGTGATACGCTGTATCTTAATTTCTTTATAATTGTCAAATGCAGGGGCGGATCCAGTGTAGTCCAGAGGGGGCAGCCGCCCCCCTCCCTCCTGGATTTTGAGTTTTAGTGGAGATTTATCGGTTCCGACTGACTTTGCCCTCTCCTGAAAATTTTTTTGTCCCCCTCTGAATGTTTAATTGGTAATTTAGGTTAAATTTATAGTTAAAATTAAAATAAATTTCTTGAAATATGATTGGTAATTATAATTATAAGTCAGAATATCATAAATTACAAGTCAGAGTATTATAAAGTACAAGTTAAAGCATTATTTTTTATCAAATACCTAATTAGTTAATGGGTTTAAATCTAATTAGCTATTTAGACCCGGTTCGATATTTTTTGGTCCCTCCTCTAACGAAAATCCTGGATCCGCCCCTGATCTAATGGAACAGAAAATAATATTCAGTTTCTTCTGTGAGATCAAAATTTTCATACAATATATCTATTATTCCATATTATATTTATATAATTTCTGTAAATAAAAAATTCTGAAAAGCACTTCCTTCGTGGGGGCATCAACTATGACTAGTATCTCACTCAAAAAAAAAAAAAAAACTATGACTATATTTTTTTTCCTAGGATATATTAATTATGTATATATAATCAGTAGCAAGAAGTAAAGACAGACTATACCCAGCTAAAATAAAAACAGGGAGAAATATACTGAGAGCTTTTGTGATTTATTAAAATTTGATGTCGATCCAGGATTCCAGGTGTTGATTGGTGATAGATGTTGCTCTGACTTGTCCCGTTACTAATCATTCATTTTTATATTACGGCGGCTATGAAATATGAATCATACAACTGTAGTAAAAGTGGTAATTGACTGATTGGATGGCCCTTTTGATACTGATCACCTGATTAATTCTAAGTCAAGATTACAACAAGTTCTGTTAATTCGAATCGATGTCATTTCACCTTTGTATTGCCTTTTTTTTCATTTTTCTTGTGTTAAAACCAGTGTTTTGAAATTCGGTTCTCATTCAGTATGCGGAAAGCCACCGCATATACGGTATGCGGCCGCATATGCAGATTTTTATTTGGATTTATATATGCGGATTTTAAATGAGAATTCATATATATAAACAAGTATACGGTAATATGCGGTATGACTCACTGTTAATATACTCTAAACCGGTATTTTTATCACTGTTAATATACTCTAAACCAGTAATATGTGGTATAAATCACTATTAATATACTCTAAACCGGTAATATGCTCTAAACTTCATATTCGGACCGAATATAGATTTTCTATTCGGATTGCAACCGAATAGGAATATTCGGCCGAATAGATCGAATTTTAAAACACTGGTTAAAACAGAATTTAATACCTCATAATCTAGTGGTTCAAATTTCAAAAAAAATTTAAGAATAAATGATGGACCTTACTCATGGAGTGGACCAAATTAAAAAGAATCTAAAATAAATTTCCACCTAAAGCTAGAAGTGATATTTAGGTTAGATATAGCATAGTTTTTAGACTTATTTGAGCCAAATTGTTACCATTATATATGGGCAAGCTAGCTAAGGCCTAAGGGAATGTAATCGCCCAGGTCTAGCCTTTCTGCTAAAAAGTGAGAATATTACAAATTTGAAAGTGTTTCTTTTTTTTTATTATTTACTCAATTCCGTCACTTGTTTAAGAATTAAGTGTAGTCAAAATGAAAATTATTTTCTGGAATAATTGTGATCCATAATGAATGGCTTAACTTGAAAATACTGATAATAGATAACTTTAATATAAGCTAAAAGAAATTTCTAAAATAATTGAGGATCAAGTTTCATACAATTTGTCTGCAATTTGATATTCAATCAAAGATTGTTATATATAGAATTTGCAAATTTTCATCATTTTTAATATATATCACATGCACATAGTAAACATCAATCTCAAATGTTGAATTTTAAAATTGGAAATTATTCTTTATTATTATCAAGATTATCAAATTTATTTATTCTTAATTCATACAAATCCTAATTATGGAATCGAGTAATGCACCCATTGAAATGTGTAAGGATTGCCATTCTGAATAGAAAAAAAATTGTAATTTGCCAATTAAAAAAACATTGTAAGCATTTTCTTTGTTTATGTCGTGAAGATCTTGAACAATTAAAAAAAAACAGAGCAAATAATGAACCTCTAATGAAAAAAATTAATAAGCGATTTAAATGATGATGGAAGCTCCAATACAAATAGTATTCCTCATCCATGTTAATTAGCAACAAAAGCAAACAAAGAGAAATTCCCTACTAAAGAAAGAAAAAAGGTGATCAAACCAAAAATAAACATAAAAATAAATACAAAAAATGATATAAGTGCAGTATAGTTTCTAGCAATATCTTTCCAAATTGATTTATTAGGAAATCTGACCCGGGCTAGAACCCGTCTAAGGAGTTCAAAAGACAAACCTCTTGACAGTTTCAAATGAAAAGTCTAGACATCTAGACCCAATTAAGTGCAACCTCTGTAAAAACCTCATATAACTCATACGTATTTACCCCAAAAAAAAAACTTGGAAATAATTCAAAGAAGTACACAGTATACACGATCTGTAAAGAGAGGAAAAAAGAAAGAAAAAACAAAACATATCTAAATTGTGAATTCATTGAATCATCACTTGCCCTTGCTCAAGTGGTGCGTGTTCATCCCTCGTACCAACCGGTTCATCGATGGGTTGAGCCGCATGCAACTGAATACGCCTTGCCGGATCGGTACCTGACCCTTTCTCTTCTGATCCTCTAGCGTCGCAACATGTTGATGCTTCTCGTTACCGGTTGTCGGTTTTTTCATAAAGAAATTGCTGCCTTTCATGCCTTTCAAACTAAGCGGACTGTGCTTTTTAGTGTCGTCACTGCCACCTGCTTTCTTCTCAGTAGCTGGAGACGGCGACACTGGGGAGCCATTGAAGATACCCGAAGGAGAATACTTGAATATTGGATCTTTGTTTCGGTTACCAGCGTGACGTCCTTCTGATGCATTTCTGAAAAGAAGCAGATCGCTGAGCCGCCACTTCTTTCTACTTTTATTAGAAGAAGATTTACTGGTACCGGTACCAGTACTACTTGTCTCGGTGAGAGGATCAGGTTGCATGGAAGACTTGAAAGAAGCAATCTTCTCATCAAGTAAATTCCCTCTACCAAGCGGGGAAGGTGAGAGCGACCTCGACACTTTCCGTTCATGAGAAGGGGTCACCTTCTCCTCTCTCCCTCGATCAGCCGTGGCCACCATCATTGCAGCAGCAAACGGGTCAAAGTCTGACTTGGCCCTGGTGCGTGGGGACCGCAACGCCCAACTTTTTGTTGACCGAGGGGATGAGTTGGCGCTCATGCTGGTACGTGATTCATCCATGGCCAAAAGTTGGAGCCTAGGTGGTGGCTTGAGAGGCCTTATCTTACCTTCCTCAAAAAGCTCATCGGCCGTCGTCAGGTCCCTTTTAGGTGCACTTTCCTCTACCGGCGCATTGAATTCAAACTCAGGAGAGCTGGTTGATTTGTCGCTGTTGGCTAAAGGTGATTTAGGTGTGCCGGGTTTCTCTTCCCAATAGAACGGTACATTCGACGAGGTCGAAAAGGAGGCACGTGCCATGAAGGTGTCTTCTTCGGATGCAAACTCCGCATAAATGGCAGCGGCTCGGGTCGGGCTAGAAGGAGCACTGCTGTAATGATTGAAAAAGTCGAATGGGTTGATTGATCGTCTTGGGCTGGTTGTGCTCAGCTCATCGATGAATGGGTTTGATGGCCGACCTGTTGGGCTCGGTGGCGGGAATTCAAACGGATTGGGGATGCCATTTGAGTCGGGAGCTGGAAAGTCAAACTCGAACGGGTTAATGGCGGTGGCGGTGGCGGTGGAGGTGGCGGCATAGCGTGGGCTCGGTGGTGAGTTTGTAATCAGAGGAGGCTCTTGTTTGACCGGCGCCAACAGCTCCATTCGACTTGATGTTGATTTAATTCTTTTATTCGTCTCTCTCTGACCTTTGTTTTGCCGATGATGCTTTTCGTGCGTTGGGGTTTGAAACAGGGCAGAGAGAGAAGAATGTTGGTGAGAGAAAAGAGGTGGGAAACAGGATAGAACTGTATTAAATGAATTGAAATGAACAGATACACACAGTTGGATCAAGGAGAGCAACAATTCCCATCCTCTGAGATATCTCAAACTTTGCGTGACTTTTTGGAATATCTTAACCGTTCAAATACATTCTATACGAATCTCAAAGATAAAATAATACTGGCCCCCTACGGTTCCCTGAATAGGCACCGGACACGTCGGTCACGCAAAAATTGCGATATCTCAGAGGATACGCACCCGGAAAGCAAAGGATGGATAGAAAAAGAAAGAATAGTTATTTTCATATGGGCCCTTGTGATTTGTAGATATAACATTTATTAGATAAGTGCGGCGCGTTTATGATGATCCTTGTAAGATTGTGATATTCGAATTTTCAACGGGTAATAAGAAGAAAAGTAGGCTAAGTAGCGGAAGAAGTTGACGACCCAAAACAGGCAGAGAATGTTGTTTCTTAAGGCAAACAAAGATATTGAAATAGAGCAATTTTTATTTTATACAAAATAACGCACGAGCAGCAGATTTTTTTTAAATATCCAACATTAAATAAAATATAATACAAATGTCCATATATTCTGAAATTTTTTAAAAATGTCCGGACCTCCGAAAATTTCAACGGTCGAGTAACATGAATTTTTCACTTGATTTATGTAGTTTTGTCAGAAACCGTTTTTTATATTTATGTTTTTTTTATTTAATTAGAAATTTTTATAATTTTTATTAAAATATTAGAAATATATATATTTAGTTGAAAATAGATGGAATACTATATAATTTGATTTATTAGAAAAAATGCAACAAATAATGCAGATCAATATTTTTCTGGCCGGATTTTTTACAGTTGTAAAAAAAAAATTCTTAGTGTGTTATTGGAAAAGAATGTTTTGAATATGAGTTATTGATCTCGACTCGAAAATTACTTATGAATAAATAAAGAAAGGAAAAATTGGTTATTTGTCACTCTAAAACATTCAAATCAGAAAAATACCATCACAAAACTATAAATCTGAAAAATGTCACTCTAAACTTAGTTAATTCTTAAATTTGCCACAAATACAAAAATTTTATACTTTTTTTTATTAAAAATTAACTGAAAAATACAGTTTTGAGATACATATAATGAGGGGGTCTGAAGGGTATATAAGGAAATACAGAAAGAAATAATATTTATGTATCTATTTTGTACATTTAAATCTTAAGTATTTATCTATTTTGAATTTTTATGTATTTATCTATTTTGTACAGAAAATAGAAGGATTACAATATTTTATGTATTTATCTATAAGTGATTTTTGAACCGGGATCAATAAATCATATTTAAAATGTTTTTGTTTTTTTCAGTAACACATAAAAAATATTTTAATTATTTTTACAGCTGCAAAAAATATGGTATGAAAATGTTGAAAGCATAATAGCATTGTCATATTTGAAAAACGAGTTCTTATATATAACTGAATTTTGGAAAATAAGTGGTATCCGGTTTTTATAACATAATAGCATTGTCAGGTTAGGTGTGATTTGTGTTTTTATGCATAAACTTCTTCTTTTTCCAAAAAAAATATATATATAACTGAATTTTGGAAAAGTAGACGAATCAAAGTCAAAATATACCGAAATTTTTATTAATATACAAAAATCGATTTTTATTTAACAATCTATACAAAGTTGTGGGGAATTTTAAATCTGTCCATACAGGTAACAGAATTTCTGGTTTCAGAGCAACTAACCGGCAACAAAATTGACGGTTTCAACACCCCAGAACCGGCAGCGGAATTGCCGGTTAAACCGGTAGAACCGACACCACAATTGCCGGTTCTGAGTTCGCCTATAAAACCCGTCCCTTTCACTCCCGTAGCCCCTCCCTCTATTCTTTGGATCCCTTCATCAGGTTTGTTTTTTTTTTTTAATATTTAATTTTTATTTTAGATAAATTAGTAAGATTAGTTTAAATTTAAGATAGATTAGTGAGATTAGTTTAATATATAATTTTTTTTAGATAATTAGAAAATTCTAAATAATTTTAGATAATTAGAAGATGTAAAAATAATTTTAGATAATTAGAAAATATCAAAATAATTTTAGAAAAATTAGAAAAAACCAAAATAATTTTAGATAATTAGAAAATACCAAAATAATTTTAGAAAAAATAGAAAATACCAAAATAATTTTAGTTAAATTATAAAATACCAAAATAAATTTAGGTAAATTATAGAATGGTTCCTGATATTATGAAAAACTTTAAAATTATTTAGAATGGTTTTTAGAATTCGTTAGAAAATACCAGAAAATCACCAAAATAAAAAATATTATCAAATTCCAAAATTGTCTTAGAAACAATACCAAAATTTCGGCCAAAATTGTGTAGAAATTTCCAAAATAGTTGAAAATGCTTAAGAAAATACCCAAATGGTTTAGAATTAGTTAGAAAATACCAAAACGGTTTAGAATATCCCCAGAATATTTTATTGAGAAAACTACAATATATAATCTTAGGTAATTTAGGAAATGCCATAATAATTTTAAGAAAATAGTTTTCGAACAATGAAAATTGTAGAATTATTTAGAAAAATTTAGAAAATTATTTAGAATTAGTTAGAAATACTAGAACGATTCAGAAGAAATAATTTAGAAAATAATTTGGTACGATTTTTGAAATTCAGAATGACAGAGAAAGAGACCCAGATAATGCAACGTAGATTCAGCGAATTGTTGTGGATACCCACAGTCATCATCGGGTGTGTTTGGCTTCGAAAGAGGTTAGCATTTACTTATTTTTCTTAATAAGTAGATTAGAAATCAAATCGTATATTACTTGAGATTTTTTTCGTAATGTAGAATTCTACTAATTTAAACGTGAGAAATTATCGGACAAATTGTAAGTACCACGACCGATACGCCCCCGTCTCTGCTATCATTGGGATTGTACCAGGTTGCCAAGTTGCCTGGTATCAATATTGACGCATCACTTATACATGCGCTTGTCGAGCGGTGGTGTCCAGAAACTCACAAGTTTCATCTTCCATTCGGAGAAATGACAGATATTTAGCGAAATGATTAAAATAAAAAAATGATTGGTGAAATAAATAGATTATTTATATTTTTTATTTAAATTAATTGCAGTTACGTTAGAAGACGTGAGCTGTTTGTGGGGTTTGCCTATAAAGGGGGCCCTAGTGACCGGGAGGTCGGATGGGGTGTGGGCTAGAAGCAGAATGTTCGAATTATTAGGGATTCGAGATGTTGAAGTCGATCTTTTTATGAAGAAAAGGGGGTCTGATTATTCCGATTGGATAATGGCAAAGAAAATGCTTCGCAAGAGGTTTAAGAAGCTTCCAGATGGCGCCGACGAGCGAACGGTGCAGTAGTAAGTATTTTCTACTGATTAGATTGTTTGTTCTTTAAATCTTCAATCATGTGCTTACATAAGATATCACGCAGGGGTATGTACGCGCATTTATTTTGGAGATATTGTCGTGCACTATGTTCCCTGACAGTAGCGGAGACGGGATACCGCTGTGGTATCTTGATTTGATTAGAGACTTGGAGCAGCCGGTGGGATACAATTGGAGTGGTGTTGTTCTCGCATATCTGTATCGAACCTTATGCCTCGCGATCGACCATCTCTGCCGTGAGTTGGTCATGATCTTCACGTGTTGCTGGTACTCGCACATAACTTGAACTTGCACAATTTATCTTTGCATATCCATACCATACGCCTAGGTTCGCTTCTTTGAGTCCTAAACTCGAAACTTTTTTGGATATGAAACTTCTGAACTGCTATTCTTAGAGCCTCTCTCGACTCATACACTTGGCCTTCAGCTATCGGGTTATCGACAATTCTTGTTGTACGGTTGAAAAAATCGACATTTGCTTCCCGAAAACCCAAAGTGTCGTTGAAAATGTCTATCGGATGTGTCATATTTTCTCGACCAGTAAACGGGTTTTGTGCTTGGCAGGACTGTGACATAGAATGTCTACCGGACTGTGACACAGAATGTGATTGTGCTTGTCTAGTCGGTGAAAGGTTTTTGTCGGATCCCGCTGACTCATTTGAGATCATTTCATCCCCGGTTTCCAAACTATCATCATTAATTGCATCGACATGTAAACGGGAATAATCAGGTACCTCTACTGGCCTATGGGTCTGAACAGTCCTAGGTTCAGGGTTTTGACTCGTACTTGGCCGGGATCTCACTTCAGGGATCTGTCTGTTTACAGGAGCTTGACTGTTCAGATTCAATCGAGAATTAAAACCGGAATGATTCAGTTCCAATTCTACATACAGCTCAAGAACCGGTACCCTTTGGGGGAATGACGCAACAATTCCTAAAATCATTTCTAACGATGCCTGGTTTGTTATCGGAATCAATTGATAGTCCCGCTGACCATCAGTAAACATATTAAATCTGGCTTGGATTTCCATATTTGCTTCACTAGCGGTAAACCCAACCAGTTTATAAATTTCATTTTGGAGATAATCTAAGTTATGATTAATAGTTACCGGGAACGAGTATTTGGATCGAGTATTGTAGAAGACTCATTCGTCATTGTACTGGATGTTCCCTCCAACAAAAACTTTCACACAGATCATATTTGATTTTTGTTTGATCTGAATTACAAACATTTAAAAAAAAACGTTACAAAATTAATTACAATTAAAATTAACTAACAATGCACAAACAAAAAATAAAATAACTCACAACAAAATTGAATGTTCAAAATGAAATTAATTAATTTTAATAAATTAAAAATTAATTATTCCGAATTAATTAAAATAATTAATCATTTAATTAATTAAAAATTAATTTTTCCGAATTAATTAATTAAAATAATTATTCAAAATGAATTAAAAAAATTAAAAAAATTAATCATTTAATTAATTAAAAATTAATTATTCCGAATTAGTTAATTAATAATTAATTAATATAATTATTCAAAATGAATTAAAAAAAATTAAAATAATTAATCATTTAATTAATTTTTATTCCGAATTAATTAATTAATAATTAATTAAAATAATTATTCAAAATGAATTACAAAAATTAATCAATATTAATTAAATATTAATCTGAGTTAATTAATATAACTAATCTTAATTAATGAACACGTACCTATTTCAGATCAGTAGGAAGTGAGACAGGAGAGAGCAAGGAGTGAGGGGTGGGAGAGGCGCCTATATAATCAATCCAGAACCGGCAATTTGGTTGCCGGTTGTAGAGGCTAAAACCGGCAACACAGTTGTCGGTTCTAGGGAGGGGGAGTTTGTTGCCGGTTTGGGCTTCCTAGAACCGGCAATTGGGTAAGCGGTTTTGGCCTGTGAAACCGGCGATTATTTTAGCGGTAAGGATAGATTTAGAAATCCGTTGAACTTTTGTATAGATTGTTAAAAAAAATTGAATTTTGTATATTTATAAAAATTTCGGCAAAATATATATAGAGGCTATGATACTTTGCAATGCACAAATAGGCTGTGTTATGGATTTGGTTATTTGTTTTCAAAGTCTAAATAATCAATTCAAACCGCTTGATATGATTTTCATATGTTATACTTCGAACTGAGTTTTATATATATATATATATTTTTTTATAAAAAATTACTATTTTTATTCTAAAAATTATAAATTTGATCTCCGAGTAAAATACATAGTTACATGAATTATAAAATATTTCCGACCATAGAGATTATCATTATATCACCTCTTGACACTTTTTTTTGTTAAAAGTTCCTGGTAGATTGTAGTACTTTTAGATGTTATTTTTGAAAATTTAACTTGTATCTCTCTGTTGCGAGACGAGAGTTCGAGCTACTACACTAAGTCTGCGATTTATCACTCCTCATCTCTTAATAAACTCTAAAGCTAATTTAACCAAATGTAGATTGAATTAACCTGAATTCTGTAATTAGGTAGTTGTTGAAAGGTTGTTGATGCTGGCCGCAATGATAGGAAACAAATCTACTGCGATTTTTTGGAATCGCAGGGTCCCTACTTGTTCAAATCAAATCATTCATTTGTTTAGAGATGGCGTACATAAAATCAACTGCTTTGAAATTTGTATATTTCAAAAAAATGAATGGTTTGATCTGGAAAAACATGAACCTGCGATTCTAAAGAATCGCAGCAGATTTATTTCCTCAATTAATACAGCCGCCTTTTATTACCTTCTCATAAACTAAATTTCTGTGTGGGCGTCAATTGAGCCTTGATTTGCATGAAATAAATGCGAAATAAGTTGCTAGTGTAAACTACTCACAAATAAGTATTATCGGATTTAACAAAGATCACATCAAAACAATTCATTTTCTGACCTAAAATATCATTTGTATGGTCGTCGCGTTGAACTTTTTCTAATATATATTTAAAGTCCAAAATCCGGTTAAAAGATTTTAATGCATATTTAATGTTGAGAGACAAAAAAAAAAACCAGTCATTACGTAAAAAAAAAAAATGAAAGCCTAAATTTTTTGAAATGCAAACTATCAACTCATTAAGTAAATTAAAATTGACACTTCACGTTTATTATTTAAGTTGAAACCGACCATCTTTTTTAAATTAAGGTAACAAATGGTCTCGATGAGATTACATATACCACCAATATATACACTGATGTTTGAGACTTTATAAGCAACCTACTACAATTATCAAAATAGACATGAAATATATAACACCAACACCAACATGCTTCCTGTTTGAAAATAATTGACATATTGCGGAACATTTCCAAGAAAGATATGTTATTCAATAATAATATGACGTGAATACAAATAAGTAGACGGAGGAATCTGTGTTAGAGTGCTATCAACATCGTGATGCCACTAATTATCATCCCCCTTTCTTTGAATTGATGCTAGTTGACTTACTCGAGCTGCGTTTCCATTTTGGTCTTTACAAAGAGCAGCAACCAGCAAGCTATCAGATTTTGATTTCACATCAACTAATTTAACTCACTGTTTGAGTTTGAATCCAATCCATTTATTATATATTAGTACGCATTTAAAAAAAATCTCGTACATTGTCATTACATATTAGATTGAATTACTCCGTATTTTTATCGGACGATCTGAATTCAAACTCAAACGATGAGATTATGCAGAGGATCCGAACTCTCAGATTTAAGGTGCGAGAACTTTGCTCAATCAGAACGAATTACTGATCTAGACCCATCCATTAAAATTAATAATTCTGTTTGTGTTTAACATTAATTATGTACATTTAAATTTATGTAAAACTTATATTTATTTTAATACAGAGTCGGACTAGTATGACATCAAATGAAATTAATATTTTGATAAATTAACAAACATAATTGACGATTGAAGGCGACTAAAGTGACAAAACCGAATTAGATTCTTTGGAGAGCAAATTAGGTCTTGATAGATTCTTATTCATGTTTAATATTTGGCGCGTTGTTCGAGTTTGCCACTAGCTGAAATTTATATAAAAGTAGAGTCGGGTTAAAATGCATCATTGGTTTTGTGCACCAACTATACTCCATGTTTTTATCTTTGTTCTCGAAATTCAAACAGTTAAATCCGAACCGCTCAACATGATCTTCATAATAAAATGTGCTTAGATATCAAATTTGATATTTTTTGAAATTTTTTTACTATTTTTTTAGATAGTTACAAAATCACTGATTATGGACCATCCAAAAACAGTGATTTTGTACTTATCTAAAAAAATAGTAAAAAATTTCCAAAAAAATATGAAATTTGGTTTATAAACACATTTTAATATGGATATCAGGTTGAGCGGTTCGGATCAACTATTTGAACTTCGAGAATAAAGATAAGGACATGAGGTATGGTTGGGACACAAAACCAATGGTGCATTTTAACCCCACTTATAAAAGTATAATGATTGCAAAAAATTAATTATAACAAAGTTACATATTCTCTTGTAGTCATGATGTATATTCAAGAAAAGAAGAGAATAAATAGGTAATTTTCTTAATAAATTTGAAAAAGAGATATTGTATTTGATGTTTTAAAAAAACTAGGACATTAATTAAATTTTCCAAGAAAAGAAGCTTCTGTCTGGTGCTGCAAAACAACACCAAACATAATATTTATCCGATCGCAATCAATTCACCTTTAGGAAATTGTACCCACAACTGGGATAAAGTCATACGGGAGCAGCTTGGGTCCGATGCCCATCGGACTCAAACTGAGTTCGATGGTTTTTTAACCGTCCGATTTGCTTTACGATCCGCGCCTTAGGCTTTAATATCCGTGGGCACCGATCGTAAAGTAAATCGAACGGTGATGAAACTCATCGGACCCAAGCTCGTCCCCAGTCATATGGACTGGTTTTTAAATTTGGGAACGCACCGATTTTCCGGAATCACGTGTTTGTTAGTATGAACTATGAACACAGAATGGGTTGACCCGGGCAGCCATTTTTCCTGTACCGGACTGCAGTGATGTCACTAGTTCATGGCACGCGTGTATATATTTTTTCTAATACCCTATGGATTGGATAGGATAAAAGATGTTTTTATATTCAAAGATAACAATTATTTTAAACTCGCAAGGACTCGGTTTGTGTTTGTATTAGTACACAAATTCAAGGGAACGAGTGTTGTCTCATGTATTGTAAAGTGGGCTCATAATTTTATGATCTATATTTATTTTCGGTCAAGCTAAATTCAATCCGATGTCTGAGTCCTCTTTAAAATTTATGCTAGGTTATAAATAATGATTCGGAATGTACTAATTCTAATTGATTTCCATTTACGGTACCGGGGAGGATATGGATTTAATTCAAGGGGATCCAAATCTGCTGAAATTCATGGTCATGAACAGTAACTCTGAAATTTCTGAAATTCGAGATCCAGTCATTGAATTATTTCAAGATGCGTGCACAGAAAAAATTGGATGATTGAATCTCAGATTTTAGAGATTTCAGAGTTACTGTTCATGAATTTTGGATTTCAGCAGATCTGAATCCAATTCAAGGTCGGTTCAAAAAAATTATAATAGGTTGTTACTGTAATGATCAAAATTTAAGAAAAATAGTATATTTTTAAAATAAAGTTCAATTATATCAATAATCATTTTTGTAATAATTATGACAGAATCTTACAGTTAAGTAAATCTTGAACATAGATTATTATTTTTTTAACTCTAAAATCTCTATAATAAAAAAAAATAAAACTATTAATCATACGAAAAATTCTTATACGAAAAATACAAACTCACTTGATAATATGACATAGTAAAAAAATTTAACTATTTTTATTATAGAGTATGGAACTATGAATATATGAATATATGATTAAAAATATTTACTATTAATCAATGCAGGATAATCACTGGAAGGGACAGGAAAAGAAAGAGGTTTGCCAATGCAATTGAAGCAAGACTTTCTATGGCAATTAAAAAAAATTATAATTGTAAATGAGAGTTTATTTTTCAAGTGACAAGAGAAAAATGTTAAAAAAAAACGAGGTTTTATTGACTGGTATGGGAGCCACGTGATCATGACTTCGTTTTCGTTATTATTATTATTATTTTCCAAAAAAAATAAGTTTTGTTTTGTTACTTCAATCTGCCCGTTCTGCAATAAATATATTAAAATTACTGGAAGGTTTCTTTTAAATGATATCAGCGAATTAATTCGATCGATTTATTTTAAAAATTATACGATCCAATATGAAAAATACCTACTTTCATAGCAGATATCAATGCATGCCATTTTAAACAAACGCTTGACCCGGTACACTTGAAATAATAAGACTTGGAAGGCTTTTATTTTTTACCCTCTTGACTGATAAAAAAAGAAGCAGATGAACAACTATGTATGATGTGTGCTTATTTTTTGCATAATCAATATGGAAGTGAACCTCTTGGTTCCTACCAGTACAAGATATTTTAAATTGAATTTATCTTGAAGTTGAAAATATATATAGAGAATAAATTTCAGGATAAAAATATTTCTATAGGAAGTTTTCGGAATTCAGATCCAATGCAGTATATTCCGAAGTTTTAGCGGTTCGATGTTCGGTTCAGTTCTGATAATATTGAGTTAAACAGATACCGAAATTATTTTGACTTGGCTGAGAATTATCCTATAATTTAAGGGAGAGTAGGGCGTCCGATGCCCATCAGACCAAACTCGGTTCGATAGGTGGGTGGTTTCTACCGTCTGATCTACTTCAAAATCTGTGTGCACGGATGTTAAAGCAAACAACACGGATATTAAAGTAATTTGCACGGATCTTGAAATGGATCGGACGGTAGAAACCACCATCGAACCGAGTTTGGTCCGATGGGCATCGGACACCACGGAACTGCATCCTCTGCTGCACTTTCGGACGGCCCAGATTTAATCTCAGCCGATGAGTGCTCGGATGATGGGGGGGGCAGTATTAATTTTGCTTTAAAATTCGTGCCAAAATCTTATTTTGTCCGTCCGATCAAAAATAAACGGACCAGATTAAAAATGCTGCACTCTGCTGCACTTTAAAAGTGCAGCAGAGTAGGGCTGTACAAAAAGCTTGCGACTCGCGAGCCGCTCGAACTCAACTCGCTAACAACTCGTTCATTTAAAACTCGAGTTGAGTAACTCGTTTGACTCATGAGTTGAGTTCAAGTTGGGCTCAACTCGTGGACTCGTTTCGTTTGATTAATTATAATTCCGTTGACTCATTTCGTTTAATTTTTTTGTTAAATTTTTGTGGATTTTTTGTGAAATTTGTTAGTTTGTTAAATCGTTGTGGATTGTTCGTTAATTCAATATTTACTTCTCATATTATTACATAACAACAATCATTAGTTCAAGTGTTCAACATTTCAACACTTTAAACGAGTTGACTCACGAGTTATGAGCCAACTCGAGTTACTCGCGAGTTAAATTCAAGTTGGCGAACCAGCTCGGCTCAATATTCTTAACTTGAGTCAACTCGACTCGCTACCTTTCAAGTTGAGTTCGAGTTGTCCATAACTCGAGCTAACTCGGCTCGTTAGCAGCCCTACAGCAGAGGATGCGGCTCACGGACACCACCCTCTCCCATAATTTAAACAGGGAACGGAAATTCTGTTGGGCCTGATAAATAAAATCTAATGTGAGAGGTGATAGCCCAAGAAGAGGCCATGTATTACTTTTGCCTTTTCTAACCTATATTTCAGTACATGGGTTAATTATGTGATGTGGGCTGAATCTACCAAAGAACTCGTACCAACAAATAGTGTCTACTTTCTACACAGTTTACTCTTCCCAAAAGATTTATTTGCGAAATCACCCTCAAGGCTTTCTTGTACCGATCTCTACCATACCGCTAGGCACTAGCCACGTCTCTTCACTCTCCTTTTTCTCTCTCGCTTTCGCTCCTCCTTCCTTTAATGGCGAGCCATCTCACGCCGCTCAGCTGCTCGGCGCTGTCCCCAGGTTCCAGTAATGGTGTGCCTAGAATCGCGTGCACCAAAAGTTTCTTACGAGGTATTACTTCGACTGTTCTCTCTCTCTCTCTCTGATTTTATCGAAATTCCTCTGGAACTGGTGTGTAGGATCCATTTCTACTTAAATTAGTTCTAATTATTTGTATACAAATAGCTACCTTTCTATTTAGAACTTAATTGTTTATTGAGCTTTTCACTTGTAACTTTGCTAAGAAACAATGTTTAACTATCAGCAGCCGGAACTACTAACCAGGTCAATTCAATTCTGAAGAATTCACAGAGATTCTGGGGGAATTTATCAGTTTTTTCTAGAAATTTATCAAACTTCCGATGCAATGTTGCCTCGAATGGTTCTACAGATAACAGATTCGATCAATTTACAACAAATAGTGAGATATCAATGTCACCCTATATGTGGCCAGATAAAAAGGTTTTTTTTTGTTCGTTTATATTATTATAATTTCTAAGCTTGTAGTTACTGGTTTTATTATGTTTGCAAAGAGAATAAGGTGTTTGTTTTATTCTATTTCATTTACCAGGCATGCACGTCTGCATATAAGCAATTCAAGTCGTTTCTATGAGATTTATAATTGATTATTCTAATGCTTGTTTTTCCCCCCTCAGAGACCACGTGTGTGTATTCTGGGTGGTGGATTCGGAGGGTTATACACTGCTCTAAGATTGGAATCTCTTTTCTGGCCTGATGATAGGAAACCTCAGGTGCTTTGTAGATAACATAAATTTTTTTCGAATTAAAAGGAAAAATGCCTGATATTCTTTTGTAAATTATTTTGGTAGAGCATGCTATTGGTTTTATCTTTCCATTTTGTTTTGTTTCATTATTTTACTAAATTATTGCATTATCAGACAATTGTACGTTGTTCTTGATCAATCTGTATCATCCCATATAACTATGTTTGTTTTAAAGATACTTGTCATGATCCTTAAAACAAGATAAACTTGTGACCGCGTTGATTGGTTGTTATGATTTTCTTTATATATGTTATTATAACTGGTCATCTACTATTTGATGTACAAATATATATAGTATTTACTACATTGAACCTTCTTCCAGGTTGTTTTGGTGGATCAATCTGATAGATTTGTTTTCAAGCCAATGTTGTATGAGCTACTAACAGGCGGTAGAGTACTTGAATTGCCTCTTTTTTTATATACAATTTAGTTTATTGGTGTTGATTTGCTAATCAACCTTTCTATTCTTCCATTATTCTTTTACAGAAGTAGATTCATGGGAAATAGCCCCGACATTTACAGAACTACTAAAGAATACAAGTGTACTATTTGTGAAAGACAGAGTGAAAATTTTACGCCCTTGTGACCATTTGCACCATGGACGAACAAACAAATATGCATTGAATTCTGCAGGAACAGTTGACCTTGAAAGTGGTACTTCTATTGAATATGATTGGTAATTATTTCTACAAACATCAAAAGCACTTATTCAGTTATGTTTGCAAATTGAATTCTTTTTTAGTTTTTTCTTGGCTGATGTTGCATTGTTTTGAGTGGGCAGCCAGGCTTGTTCTTGCATTAGGAACTGAACCAAAACTTGATGTTGTTCCCGGATCAGCGGAATATGCAATTCCTTTTACGACCTTGGAAGATGCTCTTGTAAGTCGATGCCGGCAACTATCATTTTGTAATTTCATCTTTTGTAAGAGAAACCTTTTCTGACTAGGATGATTTTGTAATTTGATATTTGCAGAGAGTTGATAAAGAGTTGAAAAGGCTGGAGAGAGGGATGTCTGGTAAGGGTTCACTACCTATAGGTGTGGCAATTGTAGGTTGCGGTTATTCCGGGGTTGAACTTGCTGCCACTATCTCCGAAAGATTGCAAAGCAATGGGAAAGTGCAAGCAATTAATGTTCAGACGACAATTTGCCCCAGTGCCCCTCCCGGCAATAGGGAAGCTGCTTTAAAAGTAAGAATCAATACTAGTTTATGAGATGGGCTTTTTTACTTGGGAATTAAAACCTCTGTTTTAATTCGCGCCCATATTTTGTGATTTCAAAGTGCAAACCATCAATCCAAACCGTTCAACATGATTCCATATTAAAGTGTGCTTGGAAACCAAATTTTGCATTTCTTTGGAAATTTTTTACTATTTTTTTGAATAGGTAGAAAATAACTTTTTTTTTCTTTGGGAAAAACAATTATTTTCTACCTATCTTAAAAAATAGTAAACAATTTGGTCTCCAAGCACATTTTAATATGGAGATCATATTGAACGGTTTGGATCGACTGTTTGGACTTCAAAAATGGAGATTTTGACGTGAATTAAAACCTCTGTTTAATTCCCATACATTACAATAGTCCAACTCTTAGTTTATTCCCAAGTTAATTGTTTAGTTCTTTTTATTTTGCATTTTAACCTTTTGTATACCAGGTTCTTGAATCTCGAAATATTGAACTTCTCTTGGGGTACTTCGTTAGCTGTGTAAAGGAGGTTGCCGGTGCTTCTGACGACGGTTCAATGATAAAGCAAAAGAAATATATTTTGGAGCTTCAACCTGCCCAGAGAGGACTTCAGAGGCAGTCATTGGAGGTAGACTTGGTACTCTGGACAGTTGGGTCCACACCTTTGATCCCTCGGTTGCAGCCTCCAGATCAACCTTTTGCAATTCCCTTGAATGGTCGGGGTCTAGTGGAGACAGAGGAGACTCTACGCGTGAAGGGGCATTCTCGTACTTTTGCAATTGGTGACTCAGCTGCTCTAAGAGACCCATCTGGCAAACTTCTCCCTGCCACTGCTCAGGTTTTATTCTCTTTCGTCTGTCTTCTTTTAATTAATTGGTGGGAGTTTTCCTTGATACGTTCATCCTTTTATTTATTATTAAGCAATGATAATTATTTTTGTTTGTTCAGGTTGCATTTCAGCAAGCTGATTTTGCGGGTTGGAATTTATGGGCAGCAATAAATGACCGGCCTCTTCTACCATTCAGGTTTGTTATTTAGATACTACCTTCTGTAATCCGATTGAATGGAAATTATGATTTTGGTAAAAGAAAATAAAAGAAAAACCAAATTCATTTGTTTATTTTTCAGGTTTCAAAATTTAGGTGAGATGATGGTACTTGGGAAGAGTGATGCTGCAGTAACACCGAGTTTTATCGAGGGTTTCACCTTAGATGGTCCCATTGGACATGCTGGTAATTCATTTATTATGATTTTTGCAGTTCTTTATTGTTTAAACAATTTCCCCATTTCTATTTTTTATTTCTCATTTCTGTTTTTTTTATTTCAGCGAGGAAATTTGCATACCTACTGAGATTACCTACAGACGAACACCGTGTAAAGGTTGGAATCAGCTGGTTTACAAAGACTGCTATTGATTCTGCTGCCTCCTTGCAAAGCTCCATAACAAATATTCTCTCTGGAAATTAAATCAATATTTTTAGGTCCTATTATTAGCACAACACTCTTTGGGTTTACATTATTTTAGTTTTATGTCTACCTGACCGGAATGGCGATATACCCATGTAACATCTCTATATGAACAGTTGGTGCGAATTTTTTTTTATTACATGCTTGATGCCCAATTACATTTGAGTAGAACTAGGGTGCTCCTAAGTTCACCAAGCCTCTTGTGAACTTGACTCTAAAGTATATCGAATCGACTTTAAACGATGAATCCAAACCGTTGAAATCCTTCTACCTAATGATTGATGCGTCTACATATGAAAATTTTAAATTTTCGAATTAATTTGATATAGAGTCAAGTGGTTAAAGGAGTCCAAAAAATAAATGCATTAAAATTTATTTATAAACCTTAAATTTTTGACCACTCGACTCTATATTAAATTAATTCGAAATTTTAAAATTTTCACATGTAGACGCATCACTCATTAGGTAGAAGAGTTTCAACAGTTTGAATTTATCGTTTAAAGTCGATTCGATATATTTTAGAGTCAAGTTCACAAGAATTTTGGTAAACATGGGAGCACCCAGTTCTACTCATTACATTTTATTGTATGTAGCACAGAACGTTATTATCTGTCAATTTTTCTGGGGCTAAAGCAAGTAGATGTATTAAATTGTTTGGTATGGTAATCATTCAAATACAGTCAGCAGAGGGCAAAATGACTTATAGATCATTCAGTATAAATCCCCATAGTTTGAATAACGCAAGTTTTAGGCTACGAATAGTGTTGCGTCCAACTTATTTTTTGTACTTAGAAAGCACCGTTAAGGTTTCAGCTGGTGGTGCTTAGTGCTTTCCTTATCCAATAATCCTTTCCACCGTGCTTATCATATTTATATTTTATAGCCATTTCACATGGAAACCATACTTGAATCTCATGTGCTTCACAAATTGGTCTTCATAATTGTGCTCATTCAAATCTTTTATATTTCTTGCCAAAATATCGTGAAAGTAATTAATAACCAGCATCCATGGCCAAGGAAAATTCAGTAAACAACCAACCTGACAGGCACGTCTGGATCTTAGTGGTTACCAGTTCTTCAATAAAATTATATTATTTTTGCAGTTACATTTAACTTTTAAAAAAAAAATCTGCAGAAAATAACAACTGTCAGCTGTAAATGTATCTGGGTTTATTAGCTAGAGATGTCAAGAGGTAAAGATTTGGTTTGACGAAAAAGGTCTAAGAGAAGCAGCTATACCAACCAAAAGTTAGGGACAGTGAGCACCTAAGACATATATAATTTAATATAAAGTGTGGCTAATGTGCTTTCGTAGCATAAGTACCGAAATACATCCAACTCTTTTTTCAATTTTCGAAGTCCAAAACATCGATCCAAACTGTTAGATGTATTATCTATATTAAAATGTGCTTGGAGGCCAAATTTATATTTTTTTGAATTTTTTTACTATTTATTAAGCCTCTTTGAAAATCGCTAATTCAACGGTAGCTTAACCCAACAGTGAAACCGTTGGATCAGCGATAAAGTGGCTTAATAAATAGTAAAAAAGTTTCAAAAAATGTAAAATATGGTCTCCAAGCACATTTTAATATAGAGAACACATCTAACGGTTTGGATCGACGTTTTGAACTTTGAAAATTAAAAAAAGAATTAAATGTATTTCGTACTTATGCTACCGAAAGCATATTAGCCACACTCTTTAATATAATATATTCGAATTCCTTCTCCAAAATATAGCACATGTACCTCGCCTTTATTCCAAAAAGAAAAAAAAAGTATCGGACCATGAAATGTTCAAGAAAATGCCTTGCTTAAATATAAGCTCTCCAATATTACCAGGTGGTAAACTTGTAAAACGCAATATCATGCACAAAGAAAAAACAACAGTAATTGCTAGAGATGCAACTGTTCATTTCAGAATTAATTGGAAAAATAGAGAAAAATGCACAAATGCACAACTAAACCACCACCATTCACTTCTTTAGAAAAGCAATTACACGCTCCTGCAGCTCAGCAGTTTTCTCACATGTTGGCTTCATAACATGGAATGCATGTCCTTCTCCTACCGACTCGAACAGCTCGGCCTTGCCATCCCAGTCACTCTCCTTCAACTTCTCACAGTACCAAACCCCTCTATCCCTCAGAAAATCGTGCTCCGCCACACACATCAACACCCTCTTACACGCCATATTTTTCAAACTTGGTGCACCCTCTGCAAATGGGTTTGATACCGGGTCATCCAGCCCGGATGTTCCCGGGTACACAAAGTGCCACACCTCCACGGTTTTTTCCCATTGTGCGTCAGGAAGCCCCACCTCAGACCCGATCCGTTCTTTGCCCGAAAAATAAGGATGAATCAGTACCATCCCCTTGACAACCACACCAGGCTCAATCCCGTCCGATCCGGCACGCAATGCAACAGTGTGAGCCATGTTACCACCGGCACTGCAACCTAACAAGAATACACGGCTAAAATCGGCATGATCGACCAACCACGGCTCAGGACCACTGCCACTGGCATGTGATATTACCCACTTAAAACCTTTGATGGAGTCATCGTAACCTATCGGCAGAGGATGCTCTGGTGCGAGGCGGTAATCCACTGAGATAGCTATGATATTGGCATCAGCCACTAAATGATTGAGGTAGTTATGGCTGAAAGGATCGGCTGCTGATCCGATCATGAAAGCTCCGCCATGGTAGTAAACCACAACGGGCAGCTTCTTCTCTGAAGGATTTGTGAGCTTGGGAAGGTAGAGCCGGACCCACAGACCAGTGGATGAGTCAATCACCACATCCTTCGAGGTGACGCCGGTCGCCGGGTCGACTGAGGCGGGGATGGTTTGGCTGGCGAAGCGCTCAATGCGGCCACTCTTGTAAACTCTAATAACAGGAAAGAATTCGAATTCAATTTCTTTGTCAGGATCCATTAATGGAAGAATGACAGAAAGCTGATGTCTTGAAAAAGAAACAGAGGAGGTATATAATGGATTGTGGTTGGGAAGAGTATGAGCTTGGCGGTGAATGGCTGTGATTAAAAGATGTGTCTATATATGGGAAATGTTAGGGAAAGTGGGTGTATGATTAGGTGACGGGATTTTATCACGGATCGCTTTACATTAGGGGATGCTTCTTTTCTTTTTAATTAAAGCCAAAGAAAAGAACTACTAGCTCCTTCAGTCCTTTGTTCGTTTGGAAAAATATAACCACCGCAATTACGCAAAAAGCACCCGGCTTTTTTGTTGCTGTTGGATGTGACACCAGAAGGTCGCAATAATGACGCCACAACGAATCGAAAAGCTTCTAGAAACTCAAAAGATGAATTAGACAGGCCTGGAGGGTGCTACTTTTACCGTGCTACTTTTACTATGCCGGTCTGATTCGGAACCGACCACCCAGATCTGATTAATTTGAATAGAATATGATTTAAAAAATATAATCAGTTAAATGATAAATACAGTTACAAAACTAATAATTTAATATCTAATTTGAATCTGAACCGGAACCGATACTGTAATAGATATAATATGAGTTTGATATAAATATCTGACTCATAACCGGATCCAACTCGATACCTATATAAATATCTAATAAGATGATAATATTATTTCTTTATAATTATTTAATATAAAAATATATATTAAATTATTAATAACTATGAACATAATTATTTGTAGAATTTTTTAATTTCTTGAATGAAACTTATTGTTATTTTCACACATATTATTAAATATTATTAAAATCAAATGTCATGTTCATCTTTTGCCTATAATTTTTTCAAGCTCATTTTTTTTATCTCTTTGTCTATCATATATTTGCCTTTTTGCACATATTATTAAAATTCATTGCTCTCTTTGCTGATGGAAACAAATTAGTATTAATATTCTATTCATAGATTTTTGAAACCATAGAATGAAGTCACTATGTTCAATATTTTATTTTCTAAAATTATCTCACATTCAATATTTTGGAGCATATTTTAATTTATATTATAATGATATATTATATGAAATGTTTAAGAAATTATAATTATATTTAAACGTAAAGGATTTATCAAATACTTGCAAGTTACAACATGTACTCATTCCAAATCCGAACTCGCTCCGGATCCGAGCTAGACCCGATAATACACAAACAGTTATGAGTATTTATCTATCCGGAACTGAAAAATTGGATCCGTAATATCTACGGATAGATATCCATATTCAAAACCGATCCAATCTGAAATTAATAAGTATATGAATCTAAATTTGAACACGAACACTTTTAAGATACGAGTTCAGATACAATAGTATTCGACCTTACCTGACCCGATAGCACCTCTAAATGGGCCTTCTCGGTCTCGGAAGTCGGAACAGACCCTCACAGAGGAAACTACGGCATCCGAAAGTTTTGGGCTTAAGGCCCGGCTAAAATAGAATTAATAAAGCAATAAAATAGCATTGGGTACTGAGAGCACAATGCGAATATTTTAGAATTAAAAACATCAAATCTTGATCGGTTTTATTTTTTTTTAAATAGATGGAAATACAATAATAGTATAATTTCACCATGTGCAAATTTCAATAATTTTTCAGATGTTAAATCTCGTATTTGCCCAAAAATTGTTTGTACCATTTATGTGGTACCTAGGGGTGTAAACATATTCGGATTATTCGCGGATAATTCGCTCCGAATCAGCTTATTATCTGTATCCAGATTAAACGGATACAGATACGGATACGGATAATTTTAGTATATGAAAAAATAATACGGATATGGATACGGATAATTCCGTGAAGATATAAATGGAGTGGATATCCGTATATATCCGGATCCTAAATTTAATCTTTCAGCAGCTTTCAGTTCATTTCACCATTGCGAAATTACCAAAAAACATACATATTTGTTTAAGTCTAATAATTTTGGTAGCAAAATTATATAATCTATTAGGATAATGGATTAGTTCTCTGAACCAATAAACAATTAGTCATGCATAATTGTCACTGTGCAAACTTAAAAAGTCCATTAAATTTTTGTCAATTTAGGTAATCAAATTATGAAATTTAGTAGAATTACTCAATATCCGACATTATCCGCTCCATATTCGTATTCGAATCTATATCCATTGATTATCCGTTCCGTATCCGTATCCGTTTAAGACGGATATGATTTTCAATTTTAATATCCGTTTACTATCCGTATTCGTATTCGTACCGCTCATTGAAAAATAAATGTGGGTATAGTATTAGCATTATCCACTCTGAATCCGCTCTGTTTACACCCCTAGCGGTACCATCTATTTTTTGAAGATAAAAAAATCATTCGGTCCTTTTTTCCGATGATATGATTTTTTTTATATTTCTAAAGAAATGAAAGTTTCTCAAATGCCTCCAAATTTTTATTTTCGTTGGTAAATGACTCAATAAAGTTATACCTAAATTAATCAAAATAATTTTACATTTTTGGATTTTTCGCCTTCCACGTACAACATTGAGTTTAAAATTATAAAATATAAAAGACAGTTTTATCCTCACATTCGTAAAACTTTAGAAGTCACTCGAAAAATCAGAACATCCTTTTTTTAAATGAATTTATTCTTCCGAACTCAACTTCATATGAGCAACAACATATATTTTATAATACATTCATTTGATATGTTGAAAAATATTGTTCAAACTCAACATCCTTTTAAAATATCTTTTTCTTCGTTTGATTATTTCTTTTCTTTGATAATATGTAAAATCTAACGGTTCACATTTTTTGCCGTTTTGTAAAAAAATTATGCAATTACGCTTCGATGGGTTGCTTCATTAATGTTCGGGGTAGAGAAAGAAATACGTGACACGCCGTGACGTGACGTGACAAATACGCTGTGATTTGGTCACGTGACGTGATTACATGTGCCGTGACGTGTCGTGATGTAAATTAGTCACATTAATTTTTTTATATTTTAATTTAAATTGTTGAAAATTTAGAAAATAATAATATGAAAATATGAAAATTTCTAAAATAAGTAAATAATATTGCAAACATTATTTTTTTTTTGTTTTGAGGAAAAACTGTTTGGCATCTGACATTACTTTAAAAATTTAAATTATAAAACTTCATTAGTTTAAACTAGAGAAAATAAAAATCAGTACTACATGAGTACCAGTATCACTTAATCTACACTAAAAAAAAATCTAAATACTCTATACATACAAAAAAAATTGAATACTCTATGTTTTATACGTGGCGTGACGTGACGTGACTAGTTCGCGTGACGTGACGTGTAATTTTCGCTCGAATGCGGTAATGTTATGCGTCACACGAATCACGTTATGTAATCGACACACATAACGTGACGTGACGTGACGTGACGTGACTAGTCACGCTGTGATAAATTTCCTTCTCAATTCGGGGTCCAACTATGAATGAATTGAATTACCATATTTGTGTGATTATCAAATATGTGCGGGGTCCAGCTAATGAGAGCAGAGAGAATTCTTTCCTGGGATGTACCGGATTTGCCCTTTCAATTCTTTGGGTTTTCTAAATAAGAAATCATTAATTAATCTTAAAGGAAAATATAATAAGTACTCAACGCACAAAAATAATTAGCTGGACACTTTTATGGCAGTCGTAAATTAATTAAATTTTATTTTTACCTTTCACGCTTGTGATTATCAAATATTAGGAAATGTTATATATCACGGGTAGGATTCAAAAGCCTCCACCTCTATGTCTCCATTATTAATTCATTTTAAAACTTCAATTATTTCAAATAAAAAGTTCAAATTACAAAATAAAACCAATATTATATGTATTATTTTCTCTATGTATATATAAAATATGGAGTCACTAATAGTCCCCCCATTCCCCTAACTAAATTATCCATAAAGGACGATATGGACTACTGACTAACTTGGGACCACTTAAATTTGAAAAAATTTACAACTGGCGTGAATATGTATGAACACACATACGCGCAAGTACTCTTGTATAATATATCAAGTATTCATATCTAAGACATCAAGTATTTAAACAAAAAACTGGACATTAATTTTTTTTTTACTCTAGTCACACACCCTTCTTTTACACATTTTTAGAAGTAGATTTTTTTTTTCTCCGTTTAATCTCATCAATATTTCTAACAATCTATGAGGAATTTTGCAAATCTAAAATCACGAACATTTTCTACGTAATTTTCTCTTTCAAATGAGATCCATGATGAAGTACTTTCGGGTTCTTTATTGTTCAAGTACTCGTACCTCGACGTACAAGTATTCATACTAAGTTTAGAAAGTATTCATACTAAAACATATAAAGTACTCATTCTATAACTTTGAAAGTATCACTAAAACATGTAAATATTCACACTAAAACATTACATGTATACATATACATATCAGCAAATATTCAACATATAACATATTCAAACTACAAAGTTACTAGAAAATGTTCAAACTACAAAATATTCATACTAAAACTTATAAAATATTCATACTAGAACATTAAAATATTCATACTTACGCATTGAAGTTTGAAGTTATATGTTGTAAAATATTCCTGAGAAATTACTAAATGATTTACACCTCGTCGAGCAAGTATTTAGATCTCTTAATGCAAGTATTCATACCTAAAATACCAAATATATTTCTAAAAAAACTGTGCACAAGTATTCACATCAAGTATTCATATCTACGCATTGAACTGTGCATAGATATCACAGAAAATATTTATTCCTATATAAACTTATATTGATATGTAAGAAAGAAAAAAAAAATTAAACTTGCACATGCATGTATGGATACTTATACGCACAAGTATTACTATATAACATATTAAGTATTCATACCTAAGATCTTGAGTATTTAAAAAAAAACTGGACATCAACTTTATTTTCTCTCTAATCACACACCCATCTTTTACACGTGTTTAGAAGTGAGTTTTTTTTCTCCGTTTAATCTCGTCAATATTTTTGACGATCTATGAGAAATTTCGCAAATCTAAACTACAAACGTCTTCTATGTAATTTTCACATTCAAATGAGATACATGATGAAGTACTTTCGAGTTCTTCATTATTCAAGTATTTATACATCGGCATGCAAGTATTCATATCTCGTCGAGCAAATATTCATACCTTGTCAAGTATTCATCTCTAAATGGTCAAGTATTATTCTCTAAAATATCGAGTATTCTTCTCTAAAAAGATACCCACAAGATAATAAAATAATAAGAAACCTAAACTAAATAAAGGAACAAGTATTCATACCTCGTCAAGTAAGTATTAACCACGTCAAGCAATTATTTACACCTCGTGATGTAAGTATTCATACCTAAGATATCTAACATATTTCTCAAAAAAACTGGGCATAAATACGGATGCCTATGCGCAAGTATTAATATATAACATATTAAGTATTCATACTTACAGTATCAAGTATTATAATGAAAATATTAATATCTAAAATTTTAAGTATTCATACTTACGTATTAAAGTGTGAATTGTTATGTTATAAAGTAACTTTAATCAGTTAATTTGTTTGATCCTTGAACGTATTGATAGGTACTGAGGAAAGTATTCATACTTATAACTAAAGTATGAATTATTACGTTGTAAAGTATGTTAATTTAATATATATTTTTACAAATGACTTTGGTTGGCGCTTGATTGTATTAATATGTAAATTGAAAAATATTAACACATGTGCATTAATGTGCAAATATTTAAGTTGTAGATAATTTTTTTATCATCATATTATTATAGAAATATATATTATTCAAGTATTCATACTTATGTATTGAAGTGTGAATTTTTATGTTGTAAAGTAACTTTTAATTAGTTAATTTGTTTATTTCTTGAACGTATTGATATATACTGAGAAAAATATTCATACTTACACTATGCACAAGTATGAATGCCTATGCACGCAAGTTTTAATATATAATATATCAAGTATTCATACCTAATAGATCAAGTATTTCTAATAAAAATAGTAACATCAAGTATTCATATTTACACATTGAATTGTGCATAGATATCACAGCAAGTATTCATTATTATATAAACTTATATTGATATGTAAGAAAGAAAAAAATAAACTACTTTAGAAACATATTAATTAAAAAATACCAAACGTTTGAATATTTTCAACTGAATCTTAAGCACAAGATATTAATCCCATTTCTTTTCTCTAATATATCCAACCCTTTCACCCAAACCCTTAACCCCAACCCCACCCTCTTCCTTCACTACCCAACTCTCCCTATCTTCTCTGTCAGAGGCTGCAGAGCACAAGCAAAACTGAAATCCATTCTCTTTTTCTCAACTAATCAATCCAAAAGCGAACTTTTTAAAAAAGCAATTCAAATAATTTCATTTGGTACAAAAACCTAAGCAAGAAATGCTACAAAGCCATTCTTTCTTTTTTTTGAGAAAAATCCGTAGATGCCTGTATTAAATGAGCATAAAGTTTACAGCTTAAGGTTACATTTCCTAGTAAAATTAAAGGACATTAAAAACCCATAAACCCATAGAAGCTACTTAGATCCCATCTCTCCATCTACGGCCTATTTGAAAATCCTCCCAAGTTCGCTACTTTTTTCTTTTGCAATATCCAAATAGAACAGGGTTATAAGCGAAAAAAATTCCTTATCTCTTCTGACAGACTCCCCTCTCCTTACCAGTATACACTGAAATTTCTAGGGATTGCTGGTACGGTGCCGCTCTTCCACCCATCTCCCTTCGCACGTCCTATTGCTCTGTTCTCCAATCCGAAAAGCCTCCTTGTTCAATACAAGCACCCACCTTACCATGTAACTCTGCCAGGGGATCTCGGATCCGCGCTGCCGCTTCACCAGCGCCAGCAAGCCTGGTACCCAGGCCAACAAAATATGCATAGTCACGATTGACCAGGTCGATCAGATCGGAGTTGAGAGCGGTCAAGTGAGATTTGAGCTCACTAGCGAGGGTTTTGAGTGGGAAGAAAGAGCGGAGGGAGGAGATGTAGGTGGAAAGGGCGAAGTCGGAGGAGAGGAAGGCGGCAGGGGTGAACCAGGTCGGGTGCGCCTCGATCGGTTCGCCAAAGAAGCCGGTGGCTTTCGCCACGGCCACCATTGAACTAGAGATTTTAACAACTTATTTTTTTTGGATATGGATAGGATTAGTTAGCTAATTAAGTTGAGATGTGGGGGATGTTTAGGGACAGACTTAAGGGGGACAAAATCATTTCTCTATAAAATATTACAAAATTTCTACTTTGTTTTAATTGGTATCAAAAGTTTGTAAAAATAAACCATTGTAAACAATTCCTGGACATTGATTTTTTCAACTTAATCATTCATATAAAAATAAAATCAAAAGGTGATAATTTATTAGGTGGATGTAGAGAAAAATAATGTCGAACACATCTAAGGTTTTATTTTGACATATAAGTTTTAAAAATTTGTTATTAGAAAATTACAAAGTGTAGGTGTGACAGAGACAAAAAAAAAATAGATACATTTAAATGTTCCGCATTTTTCATTATTATATTTCAAAGATAGTTCATTACTATATAGACTATTATTTTACAAAAAAAAAATATAGTATCCTCGCTTTAAAATTAAAATTGAATAATGAATAGTTCTATGTACTGTCTAAATAATTATGCACACCAAATAATAAATAATTCTATGTACTGTCTAAATAATTATGCACACCAAACATTATAAAATGCATAGAATCGCATGTAACATATTAGCTAAGCATTGAAAATATCTCTTTTTATTTTTTCTTATTTCGTTTTTGTAGTTTCTGTGATTTCATATTTCTTGAGGGGTTTTGTTACAAAAGTGTAGGCGATCTGCGTACCGGCCAGTTTGGTACCAGGGTCAAATTACATTTTTACTACTAGGCGGTCCTTGATTTTTTTTTTGTACTGGTATGAGCTATGTTTGTGGGATCCAAATCTGCTGAAATTCATGATCATGAACAGTAACTCTGAAATTCATAAAATTCAAGATGCAGCTATTGATTTGATTCGAGATGCGTATACAAAAAAATTAGCCATTTTGAGATGCGTGCACAGAAAAAATTAGATGGCTGGATCTCATATTTCAAAAATTTCAGGATTATTAGAATTATTGTTCATGAATTTTGGATTTCAGCGGGTCTGAATTGAATTCATGTTTGTGGGTAGCCACTATTACCTATTTACCTGGAAAAGTACCTAAAATTTATATTGCATGTGGTGTGGCTACCTTATTATTTGTTTGTCGGGAAGAGACTAGAGAGAAAACATGTGTGTTATCATTTCGATTTTATTCTGGCAGTAAGTTGCTATGATTTTTAGTAGTTGGTGTTTTCCAATTCTTTTCTACTACAGCTGTACTTGTACACGTGCATCTGAAGACTGAAGTAGAGTTCTTTTTATAAACCATAATTAAAAAAAAAAAAATTCCGATTTCAGATTAGCTGAATTTTTACAAAAATTATAAGAAACGGTTTGTCAAATCGTTTTCTATATCCTCCAGAACGGACTGCCAAACCGTTTTCTACAATATTTTTTTTTTAGAGTTTGTTTATAAAATAAATCAGATATTTTGTTTGATTTTGTATATTAACAATAAGAGTAATGGAACAATTTGAATATATATATTTTTTTGTGTATTTTGACCATTTTATCATTTTATCAAATCAATAAATATATAAAAATCAATAAATTGGTTTTCAAATGTACGTATTATTTTTTTAAAATTTACTTTTTTATATTTTAAAAACAAACAAATTTAATCATTTAATCATTATTTTCTAGAAAAAAGTATCCAGAGATACAATTTTTTAGTATTGTTATTGTAATTTACTTTTACATTTTCTTTTAATTTTCTTCATGGAAATACTTATTGATTTTTTTTGTATAGAAAATCAATCCATTAATTTGATAAAATGATAAATGGTCAAAATACACAAAAAAAAAATATATTCAAATTGTTCCATTAATCTTATTGTTAATATAGAAAATCAAACAAAATATCTGATTTATTTTATAAACAAACTCTAAAAAAAAAATACTGTAGAAAACGGTCTGGCAGTCCGTTTTTGAAGTTAAAACTGAAAAAAAGTAAAAAACAGTTTGGCAATCCGTTTTGGAGGATATAGGGATCGGTTTGGCAAACCGTTTTTCATGGTTTTTGTAAAAACTCGGCTAATCATGCTGAAATCCGAACTTTTTTTTTTGAATTATGGTTTATAAAAAAAACTCACTGAAGTATGATGCATTGATGCTTGGCATTGCTTGCAAAATTAAATTATGGCAATTTCTAGCATTTTTACTACATTAATAATGGTTTTTATTTCTGTATTAGACTACCTAAACACATACAAATTACTAGCATTTTTTTCTATTTGGAAATAAAATTTTATTATCTGCTGAAAAGGAAAGGGGAGTCTGGAGGTTTTCAAAAATAGATAATACCGAAGAAAATTACGATGTAAACAGGGTTGTACTGCTTGTGCTTTGGATTTGTTTTAGGATACAAGCAATATGCCAATGTTTACATCATTTAATTGTGGTTGTCCGTGAGAAAAAATTCTTTTTTTTTTTTTCTACGATGCAAGCAATACGTCCATATTTATACCGGAAAATTTATTTTTTAAGGATGTAATCTATTTTTGGAAAACCTACTTGTTCCTTACTTTCCAATAGGGTGAGAAAATCATTCATAATTCGTAACTCGCTCGCTAAATGCTCGCTCATTATCAATCCGCTCGTTAACTTAATAAACCAAGCATAAACAGACCCCAACTTACTCATAAATCGCTCATTATCAAATTGAATTAATGTATTGTTTGATTGTTTGCTTATGTTAAATTATGTACGGTTTGGTTATTTGACATGTATTGTTTGGTTGCCAAATTACATAAAATTTAAAGATTTAGTGTTTTTGGTTAAATTTGCTTTCTATTATGTATTATTTAGGATTTTTGGCTTTAAAATAATTCAAATTGCTTAAAAATTCAAACATTACTTGGTCTGAAATCTTAACGAGTTACGACGAGCTCGTAACTCGAGTTGTTAACGAGTTGAGTACGAACACAGTCGTTCGCTCATTAATTTAATAGACCGAGCACGAGAATAAGCCAATTCGCTCGAACTCAGTTCATTAACAGCCCTACTTTCCAGTAAACACTATCATGCATCTTTTCTTATTTCTTTTTTGGTCAAATTTTACTACTTGTTCATCTAAACCAAAAGACCATAACAAAAAACCTGTCAACACTATATTACGCTTCTTATTTTCTTTTTCTTTTCCAAAATTTTTAGGTTTCTACTTGTGCATCTAAAATTCTAAATTAATAAAACTATAAAAACCAAAACAACAAAACAGTAATATGAAGTTTTCCTACGAAAATCAACCAAACCATCCTCCCAAACCCCTGTTCAAATTTTGCAAATATGAACCCACCATAAACAAAAATTTCTCTCTACAAACCTTCACAAACGGTTGATGAAAGCAGCAAGAGCTTGCATCTCCATGGCAGCCTTCTTCCCAAGCGGATCTGAAATGAAATACACATGAAATTCATCTTTGGTTTCATAAATCTCCACCTCTCCACTCCACCCACTGTTCTTCAACCCTTTTACATAGGCCACCCCTCTCTCCTTGAAAAAATCCTGGCCCGACACTGTCACAAGCACACGCTCGCAACCGAGGTTTCTCAACCCGTCAATCCACATCAACGGGTTTACAGCCGGGTGGTCAATACCCATCAACCCGCCACACACAAATTTCCAATTTTTCTCGAATGTGTCCCTTATCCACTTATCGTGGGGTTCGGTTCCTATTGGATCCTTCCCCCAGAAATATGGGTTTGATAAAATTAACCCTTTAATTTTAACACCCGATTCGGATTGATCCATTCCAGCCCTTATTGCCGCATCATGTGCAATGTTGCCTCCGGCACTATCTCCACCTAGAAAAAACCTATCTATGTCTCCATGGGCAAGCAGCCATGGCTCGGGCCCGGATCGACAGTTGCTCAAAGCCCATTTTAAAGCCATCCATGCATCTTCATATGCAGCCGGGAGGTGGTGTTCGGGCGCTAGGCGGTAATCAACTGAAACTGCCACCACCTCAGCCTTTGATACTAGCACATTTAAATAGTGGTGATAAAATTTAGAGAAGGCAGATTCAATTACGAATGCACCTCCATGGAAGTAAATCAATACCGGGAATTTGCCACGTTGCTTCAAGTCAGTACCAATTGCTTGTTTGGGAAGGTATAACCGTACCGACACGCCTGTTGCTTCATCAATTTTTACATCTTTTGAGTTGACGCCGGTTAATGGGTCTATACCGGGCGGTACCGTCGGGATGTCGGGAAGCCGTTCGACGCGGCCGCTCTTGTAAAGCTTGACATACGGTGAGAAATCGTACTCCAGTTCATCATTGAGCTTCTGATCAACAATCGAGAATGGTTTCTTATGGGATGATTCAATTGGAGGAGATTTTCTCTTAATTTGTGGCGAATGTTGTTTGTTCTTTGGTTTGTCGATTGGGATTTGGATCGGGGTCTGGCGTAATGGTAGAATACTTACCGAATCCGGTAAGGAATCCTTGCTAAAAATGTAGAAGAGTGAGAAGAAGAGAAGAATGGAAAGTGCGGTTTTGCTGAAGACAGAGAAAGAGGAAAGATCTCTCAGGAGCTTATCCATACTCGATTTGAATTTGATCTGCCGTCTCAGTACCAAATGTTCAAAAATCTAACCTAATACAAGGAACTGAATCGATGGGGTTTCAGTTACGGTCTAATTGGGGAACGAGTGACGCGTGCTAGTAGAAGCATCGGATGTGAAGCCTAATGAAATGAAGAATATTGTGTGAAAGAGAGAAAAAGCGGTGTTGAGAGAGAGACATGAGTGTAGTGAGTAGGATGGAGGCCTTGGAGGAATTCGCAACCTCTGAGATATCTCAAACTTTGCGTGACTTTTTGGAATATCACAATCGTTCAAATACGTTCGGCACGAATCTCAAAGTACAAATAATACTGCCCTCTACGTCCCGTCGAATAGGCACCGGACACGTCGTTCACGCAAAAATTGAGATATCTCAGAGGATAGCACCCGTCGTGGAGCGGGGATGCATGATGCCTACTGCCTGGAATTCATAAAGTAACTCAAATTTTGAACCGTCCGAGCTGCTTTTGAAAGGATATTAAAAAGGCCAATGTGTATTTTATGATTTTGTCGCAGACCGGATTGATCATATTCTGATCAGACGGTCCATATTCAAACTCAAAATTTGAGTTACTTTATTAAATCCGAACTCGATTGCCTGGGCAAAAGGTTGATCCCGGGTTTTGGTGCTTTATGCAAATATAAATAATGAATATTTTATGGAATATCAGTTTCTCACCGCTAAACAATTTTTAATTAACTTTTATTTAAAATTTGAAATACAATATAACCAATATTAGTTTAGTGGGATATTCAAAGAATGCATGTAGAATATCAAACGATATTTAAATAGATATTAACATTTCTATTAACATCTCTATTAACAATTTCTATATTTTAAATTATTTTAACTAAATTAAAAAGTATTCGTCTAACCCATTATTCTATAGCCGGACTAACAAACGGGCAGCGTGCTTGTTGGCCAAATTATTATCATTGTTTAGTGGTTGGAAATTAATTTAAGAAATTTTAATTATGAAAGATTGGAAAACCATAAGTTAAGTTAATGCCAGGTGGCATTTCTTAGAGTTCGTGTTGCATGATGACTCAGGACGTGTTTGACTGCATAGTGACAGTGGAATGAACACAGGAATGAAAATATTTTGAACTGATTTTTACTGTTTACGTGGGAAAAAAAAAATTCACACTGAGTGAATTTTTTTTTCCCACGTGGACAGTAACTTTTGGACTACAGCTGAACAGGCCCTCAAAAAGTTAGACCTGAACGAATGAACGGTCCGTATTTTCAGCTATCAAATAAATTGACGACCTAAAAATTTGCAATTTCGAGAAGCTAGTTGAAGTGCTTTGATTTTATTTTACATTAAAAATATCATATTAATCAAAATTTAGAAAAAAAAATTATGATTATTTAAAAGTGAGTTATATTTCATATTTAGCACAATTGGAAATTAATATATTTGTTGTTCATCCGACTCTTTTGGAATAAGATAAGATACTGATCAAAATTAATTTAGTAAAAAAAGTGTGGACTAGCAGTACTAGGTACCGATTCTGTCAGCAACAGGAAGACTCCTCTCATCTTTTTTATTTCTTGTTCATATGCTAGACTGGTATGAATATCAGAATATGGATAGGCAAGTGTCAAACTATATTTCACGCTTAAGACCAATTTTGAGGATCTGAATCATCTGATGGATTTTGCCTTTTCATGTTAAGAATTTGGAGATGATTCTACTACAGATGTGGTCTCCTGAAGACTCAGATTGTGCTGGCAAGAGGTTCCAAAGTGGAACTACTTTTTACTTAATTTTTTACTGAGCATGGTTGTTCTTCTGATCATGGCTGTAATAGAGCTCTGTTGCTCTCTTAATTTGAGTTGGTATACTGATGTTACTGATACTGACAGTCCTTTTGTTATATGGGAGAGGGTACTTATATCTAGCCATCTAGGTATGGTAAGGATAATCTAGTGATTTCAAGGTACCATGATATGAATCTGCTGTTAACCGGAACCTGTAATTACGATCCCAACCGTTCAAACATTTCCATACGTGAATTTTAAACGAAGTTTTTTATACACGAATCTCAACGAAGACCAACGGTTGAGATCGGAATAACAGGTTCCTTGGGAATAACAGTAGATCTATTTCCATGATAACTTAAAACTGGTAGTCTTTATGTAACTTGAAAGTTTGATTTAAAATGAGGTTAAGTTGAACATTTGGACAAATCAGACTATTGAAATTGCATTCCTTGCAAAAGAGATATGAAAATTCAACAAGGTCCGACATCCCACCATCGTTTTTTTTTTGAGAGAGAATTTGGGGAAGGAGACTGTTCTGAAGAGTGGGCTCGAATTTTACTTAAAAGTAGAGAGGGAGAGACATGCGGCCCAAAATTGTGTATAAATAATAGACTAGTAGTGGGCTTTGGGCTTTTCTTTATTTGTTTAGTTTCTATTATTGAGTTTTATTTTTGTTAAACTGGGCTGAGAACTATTGGCAGAGTTAATTTTGGGGACGTTTGAGCTGCGTAATAGCATCAATGATCCAACCGTCACAATTCACAATTTTAATTTCCACTAGGTGTCGGAGTGTCCGTGTGTCTCGCCGTACGGCCGTATCTTATTTTTATTTTTCTCCACCCTTTTTATTAGGGAAAATTCCTAGTGTGTCCATACAGAGTTTATAAATAATCAATTTTTTCATCAAAATATCATATTATTCAAAATCTCTACAAAAATTTAACATTTTTTTTTATTTAATCCTCTTTTATTATTTAATTATTTTATAATTTGAATTGACTAATATGTTATTTAATTTTTAAATGAAAGTGTCTTTTACACACGATGCTATTCTCCTCCGACACCTGAAGAAATAAAACCAAAGAGAAAACACCAACCAACTATAAGAAGGAAACAAAAAAATTAAAATCTGCACCACTGAGCCTAATAGGTACTGGTCATAATTACTAAGAAACAAACAAATAATAAAATATGCACCAGTAAGGAAACATACAATGAAAGTGACATTTCATATTATTGTCTTTCTCCCAATTTTTTTTATTAATAGAAAAAATATAAAAAAAAATATTGATAATGGAGAATGGTTTTATGAAATTTTGAAATATAAAAAATACGTTATAGTTTATAACGTTCAGGGCACTGTAGCTGGACGTTATAAACTATAAGTTAGTCCAGTTAATATGATTGGAAGAAAGACCAGTAATCCTCCGTTTGTTTCCTTTTTAGTTGGTTGGTGTTTTCTTTGGTTTTATTTCTTCAGGTGTTGGAGAAGAGCATTGTGTGCAAAAGAGGAGAAAGAAGATAATTAGAAATAAATGACATTTTCATTTAAAAATTAAATAACATATTAGTCAATTTAAATTATAAAATAATTAAATAATTCAAAGAGGATAGAAGAAAGAATGTTAAGTTTTTGTGGGAATTTTGAATATTATGGTATTTTGATTGGAAAATTGGCTATTTCAAAAGTTTGTATGAGCACACTAGAAATTTTTTCTTTTTATTATTCCAAAGACACGTTGTTGTGACGGGACTAATTGAAATTTCAAAATTTAAATTCTAAAAAAACAATTTGAATAATTAGTCTTAATTTTCATCACAGGTGAAGATAAGATGTACGTCAAAACTTATTTAATTTTTTGAGCTCGTTCTTACATCAATAAAATGCTGGAGTCCATCACATTAAATTGTTATATATATTGAGCCTTTTTTTTATTTATTTGAAAAATATTATCAAAATTATCAAATAATTTCACTGCTAAGGGACATCATGCCTCATGCTCCACTTAGTTCTAGAATTAGTTTACTCTAGTTCAACTGTAAATATGAATTTGGAGATGCCTTCCAAAAATGCTTCAAAAAAAACAAGAAGAAAAAGAATGCTGAACATAAACTACAACAATAAAATCTCTATCTACGCACAATACCTCAACAAAATCACTTTCAAGGACGATTAATAAATGAAATTACATATTCCATCTCTTTCAAAGACTTCTCAGAATCCGGCTTGGAAAGATAATACACATGATCCTCCCCCATTGTTTCATACATCTCCGCCGTGCCGTTCCAGCCGCTCTTCTTGAGCCCCTCGACATAGGCTACGCCTCTTGCTCTGAACAAATCCAATTCTGACACCGTCACAAGCACCCGGTCGCACGCAAGCTGCTTCCTCCATTCCTCCGGTGAAGATAGAGGGTTGACGTATGGATGATCAATCCCGTATTTCCCCCCGCATACAAACCCCCACGTGCTCTCCATGCGCCGCCTCACCGCCGCATCTCTCTTCTCCTTTCCCACTGGCTCTTTTCCCCAGAAATACGGGTTCATCAGCACCAGCCCTTTGATTCTTACTCCATCATCCAATCCCTCTCTCCCGGCTTGCATAACCGTGTTATGTGCTATGTTACCACCGGCGCTCTCACCGGCCACAAATATCCGGCTTAAATCACCGTGCTCTAGTAAGTATTTCTCTGGGCCAGACTTGGTATTTGCCACGACCCATTTAACCGCCTCGTAGGAATCATCATATGCAATTGGAAGCCGGTGCTCTGGCGCTAGCCGGTAGTCAACCGAGACAATCAGAAGACTTCCATTGAGGACTAATGTTTTGAGGTATGTCTGGTACACTGGCGCGAACGCTGACTGAATGACAAAAGCACCGCCATGGATGTAGATTAATATTGGAAGTTTCTCTTTGCTTACGGTGCTGTTGGTGAAATCAGGCATGTAAAGACGGGCAGCAAGGCCGGTTTTCTCATTGATGATGACATCTTTGGAAATGGTTCCTGGAATTGGAAAGGCCGAGGCGGGGACCACGACGGTGCCATAGTGGCGTTCGACACGGCCGCTCTTGTATAGACGGACAAAGGGAGGGAAGTCGTACTCCAGCTCTGTGTCGAGCTTCGAAGAAGATTCGACAAAATTCGAATCACTTGTCCAGGAACTGATCTCATCCTTGGCAAAAAGATAAAGCAGAGTCAATAAAAGGACAAGAGGTAGATATCTTTTAAAAATTGGCGAGGCAAAGATAGAATTCGCCCCTGCTTTGGAGTGATTCACCATTTTTTATCTGTGAAGTAGAGAATAGAGAAGGGAGTTCTGTCTTGAATTTGTGAAGAAAGGCATTGGATCGGTAGAACAAGGGATGTTGACCTGGCTGCTTCGTTCGACGTGCGAGGATGGTTTTCGTGCCTCATTGGCTATTTTATTTTGAAAATTTCTTCTCGGATTGAGAAGTATTGTCTGTATTTAAATTATTCATTCATTGTTTGACTTCTTCTCAGTTCTCGCCTTCTAGGAGGAGATTATTAAAGCTTGATTATGATCCTTTTTTGAATTTTCATAATAAGATCAAGTGAGAAATAGTATTTCCGGACTTCAACAGGCCCATCTATTTTCAAGCCCATAAAATATCAAACCGAAATTACACTCCATCGCATGAACTATGGTGTTACACCTCGGACCAATATCCTCCCAGGTACCTCTATGGGCCTCACTTTACGGTTTGAGGTTCGGAGAAATAGGGGCAGTTTTATTGAACTTTGAGATTCGTGGCAAGCTAAAAAAAATGGTCCGGATCTACTAATTGTAAAAGATTCCATTTTCAGGCAATGCACTGAGAGATAGGAGTAGCTCCGATGGTCATCAGACCTACTTTTAGATTCAATTAGCTCTAGCACCCTACGATTAGAATCAAGATTAGTGCACACATAAATTGAAACAGAACTGTACGGATTTTAGTACATTTAGAACGGATCTTGATGCAATCGAATGATTTTTTCACCCAAAGTAGGTCCGATAGATATTGGGCCTACTCTGAATTCATGCACTGGATGTGAATTCGTTACACCTCTCCTTGTTTCTTTCTCTTTGTTTTTTTTTTTTTTTTTTTGAAAATATATCATGTGACCCAAAATGTAAGAAGACATAATCTAGCTTGTAATCATGTATCTTGCACAAACCACTATACCAGCATTACAATTTCAAACAATTATGGAAATGTGTGTAGAAAAGTATTTTCAAGCCCATAAAATATCAGCCCGAAATTACAACTCCATTGCATGGACTATAGTGTTACACCTCTCCTTGTTTCTTTCTTTTCCCAGACGGAAATTCATTCTTTTGTCTTATAAAAGAAAAAAAACATCTGTGAAGTGGCTACCAGAGCCGTACGATCCTCCCAATCCATCGATCCATTCATCCATCCACACAAAATAAGAAAATATCACAAGATCTTTCTCTTTCTCGTTCTTCTTGGAGTACAAGTTTTCGCGTTTCCACTGTCCACACCCCCCAGTCGAATGAGTCCAGATCCTCTGTGGTAAGATCCTTAGCGTCCGATCAAAATACGAATCAATCCGGCTCAAGTGAAATGCACGAGAATCCTTTGATAGTCGTGCCAAAGAAGATCGGACGGTCCGGATCTAAATTCAAAATTTGAGTTAAATATGAATTCGAGTCGAATTATCTCAGTTGTTCTCTGTAACGACAGACTCCATTCTTTATCCCCTCTCCCTCCCTCCAGGCCTACCACTCTCTTGGGAAACAAGCTCCAAAAGCACCACTGCTGGATTACGGCGCCGCCGGAATGGAGAGAGTGGCGTTGCTCCGCTCCTTATCGTGCTCCACCACGGTCGCTTGCCGTAGTCTTCTTCTGCGGGCTAAGCCAAGGTCTCGTCTCTTCTTCTCCTCCTCCTCTTCTAGCCTGAGCCTCCGTGCATCCCAGTGTAACGTGTCTCGCGCCTTATCCTCCTCCAGCAGCCTGCGTCGATGGACCCTAGGTGCTGTTCGTTCGGCTGGCGTCAGAAGGCGTTTCTATCTTTCACCCCGTGCCATTTCCACCTCTCCTTCTCCTATATCTCATGGTAATATTGAAATGCTATGGTTTAATTGTTTAAGTATCATTTTGTTACTGTTTATCTGTGATGAAGTTTTAAATAATTGGGGGATTAAGTCAAACCTTCGCATGATATTGTAAATTTGAGTGATAATTATAATTCTAGTGGAGTCACTTACCACAAAGCAATAAAATTATACATTTTGCAACAACGTAATTATAAGAATATGCTTACATTTTATAGCTGTTGATTGCTTCACAAATGGTGGTAAGATAAGCTTTCCCGATGTAGACTTTTATATTTTTAGGTAGATAGCGCCAAATTAGGAGTATAACCGGGGATTCATTTTTTTTGTTTTTATTTTTACTTTTGTTTAAGTATTACCAATAATGTTGCAGCCTAGGTTTCTCTCTAGTTGCTAATTTTGATTCATGACTTCCCTATATAAAGAACAGTTGATGAAAGAGAGATATCTGACATGTTCAATTTTGATGCTTGCAGATACAGATGGATATGATTTTGCCGAAAAGTATGGGTTCGAGAAGATCAGTGAACAAACAATTGAAGAATGTAAATCAACTGCTGTGCTTTACAAGCACAAGAAGACTGGCACAGAAGTCATGTCAGTAGTAAATGATGATGAGAATAAGGTTTTTGGCATTGTGTTTAGAACTCCTCCGTAAGTCCCTCTGTCCATGTAATTGTTTTTTGTTTGTTTGTAAATTTTCTTTTGAAATGATTTCATGAATTCAGTTGCTGTTTGACAACAAAATTATCACCGATCACTTGTAAGGCTGTGCTCTAGAATCAGAGGGTGAAACCTCATTAATGGAATGGGAAGGGAAGAAGATGGGGGTGAGTCTCCCCTCTGCACAGTGATCTTACACCCCGATTTGGGATGAAAGATTTTGCCAAAAATCTACACTGTCCTCACCTCGTCTCCCCTCTGCACAGTAACCGCCCCCTTCCGTTTCCTCTCTGATTCCCTCTTTCTGGAGCAGGTGAAGTCGCACCTGACAGGGCGGGTTGGTGACGTCTCCCCTCCGCACAGTGATTTCTCCTTCCCCTCCCTGCACGTATCCTCTTCTGGAGCTGAGCCTAAATGGACCGTATAGTGATATTCTGCTCCCAAGTTTGTAAACCGAAGTAATTTGGGAGAAAGGGACGGTAAGGGGAGAAAAAGGCATATAACCTTGTTCTCGGGTTCAAATTTCAGAAGGCAGATACAAGTTAATGGATTAGAATGGGGACAGTCTCTCTATTCATTCCTTCAAAATTTCTTCCCTTACAATTTTAAGAGTAATACAGACTTACCCTCTCATCCAATTCCTTTCCCTTCTTTTCCCTTCCCTTTAGGCCATGCTCCAGACTAGCGGAGGAAAAGGGAGGGGAGAGGGGCATCATAAAAATTTACCTCCTCTACACCCCAATTTGAGGGTTACAAAATTTGAATAGTTTGTACATAAGAGTTCACCTCCTCTCCCCCCTCAAAATATAATGTTCTGGAGCAAGTAAACAAGGGTTGGCCAAGTCTGGTCACCCCTCCCCTCTCCTTCCCTTATGTACCCTCTTCTGGATCACAGGGTTACTTTCCTTTCCTTTTCCCCTGAACTCAGGAGCACACCTAATATTGCTGTGTATATGACATTATCTAATGCTAATAATATATATATTCTTCTGGACAAACATTTTTTTATAATGAGCATGCAAAATGAGAATTGTTTGAGCTGAACTTTCATGGTGGTCTTGTGAACTGACAGGAAAAATTCAACCGGCATCCCTCACATCCTTGAGCACAGTGTTCTGTGTGGATCGAGAAAGTACCCTTTGAAAGAACCATTTGTGGAGCTATTAAAAGGCAGCCTGCACACTTTTCTTAATGCATTTACTTATCCAGACCGGACTTGCTATCCTGTTGCCTCGACAAACACCAAAGTACGTATGTCCTTACTTCTTATGTTGTTTATCTCCTAACAGGTCCTGGTACCAGGCTGTGAGTTTACTAAATAAATTGTGCTATCTTATGATATATCTTTCAGGATTTCTATAATTTAGTTGATGTATATCTGGATGCTGTGTTATTTCCCAAATGCGTCGAGGATTTCCAAACTTTTCAACAGGAAGGATGGCATTACGAACTTGAAAAACCTGATGAAGAGATATCCTATAAAGGTCGGAATTCGTATTTTCATTATGTTTTCAACTATATATTTTTTTTTCTAGTAATAGTTGGCTGCTTTTGGTTGATGATCCCAATAAAGATTCTTTTCTTTCTTTCCTTTTTGTTTTTTAGCGAGGGGTTGCCATTTGGGAGAGAAGCTCCATTGGTACCTTTTTAGGCACCATTGTGTTTTTAAGCCATGAATCTTATTCATTTTAATTGTTTTTCAACTATATTGGTTTTAAGTAGTTGGGAGCTGGTTTTGATTTATGATCCCAATCAGGTTTCTTTTTCATTTGTTTTTCCTTTTTGTGGGGTTGTTGCCATTTGTGCGGAGAAGCTGACTTGGTACCTTTCTTACCATTATATTAAAAAAGTTTGTTGCAGGTGTGGTTTTTAATGAAATGAAAGGAGTGTACTCTCAACCCGATAACGTCCTTGGAAGGGTCTGTCAGCAGGTAATTCAGTTACTATGGTTGTTTCTTTTCTCGCCAATGACCAACATAATAGTCGAAAGCCCAAACCATGATTACCGACGGTAACAAGAAATGTTTTATGAATGATAGAGTTTTTTATTTTCAGGCAGTATTTCCTGAAAACACTTATGGTGTAGACAGTGGTGGTGATCCAAAGGAGATACCAAAACTCACATTTGAAGAATTCAAGGTTTGTTCGGTGATAACTTTTCTTTATCTATTTGTTTGAAAAGTATTTTTGTGGGACATGGATATAGATAGATCAGTCCTAGTTCCAAATAATTATCTCTTTTGGGGTACACGGGATTGATGTATAAGATATTTTTGAACGATTGGATTGATTTAATAATCATAATCATATTTTGTTTAAAGTAAATTCACTGATTGTCTGCAGGAGTTTCACCAAAAGTACTATCATCCTAGTAATGCAAGAATATGGTTTTATGGGGATGATGATCCAGCAGAGCGACTACGTATCTTAAGTGGTAATGTACTCTTATTTTTGTGCTGTAACTTTACTGTAGATGCCCAACTAACTATTATATAATTTGATGGGTTTTTTGTTATTACTTCTTTAGAATACCTTGATCAATTTGAAGCGAGCTCTGCTTGTAATGAATCAAAAGTTTTCCCACAGAAGCTGTTCAAAGAACCTGTTAGGATAGTGGAGAAATATCCAGCAAGTGAAGGGGCTGATTTGGAAAAGAAGCACATGGTATGCCTCAATTGGCTTCTATCGGAGGAACCTCTCGACACAGAAACTGAATTAACATTGGGCTTTCTTAATTATCTCCTACTTGGTACTCCAGCATCTCCCCTTAGGAAAACTCTCCTCGAAAGCGGCTTGGGGGATGCGATTGTCGGAGGTGGATTGGAAGATGAGTTGCTTCAACCCCAGTTCAGTATAGGTCTGAAAGGTGTCTCAAAAGACGACATTAAAAAGGTTGAAGAATTGGTTATGAAAACCCTGAAGGATTTAGCAGAGGAGGGTTTCACCTCTGAAGCAGTTGAGGCATCGATGAATACTATCGAGTTTAATCTTCGGGAGAATAACACTGGATCGTTTCCTCGTGGCTTATCTCTAATGCTTCGTTCAATTGTATGAATTTTTTTTTTATCTTAAATGCATGGTTTTGGGTTTTATTGTGATAACACTTGTTACTGTTTAAGTTCTGCACTACAAGGTCTACAATATTTGATGTAGTTTTTCATTTTATCAGTTGCATGTTATATTTATTTATTTTGCAAATATTTCAGGGCAAATGGATTTATGATTTGGATCCCTTCGAGCCTCTAAAATATCAAGAACCATTGCAAAATTTGAAAGCACGTATTGCAGGGCAAGGAGCGAAAGCTGTTTTCTCACCGCTTATTGAGAGATACATCCTAAACAATCCTCATCGTGTCACGGTAGAAATGCAGGTATTGAGAAAAATCTTAATCTCTTTCAAACAAAAAATATATATATATTGTTGTGTTGTCTTCCACCTTAATTTACTTACCTAAAGCTCCCAGAGCCTTATCCCTTAGGGTTACACCTATATTATCTGATCTTGTTTGAGCTTTATGATCATATTGTGGTTTGTTTGATTCATCATAAAAGAATGTAATTGTTGAAGGTTAAAATTGGAAGTATGAGCTGACTCTGGTACGATTTAAGTGCTATTTGCCCTAAAAAATTTAAGGGGTAATAAATATAAGTAATTTGGATACATGTCTAAGAGCCCAAACATAGTTGGTAAGTTATTTATTTATCTATAAGCCCATTAAGGTTTGATGTTTGATTTAGACACAGGTACAGATTCTGGTTTTGTATACATTTTGCAAAAGCTAGAAAATTAGAGAATTTATTCATACATATATAGAGAGTTGGGCTATGGTGCATTGCAATGTACAGCCCCCCTCTTGTACATTGGACTATAAATCATTAGTTTTGATTTTCAAACAACCAATCCAAACAGTTCAATTTGATATCCATATTAAAATGTGCTTGGAGACCAAATTTTACATTTCTTGGAAATTTTTTACTATTTTTTTGGAATTTTTTAAAATCGTTGTTTTTCAGAAATTTCTGGACCATAGAAAAACAGTGATTTTCAATAAATCCAAAAATATAGCAAATCAGTTTCCAAAAAAATGTAAAATTTGGTCATTTATAGTCCAATGTACAAGAGGGCTGTACACTGCAATGCACCATAGTCCAACTCTCTCTCTCTCTCTATATATATATATATATAGAGAGAGAGAGAGAGAGAGAGTTGGGCCATAGTGAGTTGCAAAATAAGATTCTTGTTTTACTTCATGCTTATGTCTTTGTTTTCAAAGTCCAAACAACTGAACCGAACCGCTCAACATGATCTCCTTATTGAAATGTGCTTGGAGATCAAATTTTACATTTTTTGGGATTTTTTTACTATTTTTTTAGATGGGTAGAAAATTGCTGTTTTGGATGGATTATGAACCATGAAAAAACAGTGATTTAAAAAAATTCTAAACAAATAGCAATAAATTTCCAAAAAATGAAAAATTTGGTCTCCTAGCACATTTCATTATGTAGACCGTGTTGAGCGGTTCGGATCGAATTTTTGAACTTTCAAAAGTAGAAAATATGGAGAAGTAAAACAAGACTCTTACTTCGCAACTCACCATAGCCCATCTCTCTCTCTCTCTCTCTATATATATATATATATAAGCCCATTAAGGTTTGATTTTTGATGATTCTTGTTGCACTGATGTATTATCTAATTTTTTTAGCCTGATCCTGAGAAATCTGCCCTTGATGAGGCTGCTGAAAAAGAAATTCTAGAGAAAGTCAGAGCTAGCATGACGCAAGAGGACCTCGCTGAGCTGGCACGTGCCACTGAGGAGTTACGTCTGAAGCAAGAAACCCCAGATCCTCCGGAAGCTTTGAAATGTGTTCCCAGTTTGTCATTGCAAGACATCCCCAAAAAACCAATCCATGTACCAATTGAGGTACTTTAATCATTTTTATTTTTCTGGTGTTGAAACATCAAGTTATATATGATGTCAGGAAGATAGCTCTCTCTCTCTTCTTTTTAGGTCGGAGAAATAGATGGTGTCAAGGTTCTACAGCATGATCTTTTTACAAATGATGTCGTGTACTCGGAAGTTGTGTTTGATCTGGGATCGCTGAAGAAAGAGCTTCTCCAATTGGTGCCGCTATTCTGGTGAAAAAGATGAATAATTAAAAAATTCATGCATTACATGAAAATGCAAAAATCATATGTGCTGAAATTCTTCTTATCCTTTGTTTCAGTCAATCATTGCTAGAGATGGGTACCAAAGATATGGATTTTGTGCAGCTGAACCAACTCATTGGAAGAAAAACCGGCGGTATCTCAGTTTATCCCTGGACTTCACCGGTACGTGGAAAGGCTGATCCATGCACCAAAATTTTTGTACGTGGAAAGGCCATGGCTTCAAGAGTAGAGGATCTATTTAACCTGGTATAGCACCTCTTTCTATTAGTCTCTCTCTCTCTCTCTCTCTCTGCATTTCTCCCTCATTCCTCCCTCCCTCCCTGTGTGTGTGTTACAGAGAGCTTATTTTTAATTTACTGCTTTTCACATGTGTAGATGAGCTGTATTCTTCAAGACGTCCAATTTAAGGAACCGCAGCGGTTTAAGCAGTTTGTTTCTCAAAGCAGAGCTAGAATGGAGGTGCATATTGTGAATGTTTGCGTCAAATAATTGAAAATTTTATACAATCATGATCTGAAGTGAAGTGACTAATATTCATTCTCCTTTTTTTCTAGAACCGAATAAGAGGAAGTGGTCATAGTATTGCTGCTGCTAGAATGGATGCGAAGTTGAATGCTGCTGGGTGGATTTCCGAACAGATGGGCGGCATTAGGTACACAATTCAATCTAACACAAAATAGTTAGATTTATTCATTATTGCCTGCATGAGCTATTTCCCCGTAAAATTAAATAAAAATTCTGTTGATTCTTATTTTCTTGCTATAGTTATTTGGAATTTTTACAAGACCTTGAGAAGAGAGTTGACCAAGATTGGGATAGCATTTCTTCTTCTCTGGAGGAGATAAGGAGGTCTTTTTTAACAAAGGAAGGTTGCTTGTTTAATATGACTGCTGATGGGAAAAATCTTACAAAATCAACCTTTTACATTGCAAAATTTCTCGATTCACTCCCTCGTGGATCTTCCGGCCAGAGAAATTCCTTCCTTGATCAGCTCCCTCCAGTGAATGAAGCTATTGTTGTACCGACTCAGGTGACCCATTTATTTGCTATTTATTGAAGAACATATAGTTGCAGAATTCCTGTTCTTATTTTATTTAACCGAGTATTTATTTATGTGCTACATTTTCAGGTCAACTATGTAGGGAAAGCTGCTAACATCTTCGAAACAGGATATGAGCTCAAAGGGAGTGCATATGTCATTTCCAAGTACATTGGTAATACATGGCTGTGGGATCGTGTTAGGGTCAGTGGAGGTGCCTATGGTGGATTTTGTGATTTTGACACCCACTCAGGTACATATTCTAAGTTTCTAACATGTACTTTCAATTTTATATAGGTGCTTGGTAGACATATTCTAACAAAGCTGTTACTATTGGCAGGAATATTCTCATACTTGTCATACAGAGATCCAAATCTTTTGAAAACACTGGATATATACGATGGAACAGCCGATTTTCTAAGAGAGCTCGAATTGGATGAAGACAGTCTTACAAAGGCTATTATTGGCACTATTGGTGATGTTGATGCGTACCAACTGCCAGATGCAAAGGGTTACAGCAGGTAATGGACATGGAGTTATTCTTACAACAAACTTGAAATTTCATATTTTAGTGAGGCTATGGTACTATGCATAGCGCACATTTGTCTGTACTTTGGATTAATATCTTCATTTTCAAAGTTTAAATAGTCGACGTGAACGGTTGAACATGATCATACTTGCACTAATATTTACATTTTATTAGAAAAATATTATTACTTTTAAAAAAGGTAGAAAATCATTATTTTTGAAAGGTCTATAATCTTTTGTCTATCTAAAAGAATAATGAAAATGTTCTAAAAATATAAATTTTGATCTACAAGTACATTTTCATTTGGTGATCACGTTGATCGGTTCAGATCGACTATTTTGACTTTGTAAACGGAAATATTGGTCCAAAGTACGGACTAATGTGCGCTGTGCACAGTACCAGAGCCTCACACTTGATATTTTATAATTTTTAACTTGGGATAGTTTAAACATAGTTTGATGTGTGAAGTAGATATGACTGGCCATTTAGCTAGCAGTAGATCTAGTTGATGGGTTCTTAGTCCGACATGTTGAGTCAATTAAAATAACCATCTAGTTTTTCTTTTGAGATCAAGTTTGTTACTAATATGCTGTGAAGTATAATTATATTGCGTGATGCCGTGAAGTTCCATCCAGTGTTGTGATACTTTTTTTTAGCCAAATAATAATTGGAGGTTTTATGTCTTGTCTAATGAGTCACATACTAAGTTTGCTTCTTATCCTGTACAGTTTGTTGCGATATTTGCTGGAAATCACGGATGAGGAACGTGAGATAAGGCGTGGAGAAATTCTGTCTACTAGGTAGGGATATCTCTTCTGATATTCTTCTTTACTCCTATTTGTGTATCTTTTGCAATAACAAAACATTCATTTCATGAAACAGTTTGAAGGATTTTAAGGAGTTTGCTGACGCAATTGAGTCAATCAAAGAGAAGGGTGTCGTGGTTGCTGTTGCATCCCCGGACGATGTTGATGCCGCTCACAAAGAGAAGCCAGGGTTTTTTGACATCAAGGCCTTGTGAAGATAGCTTGTTTTGTTGCTAGATAGGTAATAATTACATTTTCAAGCAGAAATAATTGTCATTAGTAGACCCATTAATCATGGATTGCTCCAATTAAAAGCTGGGACCACCTTTTGGATTTGTTGGACTATTAAAAAAGGTCCCCATTTTTACAGGGGAAAATTAAATGAAAATAATGATACTGAAAGGCAACTTAAGAAACAGTTATCCAAGGCAAATTATCAGATTGAGATTTCCTTTCGGTACTTTATCTTTTATTTATATTAAATCTCTCGTCTAAAGAAGCGATCAGACTTGATTTTTAGTAATTTGTTTCACATGCACCTATCTCAGGATATTTATATAGTGGCTTGCTCAATGAATTCAGATCTAGCGAGGTACCAGACCTGGTAGAATGAAATTCAGATCATTTATTTTAACCTGGCACAAATCTCAAAGACTTCGTACATATAAGGTTGCTCTGAAAATAAATCGCTCAGTTAGAATTTCCTTAGATACATGCATCACCTGAGAGGATACTCACTCTTGCTTAATGGATTTGCTTTCAACCTTAATAGACTTTGTTAGGCTCAATTTGATAAGATCATTCAAGACAACAAAAAAGGAAAAAAAAAAAAAGGAAAAGAAAATATGTGAGCACTTATTCTGCATGAATTTTAAAATTGTTTATGCAAATTATGATACAAATCGGACAGTTTTGATCTGTGATCTGACATCTGATGGAATTTGATTCAATACCTATCGGATTGCTCCTGATTCCATCATTTGGTTCGCAAACGATGGAAATTACATCGCAGAGGCCTTTCGTAGACGGTTCTATACCAGTCGTGTCGTATGTAGCAAATTAAGGCAATCGTATGCTTTTAGTTTAGGCTTTGGCCGCTCCACTGCAGTTAATTTTTTTTTTCTACGTGAACAGTAATTTTTAGTTTAATTTCTGTGTCCATGTCCATTCCTATTTTCATTTTTAGTGGTCCTATTTCCATTTTTAGTGGTCCGCCAAACCGGGGCTTAATGTCGCATTTAATCTTAAAATGCCAGACAAAGATTGACATGAGATGGACATGGACCAAAGCCCGCCCTTTTTGAACCGATGTGGGCACCTGATGGGATGGCTGATCCGCAATAAATGTGCAATCAATATATCGGTGATATTTGATGTATTTTGCTTGTAATTTGGACAACTATGGGCCTATGGCTATAATAGATGATTAGATGATGTATTACATGTGAACCATCGAATTTCGTGTAAAAATTTTAAGATAGTAGTTTTGATTTCATACAACACACAAACTATAATAATTTGTTTTATCTCAAAAAAAGACTACAAAAATTGCTATTACTGAGATCTTGTTATTATTAACGAAAGTTTCCGCAAGGATACTAACGTTGTTAAGTAATTTTATTTTGCAGATCAAATAAATTCTTATTATATATAGAATTAAAATAGCGTGGTATATAATTTATGTGTTGAGTCCAAAAATTTCACCTTAAAATTTATAAACAGAGCGGATCTCCTTCTAATCCTCCAACGGTCGAAATTCTTATTATATATAGAAAGTTATCCTTTTCAAATCTAGTCTCCTGATTTTGTTTCGTTCTCCAAATGATGCCAAGGAATATATTGTAGATTTTTAATTTATACACTGAGTTTTCGTTCTTATTTCTTAACTATATTTTAAGAAATATATTCAGGCATCACTTTCATCACTATCATTATTGGGATGAGGTTTGGTCCAAATGACGTTGGACCGTACACTGTTCAAAGTTTCTAAAAAATTGTACGATTAAGGTTTGAACAGTTGATCCGAACCGCTCAACATGATTTTCATATTAAAATGTGCTCAAAGATCAAATTTTATAATTTTTGGAATTTGTACGTATCTAAAAAAAATAGCAAACAATTTCCAAAAAAAAAAAATATAAAATTTGGTCTCTGAGCACATTTTAATATTAAAATCATGTTGAGCGGTTTGGATCGACTGTTCGGACTTTAATCATACAATTTTTAGAGGTTTTGGACGGTGTCTGGTCCAAAGCCATTTGGACCAAATCTTATTCCATCATTATTGCCACTGTTAATTCAAATTGGTATTGATACGGGCTATTCCGGGAAGTAGGCTATATGTGCTGGACTTTGGATATTAGGGCTTGTCCCGCTATGAGGAAGTTGGCCGAGATTGGTGGTGGTGTGTTGTGCAGATCCCTAAGTCAGAAATCATGGAGGTATTCAGACTCTAACATGTGATACCTCTGTTAGTGATAAAAGTTCATCCCTTATTAAATGATGCTCTTTGCCTTAAATAGGCCATGCTCTGACTACCGTTCCGCATTATCAGGGTTGTCAGAGGAGTTTGCATATAAGTGGTCATAACACCGTGCTCAGTTAGTGCGGACCAAAGGCGGTGGCTTTAAGCCGAGCCTGAACTAGGCTCTTTTCGAGGTGAGGCCCGAATAGGCCTTGTTTGAACATGGCTTGCTCCAGGTTTCGCTGGGCTAATTGATTCCATATTTCCGGGCCTTTGGTCATCCTGAACCGGCCCTAGACGAAGGTCCCGACCCGGGCTGTATTAGGCCCGGGAATATTGTAGAGTTAGATTTTACTCTTCGGTCTTGGACCTTCTCTTTGACCTCAGGCTGGCCCTAGTCAGAGGTCCCAACTTTAGTCTATTCTTAGTCCAAGACCTGTTTGGGCTATATAATAAATATTTAAAAGAAATTGAATCTCAAGTCATTAATTGAACAATGATTTTAGTAAGCTAAATTTTAAAACACATATATAGTTTGATTTAGTCCGAATCAGTTTATGAAATTTCTTCATTATTAATTTTTCTGATTTTGGAACTCTACTATTAATTTTTTTTATTTAATTCTAGATCAATATCGAACAAAATGATTGTTAAACGAAATCATATATATATATTTATTTTACTTGATCCTAAAAATAACAATGATCATAGTAGTCATAAATATATCACTGTATTAACTTTGTAACTTAAATTTAGCTTTGAGGAATATCTGTTGAAATGAAAGATTGCATAATCTTCGTTATCTAGTTTTTATTAATTATAGTTTCATATATAATTATCTCATAATGATGATATCACTAATAAATTCTAGTACCCGCCAACTAATTCAGGCATGACCTATCAGGACAAACTTCCTTTTGAAGTTTTGGTTAATCTAATTGATATTATCGTTGATAGTTGATCCAAATTTTATGTGACATTATTACTATACAGCATACAATAAGCTCATCGATAACAAACTCAAAACTATTTAGTTGCTGACATGCAATTATTAAGGGTAAAGATATTTACAGAGTAGGTTTTGCGTCATGCAGCTCAAAGACAATAGAGTCAGAGCACTGAAGCATATGACTCGCGCGCTGTGTGAAGCAAAAGTTCCTCTGTCAATATCCTTAATAACTAATTATTAATGCGTGTCTCAACCAAACAAAAAAAAGGTGACATTGCATTTTTACTAATAAATGCGAATAAAAAAACAGAGATTTATAATTTCCTTTACAATTCTCAGTTTCTCACCCACCATTCCCGTCGCGGCAACCCCAAGAAACTTATTAATCAAAAGCGATAAAAGAACAATCCCATCACGGAAAGCACCAAACTAAACTAAATCAAATCCAAATCCAACCACCCTTTTCTTTCTTCTCAAAAAAAGTATCTCTAGAATCGGTTTTCTTGTCGCGGCGCTCGTAATGCAGCGGTCGCAATAACATGAAGCCGGCGACAGAGGCGGTGCCGGAGGCATGGCGAGGGGCGTTGCGTCGTGGGGAAGAGGGAAATCGTGCTCTTATAAGAAGTTCACGATCGCCATCTGTTTTGTCAATCTGTTTGTTGCTCTGGTGATCCTGAGATCTCTGTGGTTCTCCTGCGCCAGCAATTCCCTTTCAGGTAAAATAGAATTTTTTTTTATGAGGATGTTTTTCAATTTTTTTTCTCTCTTAATTTTGCTGATTTGATGTGTTTTCAGTGAGTAAGAAGTACACGGAGGGGCAAATTGAGAGGATAAAGGAGTCGATTCGTATTCGCGAAGAGGCTGTACCGACTGAGCTTCTGAAAGCGGTTCGTAATCATATCTACTTGATTTCAATTTTTTTACAGTTCGATGGGTGCAGGGGTTTGATTTATTGGTTATTTGAATGCTTGTACAGGTGATGAGATTGAGAAAAGAGATAGCTGAGCAAGAGAAGAGTAAATTAAAGTTGCCACCATCTCTCAAGCAAAAGGTGGCTCGAGATATTATAGAGAAATTGAGAAGCTTGAGAGAAGGCAGCAATTCTACTGATGAAATAGGTTAGTTTGAAAATTCCATGCAGGAACATAATCTAATTCTAACTTTGAATCTGTTTCCAGTGAGTGATTGAAAGTGACTGGTGCTTCCCACTGAGTGATTCAGTCCTAAACATACGGATTTAGTACCATCATAAACCTAGTTTTCCGATTTTTGTGTTTCAGTTATAAAGTTCACATTTGCTCTATTATAATTTTTTTCACCGTACTTGTAATTTTATTTGTAGTTTTTGGATTAGGCCCTAGTGATTCTACCTTTGATGAGATAAAGCAAACTCAGTTATAAATTGTTGAGAAACTGCACTATCTGATATGACACAGCCAGTTAAATTATGCGGACATAATTACCCTCTTTGATGCTCCAAATGTCTGTTTAATTATTTTGAATTTAGTGCTCATAAATAAAAACTCATGAAATACGAGTTCTTAAATATTTAATCACTTGTTAAAATCATGTTACATACATTTCTCTAATTTATGTAATTGTTGAGTTTTTCCCAATAGAAGCGGTGGAGATGTGGCGTATTGAAAGGCTAAACAATCTTAAGACTTCCGAGAGGAACTTATCAGATTCAGTCAGTTCCGCAAAAGAAGCAAGTATGTACTTCCTTCAAAAAAAATAATACAAAACCTAGAGAAAATGATGATCTCATTTTTGGCGTCTTTTTTTATATACTCGCAGTTAAAAATCTAATGACTATTCATGTGTACAGATATGCTGAGAGTTGCATTGGAGTTGCACTGGCGTACACTAATGGATGATATTGGTATTTGGATACCAGCTAATGTCACAAATTCAGAACATAATGATAAACCTGATAATGAGCCCGAAGGTTATTTCTGGATTTTGAAATTTCTTCTGCCTTTTAAAATGTGTGCATCTGAATTAATTTCCTAGGTTTGTGACCTTGTACCATTTCTTGCATTATAATTTATGTTGCTAACTGTTCCTCCTTTTTTTTTTTTTTTTTTTTTTCCGGTAATAGAGGCAGAGATCATACCTGGGCCACCGCTACAGCCAGTGTGCAATGCTGAATTACACACTGATTATGCCGGTGCAGCTGTCAGGTGGGGCCTCACTCACCACAAGGAGAGTGCAGCTGATTGTTGCCAGGCATGCCTTGATCAGGCCAAACATGCCAAGCCTGGAGAGATGAAGTGTAATATATGGGTTTATTGCCCTTCTGAATTTGGCTGTTTTTCACCTGATATTTATGAACATAAGCATCAGGAGTGCTGGTTGAAAATGGTAATGGTTTCCTTTTCATGCTTTCTATTTGCAACAGGATTTATATATTTGATCGTCAGGTTGTCAGATCACTACAGACTGAACAGTACCAAAATTGGAATTCATATCACCCAAGTTTACTCAAATTTTGAGTTTAGTTCCGGACTGTCTGATCTGCTTTACCATGAATATTAAAGAAGCTCCGTGCATTCCACCTCAGTCCAGATTGGACCGGATTCTGATCAGACGGACCGGATCTGGACTCCCAAAATTGTAGATGGTAAGAGTTGCTAGCTAAGAAAAATGCCAAAATAACACTGAAAAAGAAGGGAAAAAGTGTATTTTTGGTTCATGAGAGCGGATCAGGTAATGGCAATCGATAAAAAGAAATAGATCTCTCATACTTCGCTGGGACTTCACATCAGCTGTTATATAGTTCGTGATTGCACTTCTGAATTAATATGCCCTTGAACTTCCCAAGGGTATAAACCAAATAAAAACATACTTTTATTGTAAAATGGATGGTTAGAATCAAATAATGGCACAGCTGTACCACCACAAAAATGACAGAAATACTAAGTCGAGAGCTTTAACAGTACTATGATAAATCCCGAGATAGAATCTTTCGCAACTGGTCCAGAATCCTAGATGCATGACTGTCTATTCTGTCTCAGATGCAAGATTTGGCAGTGCTGTATTTTTAAAATACTTGCTGATAATAGCATTATGCTCAGTTAATATGTGAAACTGTTCAGTTTATAGTTTGTAAATTAATGAAGAGCCGCAATACCAATACATATGCAGGATGAAAAGCCGAGGATAAACTTCAAGGACAAGTATTCTGAGTCATATAGAGATTCTCATCCGACCGCTCCTGTTGTCGTGCCTTGGATGTCTGGTGTGATCTCCAATTAAAGGTTGATATTTTTTGCTACATGAGACTAGTGCTGAGCTACTAATAGTCAAGTCATCTGTCCTTACCAAATTCCAATCTGCTTCAGTTTAGTTTATTCCTGATTTTTTGACATCACTGTACATTTTTACCACAGACATTATTAGCTTCTTGAGCTGTTCAATTTGAAAAGTTGTTCTTGTTGTATTATTGGTGATACCTTTTACAGTGATTTGCTGTCGTTGTGTCAATTGTTTGTTTGAGTCATTGGCACGTGAAAATGCAAAGAGCTTAGTGGGTTCGTCACGTACTATTTATATGTGTTAATGAACTGGACGCTCTGACCTGAAGCATTTTTAATTACTTCTCTATAGGCGGATGTCTGAAATCTGAATCCAATATATCACATAGAGGTGGGGTTAATATCAAGTTAATATCAAAACGTTGGTTCTTAGATTGTGGAATAAATGTTTTGGTTTTTAAATTTTTAAAGTTTAATCAGTTGATTCAAACCGTTCAATATTCAATATATCTCCATTCTTATATAATGCACGTAGTTGTCCTGATCCGCCAACGGCTTAGATTGAAAGATGAATTTTCAGATTTAATATCAGTCCTCCAATCACATAATATGTCTTCTTTTGATTAAATACATCTATTTTATGTGTAGAAATCTAAATTTAGTTGAAAATATAATCGACACACATACTGCTATATAGTTTGTCACAATTAAAAATGAATATTTAGCGATTTGTTTCCTTATTGCTCATTAAATCTATTTTTGATTCATGTAATTAAAATGTTTCCTTATTTCTTCATTTTTCTCTTATTCATGCATTTATATCATATCTTATGAAATAAATGGATTCATTTACACGTTATATTTGATTCATTTTTTTTTTCCATTTGTTGTTTCTTTTATTGTTATTTATTATTTGAATTTATGTTTTTTTTATGTGTGTCTTTTATTTTCATTAAATATTTATTTTCTTAATTTTGTGTGAATGTCAAACAAAAATATATCTTCATATTATATTCAATTTTATAATATGTTTCCGTTGCAACGCATGGGCACCATACTAGTATTAAAATGTGTTTGGATACTAAATTTAATATTTTTTTGAATATTTTTATTATTTCTCAAGTCAATTTTAAAATTATTGTTTTCAATGATATAATTTTTTTCACTGTTTATTAAAATTAGTGATTTTAAAATTGACTTAATAATAGTAAACAAATTCAATAAAAGGTAAAATTTGTTCTCCAAGTACATTTTAATATAAAAATCACATATAACGGTTTGGATCAACTATTTGGATTTCAAAATTCGAAAAATCAATTAGTTGTATCACAATTTTAGAACAAATATTTTAATATTAGGCCATCTCTCTCTCAATATAGATATAGATATAGATAGATATGTAGTATGATAAAATAGCCCTATTTTGCCCTTGGTTTTATAATTTTATCCGAAAAGAATTATAACCCAATAAAGTGGGATGCTCATTAGGTCAATCAATCAATCAGTCTAACATGGCAAGTTTAGTAGCGGTGCTATCCTTGTGTGGCGAGGATCACGCAGATCACTATAGAATAGTTGTGCTGACTTGGATGTCAACACGTTCAAGAAATCATTGGTGCATGAGCTTTGTTTTACGGTGAGATCTGTATAATAGATTATGATAACATTCCGTATTTATACCTACGAATGTATTTATATCTATAAATTGAATAATTTTTACATAAATAATTTTTTTTTTCAACTACATGGAACCATTCAAATTATATGGAGGCATGCATATTTTTAGATGTGTTTTTTTTTTTTTTTTTTTTGTTTTGTTCAATTTCATTCACATTTCTGACGATCTATAATGAATTTTATAATTTAAAATCATAAACGTCATTTACGCAATTTTTTCTTTCAAATGAGATCCATGACGATATACTTTCGGGATCGTCGTCACACAAGTATTTATATCTCGTCACTTAAAAATATTTTTTACTTATGACATTGACTGACATCTGAAAGTATTAATATCAAGTATTATATATATTTATTCCTATGCACTGAAGTATTTATACATATGCAGTTAGCTATTTTTGTTAGAAAAATATTGACGCAGGGACTATTAGAGAAGATTGATGCAGGATCATTACTACTTCAATACAATAATGTTGACGCGGGGACCATTGAGTGACTGAAAAAAAGTGGTAATATCAAGTTATGTATACAAGTATTAATATGTTATTTTCTAAGTAACATGTGCAGAAACTAAAAAAATGACGATTATATAATTAGTGAAAATTGTAGTACAATTTTTTACGATTGTAGCTGTGGGATAGAGGAGGGCCACAAGGTAATTTATATAATTATTCTTGTATAATATTGCAAAATAATTCCGCATGATTTGAAAGTTGGTGGAGCTTTCACCAGAAGAACCATCTATTGGGTAATGTGGCGTCATCAATGATATATTAATTTATAAAGCGGGTGTGGATAAAAAGTTTACATGCACGATGTAAATCCAACTAATTTAAAAAAAAGTCCAAATCCGTTATTTTGAAAAAGTAAAATTGGTATGAATAAAATAGGACTTGAGAAGGCTCAAAATTGAGACTCAAAAATCAAACAATTTGATATCTAACTGTGTGATTTTAATTTTAACATTAAACTATATTGCGAACATTTTGCTAGGCTTTCTTAATGCATATTTAGTTTTTTTTAACAATAATATAGTTAGAATTCTCAAAACTAATCTGATAATAATTAGAAGTGTGATGATAACCACCGTTACAACTTCTGTCCAGGACATACAACCATATAAATTTGATGTGTATGTATCCAGTTTTTGTTTAAAAAAAAATTAGAATATATTCAAAGAAGCTAAATAAGCGTTATTCAGAACAATATTTTTCTGAATGTAATAGTTTGATACAAAAATACATAATAACATAGTTATATTGTAATGAGTAATGACTATATATATTAAAATAATTAGTTCTGTATTAAGTATTACGAGTACGATATACTATTTTTTTTTTTAAAGTAGTGGTCTACGATATATTTACTATTATATTACTAAAAAACTGTTAAGAGGTAGGAACGTACGAATTCGTATCCTCTGCGTTAACTCAAAAGGAAATCTTTTGAGTTAATGAATCTCAACTGTCCAATTTTTTTTAAGATTCGTGCAAACTAGATCTGTACTAATATTGAAAGACCCATATATTATAGGTAGTAGCCGGATTGGCTCCGTTTAAAATTCATTAACTCAAAAGATTCCCTTTTGAGTTAATGGAATGTACTCAAGGGCAGATCTAAAGCATAAGTAAAGGTGGCTGAATCACTTCTATAATTTTGAAATTTTAATTATACATATAGAAATTTAATTAAATTTTAACTTTTTATATAGTCCAGTCCCTCTCAATAAATAACAAATATTTAGTTGTAGTCTAGTGGTTAATACTCTATTTTGTAGTTGAGAGGTCTTGAATTCAAATTCTACTCATCACAATTGTACATTTAATTTTCTAGTTACGCCCGGAATATACTCCAAACATTTTCCTTAAAAGATCAAATTGGCAGCAAGGATCTTATCCGGGACACGTCAAGGGTTCGCATCCTCTGAGGTATCTTAAACTTTGCGTGACTTTTTGCAAGATCTCAATGGTTCAAATACGTTCTACACGAATCTCAAAGCACACATAACACTGCCCCCTACGTTCCCCCGAATAGGAACTGGACACGTCGGTCATGCAAAATTGAGATATCTCAGAGGATACGTACCAGTAAGAATCCTCTGAGATATTTCAATTTTTGCGTGACCGACGTGTTCGGTGTCTATTCGAGGATAGCGCAGGGGGCTGTAATTATTTTTACTTTGCGATTCGTGCAAAACAATTTAAACGGTTAAGATTTTCCCTAAAGTCACGCAAAGTTTGAGATATCTCAGAGGATGCGAATTCGATACTCACTCGTCGAAGGAAACCATCTTGGATTCTTGGTTCTTGGTTATTTGTTGCGAGCGCCTTTCATACTCCCTCGATTTGAACCTCCAATCCGTGCACCCATGAGTATCAATCTCCGACCAATCAGATCCCCTGGCGCTCGTTCATGGAGCGTATTCGACGCTGTTAGATCCTTCCCTTCCACCCCCGAGGCACTGATGTCAGAGATCGACGCCGCCATCGCTTCCACCGAGTACTCCCGCTCCTCTCCTCCGCCACCCGACGCCAATTCCTCGACCGAGGAAGAAAGAGTGGGGCCCACCACATCGTCACCAGCATCGAGCTACGATGCACAGATTGCTGACGAGGCGTACAAGTCAGCTTGTGCTGCTCTAGCCGCGAGAAGGCCTGATGCGGCGGTAAGGTCACTGCAAGTGGCGCTCGAGAGTTGTCCTCCAGATAAAGCATCCGCAATTGCAAAGCTCCGGTCGCTTCTGGCAATTGCGAATTCTCAGCTCCAGAAAACACAGCAGAAGAAACCTCTGTTAAAGTGATCGGTTAGTATTACACTTTTGCATCTCTTTGTGGTGTGCATGGGGATGATAGGAGGAGATGTTGTGAATTAGTGATTAATCAAATTAAGGGACCTTCTAATATTGTTTGATTATATGCTATTTTGTAAAATGTCTAATCCCAGTGTTATTTCCCTCGTCGTTATTAGAAGATAAATGAAGTCAAGCTGTTGTTCTTGTTATTCCGTGTCTCTCAGTGGCTGATCTATGTTATGATATGGGGATCAATTGATCTTTATACTTGTTTTTTTTCCAAAATTTAATTAATTAGCATGGCATTCTTTTATATTTTTACACGAGTGAGGCTATGGTACTATACATAGTGTAGATTGGTCTGTATTATGGCTTCATATCTTCATTTTTAAAGTTCAAACGGTCAATCGAGCCACTCAACATGATTTTCATATGAAAATTTACTTGGTGACTAAATTTTACATTTTTATAGAATTTTTTTACTATTCTTTTAGATAGGTAGAAAATTGCTAATTTCGAATCTTTAGATCAACTGATTTTCTACCTATCTAAAAAAATAGTAAAAAAATTCTGAAAAATATAAGATTTAGTCTCTAAACACATTTTCATATATAGATAATGTCGAGCTATTCGGATTGACCATTTGAATTTTGAAAACGATTGGAGCCATAATACGGACTGGTGTGTGTGGACTCCGAAACCTCCTCCTGTCATTTCCGTTTTGTACCCTAGCCTTATCTTTTTATATTTAGACTTTAAAAACCCCCATACTTCTAAAAATAATAGATTAAAGTTCAAATAATAATATACAATTTGTAGACTTGTATCGTTGACCCCCATATGAAAAATTTCTTGCCTCCGCTCCTGGCATCTCTTACTTTGTTTTCAAAGCATGGCTGATTTTTTTTTCGGAATAGCTTTGATGGCATTTGGACTCAGCTGTGAATTCGACATGAAGGACTCTATCTTGTGAGATTTAAATCTGGGTCCAATTAAGTGATCAAAACCAAGGTAACAAAGAGGATGCATAGTAAGTTTGTCACTCTTGGTGTTAATTCGTACCACCAGTTGCTATGATGAATGAGTGCTATACTGTAGCATAATCCCTGGGATAAACTATGTTTAAATCGTTTATATGCTATATGCTATATATACATAAAGAGAGTGCCATCATATGATATTTGTAATGACAAATAAAATGTCATGTAATGCTGCATTTAAAATATGGCCTGGCTCTTTCTCTAAAAAAAAACTATGGCCTGGTTCTAAATGAAATAAATTCAACAACTTTTATGACCGCATACCATTATTTACAACACTGTTATTCTCAGCTAACCTAAGAGGGGATCTTGATTCGAATTGAGGGGGAACCTAATTAGACATCAGTACATTCAAAATACCTGACGAATACATAAAAATATAATAATCTAAATTTGCATAGGAATATAATCATTCTCATTTCAAAACATAGTCGTTGTCTCTCTCTGTTTTTGTTAGGTCCCCTGCTATGGAAAACAGAACAGAGTCCGGCTACAAAGTCCAAGAAACACAAATAGGTGACACGTGTCACTTTCTTGTAGCCAAAATCGGGCGTTAATCATTTCCCCGGTAACCACCTTCCCACTAGCTCTCTCTCTCTCTATTGTGTTTCGGATCTTAAGTTTCAACCAAATATATATATCCAAACCCATTTACTGATGTAACAAATACAAATTCCTAATTTCTAACCAACGCATATTAGCAAACTTATTAGAATGAATTATTTGCCGCTATAAAATACAAGTCCATATCCTCTTAGGTAACAAAATATTTGAGATTAGATTTGGTCTGTTTGATCAAAATCTGAGGTGGAAATCCCGGAGCCTCTTTAGTATTTGCGCCAGAAGATCAAACAGTCCTGATCTAAACTCAAAATTATGTTACTTCGGTTGATATGAAATCATAAAATACTAATATTGTACTATTGCACGGGAAATTAGCGAATAATTTATTTATTTTTAATGGGTTTTAATTGGGTTTGGATTTTGGTTTCAACCCGGACCAAATTGGGTTTGGAAGAACCTCATAAGAGGCACGGATGAGGATCAAGCGTGTGAGTAACTCTCTTACTCTCTATTCTCTGTGTTAATTCAACAGTGGTTCAGTTCACCTGCCAAATATGTGATAAAGAGTAGGTGACATGGTTATAATGGTAGAGGAAACATAATAATCGCTTGTGTAAACTCCGAGCGAAGATGAAACATAAATCTAGTTTATCATGTAATCTCTAATTGATGTGTAGTCTAACTGCAAAGTAGAAACGACCCCAGAATTCTGCTTTGGCAAAGTATTTTTTCGGAGCTCTCCTAGATTTACCAATCTTTGGCAATTTTAGTTTAACTGTCTTGTTTGTTGCTGACTCTTTAGTTCTTGCAAATTGTCTAGTTGTTGCTATTTAATTGCACATTTTTCTCTGATTCCTGATGGAAGAAGATTTAGTGATAGTTGATTTGTTTCAGAGGTATTATTATTTTATTTTATTTTCCAAGTTAGCAGCTTGTAGCTGCCAAGAAATTATATACAAAACTAATTCAGCAAACACCAAATAAACCCAAATACCGGATAGTTGGAGATGTCAGCAGAGTAGAGGAAAACAAAATGAAACACGAGCATCATTCACAAGTCCTAGCTATCAAGTATTTTGAAAAACAAAGAGGTAATTAGTACTTACCCCAGTAATGTACTGGTTCTGGTACCAAACACCTTACTGGTGTAACAGTACTTGCACCAGTAATGTACTGCTACCTGTATGTTTATATCACCAGCCACACAAGAATTGATTAATGTAATTTGATTATTTTTAAACAGTTTAAATGATCATAGAAAATAGCTGTTTTCATTATGAATTGGAATATGAAATATCAACTTGAGCTTACATATTGACTCACAAATTGCTCATCAATTTGTATTAAGCAACATGCTTGATATTTGTGTGTGAGGTGTTTCTGATGAATTGGCACTCTTATCTGCTGTCTTAAGCTCAGGTAGTGCAAATCGATACATATCACAGTATTATTGCCTATGTCTATTATCAGTGTACACGGGCTGAAATAGTAATCTTTATTTTTTTTCTTGTTGTTAGAAAACAAGAACATACTTGTATATTTTGCACAAAGTGCACTATTGCATGCAGTGCATTTGTTTCTTGAGAAATTATAAAAACTCTCCGAAAAGTGCACTACTCCATACAGGCTGGAATTTTGATCATTTAATGATGGTCTAATAGGGAATAATGACTCACATTCCAATATTCGTTTTCATATGTAGTGTACTCAGGAATAGCTATATGCTGTACAGATAGCTTTGGCACTCTGTACCTCAACTGAAATATATGTCGTACAGATAATACTGTCATGGCTTCTACGAAATGGTATGATTCTAATCTCATCAGAAGAATTTTTCCATCTTGCATAAAGTAATTTAAATCTCATTCACAGTAAGGCTGATGGGGCAAAATTGGCTTTTACTTCTGCTTGTAGGTTTATTTTGGATTGGTTGAATCAGGTAGATGTTAATTGGAAAGTTCATTTGAGTTATAGAGCGGGCTTTAATGCTATCAGAAGTACAAGGCTTAAAACGACTAAAATAAATGTACTTCTTGTGTTAAAAAAGGAATTTGCAAGCTAACGTTCTGGTTCCTGCCCCATTGCACAAGCATCAAGTAATAATATATTTTAGATGAACATGTAATAGGAGTTTTATGAGATAATAATATTCAGTGTTCATTTGTTTGATACAAAAATGACGGATATATTCAAACAACTACACCCTACATTTCCATTTAAGGAAATAACCTTGAATGGTGTTGAAATTGCAAATGCAAATCTCAAGACATTCCTGATGTGCAAAGTGGGACCAAAGGCAAGATATCTAGCTAATACAATTTAATAAAAAACAAGGCCTCACCTTTAACAAAAGAGACTATTACTATAGCAACTCAAGAGCAATAACAAGGCCTCACCTCTATAACTTCGGCTATGAAATCCAGATGGCTTGCAATAACATGTGGAGACATTTCGGAGCCCCTAACCTTATCTGGAGGTAATTCAGCCCCAACTCCCCACATCACAGCCGTAGAGAAAAACAGTAGGTAAGATATAGCATACCCTTCTAGTATGCTACGAAGGGATGCCATCGGTTTAGATCTCTCTTCCTGCTCCGATAGCAGAAATATCGGGACAGTATCCTCAAACAACACTTGGACCAATTGAGACCAACCCGCTATACAAAGCAGGCTTGTGCCGAGCATCGCCACCTGGCGTACTTGAGAAATAGCTGTAGCAAGTGAGAGTTGTCCAAATTTCAATTGTGCAGAGCCTCCTGGGGTCCACTTGTCAGCCAGCTTGCAAGCCCACTCAACCACCAATTTTAATATCACCTCACTAAAATAACATGGGGCATGAAACATATGGCATGTTCATAAGAAAAATATACCTGGACCCATTGCACGAGTACTACAAACAGATTCTCCCAGGAGCCCAACCACACGCCATGTCGGGGTCGTGTAATTGCTGTTCTCTGAGGTGGGGCCTAAAAGGGCTTTGAAGCAGCTCTGTAGCAACTGATTAATGGCATCTTTGTTGTGAGTGAAGTGAGAGCGGACACCGTAAAAAACCGTACAGTCCTACCATGTAGGGGCCTTTTGGGCCCATAAGGCTCCGATTGCCAGCGTGATCGGCCAAGGGGAAACTATAGCCTGATGTTTGATAGCTTGGCCCATGACAGCATGTGCATACTCTGTGTTCTTGTCTAACTCGAAGGTGATTGTTAAACTCAAAATGATGCCAGCGGTAGAGGCAGCATCAGCTGCGCATCCTCTGCAGAGCAAACCAATAAATGATGTTAATATAGCAGAAAGAGGGTTGTCTTATTTTGGGGCTATTCTGACAAAGGATGTTGTACCCTGGTGTTGCTGGTTGCACACAGAGCGTAAGTTGCTGGTTGCACACAGAGCGTAAGTTCCTGGTTTATTGGTATTTAGTACCTATCATTTGTAAGGTATATAATCTTAGTTTGTTTTGTAATATTCTAGTGTTTGAGGATAGAACATGCAAATGTGGTGGTATGACTGTTTTAGGTTGTAATTCTGGTGGCTGGTACCAGTTTGTAAGACTTTAATAGTTTCTTATGGAAACTGGTGATGATATTACCACACTTTAATTAAAAAAAAAAAGCGGTACAGAATCTTAGGTAGACATAACAAGCATTACAAACAGTGTATAACTATATGATTAATCTTTTCAAAACACCATAAAGTGTTGATTAAAGTGGGAAAACGAAGCAAATTGTTTACCTGGGTGCCAGCTCTCAATATGGACTCCAACATGTTCAAGTACTTCCTTCACGCCCAACCCAAAAGAGTTGAGCGCTTCTGCAGGACTTGGCCAGTCGATGCCATTCATTGAGACGCTCTTCTATGTGCCATGAGAAATCTCTGCCTCCATGTAACGTATAATAGTTGCGATAGAAGCCGGAAAGAACTCCGCTAGATCTCTTAGTCCTGGAAGTTACCACTCGTGAATAGCTCTATCTATTTGTTCGAAACAGTAAAAGTATCTATCTCTTTGGTTGAGATTTACATGAGAGAGAAAGAACATTGAGCTCACCAGTAGTCAAGTCACGTGATGACATCTGTCCAGGAGTGGACCCATGTGAATCGGGGGGGGAGCTGGTCCCCGGATTTTTAGTTTTAGTAGAGATCGAGACATTTCGATTGACTTTATTCCTCTTTGAAATTTTTTGGAATGTTTGATTTGTAATTCGAGTTAAATTTAAGGTTAAAATTAAAATAAATTTCATGAATTATTATTGGTAATTAGAATTATAGGTTAAAACATTTGAAATTATAAGTCAGAGTATTGAAAAGTATAAATTAAAGCATTGTTTTTTATCGAGTACCTAATCAGTTAATGAGTTCAAATCCGATTCAATATATTTTTTTTTTTGCCTCCCTGACGAAAACCCTGAGTCTGTTCCTGCATCTGTCCATAGGCGCAAGCCGTCAAAATAGCCTCCAGCAGCTCCTAAACGGGATAAAGTGGCCACCCTTGGAGATTTGTCGTCAGACGTGCTTCCAATTGTTCCACTTCCATTGCTAACTGAGTTTAATGAACAAATGGTAGAAGAGCTTGTACTAGTACTTGCACTGATACTACCACCACCACCACCTGACACTGGCATTTTGCCTTTATTGAGTTTATTTATATTATGGCAAATAAAAACCAAGATCTTGTCAGCCACCCGGTGCATCCTACTAGGATTGCACTTATTTGAGATGTCTGGAACCAAGCATGCCTGGTTCTCAGAGTATGCCGACCACTCTTCCCCTGTGCTTGGTCCGTAGAATTTGCACAAGCGGAGGAGGAAGAGAAATGCCAAGGAAAAAACAGAGTATGCTGACCACTCTTCCCCTGTGCTGGATTGGTTGGTAGATGGGGGTGGAAATGAATGCCTCGCATAATGGCATCAGAGATGCCACAACTTCAGGAACCTAATTGATGAAGCAACAAATCAAAAGAAACAAACAAATAAACAAATCTTGCTTTGAAATAACATAATCATCTTCTGGGAAGAGGTGGAGGATTATACTTCATCGCCATCAGGAGGTGGTGCGAGCATATTAACAAAGACATACAGTGAAGTATAACATGATGAATAATCATAAATTCTCATACTAAGATTTAAAACCCAAGCACAAGAGTAGTATCACATCTTAGCCTATCTCTACTAACCCAATTTGATCTTAGATCAAAGTTGGAGCCGTCAAGTATTGCATGGAGAGCAATTAATCAAGGAATTAACAAGAAGCAATCGATGGTACAAGCAAAATTGTCAAAAAAAAAAAAAAATCCAATGATTGGCCTACTAAACAGGAAAATGTCGCTAACTGAAGAAACCAAAAGCACCATATAATCATCTTTCAACATTTAGTCAATATTTCAGCACCATTTTCTGTTATTAGAATTGTGTGCTCAAATTGTGCTGACAGACTCCCATCTTCGGTCACGGCTGTCCAATCATCGGACCAGATAATTGGATTTATGCTCCCAATAGTTAACATGGGCTCTGTAAAACAAAAGCATTAAAAAAAAAGACTTTAGATTGACTCCAAACCATAGAGTAAAGAGAGACCCAAAAAAAAAAAAACAAGAAAAGGGTGTTACGACAGTGGATAAAAGAAGGCACCTATGGTGAATGTCTGGCCCAACACCATGCGCCCGCGTTCATTATTTCCTGCAAATTTAATCATTACTTGGTAAGGTGAAAAAAAATGACAGGTGGGTCCAGAGGTAAAAGCTTGCATTGCAGTATGAAAATAATACCACCAAAAGCTGAGTAATAACAGCACAGCTTGATGCACCATTGGAACTAAATTTAATATATTTTTTGGAATTGCGGTCATGCTTTAACCTAGTAATGGGGATGCTTGCATAGATTTGAATACTCACTGAAATGTAGGACGGTCGGCTCTGCATGGAAAACTCGACCAACTCCATGGCCCACAAATTGCCGAACTACACCAAATTTGTATTTATCCGCATGACCTCTTAAAAATGACAAGCAAAAGAAAAGAAATTTGTTAGCCTTGTGAATCTTTGGGGAAAAAAAGACATAGCATTAAACAAATTATAAATCTTTAGACAACTAAGTTAGATAGATGCTATTAAAGAGCAATATTCAATTTATATTGTACGTACTGTATGGTTTTGCCAATTCGGTTCAATTCCACTCCAGGTGCACATATTAATATTGCCTTGTTTAGACATTCCCTTGTTACCTAAAAATAAGTAAGATATTCCGTTGTTACCAATAAAATGAGTTCAGAAATGTTAAGAGCTAAACTAGCATCTTTCTATCACCAACAAATATTAAATATTAGGGACCAATAATGTAAATTTGACAATTCATTCTGTAGATACCTCCACCAGTTGCTTAGCATTGCCATCTACATCTCCACAAAAAAATGTTGCTGATGTGTCACCATGATAGCCCTACAAATAAACATGAATCCATCAGAACTCCAGGACCGATAAGCAAGAAATTGATACAGCATAACAAAACAAAATTCTAAAAAACAAACATGGAGCAATGGGTTAAGTTAGAGCAAGGGCCCTACACTTGGTTAAATCAGATTTTAGTCTTTAATTTTGGCAAAGAGAATAGTACAAATTAGGGTTTGGCATGAGAAGGTGGGTTACAAACAGAGTTCGCCTGGACCACGTGGGAGGAGTTTCCTGGTGTGTTGTGATACTAAAATAAGTGATAAATACCAGAGTCATGAATCATAACAAAACAAAGTTTTCCCGGTGTTTTCTGACAACCAACAGAAAAATTAGATTAAGTTTTGTTAATCAAGTCCCAGGACAGGTTTTTGGACTAGTATCATTAGGTTTGAAAAGTTCAAGGGGAAAAACATACATTTCTCTTTTCGACATATAAATATATATAAAAATATATTTTGAATTAATTTTGTTAATTAACATTTACTTGTAAAGTAAAATTAGCCCATCATTACCCATAAAATGCATGGATAACTTCATGTTTAGTATCCAACAATTTTTAAAAATTGGAAAATAGTATACACAATCTAATCAATTAAAAGATCAACCACTATGTCAAAAGGACATAAATTAATATGAGTAATTCCGGAACTTACATTGAGATACACAGTTACGTCGATGTTAATGATATCACCGTCCTATGATAAAAAGAACAAAAAAAAAAGTATTCAAATTACATAATATAAAAAAGATAATGCAGAAATTCATTAAAACAAAAGAGTTACCTCAAGTGGCCGTGAGTCCGGTATACCATGGCAAATACATTCATTAACTGAAGTACAAACGCTCTTAGGGAAGCCAAAGTACCCTAATGGTGAAGGATATGCGCCATTTTCAATTGTCATTTGATGCACCGCCTTATCAATCTCATCAGTTGTTACGCCTGGCTGCCAAAGAAAACAATAGTTATAACTCTGCCAAGACATAGTAACGAAACACAAGTTCGCCAATTGACCTCCAATTGCTTGTGTTGAAATATATACATTTTTACGGCAAATTTACATATCGGTCTTTTATATATGTAACCATCCAAAGCATGTCAATAAAAATAAAAAATAAAAAATATCCAATGTGACCCTCCCCATTTTTATATAAAGATGCCCAAAATATGCCATCTTGTACACTGCTTAACGCAGATGAGGAAAAGCGTATATTGCTATTCATTGATAAACATGGCTCTAGAATATATTTCTTGTTTTACAGGGGTATACATGGTAGTTCCAATGTTTTGTCAGAATATACCTTTTCATTTCTGCTTGTGCTCTTTCTTTGAACCAGTAATTTTCAAATACTTCAGACAATTCAAAACATTGCATAAAATGTAAATATCAGAAAGTAATAGTCTATGAAAAATGGTAAGCTTTTAGCTTGTTCTGAAACGAGCTTAGAAGAAGGAGACAAAAGTAGCTCATTTATTTTGACAAGCCAGGAACACAAAAGGAGCAACTACATGTCAATTTAATTGAAATCAAACAATTTCATTAAAAGTTGAACACAAATAACAAATCAAAACTTGTACATTACTTTGACAAGAGTCCTGGCATACTCCAAAACCTGAGCGGCTAGTCGTCCTGACGCACGCATGCACTCTATGCCCTTCTCATCATGGATCTCAGGCCCACTTGAAATTTGTGGTGACCCGCGCGAATCGACATAAGGTGGCCGCATTATATGATCTGGGACAGTGAGGCGAGGTGATACTTTTCCCGGTCTCAGACGCTTGCGCTTGCTGTTTGATATGTCATCCTCCTTATTACTAAATTAAATTATAAAAAAGTTGAGATGTCAAATATAGGAAAAATACTACATGGAATCAGTTGTTGGGGAATAATTATACCTTCGGTTAAAGAGAATATCAACCAAATTGCATAATATTCTTGTTTGTTGAACTGATGCACGATTATTTCCTGTAATTTTCAAGAAATTTAGCATAAAACTTCACAAGTGAGAAACAAGAGTGTACCCATATCGAGAGAAACAAATACTGAACTGTATTATTCAGAATTGACCTGAAAATGTAAGGAATTTTTTTTGGTTGGATTGAACAATCTTCCTAAATTGGAAAAAAAAAAAAAAGAGAATCTAATAATAGTTTTACTTTACAAATGAAAATTGAGTGCGATCACAATTGACTATTTAGAAGTCACAAGTTTAAACGTAGAGTCAGAACATATTTTGTTAAGAACTTCAATTTGACAGATTGGTACCTAAAAAAAATAGAAAGTTTGTGATAACAAAAAGGAAAAGAAGTACTTGGATTATAGGAGAGAAAGGGTCGAAGCGGCTTAGCAGAGCAGACGAAGCGGTCTCCAATGAAGGATGACAGGAGACGTGGTTGCAATGAGCTGGAGCACGCCATGGCCGAGAGTTGTGGCCTCCTCTAGTCTCAGTCTCTCAACAGAGAACAAGAGGAAAAAGGTAGATATTCTCTTCTATTGACAAAATGCTAAAAATGTCGAAGAAGTAAGAAAGATAATATGAATCCGGTGGGTGATGGGATGGATTTAGGTTTATCACCATCCATCCCGCTCGACAAGATGTAAAAAAATAGATGGATTTTTATGGGTTTCTCACGTGAGCTAGGCTAACAAAAGAATGTAAAACGGCCCATAATTCTTTGATTACTAATTCTACAGCCCAAAATACTGCAAAACATGTTGTTTATTATGATAACTGACAAGCAATGGATGCTGGCATGCTGCCATTGGAGAAATCGACATTGCAGTACTAGAGAGAATCTGTTGAAAAATAACTTATCGAATATACTTATCAGAGATGCAACTGTTGGGACTTGGGACGCATATCAAAAGATTGAAGAATTTTCAGATTACACACTGGCGCTTTTTACTCTCACTAATGATACTGCTCTCTCTGGCGATTCTGTCTGATTGCAGAAAATTTCAAGGTGCTCTATAATATTGCCATGTAATCTTCCCTTCATTAAATTCCGATTCTTTCCTTAACTAGTTCCAACGGCTATATTATCAAAGTGTATATAATTACTTGCTAACTTTATGAACATAATCAATAAAATTACAGAGAATTTTTTAATCGAAGTTTTCATCGTATCATAACAGAAAATACAACAAACAAATTGAGCCGAAATTTTATTAATATTAAAAAATATATATAAAATTTAACATTCTACATACAAATTCGAAAAAATTCGAAATCTACCCGATCTGGAGAATTATTTTCCGAATCCAACATCTCTTTCTAGAAAATAATTCTTTGGATCCCAAAGGTTTACTTTTCGGAGAATTATTCTCCGAATTTGAGATTCCGGAGAATTATTCTTTGGATTTAAATTTTTTTATTTTTTAAATTATTCAGTAAATGTTATGATTTATTTGTTTTTGGTATTGAAATATTAGAAATATTTCATATTTTTTTTAAACTAGATGAAATATTATATAAGTGTATTTATTGGAAAGATTGTGATAAATAACTCGAATCAACATTTTTAGGTTGGATTTTTTGCAGCTGTAAACAAAATTAAAATATTTCTTTATGTGTTAATGGCAAAAAAAAAAAATTGGATCTGAGTTATTGATTTCGGTTCAAAAGTCACCTCTGAGTAAATAAAAAAAATATTGTGGTCCTTCTAGTACATTCAAATTCTAAGATATTGTATCTATTTTGAAAAAAAATTGATACAAAATCATTTTGTGTCAGACAAATTCTTATTTTTTCCGAAAATAGAAGGACCGAGATATTTTATGTATTTATTCAGAAGTGATTTTTGAATCGAAATTAATAACTCAGATCCAAAATATTATTATTTTTTCTAATAATACACAAAGAAATATTTTAATTTTGCTTACATCCGCAAAAAATCCAACCTGAAAAATATTGATCCGGGCCGAAGTCTTTCTAGTCAATATAATAATTTCATCTATTTTCAAAGAAATATATAACATATTTCTAATATTTCAATAAAAAATCATAGCATTTTCTGTTTAATTAAAAAAATCAAATGCGGAGAATAATTCTTCAGAACACCAAATCCGAAGAATAATTCTCCGAAAGTAAGTCTGGATTTGAAAAATTATTTTCCGGATTGGGCAAAAATGGAAATAATCCGAAAACGGACGGAAAATGTTAAATTTTTTATTTTTTTTAGTATTAATAAGAATTTCGGCAAATTGGGTCAAATTTTCACAAAATTGAGACAAACAATCCAAATAATTCATGGCGAGTGCTGAGAACAGTTGCCCTTCCTGAAAATACAAACAAGTCGGGGAGATAAACGAAAACGAGTATGAAGGGAGCTTCAACCGAGACGACACAGGTGATTCAATGGCGATTTCAAAATCAACCACTTATAGCTCGGTGAAGTAATGAAGCTCCACCAAACAACAACAACAATCTTAATGGAGGATGACAGCAGATCATCTCGAGAAGACGCAAAAAACAGGAGGTAACAAGATTTGCACAGCCAAAACCTCCACTTCTCTTCACGATGCACTATAAATCAGACTAATGAGAGTTGGAAAGGGAAAGAGAAAGAAGAAATATTAAAACCAAAACCACATGCAAAACACACAAGATCGTACGCAGAGATAGTAGGTGCCAAACCGAAAATGGAGGAATATGAGGTTGATGTCTTCCTCCCTGCTAACAACGAACTGAGGTTACAGTGCTTGTACCTAGGCAGCTCAGCCATCATCAGACTAACTAGAGGCGCGCCCAACCATGAACCCTGACCAATCAAGCAAACTATGGTAGAGGTCCATGGGGGCTTTCCTGAACACTACTGATGACACCAAAACATATACGAAAATCACTATACTTTATGACGGAAAATGGCAAAAAGCGAATCTGAAGTTATTTTTCTGAAATATTTACCACAACGTATTTTTAAGTCATTTTAGCAGGTTTTGAAAATAGTTACGTATTTAGGTCAAAAACATAGCAAATATGCCAAATTTAGGTGATTAATGAAGATGGTCTCAAATCAGAACATTACATGGTGTATATAACAACATCCAAAATGGTGAAATATAATGAAAATCTACTAAGTTAGGAAGCCGTGCGAGTTCAACCTATGTTGCATGCGGCATAGGCCCTGTAGCCACACGTGATACGGATTCAATCCGTGGACTGAGTGAGTTACTGACTCAGATAGTAGCTCAATGCCAGGATAGCCTCAAACATCGGGGAGGATGAAAGCCATACACACCAATAACTGCTGATTATCGTTTACTTCTTATTATGCTCATTTTGTTTCATTTTTGTTTTTGCTTTAGTCGTTTTTCTATGCTTCTCCATTTACGGCTTTTCTTATTTATTGCATTTGTCCTAATTGTTTTGAGACCCTTTTCTTTAGCATTGCAACATCTAATACAAAACTCTTGTAATGGATACCATCAATGAATTAGGGCTTGATTCGGGTGTAAATGGATAAGGATTATCAGCGGATAATCCGTTACGAATCCGCTTATTATCCGTATCTGGATTAAACGGATACGGATACTTGCGGATACGGATATGGATAATTTTAGTATATGAAAAAATAATACGGATACGGATACGGATAATTCCGTGAGGATATAAACAAAGCGGATATCCGTATATATCTGGATCTGAAACTTAATCTTTTAGCAACTTTTACTTCATTTCACTCTTGTGAAGTTCCTAAAAAACATACATATTCGTTTAAGTTCAAGAATTTTGGTAGGAAAATCATATAATCTATTAGAATAATAAATTAGTTATCTGAACTAATAAGCAATTAGTCATGCATAATTGTCACTGTGCAAATTTAAAAAGTCCATTAAATTTTTGTCAATTTAGATAATCAAATTAGGTAATTTCAAATTATGAAATTTAGTAGAATTACTCAATATCCGACAATTATCCGCTCCATATTTGTATTCGAATCCATATCCGTGGATTATCCATTCCGTATCCGTTTAAGACAGATATAGTTTTCAATTTTGATATCCGTTTACTATCCGTATCCGCTCGTTGAAAAACAGATACAGATATGATATTAGCATTATCCGCTCCGTTTACACACCTAGACCGGCTTGACCCTGATTTTTACTCAAAATAAAAATACAAACAATTCCAGACACTCAAATATTGATTCTTCTTGAAAGCCTTTCTACCATGCGGCTCAATAGCGACCACCACCTAGTCGCGGGCAGTGACAATCACACTTCAGGAAAAACAGGAAAATTTGGCTGGGTAAACAGTTTCTAGGCCTAAATTTAATGACAAAGATTATGCTTTTAAACTCAATGAAATAATATCCAGTTTGTTTATTTACTTTAATAATTCTAATAATATGTGGAAAGAAATAAAAGAAATGTATGGTCAACAGAATAATTATGTTTCATCTTAATAAGACAACAACTGATTCAAAAAAATAAAAAAACCGAACCAATCGATTAGTGAACTTGTTGGGTCTTTAAAATCTAAATTAGAATGCTTGTTGTTTACCAGCCTCCAACAGTTGATTTGAGTGAATTACAGAAAAAATCAAACCAAGAAAATGTTTATTTGTTACTATTATCTCTTAATTCTTTATTTAAACAAACAAGGAGTTAAATTCTCCCCTCCTGAATTGCCTTCATTTGCTAGCAGAATCAGATTGGTACAGAGAGAGAGAGAGAGAGAGAGAGAGAGAGAGAGCAGTGTAGTAGAGGCTCATGAATCAAGAGGCCAAAACTACATTCAATATAAGCAACACAGAAGAAAAAAAAAAACTACATTCCATTATTTTTTCTTTAATCTCAGAAAATAAGGTGAGAAAAAAAAAATCAACACTGTCATTGCAATTTTCTCACCAAAATGGCAAATATAAACCATGATGCCGACAAAGCATCCGAATTTAAGCAAGTTAACATCACCAAAGCTCTCTTCAAATCTTAGCTACAATCCTCAAGTTTCTTTTTGTCAGAAAAGAAAAAAAAATTACACAAGAAAAGAGGAACCAGACCAAAACCAATCCCTTTATTATCCGTAACTCATTAAGATTCGCCGAAGAGTCGCGTGAGGTGGGAAGTGAGCGCGCCCGATTTATCAAGCTCAGCTTCACGGCGGAGCTCGGACTTGAGGTGGGACATCCGGTGGGCCAGAGCGTCTCTCTCCTGGCGCAGATCAGCGTTATCTTGGGACAGATCGTCGATACGGTACTTCTGGCCGAGCGATCGGGCACTCAGCATGAAGATCCCGGTCAAGATAAACAGATTGATGAAGCTGTCCTTCCTCTTCATCGCGAGCGCCACCAAACCAGATTGTTTGGCACGGACGTACGAGGTGGCATAGCCGCCGGAGGGAGGCGGAGGGGTCGCCGCCATTGAGTCAGAGTAAAGCTGGAAACGAGGGTTTTGCGAGGCCGAATGAATTAAGGTTTTCTGGGGGATTTGGTTGATTGGATAAAGATGGATCCTGGATGAAAGCGGAGGAAACAAGGCCCATAAAAGCCCGAGGCCCAATATTTTGGTGGTAATTTCTGAGGTGCAAGCAATACGACTCTTATTTTTTTAGGTGAAATTTCATGTATATTTCTCAAAAAGTTTGAAAATACAATTTTGTCCCCTCTAAAATTCATAATAGGACATATATTCTATTTTAAAAACTCGCAAATTTATTCAATTTGTTGACTTTTCTTCGAAACTTATTTTAATTTATAAAGTATCAATTTCCTCAAAGGCTATAATGTTATAAACTGTTTTTCTTTTATAATAATTCTAAATAACTAGCTATGGTTGCGCTATAGTTGCACTATAGTTTTTTTCAGATCTTAAAAGTTATAGCGCTATAATTGTTATTTAGAACCTTGGGCACCTGGTCTACATTATATTAAGAGTAAGTCATTATTAAAAAATAAATGATTAACTTGAATGTTACAATAAGAGATAATGCAGTGGCATAAAATACATTTTGTTGTAGATTTTTTTTTTTTTGCCGATTTCAATTCTTGAAGCTCTGCTCATTAAAAAAAAAAAAAAAAAAACAGTTTCTGAGAAGTAACTTGAAAATCCAACGGAACCAGTTAATATTGAAGGCATATTGAGAAAGAAAATATTATTAGATGAAGGTGTTCAAGGATCTGACATTTGAAATCTCTTTCAAATAAGAATTACGATATTTTCAAAATTTAGCAGATGATTTACTCATTTTTCTTGCTTTCTGTCTACACATTGGATTGGATCGTTGACATCATAGACAAAATTGGCAACAGAGTTTTTCTTCATCTATAATATGTTCTAGATAGATATCATTGATGAAGGTGGCAACAAGTCATACCAGCATCTTTCTTTAAGTACAAAAGTCTTTGACTTAGCTGGTTAGGTAATATATATCATTGCTCGGCAATTTTGCTTTTCAACTAAAGCTTGCCATGGCACATTTGGCATTCTTTGTGCCATGCGAATCTCTCTGTCTCGTCTTATATATACACGCAGAGGTGAATTACAATATACTTTCTAAACAATATATCTAAAAAATTGTGTCTTATATTTACTAAACATTTTGCTATTTTTCTAAACAAGTTCTAAATTTATTATTTTAGCATACTATAATATTTTCTCCTTTGTAATTACAGGATCTAACAACTATTAAAATCAAAACATTTAAACATATTTTCAGAACTAGTTTTTTTATCTAACGACAAATTAAAAACAATATTTTCAATATAGGAGTATGGGAGGTTGTAGTCTCGAAATCCGAAATTTGATAGGCATTCCTTGTAAATATTAACTCAGTTTGAGGACTTAATTCTCAACTTTGCTAAAAGAAATTACGAAGATTTTGATAACATGGACCACATTAAACACCTCAATTGACTTTGTAATCAACAAAAAGTGGATACAAAACTTTGAATACGGATCCAAAAAAATTATTACAATATATAATCAACAAGCCAGTACAAAGCACTTCAATGAAAAAAAGGTTACATTAATTGCCCCTAAAAAAGTAGCTTGAGAGGGAAGAGGGGGGGTGTCCAATGCCCATTGGACCAGAGTCTGTTCGATGGATGGTTTCTACCGTCCGATTCACTTCAAAATCTGTGCGCATCACTTTAATATCCGTGTTATTTGCTTTAATATCAGTGCGCATAGATCTTGAAGTAGATCGGACGGTAGAAACTACCCATTGAATACTATTCTGATCCGATGGACATCAGACACCCTCCCTCCCGCTTGAGAGGGGTTTTGCTCCATGCGTCAGCGACTCATTGGGTTACATCGATGTACTCTTGTGGAAATTCCCTTAGATTATGACATTATATTGTTGCATACAGACATACACAGCATAGTGACAAATTAATTATTCGGATTTGGTTCGGCGAGGTCAAAAATTTGTGATTCGGAAATAATTCGAATATAATTCAGAAATGATTCGGTATTATTCGAATCAGACATCTCAGTTCTGTAAGGGAGCAAAAACAAAAAAAATATAATTCTGGGAAAAATTCGGGAAAAATTCGGAAATAATTCGTAAAATTCGCGAATTATTCGGGAATTATTCGGTCAAAGTTCGGTTAACTGACTAATTCGGCGTTCGGTTCGGCATCACCAAAAAACCGAATAATTCACGAATAATTCGGAAATTATTTGCGAATCTTGTCACTATGAAGTGAACCTTGTTTCTTGTTTAATATGTATGCCACACATTTAGGCAAACAATTATTACAGCAGCAACACAAGAAACGCAACACCATAAATCCAAGATTTTTTTTTCTTATTTGAGTAGTGCCTTTGAATAAACGGCTTAGATTTTGATCCAGGGTCCAGTTGAGGACGTTTCTTCTTGTAATTGGAGTAAGATGCAACTTCAGGACCCACCACGTGAGGAGATGAGTTTACTCTGTGAGTTCTCTTGGGGCGTTACAAATTGTAGCCTCTATGTTGCAGCATTATTTTCTTCACCACGGCAGTTTTTTAATACAGTGACAAATCAATTATTCGGATTTGGTTCAGCGAGATCAAAAATTCGTGATTCGGAAATAATTCGGATATAATTCGGGAATGATTCAGTATTATTCGGATCAGAGATCTCAGTTTTATAAGGGAGCAAAAACAAAAAATAACCAAAAAATAAAATTATGAGAAAAATTCGTAAAATTTGGGAATTATTCGGTCAAAGTTCGGTCAACCGAATAATTCGACGTTCAGTTCGATATCACCTAAAAACCGAATAATTCGTAAATAATTCGGAAATTATTTGCGAATCTTATCACTATGCTTTTTAATAGTTAATACTCGCAGGTTGCAACACAAAAGGTCATGCATTTTTTTTTTCTTCTGAATTCTTCAGAAAAATAAAAAACGATCTCAACTGTTGAATCTCATCAAGAGATGCATCATGCATGAACATATTATTTGAAAATTATGGTACTCAACCTATCTAGCTATCTTAATTTTGTTTTGTGTGCTTATAGTTGCTACTTAATCATATTTGTACATAAATTATTAACATAACATCCAGATTCCTGATATTATATTGCTGAAATATATTGTTCTTGTATCTGATAGAGTAAATCAGTGTTGTAAATAATGGTATACGTTTATCGGACGGATATGATACCGCCAAGCAATTAATCGAAAATAATAAGAAATAATTGGTCATAATTGGTTATAATCCTCCGATTAGTCGGAAATATCCATGACGGTTTTGTCACCACGAACGACTAATCGGCTGATTAATCAGTCTAAACAGACGGTTTTTACAACACTTGAGTAAACTACATTGAAACATAATGAGGGGTGGAAATTCGCGTTGTGGCGTACTATGATGCCGCTTGGGTCACGTGCCACTAGGGCTGTCCGAAAAGCTCGTAGCTCGTGGCTCGCTCGTGACTCACATCTGGCTCGATCGGTAACAGCTCGTTCGATAGTGGACCGAGCTGTTAATGAGCTGGCTCGCTAACAGCTCGGGCCAAAATTAACGAGCTGAGCTAAGACCTTAGCTAGGCTAGACATCAATTTGTGAATTTGTGTGTATTTTATACTGTCAAGCTTTGTCCAACTCGGTCCAGCTCGGTCCAAAAAGGTTTGTAAAATTTATTTTCTTCTTAAAACAAGGTCCAACCAAACCCAGTGAGCCAGCTCGTGGCTCGTGAGCTGGCTCGCAAGTTGGCTCGTCACGAGTTTGAGCTGAGATTTTAGCTCGCGAGCTGTTAACGAGCTGGCTCGTTAACAGCTTGGTCCAGAATTAACGAGCTGAGTTAAGGCCCAGCTCATTTACAGCCCTACGTGCCACACAGGAATGTGATCAATTCAAATTTACACGATTCATGATTAAAATTTCAAAAAATAACCACGACACATTACTCATGTCATGATCAATGTTACATGATTAGTCTCAATTAGTCATGTTTGATCACCTGATTTGTGTTTTGTCACATTTAATTATGTTTAGTTACATTAATATTTTCTTTTTCAAAATTTCAAGTTTATTTAAGGAAGAAAACTAAAAAAAAAACTGTCAAAAATGTGAAAAGCATAGAGAAAATTATAAATTAAATAAACAGTACTGTAAAAGAAATTGTGTGTAGAAATAAATTTATCATCCGGAACTAGAATCTTTTATTTATCATCCCGAACTAGAATCGTTGTTTGAGATAAATAATAATATAAATATTATGTTATTTTGGTCAAGTATAGTCATGTAGTCGAGCATAATCACATACTGTGTCGTATTTTGTTTCATGTTGTTTCATGACAAAATTGGTTCGCGTAATGTGTTATACTGAATTTTTTCTCTCAGAGAGTGATCAAAACATGTGAATGAATATGAGACATGACACACGAGTCATAGTACGTGATTAATTGTCATGTCATGTCGACTGAATTGTACCGTGATATAATGTGTTCACTTAAGATGTGATCTTTTACATATGACTTGTTGAGTTCTAAAATGGACAAAAGAAGTTATTTTAAGACTATTGGCAAATAAGTCCCGTATATTTACGCATATGACTTTGAAATTTCCTGCACTCAGTTTTAGAATCCTTATTTTTTTCTTTAACCTAAACTCTATATCATCTAGACTTTGGTATTTAATTCCATCGCCAATAATTAATTTAGTCTGTTGAGACTCACATCGCCAATCAATCTTTACTCTTCACATGAATAATTCAAGCTAATAAACGTGTCAAAATCACTTCAAGATTGTATAGGACATGACTAGTATTTTACATGCGTTTAATCAGTACTGTTAACACTCGATTAAAAGTTAAAAGTTAAAAGTCAAACTACCCAATTATATTTAATATTCATAAGAAATTTTTCATCCGGATTTAAATAACCTCCCATACAGAGAACACTTTCTTCATAATAAGAGAAAAAACTGATTCTCTACACAAGTTTTATTTAAATTAATTATGACTTACAGTACATGTAAATTAATTCTGAATTACTGTACAAATTTTAGATATGTCAATGTCTAAAATAATTTAAAATTTCACACATATACTACCAATATTAATTCTGTATTGTTACTTAATTGTCAGAGCTCTATAGATGTCATTACTAGCTAATTAGTGAGCAGGGGCATTTTCAAGGAAAAACAAAATCTTTCCCATCTATTTTTTTTTTAAAATATGAACTAAACTAAGTAATTTAGGGAATATTGGGACATTAACCTAGGTTCCTAATTAATTAACCTGTGTTCTGTATTTCTTGGTATTGTTGTAAGAAGCATTTTGTGGGCTCTATACTATATTCTATTATTAACTTTATTTGTCCTAATTCAGATACCTAATAATTTTCTGAATTGGTTGTAAGTTGCATTGGAAACAAACATACAGAAACTTCTCTTAAGATATTGCTCATAGCCCATATATATATGATTGCATAGGAGTTACCTGACATTGACATGCATTCAGAGAATCAGAGTTCTTCTTTCAATTGGTCAGACCTTTAATGCACACTCAAAACTAACTAGATTGATTGCTACGGTATATACCTAATTAACTTGTGTTTTGTTTTCCTTTGTATTGTTTTTTTTTTAGTAAAGGTTGGAGGTCAAGCCACCCAACTATTTAATAATTTTGTTATTGCAACAAAGGATTTCCCCCGTCTGAGTTTCGAACCCATGACCTCTCACATAGAGGCCATGTGCCTTAGCCACTAGACCAAAGGCTAGTTCTCTTTCCTTTGTATTGTTGTAAGAAGCATTTTGTGGTCTCTATACTATATTCTATTAATTAACTTTATATGTCCTAATCCAGATACCTAATAATTTTCTGAATTGGTTGCAAGTTGCATTAGAAACAAACATATATAGAGAGAAACTTCCCTTGGGATACTGCTCAGAGCCCATATGAATGCACAGGAGTTACTGACATTGACATGCATTCAGAGTTAATTGACTGACCAGATTGATTGCTACGGTATATACACATGCTGTCTTGGATCACTAAAAATGTTCTCCAAAAAGTTTGCATGAAATTTACCATTGTCCTTTCTCTGTGTAGCCTTTCATGACTGTTGCTCTCACACTATTCCCTGGCACTGGCACTGGCCCCTCTTCAGTTGTTCTTTTCCTCCTCATTTAATTTCAAGGCCAACAATAATAGAATTCATATCACCTAAGGTAACCCAAATCCTGAGTTTAGATCCGGACCATTCAATCTTCTTTGGCACGGATATTAAAGCGATTATGTACATTTTACCTCGGATTGGATTGACCCGAATTCTGATTGAACAACTTAGGGCTGTACAAAAAGCTCGCGAGTGGCGAGCCGCTCGAACTCAACTTGGTAACGAACTCGCTAACAACCCGTTTATTTAAATTTGAGTTAGCCTGACTCGAGTTGAGTAAATCGTTTAACTCATGAGTTGAGTTCGAGTTGGGCTCAACTCGCTCGTTACAACTCGTGGACTTGTTTCGTTTGATTTTTTGTTAAATTGTTGTGCATATTTTGTTAAATTTGTTAGTTTGTTAAATCATTGTGGATTGTTTGTTAATTCAATATTTACTTCTCATATTATTACATAACAATAGTCATCAGTTCAAGTGTTCAACATTTCAACACCTTAAACGAGTTGACTCACGAGTCATGAACCAACTCGAGTTACTCATTATCTAACGAGTTAAATTCGAGTTATCCACAACTCGAGCTAACTCGACTCGTTAGCAACCCTAGGACAGCTTGAAATTAAACTCACATTTGAGATACCTCAGATAATTCAGACTCAAATATTATGTCCTTGATGTGTTATTTCTAGGGGTGTCAATGACACCTGTTTATCCTATCCGTATCGTATTCGATAAAGTGGGCATGGGTAAGTTTTTTTTTTTTTTCATTAGCTTATTGGATATGGATATGGGTAAGATTTTTTTTCGTTAGGTAAACAGGTATGGGTACGGGTAAAGAATATTTTTACCAGTTGGGTAACGGGTAATTATATAAAATAAATTACATATAGATATATAAATATTATATTCATCTTTCTATTTTCCATATCACTATATTAATGTTAATCCATGAGAAAATGTATGTCTTTTGTTGTAAGAAGAATATTATGTTAAACATATTATTTTTTTATTTGAATGTTTTATTATTTAGTTAACAAATTGAATTTTGAATTTGTTAGAAGAGATATTTGTGTTTTTGGGTTTTGTTTGCTTTATAAGAAACTATTAGTTAGAATTGATTGCATATTTATATTTTGATTTTTATATTAGTAATTGTAATGGCATATCTATGACACGATGAGTTTTGATGGTCTATTTGTAAAAATAATAAAACGATTATATTAGTATTATTCGTTATTCACCTGCTACTGTTTTGTTACCAGCTAATTTTAACAGGTACATATATGGTAGGATAAAGAAAATTCTTAATAGGTAAGGGTAGGGTATGGATAATGTCAACTCTTAGTGAGTATGGATATGAAAATGCTTCTACCATATCCGTATCGTACCCATTGACACCCCTAGTTATTTCTTTTTTTCCTTCTTTTAAAAAAAAACTGGATTGTATATGTATGGTTTAATTATAAATCTGTAGTACTTATAACAGTAAAATGACAAATAATAAGTGGATAAAAAACTTTCATGGAGGAAATAATGTCATTACCGACCGAACCAACTAAAAAACAAAGAAATCTCAATATCCAATAAATTACCACAAAAGAAAAAAGCAAGATAATGGTGAGAAATTTGAAGTGGGTCATAATGCAATAAATGTTGGTGCTGAAGAGTATAACAACGCACTTACCAATTGTCTCAATAATCCACAAGGGCATGCACCACTAGAGATAAATAAATGCTCGATAAAAGATTGGTTATAACCATTAATTAAAGCTCCATGCAATGGTAAAAGGACAAGGGAGGGAAAGTAATTAAGCATCAGAATTGCATGCATGATTGTACTATGATAAAATTAATGCTTGAAATTAGATATGGAGTTCAAGGGAAGAGGAAAACGGATTGCAAACACTATCCCATCAAAGACTAGGGATTAGAATATTTCAATGTCAGAGCTCTTTAACCTTTCGTCCTGCATGAAAAGATTTGAGCAGTCACCTCCTTTTTTGTCCCATGATTTAGCTGCAATGCAGCCTTTCTGTGTAAGCCTTTGCCGCATCAATCACTAGTACTGTTTCTCTCTCAATTATTGATTTATTTCTCTATTCCCCTTTGCGCAATGAGCCCTTGACAAGTTGTATAATTGGATTTTATAGTATATGTATGTAAAAATCAAACATCATTCTTTCTGGTACATTCTCTGACAATGTGCAGATGTGTAACAGTGTACATATAATGTCAACATCTATGTTTAGTCTCCACCGTTAAATTTATATATTATTCATAATCATGGTATATATAGCAAGTTCCAAGAAGTATTGGAATTAATATTGCAATTAAATATACTATCTCTTGTTATTAATGGACATGTGCCATATATTTCGGTAATACTGGAGATAATAAAGTTAATATAAATATATAAGCCTCCTCCTGTAGACCTGTACTAAAAAGAAAAAGAAAAAAAAAATGAGACCACTTGATGAAAAGCATCGAATTCAGTGTCAATCCACCTCTGTTTTTGTGCCTCAACAGCCATTATAAATTGTCTCCCTTCGTCACCTAAATTACCCTTTCCAATTTATTCCTGGAGATGAACAGCAATCTCTAGATCTCTTAACTTAATTTTATTAATGTACTGTTTGGCAAAGTTCTATATATTCCATGCAAAAGCCCATGGTATCAAACTTCTTTTATTGCCTTACTTTTTATACCCTCATCTCTTGGATTGTAAAATTCTAAGGTAAAGCTATTCTAGCATCAAAAGGGACTGATCTTTTTATGAAGAAATTGAAATCTTACCTTGTCTATTTCTGGCAATATTATTTTCATTTTGGCCCAATTAACTAAAAATATCTTGTAATGTGGAAGAATTGTCTCTCTTGTGTTATGTGTTAATTTTTTTTGTTTTTTTTATTAAAGACCCTATACACTCCAACATCTGTTAGAGTCTTTTCCCAACAATTTGAATTTGCATCTCTTTGTATGTAAATATATGAAACTTGTGTCACTGTACTAAATTTGCGGTTCATTCTTTGAGTTATGTATTTCAAAAATAATATTCATTAATTCATCTACAAGTTAATTTTATCAGAGAAACAAAAAAATATTGGATATTTTTTTTCCTTACCAACGTCATAAGTTGCATGCCTCTTAAAAAAATTACAAGGTGCTAACAACATGTAATGATAATTAAAGTTCTTTTATTGCCTTGCTTTCTTGTGTCATTGATAGGGGTGTCAATCATTTACCCGTTTATCTTACTCTTTCATAAGACATGTATGAGTTAGGTTTTTTTTTTTCCGTTAGCTTATTGGATATGGATATGGGTAAGTATTTTTTTTCATTAGACAAATGGGTATGGGTACGGGTAAAGGCTATTTCGTATTCATTGAGTAACGGATAATTATATAAAATAAACTATATGGATATATAAATATCATATTCAATTTTTTATTTTTCATATCACTATATCAACATTAATCCATGAGAAAATATATATTTTGTTGTAAGAAGAATATTATGTTAAACATATTACTTTTTTATTTGAATATTTTGTTATTTAGTTAACAAATTGAATTTTTAATTTGTTATAAGAGATATTTGTGTTTTTGGTTTTTTTTTTCTTTATAAAAATTTATTAGTTAGAATTGATTGTATATTTGTATTTTGATTTTTATATTAATAATTGTTATTGCATATGTATGACATGATGAGTTTTAGTGGTCTATTTGTAAATATAATACAATGATTATATATTAGTATTATTCGTTATTCCTATTTATAAAAATAATAAAACAATTATATTAGTATTATTCATTATTCAGCCGCTACCGTTTTGTTATCCGCTAATCTTAACGAGTATGGGTAGGGTAGAGTAAGGCAAATTCTTAACAGGTATGGGTAAGGTATGGGTAATGCCAACTCTTAGTGAGTATGGGTATGAAAATGCTTCCGCCCCCAACTTCAAGATTTCGAATTCTCAGATCTAGAGAAAGTTGTTGTTGCTTATGCACTTTAACTTCGATATTCACATTCAATTTCAAACTTATCCAACCAATACACAAACTCTTAGAGTGATCCTACAAGATCAACATTCTTCCTTTGAGCCTTTGTTGCTCGCTTTGTTATTCTTGAGCCTTTAGTACTCGTGAACCAATTCCGTCAGGGGCGGATTTAAAGTCATTTAAAAGGTGGCTAAGCTACTCCTATGATTTTAAAATTTTAGTTATGTATACTAAAATTTAATTGAATTTTATTTTTTTTGAACAATTTATATAGTTCAGCCCTCCTCATAAATTATCACATGTTTACATATAGTCTAGTAGTAAGAGCTTATGTTGTGATTGTGGAGAGCTTGGATTCAATTCCTACTAGTTATAATTTGTGCATTTTAATTTTTAGCCTTCCCTATCAAGATTTTCTAGTTCCGCCCCTGAATTTGTGCTTGGGTCGTGTGACTTTCCAGAAGATTGTAAGAGCTCACCGATTTCACCTTGTACTCCTTTCTCATTGGGTAAAGAAAGGCGCGCTATCTCGAAAGTCACGAGCTTCAGAGACGTAGGCGTTACTGTCGAACTCCGTAAACAACTCTCGTTTCAAGTATCTCTAAACTCTACTCTCTATTTTATTATATTTTAGTTTAGAATCAAGTTATTCGAGTTTCTGCCAAAAATAACTTTAAGACTCATTAAGAATTTATAACTTAAGATTAAAAATTTTAAAATGTCTTATTCACGTCCTCAAAGTGACTTTGGACCAATAAGAGTATCTAATAAAAAAAAACTCATACTACAAATTAATACTTCACTAGCAATGACTTGAAAAAAAAAATATAATTGTACAATATTGGTTTGAATCAACTTTTGGTGAATGCATCCCCACCTATAGCTATCTTCAACCAAAAAAGGCACAACATAAGTTTTGGTATCTATAATTCTTGTATCGTCATTTTTACAAAAGTTATATAGATGCTCTGACAAATGAACAATTTTAAATTATACATCATTTTTCTTGGGCTTCAACTTCTACCAACAAAATAAATCAATTGATTGTTACCAATTTTCCGTCCAATAACAATAGGAAATTAAATGAAAATGAAAAAAAAAATAATAATTAGTGTTTTGTTGTAACGGAATTTAGATCAATGGGTAAAGATGTTAACGGGGTAGTTTTGGCTCATAGAATCAGCAGCGCTCCATATGGTTTGTGTGTTGTATGGAGCCAAAACTGCTCTATTAAAATCTTTATCCTATATCAATTAATATCAATAAACGACAAGATTAGTAGAATATAGTGGGAAATTTTACAAATTGTCCTACTTCTCAAAATTTTCAAACAAAATACCCCTCTCCAAAATAATTAACAAAATACCCTTGTGGGGTCCCCATTTTCCTTTTGTTCCCCCTCTCTCTCCCTCGCTCTTATTTAATCTCACCAAATTTTGTATCAATTTATTATCAGTTTATGATATTTAGTTTTTGTTTGCTTGGAATCTAATACGTGATTATATTTATAATCATTTTTAATTTTAATTTTTTTTATTAAAAATCTGTAGTCAAATGAAAGGATTTAATATTGTATTATTTTCAATCATTTTCAATCTGTAGTCTAAATAATTTCATATGTAGGTTTAAGAGTCAAAGAAAGAGCCAAAAATTTTCATTTTCTGTGAAATCTAATTAACAATAAGAATATATCTATAAGCTTTGAAGTGAAAAAGATTTCCAATGATTTTTTTTTTTGCAAACCAAAGAACAAATAAAAGTATAATACAAGCAGGCCAGTACGTGATTTTGAAAGCTCAAAATGAAAGTACTCGATCTCAGAGTTCTAGTATGTGATTTTCAATTAGACTTGTTTAATGATTATTATATACTATTGTGTTTTAAATCTACAATAATAAATTTCCCAGCATCCCATCTCTTGCCAAAACAAATAAATATGCAACTAAATTTGATAATAAAACTGGTTTTAAGACCTGACTATGCATTAAATAATATGTAAAATTAACACTTATTAATATTGGACACATAAGGTTACAGAAACCGTTAAATTTATGATTTGCAATTTATATCCATGTTTTATGTTTTGTGCTCTTTTATTTTATTGGTATTGTAATTTAATAATATTTTGAACTTTATATATGAGAGAGATAAAGTTGAAATGAAGTACAAATATAAGCATATGCAGTTAAGATTTGATTTTGTATTATAAGTCTCTTGATTATATTTTATCTTGATTGGGATTGGTTGTTGCCTAATTGAAAAATATATATTCGATAATATATATTAACTATCTAATTGAAAATTTTGTTACATATTTTGTGCTCATTAAAGTTTAATGAGAAAAGAAGTGCTAAAATTTGGTGAGAGTAAATAGGAGGGAGGGGGAGAGGGGGGGAAGAAAGGGAAAATGAGGACCCCACAAGGGCATTTTGTTAATTATTTTGGAGGAGGGGTATTTTGTTTGAAAATTTTGAGAAGTAAGATAATTTGTAAAATTTCCTGAATATAGTACACTCAGAGTATACATTTAGTAGCACATTTTAGTTAAAATAGGAAGTAAAAGTTTCTAATAAATTATCATTTATGCATGTAAATAAAAGAGGATAACGCTTAAGTGCTATATATGGATAGTATAAGGTCTTCTGTGCTACGGTCTAAAAAAATTTATTGTATAAATTTCAAACTTCGATCTAAGTAACTGAGTAAATTGATTATATAATAAATTTGTAGAATGCTAACTTTTACTATTTTTGGAATATCTTGACTATTTTTATGGCAAAAAAAGGCTTTAAAAGTAAAATAAAATTGTCAATATTTTAGGCTATTTTTTGCCATATTTCGTAAATTATAAAAAATAGTAAAAAAATTTCTAAAAATAGTAAAAATTAGTATTCTATAAATTCATTATATAACTAATTTACTGAGTTAAATTTGATTTTTCCATTTATGGTTTATAAAAAGAAATTCATCTTGGACCATCCAAAAAGCGATATTGTACTTACAAAAAAAATAGTAAACAAATTCTAAAAAGATGTAAAATTTGGTCTCCAAGTATATTTTATTGTAATAATTATTTTGAGCGGTACGGATCGACCGTTCAGATTTTAAAAACAGAGATAAAGATGTGGAGCATAATTGGAGCACAAAACCACAGTGCATTTTGAACCCTCCTCATATTACTAAATACACGAAAATGCTAAAGGGAAAAAAAAATGTGTCGAACTGAAACGATAACTATAAATGATAAATCAAAGCAATGCAAAAAAAAGTGTGTGCGCTTTTAATTTGAGCTCACTAGAATACGTGGGAATCATTTCATGCATGCATGTGCACAGAGTTGGTGTGAGCGGTATGGAACCCACACGGCCTTTCCATGGCCCCCCGTACGGGCCTCATTCAATAATCCCCCCGGGGCCCACCATTTGAGGAGCAGGCATAGGTGGTGGGCCCCACTTCCACAGTATGGTGAATAAATCAGCATCTGGTACACACCACACACACCACACACACCACACACTGCACATTAATAAACAAGAGGGTCCAAGTTAAAAGTGGTTCAATGTACTGTGATTATAATTGAATAATAAAACAAAACATTGGATTCGTGCGTCTAGTTCGGGATGTGATGTAACAAAAGGGGATAATTAATACTGACTGGAGATTAAAATAAAAAAAAATTATGAGGTACAGAATGGAAAAAAATAAACTAAAGAGACATTGAGAAAAGACGATCCGCAGATAATTTTTTTATCTGTTGTTCTTTGTCTGCCTATTATTTGATGGTTGGTTTATGTTGGATTCATTGGTACAGCCTTGAGCTTGATTTTATTCATTGATACTGTTCATCATTTTTTAATCTGATGTACTTGGTGGAAAGGATTGCAACGGTGCATTTACAATTTACAATTTACAAAGTTAAAAATTCAAATTTAACATTTTAAGGGGAGATAAACTATATACATACTTAAAAACATTAAAATAATAGGATAACTAAGCATTCTTGATTTGCTGTAGAGATGTTTCTGGTGAACAGTACCAGAATTGTACTCTGATGAAGTAGAAGAATAGACAAAATCATAGAGATTCAGATAAAGTGTGTGTGTGTATACACATGACACAATACTTAAAATTCTTTCCTATTTTTCTTTGGCCTTGACTTAGTTCATTCTTTACTCAATTCTGACTTAAAAAAGAATTTCTTTTCCAAGACTCATTTTATTACTGAGATAAAAGAGAATGTCAGACTTAGGTAAATTTGATGTAACTTTGCAATGAAACAATACCTGACAACACTCAAAAAGTTCAACCCCAGATCTAGAACAGAGTGCTCTGTTTCTGAACTCTATTTTTTATTGCATTAATTAACCTATAATCCCTTAATGAAGAATCTAGGCCTAATTGGGCCACACATTTTCTTGTCCAAGCAAGCAAGGATATTTTGTTGGTATATTGTTGGAAGAGAGTAATTGAATTAATTTCACCTTCTGAGAAATGGAAACATTCTTGTACTGATTTTTAATGTACAAGAAGGTAGGTTTGGAGCTTGTCATCTTTAGTAGGCAATTAATATTTTCTCAATTTATTTATGAGATTAAAGAGAAAGGATCTTGCTACCTTCAATATTTTAAACAATTTATTCCAACAATAAATAAATTGTATATTGCAATTAATTGAATTCACTGCATGATTATTATGATCTTTTGATGTATATCATAGTTTCACTAGCTATGGTGTTAAGTTGAATGGAGAATTATTTGTATACCCATTGAAATATTTTAAATTGTTTATTTCTCCATCAAAACAATCAAATTTTTTTTTTCATTTTAAATTAGAGTAATTCTTGTCATATCCATAAAAAAAAACTTCTAAATATCTAATTTGTTCATCTTGAAAATTGCTTATTACCCCTCTAAAAATAAATAACTTTCACATTTTCCCTTTAAGCGTATTTTTTTATTATATTCATGCATAGTTTTAATACAAATTAAATTTTGTAGGCAATATCAAAACAAAATTTAAAAATAATATAAAATTTGTACTTCCCAACTCTATGCCTAGAATAATATTCTGTTGGTGTAGTGTTGGCAGAGAGCAATTGTTCAACATCTTTCGGACATTCTTGTACTGATTTTTAATATACAAGAAGGTAGGTTTGGAGCTTGTCATCTTTAGTAGGCAATGAAACTTATCTCAATTTATTTATGAGATTAAAAAGCAAGGGTCTTGCCACCTTCAATATTTAAAACAATTTATTCCAACAATAAATTAATTGTATAGTGCAATTAATTAAATTCACTGCATGATTATTATCATCTTTTTATGTATATCATAGGTCCACTATGGTGTTAAATCAATGGAGAATTATTTGTATAACCATTGAAATATTTTAAATTGTTTATTTCTCCATCAAAACACTCAAATTTCTTATTTTTATTCATTTTAAATTAGAGTAGTTGTTGTCATATATACCCATAAAAAACTTGTAAACATCTAATTTGCCCAACAAAACTTCAAAATTTCTTATTTCCTCAATAAAAATAAATAAAGTTTCTCATGATCCCTCTAATCTTATTTTTTTTATTATAATCATTTTTAATACAAATTTAATTTTGTAGGCAATATCAAAACAAAATTTAATATTAATGTAAAATATGGACTTCCCAACTGTATTCCTAGAATAATATTTTGTTGGTGTAGTGTTGGCAGAGAGCAATTGAATTAAACGTCTTTCTGAGAAATCCAAACATTCTTGTACTTATTTTTAATGTACAAGAAGGTAGGTTTGGAGCTTGTGAATTTAGTAGGCAATGAAACCTTTCTCAATTTAATTATTAATGTGTTTAAAGAACAAGTATCTTGCAACTTCAATATTTAAAACAATTTATTCCAACAATAAATTGTCTAGGCAATTAATTGAATTCACTGCATAATTATTATCATCCCTTTTTATGTATATAAGAGGTTCACTAGGGTATTAGTTAATTTTCACATCATCTTTATTAGGATATATCAAAAAAATTATTTTAATTACAGTTATGATCCAAATTGAATTTTGTAGGCAATATCACAACATATTTTTAAAAAAATATAAAATATGGACTTTCCGGTTCTATGCCTAGAAAAGAAAAAAAGAAATCTAAACTAGAGGGTGCCAAATCTGTGACTGGCTCAGTCCGTGACCAGGGCAAGTAAAGGAATTATCAATCTCTTTATGTCTGTGATAGCTACAAGCAAATTAATTTGTGCTTCATATTTCCGTGATCAGCCTTAGAAATGCATGGGTTTGGCATCTCCATGTGATCACCTTTGTTTTTATTGCTTGGTTGTTGGGAAATCCATATATATGAACACAGATTTGATTAACATGCATATATATATCTGTTCTTATTTATGCAAATTTCAGTTTGGTATAGCCAAATAAATTTAAGTTGGATTAAATATTTAATAAAAAAAAAACTTTCAGTAATTTTAGTCGATCTATGATGCGAAAGAAATTGTGAATTTTTATATGCATGTGTATATATAACTTATGTAAAATATGAGCAACCTACAATAAATGATTGTAGCAATGCATCTGTGAGTGCTTTAAATTTTATCCCATTCCAACTGTTTTTATTTCTATTTTTCCCAAACTAAATTTTAGTAGCTAGCTAGATTTAGTTTATTTCTGGGAAGCCATGTGAAATAAATAATGTTTAGTTAATAAAATAAATTTCATAGTTCAAAATCCAAAATACACTGTAACTTGTTTGTCTATCCATGCATTTGGCAATAGGCGACAAAAATGTATCTATGTTTACTATGTATATATCAGATAATAGGTAAAATAAAGTTAACCAAGTGAAACAAAAGAAATGACGGCGTGATGTACCGCAAGAAGAAACCTTCTAAGTGCACATTACCTCGTAGTATTAATTTGTCCCTTCTCATGCTTGTCAGTCGCAATCTCAAAATAAATAACAACAGTACTTCACTGGTGTGTTTAAATTAATTTACCCAAGACAAATGCTGGAATCAGTAAAAGCTATGGCCAGTAGTGCACAGAGAGAGAGAGAGAGATGTATACAAGAAGGTTCCATTTCCATACACTTGACCTCTATCTCTGTCTATCTCATCTCTGTTAACTCTCTCTCTCTCTCCCCATTAATTGACACCTCACACTACGTCACCTTTTGTGTGTACGGATGTGATATACCAGCATTGGATCCCATATGACAGTGTCAGATCTTCTGTGGCAGATACCGCAGCTTCCATATTTGGCAAGTAAGTATTAGCATAGTGACAAATTAATTATTTGGATTCAGTTCGGCGAGGTCAAAAATTCGTAATTCGGAAATAATTTGGATATCATTCGGGAATGATTCGGTATTATTTGAATCAAGAGATCTCAGTTCTGTAAAAGAGCAAAAACAAACAAATAACAAAAAAATAAAATTCTGGGACAATTCGGGAATAATTCGGGAAAATTTCGTAAGGAATAATTCGTAAAATTCGTGAATTATTTGGGAATTAGTTAGTCAAAGTTCGGTCAACCGAATAATTCGGCGTTCGGTTCAGCATCACCAAAAAATAGAATAATTTGTGAAGTATTCGCAAATCTTGTCACTACGGTAACCGGTAAGTAGTACTCAAAAGAACACAATAATTTTTGCCAGGCTATGGTAATTGGATAGCGCAGATTAGTCCATACTATGAATTAATATCTTTGATTTTAAGTTTTAAATAGTTGATTTAACTATTTTACATAATTTTTATATGAAATTGTTTGACATAATTGCTATATTAATATCTTTGATTATAGTTTTCCGGTACATTTTATATGAAGAAAAATTTTAACGGTTCGGATCGACTATTTAAATTTGAAAATAAAAAACATTCATCCATACTACCGACTAATTCGCACTATGTATAGTACCATATATATAGGATCACTCTCTTTTTACTATATTTTCACAATCTCTATAGACATTTGAAATGCAGGTACCTGGTTAAATAGTGTTCCTTTTGGACTATTAGGAGTCCTAATTTTAAGAAAATTAAAAAATAATAAATGAAACTTTTGGGAGGCTTTAAGCAAATTAAAGCAAGCATGCCAGCATGCATGCATGGCCATCACAGGTCGATCGGGTACGATACACCCGCTGGACCACGTTTACTCTTTTGTAGGACCTTTGGCACGCCTAATATAAAGTTGCTTCATATTTTCAGTTTTGAGCACACTAATTTGACTTGGAAGATTCCTATTTTGTAAGGGTTTGTTCGGTCGCTCTACTCTTCATGCGGGAAATTTTTTTTTCAGTTGAACAGTAATTTTTAGTTCAAATTCCGTGCATATGTTCATTTCCAATGATCTGCCGAACAGGCCCCGATACTTATCTATTTTCATCTAGAATTTGACGTTGTGTAAATTAATGTTATAATTAGTAACTTACTATATATTTGTGTTATTTCTTTTATTTGTGCATTTGGATCTTAAAATAAAATAAAATTAATTGGTTGTTAATTACTAGTAAGTTAAAATTTTATTTTATTTTTAAACAATAAATAAATTGATAATTTATAGAGATCAGTGACGAAATTTAATCATATTTGTTCAATTCTTCACATAGAAAATTCAAAGTATGAGATGAAGGAACTCATATATACATGCAAGATTAATTGTTAATAATTAACACATGATATATGTTTCTAATAATTAAGACGCATGCATTCAGATGTGTTGTTTAATTTACCTCTACTTACTTTTTTATATTTAATCATAAACATTCAATTAGAATTGTTGAATATATATAGAGTAAATCTAGGGTGTGACGTGCTCACCAAGAGAGTTTGGTGAGCACAACTCCAACTCCAAAAATACATTGGATCAGCTTCAAATGACGAATCCAAACTGTTGAAATCCATGTACTTCGTGAGTGATGCATGTACATGCAAAATTTTGAAAGTTTCGAATTCATTTGCTACGAGGTCAAACGGTCAAAGTAATAATGAAAAATGAATATTTAAAACAACTAATAGAATAATTTATTAAAAGATTCATTACATTGACCGCTTGACCTCGTAGCAAATGAATTCGAAGCTTCTAAAATTTTACATGTACATGCATCACTCACGAAGTATATGGATTTCAACGGTTTGGATTCGTCATTTGAAGCTAATCCGATGTATTTTTGGAGTTGTGCTCACCAAACCCTCTTGGTGAGCACGTCACACCCTAGATTTACTTAGAGAGAGAGAGAGAGAGAGAGAGGAGGGATCCAATTACATCCTTTTTTTTTGACACATCATGACATTGTTTTTTTTATAGTTTAATTTTGCGATTTCAAAATCCAAATAGTTGATCCAAACCATTCAACATGATTGATATACTAAAATGTGATTGGAGATCAAATTTTACATTTTTTTTGAATTTTTTTACTATTTATTAAGATGGTTACAAAATCGATGTTTTTTAATGGTCCGAAAACAACAATTTTGTAACCATCTTAATAAATAGTAAAAAAAATTCAAAAAAATGTAAAATTTGATCTCCAAGCACATTTTAGTATATTAATCATGTTGAACGGTTTGGATCGACTATTTGGACTTTGAAAATGGTAGGTGTCAAAATGTGTCAAAAAAAAAAAGGTGTAACTTGATCCCTCCTCATATATATATGAGTATGGCTAATATCATAACGTTATAATTTCAGCCTAAGTTATAACGAGTCAGTTTTCATGATTTCAAAGTCTGAATAGTCGATTCGAACCGTTCAACATGATCTCCATATTAAAATGTGCTTGGAGACCAAATTTTATATTTTTTGGAAATTTTTTACTATTTTTTTAGATAGGTTCATAATCACTGTTTTGGATGGTCCAGAATTATCTGAAAACAATGATTTTGTACCTATCTAAAAAAATTTAGAAAAATATAAAATTTGGTCTCCAAGCATATTTTAATATGGAGATCATGTTGAGCGGTTCGGATCAACTATTCAGACTTTGAAATCACGAAAACTGACTCGTTATAAGTTAGACTGAAATTATAACGTTATGATATTAGCCAGACTCTATATATATATGTATTAAAAAAATTAAATATACTGTTGTCAAATTTTCAGAATAAACAAATGTGTTGTTAGTTTAAAGAAAATAAACAAGATAAACAAATAAAAGATTCTTTGTCCGTTTGCACCCAAGCTATGTTAGAAAAAACAAAAAAGTAGAGAAGAGCTGTACTGTATGCCTACATACATAAAATTGCGGTGCACTGCACGGTGGTGGTCCGAATTTGGTTATTTGGAGCGTTGCTGGGGGTACACCCAACTACCGAAGTCACATCCCAACCTCGCCTTTATTATCTGCATTCTAAAACCAACAAAAATACATGATTCGTCTCCATCGCCACTCTCTCTCTCTCTCTCGCTCCACATGGTTGGATAAACACCATCACATCATAAATTAATATTTTTTTTTACTTTTGATTTTTATGGAATCAGTTTAGGGACACAAAAAAAAAACATCATGTTGTGGAGATAGGAGTAGGTCCGATGATTCAATTAGCTCTGTCATTTTACAATTAGCATCAAAATTAGTGCATACGGAAATTAAAACAGACCTGTATAGATTTTAATGCACTTAGTACGGATCTTGATGCAATTGAATAGTCATTTCACCCATCGAACCAAAGTACGTAGCTCTGAATTCCATGTTGTGATCGATATGTCATTTTTTTTTATTTTACGGTATCAACACAGCACAATACAACACAACACGTGTACTAGTTACGTACCGTTATTTATGTATTTTGTGTTATATATATGATCATTCGTGTGACGTAATTATTTTCATAAAAGTGATACAATACGCGGATCGGACCGGTCATAGTATGACATGCGTCCAGACCACACGAGTCACTCGTGATCCCAACAGTTAAATTTTGTGATTTTTAATATATTAACTTAAACTATGAAAAAATAATAGTTAAATGTAACCAATTCATATTTTGTCATGATATATCTTGTTAACGGTCTCACTAATGTGTCATGACTAATTATTTGTCTTAATTATCTTTCCAAATTTAATCACAATGTAAAAACTTAACTTGATTTTTCTTTAATTTTTCTTCAATTTGTCTTAATTATCCCTCCAAATTTTGAATGATCCAAAAATGGATATGAGGGATTTGCTTCTGGATTCGTAGCTATTCTCGTACTTTGTTTTGATCAAACTTTGTATTGTAGCTTTCCCAAATAAAATAAAATAAAGTGAGAGGAAAAAAAGAAAGAAAGAAAGAAAGAGGGACCGAGAACAGGCGCAAACAGATTCAGGATAAAAAGTGAATTCTCACCTTTTTAGAAACTTCCAAAATGCGAAAGTTCACCAGCTAGCGCTGGCTGTATATATCTTTTAACGCCACCTTTTACTGTTTTAATATTTTTTTGTTACAATAAAACTGACGTGCTACCTGTAGCATAGTGATATATCGTGCTATCTTTTTAAATATTTATTTAGTAAATTTCAAACGACAAATTCAAACGTTGAAACCGATCTACTTCACGAGCGATGTATTAATTACATATAAAATTTATAAATTTTTACATTTATTTAAAATAAAGTCAAGCGGTCAAAACAATAATGAAAAATAAATATATTAAAATTAACTTATGATTCTTATTTTTTGACCGCTTGATTTTATATCAAATAAATTCAAAACATTATAATTTTGACATATAAATACATTACTTATGTAGTAGATTGGTTTCAACAGTTTGGATTAGCCATTGAAATATATCCAATAAGTTTATAAAGAGGTAGCATAACATGTCAGTATGGTAAAAGTAGCATGCTAGTCTTTTTGTTATACCGAATCCATGATTTGTTTCAAAAGCTTATTTACCATGCATGTTTGTTGGCAGGGACAGACCAAGAGTCCGGGACGCATGCAACAGTCTCCTTAATTTTAAAATTATATAGAGATCTGGAGGTGCAGACGAACTTAATTTGTTTTCTGAAAAAAAAAATGGTTTATAGAATATTTTTTTCATTCTGATTTGTAAATAGAATTAAAAATTAGAAGTCAAAACATTTTTTTTTAACAGTATATAATTAGCTATTGAGTTTGAATCTGATTTGTTATTTTTTTCGTCCTCCTCAGGAAATTCATGGATCCATCCCTACTTGTTGGGCTTGAGTTTTGAACTTTTGAATGTTTTGTCAGAATTAAGTTTGTATATTTTCCAGTTATGGAATTAAAATTGCCAAATTTGTGAAATACTTCGTCTACTTCAGATAACCTTTCTTTTTATTCACCTTTCTCTTAATTGTTTGACATCAATTAATTAACATCTCACAAAATCAGCTATATATATATATATATATATATATATATATATATATATATATATATGGAAATTAACATTTTATCATAATATTATCATTGATTGGTGTTTCATACGAAGAAACAGTGAAGTTGTCAAACAAAACAGTAGGTTTTCTTAATATAAAGTCTTATCATGGGTAACTGTGGCCATGTGATACATGATAGAGCTATATTGTAGTTATTTAACCAACCTTGATAAATTATATCTAATTAATATGCTCTGTACTTGTCATGTATAGTTGATAAGATAAACCAATCCTGGCTACACTATCCAAGATGAATCTAATTATTAGGGTTTAGCACCATTATTTTAATTAGTGGTTGTGATTGGAGTACTGTCAAAATTGACTTAATATATAGCTACATTTATAGGAGAGAAAAAAAAAATTATCTAACTCCTGCTCTCAGAATTGAGATTTGTCAACTGTTCTAATGAAGCAGTTTTTTTTTTAAATAAGAATGCTTCACTTGTAGTAGTTAATGTTCCCGTCTTGTTCAAAATATTTAGTTTAAACAATGTTTTTGGAGGAAATTTTGTATGACAAAATTTTCTAGATTTTTTTTTATGTCCAACGAACAATTAGCAATTTCTATAAATATTTTTGGTTTTCATTAGATTTACACATTCCTATGTATATGGCCTATTGGTTCAAATAATTCTTAAAATTCAATTGCTATTGTTTTACAAACTATAATATTTTTTCTAAAACAAATATAAAATTCTGAGTGAATATAATTACTTATAAGCATCGTGGGTACTCACCTAATTACTACCGTCAGATATAATCATATCCTCAGAGTCAGAGATAACTATCTCTGTAGTTTTACTAACGTCATTAGTTATTTTTTTATCCTTGTCTTTAAAATATATTCTTGTGGTACCAATTGCACCAGCAAGGAGAGAAGTTACAAGATAACTTTTTACTAACTCAATTTTGAATTTTTTATGAATTTTTTTATAACAACGAAGAGTGATCGTAGTTACCGAAAGCGAGAGGTGAAAGTCGTCTAGGGTTTCAGAACTGAGAGCGAGTGTTACGATTTATATTAGTTATGACTTATATATGACTAGCGGTCTTATATGTTTTAATTTTTAAATCATCAGCGGAAATCAACAGTTCACGTTATCTATTTCAAACGAACCAAGTTTAGTTTTAATAAATTTTGAACTATTTCGAATCGAACTTTTTACGAACTTTTTCAAATTAAACTCGAATCGAATCACGAACTACGAATTTTTTGTGCATCCCTAGTGTAATTAAAGCTCTATGCAATATAATGTGAGCATTTATTGATAATTTTGTGGCTTTTTTTTTAACAAGGTTTAAAAACCAAATAAAACAGCTCGGTGGCTGCACAATTACAAAAATGGGAGCACTATTCGCAAATAATTATGTCGGTATACCCTCGCAGATGCTACCGTCGTTAATCGAAAAAAAAATACATTTTTATTGGTATACTTTCGCGGATACTCTTCCATTCTGCAAGAAGGGCCCCATACAAATTACTACAAATGAACCGAGATATTATGACCAACACCATAAAAATTTATTTGGATGCCTTCTCCAAAGAATCATCTATATATATATTGATCATGCATCCATCTAGATATTTAGAAAAATCAGCTTTACACTGCAACGCAACATCTCTATTCATGGCCCCTTCTATATAGTTCTAGGCGCACGTGTCCTGTCTCTATTTAATTGCTATAGGTTGGTCTCAGACTGTCAAATGAATTAATAGCCAAACTTCATTAATTCCTTGTCAAAAAAAATCCAGACGACATGCACGTACTTTTCGTCTTTTTAGTAGCACATAATTGCATAAGGAAAAAAAAATATAAGAAAATGAAATATATGTTTATGGGACGAAATTCTATTGAACAATATATTATTGCTTTAGTAAAAGATGCTTTGCTTTACAAATTAAACAACTTATATTTGTTAATATTTTTTTTTTGTAAACAAGTATTAGTACAAATAATATAGTAACTGTTGTTATTAATGTAATTCATTACATAATAATGATTATTCCTCAAAGATTTACATGGAAAAAAAAAGTTATAGTTATAATAAAATGTATTGCAAGAATCATCATTGTTTTTCTTCCAAAGATATCACAAAAATAGAATACAGTTGAAGAATTTTGAAATATTTCTGCCACCTTTATTCCTAAAAAAAAAAACTGAAGCACCAAAAGAACCTCAAAGCTTGCAGAAATTAATTTGAGGAAATTAAAATATTAGAATCCTATAAAATTTGCAGTGGTACTAATTAGGCTTTTATCTTTTATGCCCTGAGAAAGAGAATTTTTTTTATAAACCATAAATACAAAAATTAATTATAGGATTCCAGCATGATTGATTGGTTGTTGTTTTATGGTTTTTATAAAAAACCAATCAATGATGATGAAATTCTAAAATTGATATTTTTATTTATGGTTTATAAAAAAAATTCTGAGAAAGAACCTCTGTACCTGCGGTACGGATCAATTTTCAGAAAGTCACGTACCCAAAAAAATAAAAATAAACGGTAAACAAGAACAGAGCATATTTTTCAAAAGTGATGCACCACATAAAAACGGTTAACGGAAACAGAGAATAATAATTCTATTCTTTTGAAAGAAAGAGAATATAATCCGAAGATGGCGTCCGCTTGCCTCAGCAGAATCAACGATTTTTGGATTCCCTGTGGCAACCAATAAAAAACACAGCGTATTAACATATCAACACTGAGTATAAATAACTTAGACACACCAGATGTTCACTTTGAAATCGCCACAGAAACCAGTGCATTGGAGCAATAGACAATAGGCCGCCGGGTTCGTGTAATGCACGGTCCCTGCCAAATTCTACAGTGTATTAATGCATTTTCCGATGCCCTCCCCGAGCGAGCGTATTGTACTATTGTGTGCTCTCCTCTTTCATTTCATTCATTGCCCCTGTCGCAGTGTCGCTCCATTCAAATTAATTCAAACAACAAAATTTATTTTAATAGATTAATTTTCTTTTACACTTCTGAAATCTAACGTTTAAATTGCACCTCACCGTTCACCAATCTGCTTGCGCCGGATCATGCAATCTCTGCCGTTGATGGCACCAAAAGAGATTGTGGGTCCCCCTTAGCAAATGGTCCATGGTTATCTCCACTCAATTACCTATTCTCTGAGCCTAATACGTGTCGCTCACTCTTTGTCAAGAAAAGGAGAGGAGGGTATCCGATGCCCATCGGACAGAACAGTATTTAATTGATAGTTTTTACTGTCCGATCTACTTCAAAATTTGTGCGCACGGATATTAAAACAACAGCACGGAAATTAAAATGATGCGCACAGATCTTAAAATAAATCAGAGGATAGAAACATTCCATGATCCGATGGGCATCGGACACCTCTCTCTCCCGTCAAGAAAAGGTATCAAAACAGTTAGGGGCATATTCCGTAATAATCATTCGACTACATTTCCAATTACATAATTCCTCTTGTGCGTCATTATTACTTTAAACAGAGAATACTACAGACGCGGTCTACGAAGTAATCGGTTACGAGGCCGTCCCAGTAAGTACTCCGGTGTACTAGAACGGATTTAGGTAATAAATCTACGTATAAACAACTGCTTTCACCTGCAACATCCGGTCGAAAGTTGTGTACCTTTTCAGGACTGGGTTATACGTACGAAACAAGGACCAGCTTAGCCGGTACATGGAGATTGGAGAGTGTAAGCGTTTTTCGAAACTGACACGTAACAAATAAGAAACCGTCCGAAAATAGAAACGGAAAGATCCTAATAACGGCGCTGTTACGGAGTGGCCATCACCGTTAGAGTCCATAGATCTTATCTTGTTCGTCCATTTCGGATCTAATCTCACTCTACCCCCCTTTTTAACCCCCCTTCTAAAAGGCGAAAGATAGAGAGAGAAAGTGGAACTGAGAAAGCGAGAGCAAAAGTTCTCCAGAGAGGGTGAAGCGAGTGAGCAAGCGATAAGAAAGTGTGCTAGCGATCGAGGCATGGGGAGGTACATTAGAAAGTGTAAAGGGACTGGAGCGGTGGGAGAAATGACGGTAATGGAGGTGACACAGGTAGTGGGGGTAAGGACAAGGTCACGAGCCATGAAAGCAGCTGCGACGGCGAATGCTAACTTTAAGGAGGCGGAGGTGGAGTTGGCGGGGTATCTCGAACTTAGAAGTCGAAGGTTGTTCATGGCACCACGGATCACGAGACCTGCTGAGAATTCTGGAGGTAAACGGTGCAATATTTCCAAAATGGAAGCCTCCAGTGGAATGCTCTCACGTTGCTCTAGCACTAGCTCTTTAGCTGATGTCAAGTCTGAGAAAGATACAGCTGAGCACTCCCACCTCCGATCTGGAGATGCAGAGGTGAGTACTGAGTACTATCTAGAATTGAGGTGCAATTGAAGAGAATTATGGTTTGGTTCATGAATTCTAAGTTTTGTCGAGATTTATACCGCTTTTTCTTTGAATTTTAGGTTACTAATGATCAGGAGAGCTCTGTTGGAAACTCGGAGTGCAACAGAGAAAGGTTACACTACTTTTAATTTTAAACTTCTCAATTTGAAGTACTTTCCTTCAGTTTTGTGCAAGCTTTGAATAATTTAGCTGATTCTTTGCTGAATTGTGTGAATTCAGGAGAGACATGACTCCCTCTAGTGAATCTAAAGGTGAGAGTAGCGATCTTGAGTCTGAAACCAGTGAAAAATCAAGACGCAGCAGATCTACTGTCGATAAAATACCTTGTCAAACTGAGATCGATGAATTCTTCACAGTGGCAGAGAAAGCTGTGAGGGATCGATTCACTTCAAAGTAAGCTCAAACCTAAATCTCGTATCAAATTAAAATTTTAAAATTGTAAACCTAAACCTAGCTAAGCTTGAATTATGGACAACGTCACTTTAGCGAAATTTACCTAAACTTGCATGCGCTTCCTCTTTTGACTTTTACTTTTCAGGTATAATTTCGACGTAGAGAAGGAGATGCCACTGGAGGGCCGCTACGAGTGGGTCCGGTTGAATTGCTGAAAAGGAGGGGGGCGGGGAAACTGTGAAAGCAAGAAAATAGGAGGTTAATTGGATAATTCACTGGGAAGATAGAAGAATTCGTTAATTCTAATTCTACTTCCTTTGTAACTTTTTTTAATTATATATTTTCAAGGTTTTACTTTTATTTTTTTTATTTGTTTCTCATGTAATTGTCGTTTCTCTTTTGGGTCCATTTAGGACGGAATTAATGTACAGCAGGGCTGTAAGTTAACCACCGCCTTCCCTTTTCTCTCCTCTTTTTCAGTCTCTCCTTTCTCTCTCTCTGTCTCTCTGCTGCTTTGCTTCTTGTACTGTGAAATATGGACAGTTTCAGAATAGTTCAGAATATTTGAGTGGGGGGCCCTGGGAGAAAAACGAGAAGAGCCTTCTCTGCTTCTTTTCTTGGTTTTTACTGATCTGTTTATCAGCCTTACGATCCCGATCTGACGGCCACTAGCAAAGGTGGCGGAGGCAACGAAGAAAAGGAGGCAATGCCGTAAGTAGCTGGTTAAATTATATACCATACCTCTCCAGTCTACACTTCCATGCAAACAGGGTTTCCCTTTCTAATTCTATCTAAGATGCTGATACCGTAATTTCAAATTTAAAGTGCAGATTCCAATTTTCCAAAATAAAAGACAAGTACCAAAACTGATTCTCTGCAGAAAGCGCTACAACCAAAAGCATCTTGGAAAAACCGGACAGTTCCGTTTGGTTAAACTGGAGAGAAAATGGGAAGTATAGGTGGCGTGCCGTGAAAAGAGGGTAGGCTGCACGTGGCGTAGGAGATCAGCCTCCAATCTAATGATTTGAGCCTCTCCTTTTTCACTATTCTCTCGGGGGGATGAAATTATTATTGTTTTCAGTGTAGTAGCTTGAAGAGTCCGTAATTTTAAATAGCTCAATTCGATCTGGTGCACATGGCGTGCGAGAAGAGCGTTGTTAATTTGCTAGCTTTGAAGTGATTTTGGGGTTTGGAGAAACGGAAGGAATGTTGCTATCATCGGGATCTGAGAGTTATAAATGAAAAAAAGATTAAAAAAATAAAAACAAATTGAAGTTGGGTTGCTTCTGGTTGTAGCTTTAATTTTGTCGCTGTCAGTGTAAAGTGTAAACTGGAACTAATTAATTACTGCTCTTGTTGAATTAAAATAGACAACGAGTGTTTCCTGGAGAGAAGGGTCTGACGTCGTAGTTTTTCTTTTTTCTTTTTTCATTTTTTTTAGTTTCTTTAATTTAACCGCACGGTTGGAATGGAAGTTGCAGCAGCTAGAATGAAAAACCAAGTTATATATAATTTATTAAAGAAAGGGGTAATTGTAAATTGTAAAGGTTGAACTCAAACCAGATCCGGGGTACATGGTGAGTGGTATGAATTATCAAAGAAGGGCCGGGGGAGAGGGAGGAAGGGTAGATGGGGACTAACGTGGGAGTTGGTGCGACGTGGAGAATTATGACTGGTGGACTTGTAAATTATTTTAAAGGGGGGTTTTGTGCTACGTTTGTGGGCTCTTGGAAACATAAATATCTCTAGGGTGTCCCTAATTTTTGCTCCTCCTCTCCCTAAACCATGCATGGTTAATTCTGCATAAATTAATGTCTGCTCTTTTTGCGTCTCTTTCATTTACAGCGCAACAAATTTATCTTTTGTTGATTATTTCTAGCAGTGTTAATTCTACTTTTAGAAGGTATTTGAGATAGATATACCATATATATAATTTGAAAGCAAACTACATCTGATATATAGTTTGTCATGAGATACAATATCCTTTTCAAATAACAAAATACGGCTTGTGTGCAAAATAAATATGAATGATGCAAGTCATGGACTCATCTTTTTATGTTGGAATGATTCGTACGTACACTAAAAATATTAAATATATAATAGGTGAATTCTTTACTTTTTTTTGTATATGTATTCATAAGAAAATTTAAGTTAAACACTTTGCAAATAAGCTTTGAGAGCTTTTTTATTTCTAATAATGTTATTTAAATATTTTATTATCTTGTACAAAATAATTTTGAAAAAAATTAAACACATGTGAAATGCAGTTAAAGAGTGCATGCATGTATTTTCTTTTATATAATAGTGAAACTTAAAAGTGCATATATTAAAAGAAATCATCATGATTTTCTGACTATCATCAATTTTTTCCGTTAGCAAATGATTGTAATGACTATTCTTGCAATTATCTTAACTATTGAAATGTTTTTTTTTTTTTTAATTTGCCATAACTGTTTTACCCTGAGCAACATTTTCTCTATTATCACTCCATATGGGTTGACTAGCCTTCAGAAAATTGGGCCCTTCAGATGAATTAGTTTTTGTCTTTATTTTTGACATATCATTAGGTTTTGCTCTTGTTTTTGTACGTAAGAACGTGGCCATGTTTTAAATTTTAGTGATTATTGTTATACCAACTTATTAATGAAATAAAGAAGTGAAGGTTGGGTACAAAAATGCTTTGAAGAGAGATTTCTTTTGGACATAAATTGCATCCTAGATTATTTTTATGATTAAACTTAGATTTTTTTTTTTATGGAATTGAATCAATTTGCACAGTGAAATTTCCTGATATTTTAGGTGCCCTCAAATCTTATGTGCAATAATTTAATTAAGAAGAACTAAAGATAATCCACTCCTTAATTGTTTATCTGGCTCAAGTTCGGCGGGGTGTGTTTATAAATACAAATTTTATTATGGACACATGCATATCAGCTAAAAAAAATTGATATCAGCACATGAGAAACGCATAGGTAGGTGGGAAGGGAAAAGAGAAGTGCATGCAGAGAGAGGATCCCGAGGCAAGTAACATTCCACACGAGAAAATTACATTGTTATTATCAATCACGTATGGAATAAGATTTGGTCCAAATGGCTTTGGACCGATACCGTCCAAAGCCTCTCAATATCGTATGATTAAAATTCGAACAGTCGATCCGAACTGCTCAACATGATTTTCATATTAAAATGTGCTCAGAGACCAAATTTTAAAATTTTTGAAAATTTTTTACTATTTTTTTAGATACATACAAAATCACTGTTTTTGAACCGTTCAGAAATAGTGATTTTGTACGTATGTAAAAAAATAGTAAAAAATTTCCAAAAAATATAAAATTTGGTCTCTGAGCACATTTTAATATGAAAATCATGTTGAGCGGTTCGGATCGACTGTTTGGACTTTAATCGTACTATTTTTAGAAGCTTTGGACAATGTCTGGTCCAAAACCATTTGGACCAAACCTCATCCCATCACGTATTGCCGTAATTATAATTTATTAATTAAAGTATTAAACTGCCATTTGCATGCATTAAGATTCCTTAAGGCATGAAATTCAAACCTTTTTTATTTCTAATGTTGAATTCCTCTTATTGCATGTGATTCTGTTATAATGTGCCTCTGTCCTTAGTCATATGGGTTTTGGATAAGCTTGCCCGTAAACAACCAGCAACCCATACAATTAAATTACTTACCTGTGATGTTAATAATTTGCGGCTTGATTTGTTTATTGCGTGGGACCTCCTTTTCATGTGATTCCGAATTGGATCAATATGGTAACGATATGCAGAGCAGCTTGAGTAAGATGTCCATCGGACTCAAACTGGATCCGATGGATTCCATAACCGTCCGATCTGCTTTAAGATATGTGTATATCGCTTTAATATCCGTGTGTGTTCGCATTAATATCCGTTTGCACGGATCTTAAAGCAGATCCGACGGTTATTGAACTCATCGGATCCAGTTTGAGTCCGATGGGCATCGGACCCAAGCTGCTTCCGACGATATGACATGGAATCCCTCTGAGCATGATACCGTAGATACTTCTAGTTCGGATCCGCATCTGCTAGTTGTGCTTCCAGCAGTACGTACAATGTAAAAAACTCACGCCGTGAATTAGATATAGCACATGTGAAGATTATTTTTCATGATTCACGTATTTCGTATTATGACTATTCGCATGATGTGAGTATCATTGAAAAATTGGCACGATAGGGTGTTCAAATTGGCTGTCTAATCACGACACGTCACATGCTCACGTGTAATTAAGACCGTTAAATAATGATTTCATATTGAATTTTGAAAAAATTAACTTAAAATTATGAAAAAAATAATCAAATGTTATCAAACATAACTAAAATGTTTGAACATAGCATTTGTAGTTACGTCATGATTAATGTATGTGACCGTGACCGTTCCTCTAAATTCAATCACGTCACTGTGCAACATGGCAAGAATTTACATCCCTACCTAGCAGTAGCAGATGAGTATTGACTTCTAGATATATAGAGCCGTCCGATTGAAATTAAATGTATGCTTTTGCAAAATTAATTGGATGATATTAATCAAATAGATCCGATCCTATTTCAATTTCAAATTTGAAAGTTGCCATTAAGGTATTATCTATATATTGATTCTGCCTTATTTTTAAAGTAGATGGAGATGGATTCATGGATCAGTATTAATTATGATGATACAATGATTATCATGCAATGGAAAGGAGGTGGAATTATATATAATTATTATGCATTGTTTGTTTAATTTAATGGTAAATTAATGGTTAATGGACCAATGGTGGGATGAAATGATGCATTTTTTTAATTAATGTTGCATAGCTGGTTTTTCAAGTTTGGTAAGACGAAGACACTGGAAGTATATTCCATGAAAAAAAAAAAATACTTTAAACAGATATGGATCTGATTCTGATGCACACTGATAGGAACTTTTAGGTCTTTGTCACCTGATATGTCAAACACTTGCATTGTATTTAAAAGAAGTACCTCATTCAATTCAATGGCTGAAGAATATTATAATCATATAATGGTTTTCTATTTGGAAGGAAACATGCAACCTGTGACTGTGAGTGCTAGCATTTATTAACTATTACAGGCGGCGCGCCAGTTCTGTAAAATTGGGCCTATGGCTATGTGAAATTCAATTGTTGAGTAAAAGCATATTTGGGGTAAACGGGCCCATTTATGGGCCTACTCCTGGCTCGTTGTTTTTTTCAGTGTTGTAAATAACGGTATGCGGTCGTCGGACGGACGGGGTGCCGCCAAGTAATTAATCGGTATGCGACCAATTAATCAGAATTATGCAGATAATTTAACATTTTTATTAAATTTATGTATTTATATCATAATTTATTTAACTCATTTAAACTTATCAAATAAACTTAATTTAAGTTAGTTTTATTATTATAACATGACAATACGCTTATTTCTTCTTAACACATAAGCATTTTGCATGTGTAAGTAACACATTTATTTAATGAAAAATAAATTTGAGGATTAAGATTTTTCAAATACTAATAACATATTATTTGAAAGAAAGGAAACATTCCAACATAAAATCACTAAATTTAATTTATGATAATAACTTAATTTCATAAATAAACATGTCGTACTAATTGAAAAAATTACATCAGTAAGTAAGAAAAATATATGGTATATAAGTAATAGAAGAATTAATCAATTTCAAAGTAAGTAAGAAGAAAAAAAAATATAAAAAATATTGGATGGATATCCAAGCACAAATAAAACTACAATACATTATTTATAAGCTTTATTATCACACACTATCATAGAAAAAAAAAAAAGCAATGTGAAAAATAAATATTCACTGGAATAAACGGACGATTAAATGGTAAAACGGCCGATTAATCGGAAAAAAAACAGTCGATTAATCGTTTTTATCTGCTAACATGCATCCGTTAAGCGTATTTGTAACGGTTTAGCCATTGTTTCCGATTAAACGGCTGTTTAATCGGCCATTAACACTTTTTTTACAACACTGGTTTTTTTACATTGGCCTGTCTTAATTTAAACACAATACTATTTTCTCACTTAAATACAATCTAAATATATATTCTCTTTTTTGGGATTAGCATTATCTGTTAATAAAAAATTGAGTAAGAATTAGCGCTCTTTAATAATAGCATGACAAAGAAGAACTGGGTATGATACGAGTAGGTGGAATCATTTTCATACCGACACTCACTAAAATTGACTTTATCCATACCCATTAAGAACTGGTCTTATCCTATCTTACCCATGCCCATTAAGATTAGCAGATAACAAAACGGTAGCGGGTAAATAATGAATAATACTAATAATCTATTCCATTAAATAAACTCAAAGATCTCAACCTCAAGTGTTTTACAAATCCTATTTTACTAAATAAAAAGCTTACTTACGATATTCGAAGGAGGAAGTCAAATTTTGAAGAGGCTTGAACAAGGAAGCTACAGGCTTACCGTCACACAATACTCAAGACTGGTTCAAGAGGAAGGAGGAAGAAGATTGAATTAAAAAGTCAGGTTGAAAACAGAGAGAAAATTGAGGAAGAAATGAGAGCCAGATTGTACCAATGTTCTAAATTGCTAGCTATAGTTTTTTCAGAGCATAAACGCTACGCTATGAGATAAAAGTACGCTATTTCAGCTACGGCTGCTATAGCTGTAATAGCTGACCACTTTTACCGCTACGCGCTATGCGCTATTGTTACCGCTATGCTACATAGGTTTTTTTTATAATTTACATGGACTTTTGTACTTCAGTTCATATTTATGATACTACATGGCCTGTTATAATAAGCATGCTAAAATCAAACTATATGTTTTTGTTCCTATTTGTGATTTAGTCTCTAATTATATATCAGAAAATATTCAAATATTAATTCTTCCTTTTGTTTCTTTTCGTCTAGTATTCACCTGTAAAATTATCGTCGTTTGTTTCATTGAAAGCTGATTTTCATTATAATAATATATAATATAAAATATTCAAATAGATATGCTAATTTTATTTCACTATAAAATTAATTGCTTTTCGTCTATTAAAATCTGGAATACCATGAAGTATGTGTAGGTTTTTTTATATGAGTTCGCAGTGGAAGCAATTTTTTTTTTAACATCAATACAACAAGATCGTTCTTGTGACAAATATAAAACATCAAATACTTGTGCATATAACATATTTAACATATATTATCTCTAACTACTAGAGATTGTCAAATCTCTAATATCATCTCTTTTGAGTCTTTGTCAGTTGTGCCGCCGGTACCGTCTTCTTCTTGGTTAGGCCTCTCGGTTCACCTTGAACCTAAACAACAAGCTAAGTGTTCCTTTGATAGATTAAACACAAAGCTTGGAGCTTAGATACAACCACCTTTCGTCAATCAAAGTTTTTAATTCCAATTTGATTTGGTGGCTAATCAAATAAAAAAAAAGGAGAGAAAAATAAAAAAAAACGTTTTTCTCTTTTATGACAAGCAAAACTAAGAGAGAAAGAGAAAAATTTCTGTTATTAATCACATTTTCATCTCACCTTCATATATATATAAATATGGGAGAATATCAAAGGGTCATATGCACAATTGCATAAAGGTCCTTCTCTCTTTTATGAATATCATAAACATTTTCTTTTTTTTATTCTCAACCATAATCTTTTGCATGGTTTATTTAATTCATGTTATGTAATAATATTCTTATAATGACGTCAATCATTAATACCAAATAAAATCACAAGCCAACATGAATTAATTTTGTATCTAAGCATGTCATAAAATGACATTTTATTTTGATATCTCCATGTATATTATAACATACATACTATATCAAAATACTTGTTGTTTCCCGTTCAGTTGGTGTGACCTTTATGAGGATCTATATCATCTTGGCTTTCTTATAATATGAATTTTCATACCATAGACTGTAAGAGGTTCTATCACTACATTATAATTACCAAATGACAATAGATGAGTACATCGATCCACGATAACTGTGTCTGTCCTTGTCTCGTGATATTAAGAATATTATGTGAAATAGGATCGTGTCATTTTCACAATATATTCGTTTCTTGGTGTTCTCAAGTGAATTATATTTATAACTGTATCAGTTATATTGCTAGCCATATAATCTCACTTTACCAAAGGGCCCAGTAATATCATAACTTATTCGAGGGACAATGATACTATTAATATATAAATTTCTCCCGCATAAGTCATACACATGAACTACCACCTATTCACTAAATTAATAGCTTAAGATGATAATCACAATATGTAATTCCCATGTGAGAAATTGACATATCTCATATCATGGACTCTAAAGACACAATAAAACATTAATGACACAAAACACAATTCATATAATGTCTCATTCTGTTAGGTCCTTGTTCAATATGCATAAACCCGTTTCTACATATTCATGTTATTAAATGATATCATTTTCTAACACTTATAGAACTTCAGTGTACTTTTAATAACATGACAATCTCAACTTGGTGATTAGCGTTCCCTATAATCACCTCGATTGTGAACATATTTAGAATTATATGTCGTCATCTTATGAGTTCTAAGATTCAAGATCAAGAGCATCTTCTTGAATATTTCACAAGATATAACATTTAACTCAAGGAACAAGAATGCATATAAATAAAATAATAACATTCAAACTTATGAACAAAATATATGAAATATATTAACTTTCAAAACACACAATCCTTTCAGTATGAACTATTAAATAATGTTACATTGTATATTCTTTTTTTTTTCCCTTCTGATTTGCATAATTGAAAAAAATATAGACTTAGATAAGCTATCATTTAGTTATTATCCTAATTCTCCAATATTGATCATATTGATAATTAATAGAAATATAGACTATAAATTTTGAAAATTAGAAAAACGCTATGTAAGAAAGCTTCCGCTATAGCTGCGCTATTCGCTATAGCTTTTTTTTTTGCCTCCCCGCTATACCGCTATAATCGCTATTTAGAACCTTGGATTGTACTGTAAATTATTTCCTCTTTTTTTCTCTGAGGCGGGACAGTAGCACAGTTGGCTAGGAAAAGAAGTCCTAGGGTTGTGGCTACCCAAAGATCGAGAGTGCAAGTCCCGCTCACAACTTTGCAGCCTCTGCGAAGATTTTAAAAAAAATTCCATTTTCACGATTGGGGAGCAAGACAACAACGACGAAGAAAGAAGAAAATTTTATTATCAGGTTTAGAATGGATACAGTGATGGAAAAAAAAGAATTGAATATATAATTATATATATATATATATAGTTTTATTTTATATAATTTACCTAACAGATTACGAAATAACTTTTGCCCATATCCATATATATTTAACTAGCGAAAAATATTCTTACTCCATACCCAATAAGCTAATGAGAAAAGACCTTATCCATATACGTCTTATAAAATACAATACAAATAGAATAAACTGTTAAAAGGTAAAAGAGTGTCATCGACACCCCTAAAATCAACACTCTTATCGTATTATTTAAATTAGAAATATTCTTGTACAACTCCTTTTAGAATTGATGCAAGTTACTATATTTTTGTTAAGATTGTCAGTTGAGTTAAATGTTTACAAAATAATAATTACTGACCAACAAGACCTCCATTATGTAAACTCTGAATTGAATTTAGAATTCAAAACAATAAAAAATATTGCCATAAATTAATGAGATAATTTTTGTTTCATACTCCGAAAGAAAGTTGTTGAAATTAGAGCAAATATTGCATTTTTTGAGATTGAAAAGTGTGTCGTTTATGTCGATATAATATGGTAGGAAAAATAGGTTGTATAGAAATCTTTTTCTTCATAATTCTGGAATAGTGAACAAAATTACCCCATAATTTTTCATGAAGCCTTAACTGGTTATTTTGTTATTTTTTTTAGGGAAAATTGGTTATTTGCCACTCCAAAACATTCAAATCTGAAAAATATCATCACAAAACTATAAATCTGAAAAATGTCACTCTAAACTTAGTTAATTCTTAAATTTGCCACAAATACACAATTTTTATTTTTTTATTAAAAAATAACTAAAAAATACAGTTTTGAGATACATATTTATGTATTTCCCTATATACCCTTCAGACTCCTCATTATACGTATCTCAAAACTATATTTTTCAGTTAATTTTTAATAAAAAAATATAAAAATTGTGTATTAACTAAGTTTAGAGTGGTATTTTTCATATTTATAGTTTTGTAATGGTATTTTTCAGATTTGAAAGTTTTGTAGGGACAAATAACCAATTTTCTATTTTTTATTTTTTATTTAAGATAACATTAAAGATGTGTCCATTAAAATTAATTATAGTAAGTTTTGACTATCTATCTAGAAAAAATATCAAGAACACAAATGACTAATTAATGTAGCCTAAGCAACCAGCAATCTTTTAATCCAAAAAAGGGGGGGACCAATATGCACTTGTCTTTCATGGATAGAGAACATCTACAAGGTCAATTTGTCAGAGACAAACCTTATATAATTACTGGATATATAATGCCAAAAAAAAAGAAGGTAAATGTATATAAAACCAAACCAGCAGCACTTGCACCAACTTCAATTTTTTTTGTGTTTGTTAATTGTCACTTTATACCACGAACGATGGAGAATCCAAGTAAAAAACATGCTTCAGTTTCCATCAGAATGTGATCCTTTTGTTTTCTTTCTATTTCCCTCAATTTAATTTCTTACTATTTTATTGGCAGATACTTGGGAAAGCAAATCAGTGGTTTTCAGTTTTCACATCCCAAAAAACCCAGTATTTATATATGCTAAATTTATGCTTTACACTGTCCAAACTGGAGGTCAAAATACAATTTAATTTGGATGCTTGGACTTGTATGTGCAAGCTATGAGAATTCATATCCCCTAGTGTTCTAACTTTGAACCCGGACCCGTGAATCCGGATTGGACCGCCCTTGATCCGTGTCCGTCCGGACCGGACCGTGCACGGGTTTGGCCGGGTTCACGGGTTGGCCGGACCGGGTTGTCATTTTTGAAACTGAACCCGTTTTACCCTTGACCTGTCCCGGACCGGGTTGAACCCGCCCAAACCCTGCTTTGAGATTCGTGCAGAATTAAATCACACTGTTTTGGAATTCGTGATGTGCATATATATTACTTTAAGATTCGTGCCAAGTTAAAAAGAATGGTTCGGATTGCATAATTTTGAAAAAATTTCCCACCGCCAGAGATAAAAAAAAAGAAAAAAAAAAGGAAAAAAAAAACCGGTCCGGTCTTCCCGGACCGTCGACCCGTGCAGGCAAGGGTCGAGTTTCAAAAATTTTGCCCGTCCTAATCCGTGCCCGTGAATTCGCCGAACCCGTGAACCCGCACGGGTTTGACCCGGTCCGTCCTGGTCCGCCCGTTATTACAACACTAATATCACCTAAGGTAATTCACTGTTTGAATTTGAATACAGTCCGTTCTGGTTCTTTAGCAGGTCTATTAATAGTAATAGAAATAAATCGTTTATTCTCAGATGCTTTATCATTGATTGTAGTTATTAATATGTGAAGAAATGAAGGAGAATAGAACTCCATGTGACGATTCTTTTTTCAAATCTTTACGATAGATAAAAGGGATATAAATAAAAAGTTTAGCTCTTCCAAAATTGAGTGAATAGAAATCAAGTCAGTTCGCTCAAGATCGAATTTTGGAAAAAAAAAATGAGATTCATTAGTCTAGCGTAAAAATATATACTGACACAGAATTTTAAAGAGACTCTGCACATATACAGAAGAATGTGGAGCCAAAATGGTGCTAAGCACCCCTTGTTAATTTTATCCTTTTTTTATTTTTACAAAAAGTTCTCTGATTAGTTCATTCAATAAATGAAATTGTTGTACAGATCATTTTTGGTTTGATTAAATTAATTGTAAAGGAGGACAAATTGCTCAACTTGTTCTATAAAAAATGAAATGATAAATGAAGAGATATGCCCCTATCTATCTGAACCTGTTTTAAAATTGGATATGTTTGAAGGGAAATCCAACAGTAGCCATATAGTCAGCTTTGATTTAATTCTTCGTAATTAATGAAGCTGCTTTATCTGACTTGGGCAGATTTATTTATTTATTTCATGTCCAAGATTTGCATAAAGAAATTAGAGAGCAATTCTCATCCCCTAAGATATTTAAATTGATCCATACAAAATTTGAACCGTTCAGCACAAATCTTAAAGCAACTCATTTTATATTAATATTGTCCACTATATCTAAATAGGTACAAAAAAAATGGTTCGGTTTTTAGATAAACTGAAAAGTTCAATTATCTCACATGATACAATTATCATTCAATGGTAATGTCCAAATTACTATTATCATTTTATAGGGGTGTCAATGTAACCCTTTTAATTGTTTATTCATCTATTGATTGGTTTCGTATTTGATAAAGTGGGTATGTATAATATATTTTTCGTGTTAACTAAAAATGTATGATTATGCGTAAGAAAAAAAATTCAATTAGTTCATTAGTAAGAATACCGATAAGAGCTATTTTGTACCTGTTATTCTTAAAAAGTACATTTTTATTTAATAATTTAAGATAAAATTTAATTATCCAACATTTTATATAGCTTTAATTAATAATCCATGACAAAATTAATTTTATGCAATAATTATATTATTTTATATTGTTTACTATTTATAATTTTAAAATAACAGAATAAAAAGTATAATTTCTATATTTTATGATATTACGTACCTAACGTGTTTAATAAATTTCTTTACTTTTACACATTTAGATTAAATTATATATGCTTTTAGTTTATTCGATAACTATTCATTAATTGTTTCGTTAAGAATATAACATATATAAGATTAATTTTATATGAGTATGGGTATGAAAATGTCTCCCTCAAATCCGTATCATATCAATTAATTGGCACCTCAAGCTTATCTCTATTTTTTTTTCATTGGTGAGACGCTTTTATTTTTTCACAATTCCATTTTTTTTGTGGATGATCGGATAAGAGGACCCGGTACTCGGTAATTATATTTGTCGTTTATTTTCATGTCCAGAAAAAAAAGAATTATAAACTCGCTTCAAACAGATTTGAACAATGCGTACGTTAGCTCATTCACGCAAATGAATCAATCCATCAGAGAGAAAATATCATTATCTACCACGTAAGTCTAAGCAAGCAAATCTTTTCTGTTTGAATACACGCGGTGCAGACCGTAGGGGTGCAAACGGATCGGATAATATCCAACCGTATCCGAGTTCGTATCCGAAAATTTGATATGGATATCCGATATTTGAATATCCGTACAGATACGAATACGGATATGATTTTGAATTTTAATTATCCGTATCCGAATAGTAGATATATACCATATAGTTTAATATATATTATGAAAATATTTATGTGTATATCTACGGTTATCCGATCCGTATCCATACGTATCCGTTTAATATCTGATCCGTATCCCATCCATTTGCACTCCTAGCAGACCGTCTGATATATGTCGATCCTTATTTTGCCCGTGAATGTAAGGGGAGAGGGGGGTGTCCGATGCCCATCGGACCAGAGTCTGTTCGATGGGTGGTTTCCACCGTCCGTTTCACTTGAAGATCTGTGCGCATCACATTAATATCCGTGCTATTTGCTTTAATGTACCTGCACACAGATTTTGAAGTGAATCAGACGGTAGAAACCACCCATCGAAGAGACTCTGGTCCGATGGGCACCGGAAACCCCCCTCTCCCGAATTTAAGATGTTTGCCTCCATGCCTCGTCAGCTTACAGTTGGTTGCTTTAGGTGCACAATAAAGTAAAATTGAAGTGATCCATATAATGATCATTAATCCGAACTTCTCGATTGACCATATATATGATATATTAAATTTTGAGTTTTGCTAGTTTGATTAATTATCCACAATAAATGGTACATTTTGAACCTTCTAGATAAAAAAAAAAAAAAAAAAAACACGATAAATAATTAATATTTTTTTAAATTTTAGCGTACGGCATTTTGTGATGATTTTAATTAATTAGGCTGATATTTTCTTTTCCTTTTCTTTTATTAAGTTACCAATTAGCTCAATTTTCCTATACCAGGCTATTATTTAACCTGCCCGCGTACTTATCCTACGCCGCGGCTCACGATAGCGTAGACCGTTCTTCAGTGATTTGCGGGTCGAGATCCCCTAAAGCAACCCAAATTTTGAGTTATCATGAGAACCGTTCGATCAGAATCCGGGCCAATCCGGCTGGAGATGGAATGCAATTAATCCCTTTAAATTCGTGCCAAAACAGATGCGACGGTCAAGATATAATCTCAAATTTTGTGTTAACTCTGGTGATAGGAATTTCTATCCAGTGACTAGAGGTAACAGGTAACAGCGAGAGGAGAGAGAGAGCTCCTTCCAACTTTTTATTTTTCTGTAATTCCCCCAATTTTTGCTTTCTTTCCGATTCGGTCCTTCTTCCAGTTCTCTCACCTCATCTGTACTCGTGCTTAATTGATCAGAGAATTAGGTTTTGCCGATTTAGTGTGACCAATTAGCTATGTGGAGAGGTGCAGAGAGGTTATATTGGGGAAGAACGGAGGGATTAATGGAGAGAGGGGAGGTTAAGGGGATAATAGTTGTATTTGCATGGATGTGGAGCGATGAGAGGCAACTCAAACCTTTTGTGGATCTCTATTGGTCGCTGGGATGGCGCTGTTTGATCTGCCATGCTGATGTTCTTGCTATGTAAGTGTAATATAATCTCCTCCTTTTTAGTTGAAATTTTGTGTTGATATTTTTTTCTGGAATTTTATGGCACTCAAAGGAGGAAAATCTTTGAAATTGTGAACCTTTTGCGCGAATCAAGGAAAAATTTAGTTTTAAGAAAAACTCAAGAGAAAAACAGAAGTGTGGTTACTTGTTTTTTTTTATCTGGTTAAAACTTTGTATTAGGTTCCACCATTGGTTTCTTGATCTAAGTGTGCGATTGTTTTATTTTGATTACTGATTACTCATTAGCTAGCTATTGGTAAGTAGGTTTGCCTTGCTTGTTCTGAAAAAACCCACTGAAACCAAAGGTCTTCATTGAGGATTCAAAAACTTACTATTATTTCACATGAACTGCGCAGATTTTTTCCAGAGAAGGCAACCACTTTGGCATTTGATGTACTTAATGAGCTAGTCAAGGTAGGCATGTTCAATTTGCATTATATTTTCGCTGTTCTACAGGCTCCATCTATATCTTGTTTAAACGGTTAAACCATATAACCCTTGATACATAAACTATATGCTTAGAAAAATAGCAAGCAACTAGAAGTATGGTACGAGCTTAATTTGTTTAGATGGTAGTTGGAATTAATGCTGGTATATCATGTGAATTGTTAATCGTTGCTAGGTTGCAACAATTTCACATTCACCCCTCTAATCACCAAAATATTATGTGTACTTTTGCTATGAGAGAAATGTCTCTGGTGACCATTGGCATGTAAGATGCACAACATATAAAGCATATCCAACTCTGTAGAGAAACACGTTTTATGAACGACAAGCAATAGTAGACTATGCTTCCCATGCTAAGTTGGCATATATCTGATATCTTCCATATTTTGTAGGTCTACACATGAGTTCATTCATTCTTGAGTTTCAAATGCAAATATACTAATCAAATTTTCCTTATTAAATTTCTAGGAACTAAAATCTGAGGCATCGCCTGTAATATTCGCTACCTTCTCTGGTTGGTCAGCGACGGGCTTGTGCAAGGCTATCCAGGTTACATATCAGATAAAATGTTTAATTGTATAAGTAGACTAAGTCTGTTTTTGCACTGCTTTTGTCACTCATCAGTATTTTGTTTTTTCTTAGTTACTGGATGCAAAATGGGACGGAGAAGCTTCAATGGTACGTGATAGTATTTAGATTCTAACTTCGGAAAAATAAAAATAATATTTGCATTGCTTCCACTTCAGGGTCGCTAACGAGTAAACTACAAAAATTTCAATTGGTATAATCTTTTTACAAAAAACATTTGTCATTTTTCTATGGCAGGATGAGTATCAGATTATTAGGGATTGCGTATGTGGGCAAATATATGACTCCAGCCCAGTGGGTTTTATACAAGAAGGTGATGTTCCGGGCTCGAGTGCCAACTCACTTCAACCGAGATTATTTTCTTGGATGGCAAAGGCAGTTGCATCCGGCTTTGACACTCTCTTCCCTAGTAGCCTTCAGGTGCAATGCAACGAATACTGGCAAAGTCTGTACTCATCAGTGGTAAATTTTACTTTCTTTTTCTCATTTTATTTGAAATTTTTTGGAAATTTTTATAGGGCCAGTACTTGCTTGTCACCTACAGCTTGTGCAATTTTCTTTGCATTTTGGGTGAAGTCATACCCGAATTACCCCTAATTTAAATACAGAAATGTAAGACAGAAACACCAAAGAAATAAAAAAGAGAAAGAGTGAAGTCTAGAAATGACTGCAGAAATATTGGTTTTCGTTCAAACAAGCCTATAAACTATATTTTGGTTCAACCAACCCTCTCAACTGTTGATTTTGATTCAAATGCGCTTTTCATCATACCTTTACTTTCCGTCATTTCAAACTGAAAGAACCGATGTCGCAATATGTGTTAACTTCAAAAACTGGGACCCCATGTGTATGTAATTGGGAACATAATTGTTCTCCTTCTATTTTGAGTTTCCTCTGTTCCGAACTGAATTCCCAAATCGTAACCCTCTGTTCCCCAATCTATTTCCGCTATTCCTTCCATCTCTACTTTTTTTGGTGTGAACCATTCTAAATTTTAATTTACTCTCTTGAGTAAAAGGAAATTTTTATCCTTCTCTAATTGAGGGGCAGCTAATATTTTGTAGTTGTCACCGCTGCCTAGGGAAGCTGGTTAAGACACCCCACTCTCCTACGGGAGAAGTGGGTTCGATCCCTGCTAAAGGCAGAAAAAAAGGGTGTGTGTGCTTATGCTAACCTATACATTAATGTCCATTAATGAAGATAAGTTAATGGAATTAATGTATGGCCTACGGGCTATAATAAAACAAGAAAAAAAACTAATATTTTGTAGCTGTTTTAGGCTTCACCTCCTTGTTTGCAAAAAGGATATTGTTATCTATTCAATGGATGGTTTTTTTAAATAATAGATTTGTAAGAATTTAAGGATTCTTTTCAAGGTGAATACGCACAATATGATCTAGTGCCGCCTTTTGTCTGTCATTGTGAAAGCAGTTGAAAATGTTTTTCATGTTTGCTCATTGCATGCTACAAATTCATATTTTAAACCTCAATGTTTTTTTTCTTGTCTTTTAGAGCTACGTAGTTGCAACAGCATGCTTCTTGGCATTCATAATCAAATTTTCAAAATTTTCTTGGAGACTCAAATAAGAGCGCAACTGAAAAGTGACGCAAATATTTTTTTAAAAAATAAATATAGAAAGAGAAGGTTAGAATGGGCAAGGGCTCTTGTCGGAGTTCCTTTTTTTTTTTTCCTTTTATAAGATTAGGATAGGTTTATTGTAAATGAGATATTATAAAGTCGCATTAAGTTTCTTTCACAACTGGGAAGTGGGAACAGGTAGTTTTTTCTCCTGGATGACATGAATTATGAGGAGAGGATTACAACTGGTCCGTTGTGCCTCAAAATATTTTGTAATAATATAGGTCCCACTGTCAGTCTTTAGCTGACAGAAGCTGCAGATTGGTCCAAAATGAAGATTGAGGGGTTTAATTGAACAAAAATAAAAGTTCAGGGGGTTGATTGAAAAACAATGATGTAGGTCTGTTTCCAGACTTTCCTCGAAGAGAAAAAACACGTGTTCTTTGTTTACTGTCAGAACACAAATTTTCTTATTGCATGTGGATTGATTATTATAATTGTGTTATCATATCATGATCCAAAAAGTTCTTTTTTTTTCACAGAAAATACTATCGTTTTCTTTGCTGGTTGGACTTTTCTATTGTTTTCCCTCATTTTTTTGAGTCCAAATTTTGTGTGCACAGGAAATGGGCCCCTTTCTGATATTTTGTTCAGAGGCTGACAAACTAGCGCCATACCGAAGTGTCTGTAACTCTGCACAAACACTCGCTGACCTTGGTGGTGATGTCAGATTTGTGAAATGGAGCAGCTCTCATAATATCGGTACATATCAATTTCTCTTCTTGATTTCATTCAATTACATAATGGAATTCTTGCAGTAAGGTACCACTATGATCAGAATTTATGAATACACCTTGTTAGAGATACTTGCAAACAGTATATCTATAACAAATATAACACTAACTGCAACATGTTATAAAGATAAAGAGCAAGCTTTCTACAATCTTTGTACAAATGATTTTTCTGTAACAAAATTTTTCTTCTAATTCCTTTGTATCTTGTAATTCTGAGTCTTATTTCTGTATGATCTGAAGCCAGCCTAATAAGGAAAGGGAATTGAAATATATGGTTGTCCCAACAAAGATAGTGCTGATTTTTTTCTTTATCTGTAACACCCAAAAAATAAAGAAAATTCTGCCCATACCATCTTTTTCAGCAAATTTCAATTTATACCATAACTGCCGAAGTGAATAATTCAGCGGTTGAAATCTGTGTTATCATTTCTAAAACTACTGGCTCTCTCATAACTCAGATTTCAACTGCTGAATTATTCAGTGGTCCAGGTATAAATTGAAATTTGCTGAAAAAGATGGTATGGATGGAATATTTTTTTTTATGCTACTGATGAAAAGTTCGGAAGATAGTGCAAGAAGAAATCTGTCCAAAGAGAAAATATGGTTTTGGCAATAGTAGTAATCAATTAAATTTTTTATTTCCGGCTTCAATTGATTGCTTTTGCAAATACCAAATGTCTTGTGTTTTTTCCGCAAAGTCAATTATGGAAAGAGTGATAAATGATGTACTCAAAAGAAAGCTTTTCAAAACATTTTCTCTTCAGGGCATTACAAGTTCCAGAAAGCAGAGTACAGACTTGCCGTAACCGACTTTCTCAACAAGGCGTTGGCCACCTTTTCCCAAAGGAAAAGACAAATTAGCAGCCGTAAGATCGTCAGTGGTCCCCACTACGACATAGCTGAGTCTGTGTGCAATCTCCATGAAGCGGCCGCTACTTCAAACGAGAGTCTAAGACAAGTCAGCAATTTCCCGACTGATCAGTTCTACAGCGATGCTATTTCAAATGATAATAGAGAAGCTGGTTCACTTATTGATGAACAGAGAAGGGAATTGCTACATGTACCCCGAATCGAACCCCAGGGTGTTCTTGGTCAGATCTTATATGATGTTTGTGTACCAAAAAATGTCGAAGGTTGGGACATTAAACCGGGGATGTATTTGAAAGATCGTCAGGTTCTTGCTTCGCGTAGACTTGGTCCATTTAATCCTATTAAATGCTTGCTTCGTTCTCGCTTATAAATAATGGAAAAAATGAAGGGGCAAAACAATTTTGTAAATATGAAGGGAAGAGGGCTGTATGTAATTGGGATACCGTTGATTAAATGTATACCAAGATATCATATGAGGCTGTAATTTTCTCTGCTAGCAAGTAGCAACTAATGTAATGTGCTTGGTGCGTCAGTATTATGTAATCTTTCATGCGCTGGTTGTGTATTACTTGGGTAATGGTATCACATATTTCATGCAAGCAACAACTTTGACTGGTTATCTACTAATTAGAATGACTTTTGTAGATATTCAATTATATTTCCTGTTTACTTAGGCAATGATTGTTACATTATCATATCAAATCATGAAAGTGATGTATTCTATTCATGTCAGTAAACATGCTGTAGCTTAGGAAGTGTCAAAACATGAATCCGGTTGGCCTGTTAATACGACACTGAAAAGATGGTTATTTTATTTATGAAAACAGTTCATAATCAATCATTTGTACTTCTTTGTTTAGGTCACCTATGGATTAGAAATTAAGCTAGGATAGAGATGTTTACAGTTATTTACGCTCACATATAACAAAATATCCTCAAAACCCTCAACAAAATTATTGGACTCATCTGTTATTGTATTTTTTAATGATTTTAATATACCTACTTCAGGAAATAGGTACACACACCTTAAAATATATGTTTGATTATGGTACAATGCAAGTGCTATCTATATGTCAGTGAAATAGATAATGATTTCCTTGGCTGCCATAGCCAAGTTTTTCAAAATAAATAAATAAATAGATAGATAGATAATGATAATTGTATAATATACATTCGTCGAATGAATAACATACACTTGTCTATTTCAAATTAAAATAGTTTTGTTGACAATTGTAATGCGTTCTTAACCAAGTCAAAATACATTGATGTCAACAGTTGTTTTGAAATCTCATATTTATTGTTCTAACTATTTTTAAATATACACTTATTTATTGGTTGTTACCGAATATACATTTGATTATTTGTAATAATTTTTTCTAAAATGTTCAAATGGAACTTGAAATTTAATTATAATATTCTGAAGCATAAATTTTGAAGAAAGATTAGAGAGACTACCTGATTTTTCTTCTATATGTCATTGCATTTCATATAGCTCGTTAATGATTGAATGCATCTGTTTTCCAATTTTCTTTGTCGATTAGCACCTTAATTTATTTTATTCATTAATATATTTTATGATACATCTGACACCCAAAAGAGACAAAATGCTCACTATTGCACAACCAAAAGACTTAAACACTAGATCTATGTCAGGTTTTGCATGAATTGAATGAAGGCTCCATTTAATATCAATGCTACACACATTTTGTACAAGATAGAGAGCAAAACAGACTAGACAGCTCCAGGCCACCCTGTGCAACACATTACAATTAAGTCATTGTCTTCATGACAACCTGATTCAAGAAAACAAAGTGATGGGAAGACAGAGAGGGAGGGAGGGGGGGGGGGTTAATTAAAAAGAAAAAAACAAAAAACAGAGAGAGTAAAGACCCAACTAATTTCCCTTTTGAAGCAATCACTAGTACAATTCATGCACCCATGATTGATGGATACTCCCATGACCAACAACAAAAAAAAGAGCAAAAAAGGGAGGCCCAAATTTGAGTTCATTCACCTAGTAAATCACATCTCATTACAGGAAAGCTTGAATTAACAGTAATTATAGATAAGATTAATTAACAAACAAGGATGTGCTTGCTTTCAACTCTTCACATCATCATTGCTCCTGAAAAATATAGAGCAACAAAAAGCAAGATTAGCTATGCAGATCAATAAAAAATAATTTTAATGGTAGTCAATTCATAAAGAAAACTGAAGCAAAATTGCAATTATTTGTTAGTAACATTGTTTTGAATCAGAATTTGTCTGTAACTTAACATTTTGTATCTTGTGTCATGTGTAAGGAAATTAAGGATGGGATTGTGTAAAAATAATATATAAAGAAAATCATTATTTTCATCCCAACATGAAAGAAATAGCTATTTTGACTATAGTTGAATCTCAATTAATTAATTAATATATATGTGAAACAAGAGTAAGTAAAAGATGCTAAAATGTTGAGAACATTTTCCTCAACAAAAAAAATCTTCAAGAAAATAAATCATGTTGTACCAGAATAAACATGCCATTACATATATTAATAGACATGATATATATGAGCAACAAGAACCCTAAATATGTCTAATTATATGAATGAAAAAAAAGAGAAATGGTTTTGAAATCTTTTCACAAACCTGAATCACATTCTCTGTATGATGCACAACATTCTCCACTGTACCTATACTGGCACCACTCTTATGCCCCCTCTTTATTCCAAGGAACTCCTTCCACCGCATAGCGGGTCCCTTGCTTCCTCTCTCCTCATCACTCTCGCGCAACTCTTTCATCAGCGTGGTCGTCCTGTGGGACCCACAATGCCTGCTATCTTTCATTGGCAGTATCCTTCCTTTGGAGAATATCTGATCAGCAGCTATCATATGGTGACTACCGACCGAGAATTCAAAGTCGGGATCGGTGACAGGTAGACGTTGTGAGCGGGGAGGCTGAGCTGGTGGCTCAACTGAGAAGTCGTTCGAGAAGGAGATGCGTGGCCCCAGCGCGCCTTGATGGTCTGCATTGAACATGTTTATGCATGCCATTTTTTTTGTGAAGAAGTTTGATTGAATATATGTTGTTTCTCTTTTGTTTTGTTTTGTTTTGTTTTGAGAGAAAGAGAGAGATTAGAGCTTCTGAGGTGAAATAGACTTGAAGTGCTTTATCTTGAAGGTTGCTGGTGTATATATAAAATGGGAAGGAGAGAGAGGGGTTGGATTGGTATTTGGTATTTGGTATTTGGTAGAATAGAGGTAATTAATATTACAGGAAGGATCTAGATCTGTCATATACTGTATTTATATCTTTGATTAAAGTATCTTACCTCAGAAAAAAAAATATTACAAAAAAAATCTTTGAAAAAAAAACACAGCTCCTAATTTCACTAATTACAAGTAATCTTTAAATTATCAATTAAATTGTAAAGTACCCTTATATATTATGGGTGATTCCCTTTCTGATATCACATAACTATTATCTGTGCTCTAAGCGAAAAGATATACTATGTGAGTTGTAGGTAAGTTTTGCTCATGGAATTAGTGAAAATTGGATGCAATAAGTGTCAGTTTATACAACTTTTATGTCTTAATTAATATACATGTTATAATATAAATATATATAAATAATTGGCATTTCTTCCTCTAATTTATGAAACGAGTTCTTTTCTGAAAAATCTGTAGAGATTAGAGAACAATCATTTTTGTAGTAATTGCTAATAAATAAAAAAATATATATATTAATTAGAGCCAATTAGATTAAACCCAGCACTTTGATAATTAAAAAGGAATGTATCTTAATTATTTAGTAAATTCTAAAAAGTAATAAAAAAAATGAGATTATAGTGTTTTAAAGGTTTTTTTTTGTTCTTCTGTGAGGTAACTATGTGTTTATTTTAATTCATCAATAAACCTCTCAAAGCACAACTGATCACAAAGAGTTCATGTATGTATATAACATAATAATTACCTGGTTAAGTTAGTTGCAACACAAATAATTAAAAGCAAGTAGGAACAAATTGGTCAAAAATAGAATCCAATCAAAGCTGTCACTTTTGGGGTCCATTTAGTTGGTACTATAGCAATATTGGCATGATGCTAATCTGTTTAAGAATTGAGACCATTACTTTGACCGGATGTGCCAAACATGCATATATATATTTTTTAATAGATATTTATTTGTTAGTTGCAGTCCCCGGGATCGGGTCATCTGGTCATGAGTCATGACACAGATAGAGACAATTTTGGATTTCGTTTCATTGCATTATCTCAAAAATTAATTATACTAATGGGAAATTGCTAATATGCTACGCGTACCATAAAGTGTCTCCGTACAACGGCTCAATATTTGAGTTTTCAAAATTTTACTAGTTAATCCGAACCGTACAACATGATCTCCATATGAATATATACTTGCAAACTAAATTTTATATTTTTTTAAAAAAAAATTACTATTTTTTAGATAGGTAGAAAATCACTTGATCTGAAAATTATGTACCATTCAGATCATGTTGAATTTGTTTCGCAAATACATATTCATATGGAGATCAAGTTGAACGGCTCGGATCGACCATTAAGATTTTGAAAACTCAAATATTAAGCCGTTGCACGGAGGACCTCTATACTGCGCGTAGCACCTTAGCCAACTCCATAGCAATGTATAATTAAGCACTAAAAAATATCTAAGTTTAAGTATAATAAAATTCACCTTTAAATTAATTATTGCATTACCTCTCTCTGCCTCCTCCAATAATGATTTTCTTATTTATTATTATTTTGATGTCCCTTGATATATATTCGCAGAAAGTCCCTTGATATATATTTGCAGAAAATTAATAAGTTTGCAAAAAAAAAATATAAAGAGAATTGTTTTATAATGAATGTGACTACTGTTTGCTTAATGTTAACAAGTCTTGAAATATTTGTAAATTTAAACAAGTTGCACTTTGCATTGAATTACGGATTATAATTTTATTATTTTACTCAACTGGGTATATATTGTGCATAGTAAATTTTGTTATTTTGAAATTCAATTTATATGTCAATTTCAATGTGATATTTATTTTGTTACTTGGAAACGATGAAAGTTATAAGCTTGTTAAATTCCATTTTACGAGAAATTGCGTTCATCTGACTTTTTAGGAAAAAAGTTCATTTTTTGTGTGCTTAAACAGAAAAAAAAATATTATATTTTTATTTCTCTTAATTTTATACAAAATTAAAGTATACGATATATTTGGTGTTTGGTATTGAAAAATATTATTATTTTATGTCAATATAAAGTTGTACAAAAATAAGGTTCTTGTGATCTTTTTACTTATTAATTATATAATAGAATTTTCGTAGTTTTACTATTTACCAGTTGATTATAATTACGGACAATATTTTGCTAGGTGGTGGTCAATTATGAACAAATATTACAGTCGGTATAAATTTTTGTTTTAAATATTCATTTAATTATACATGAAACTTTCTTTTGCGACTGCTCCTAATTTTAAATTGAAAATTTTTAAGATATAAAATGTTATAATTTTCTATTGATATTCATGAGATGATATGTAAAAAAATAATAGTTTGAATGATATTTTTCAATATATAATTATTAAAAATAGTAAATTTGTGTTTGATGAAATAAAATATGTTCTATAATATTATACCTTGAATAAGCTTAGGATAAAACACAGCACAAATTCGAAATTAATTTTAAATCTTTATTATATATGTTTTTATTTTTATTTTCTTAAATGTATTTGCAAAATCTATTGATGATTAGTTGATAGTAATCTAATAGTTCATAAACTTTAAAATTTGTAGTTGTATGTTAGAATTTTCCATTATAAAATTTGCAATTGTGATACATTTTAAATATGGTGCATACTGTTAAAATTGGCCAGAGTCAGACATGTGATGAGTGATGAAAATAGCATAACTTTATCAACACAAATTTAAACATGAATTAAACAAATTATATCAAAACTCAAACCTTATCATAAGTCCATACTATACCCAATTTTATTCACATACTCTCTCATATACTACCACTACCGTTACTTGGCACAGTTGGTACTTAGTAGTAGTATAAGTTCTCTTAACAAAAGTTTGAATTCTACATTTGTAAAAATAAAGTTTGTATGTGAATGAACAGAGCCTACGAAATACAGACTATCATAAAAGGAAGAGAAAAAAAAAAAAAAAACTCTCTCGCATCGAATGGCCAAGATCAACGGATTCAAATCTTTTTTTTTTTTCTCAAGAAGAAAAAACATCCTCTTTTCTTTCACCTGAATAGGTCAAAACCCATTACACCGCTTTAATTATATCTGAATCGTTTCATTATTCTAAAAAAAATTTATTGTAATGGAAGAAAACAAGAATGCTCATTTTCATAAAGAATTAGATTTTGAAGACAAACAATCAGTGGAGCGGAGACACATCCAATTCGAGAAGTCCATAGTAACAAGATCCGCGAATTATTTATGAATAATTCGTTTTTTTTCTGTGATGCCGAACCGAACGCTGAATTGTTCAGTTGACCGAACTTTGACCGAATTATTCCTGAATAATTCGCGAGTTTCCCGAATTTTTTCCAGATTTTTTTTTGCTCCCTTACAAGACTGAGATCTTTGATCCGAATAATACCGAATCATTTCCAAATTATATCTGAATTATTCCCGAATCACAAATTTTTGATCTCATCGAACCAAACCCAAATACCCAAATAGAAATAGTTCATTTGTCAATATGCAGAGAACTGCCTGCCTCTCAATTTGAAAAATTTATATGACCTTTTATGTAAATAGAACATGGACGGTTGCCTACTCTTGTCTCTTGTACATTTCTGTCCTATGACCTTGATTTCAAACCGTACGGATAAGGGTGAGCCAACCGGACCGCTAAATTTTGACCATCCTGAGTTTAATTCGCTTAGATCTGGTCCATAGGTTGTAGGTTTCCGATGTTAGCGACTCGACACAGGATTTGAAGGGTCTACATCTGCCACATAGAACTCACATTTGATTAAAATTAAGTGTAAGGATTGAGTTGAGCTGGCGACATCGACTTGTCGATAAGACCACGCCCGCTACTCTTTTATTTATGTTGTAAACTTACGAGTGAAAACGGATCGGATAATATCCGAGTCCGACCGTATCGTATCTGGATCCGTATTCGAAAATTTGATATGGATATTCAATATTCAATCCGTGCGGATACAGATACGGATATGATTTTGAATTTTAATTATCCGTATTCGAATATTAGATATATACCATATAGTTTAATATATATTATGAAAATATTTATGTATATATTTGCGGATATCCGATATCTGATTCGTAGCTGTCTAATATTCAATCCGTATCCATATCCGAAAAATAAAAGCGGATGCGGATATGGTTTTACCACTATCCGGTCCGTTTGCACCCCTATGTAAACTTGTAATATTTTATTAAGACTTTATTTATTGACAACCAAGTTTTTAAAAAATACTTAAAGACATTTAACGGCAACTTCTCATTGAATGATTAATTGGTTTAATACTTGTTTAATCATTATTTAACGATGATGTGTGTTCTTAGAAAAAATAATTATATTTGAGGGTTTGTAAGTGTAATCTAATTTAATTGTCCAATCTGTCTGGTTTAATTTGATGCGAAGCATTTAAATTACGAATTTAGATTTTAATAGAGTAAATACACATTGAATTTTAGTTAACATGGCAAATAAATTATGGACATTAATTTTGCATAAATTGAACCTGACTTTTTTTTAGATATGACTAAGTTAGTAATTATGTTCTAAAAGTAATGCGTCATCTTATTATTTTAAACTTTTTAAAATCAGAATTTTTTCTATGTTTGAAATTGTTAGTTCAAATATGTTATTGTATTATTTGTATTTTTTTTTATTTATAACATATTGTTATGTACATTATTTTTTTCCGCAAAACCCAATGTCAAAAAAAAAGAATATGTCGGGTAATTTTAAATTTTAACTTGGTTAATCATGAATTGAAATTGTTGTAATCCAACTGATTCATATCGATGATCTAAAAAATACATCACTAGCTTACTGGTGACAACTCACCAATTTTACATATGCATGAGAATTAAAATATCAACATGGATGTTATTTAATGAAGGATTAGCTAGGTACCTTGTGGTTAAAACACTGGCATAAGAATATAGAATAATAACTTAAAAAATAAATTGACGATTTATTTACTCCAAAAAATATAGTAACTTAAGCAAGATTCTAAATAGCAATTATAGTTTTTAAGGTCCGAAAAAACTATAGCGCAAGCATAGCTAACTATTTAGAATCATTATAAAATAAAAGCAGTTAATAGCGTTATAGCTTTTGAGATCCGAAAATGCTATAGCACAGCTATTGCGTAGCTATAACTAGCTATACATAATAAATATTAGTTATGCAGTATTACATAACTTGTTAATTGAAATAGCAAATTCATATGTTTTTGGCTCGTTTTTCTAGTTATGAATTATAATGTTTTGGGAAGTAAAGCCTCTGTTTTACTTCCCGCTATATCTTAATTTCAAAGTCTATACAGTTAGTCCAAACCATTCAACATGATTTCCATATTAAAATAAGAGATCAAATTTATATTGTTTTCAGAAATGTTTTATTATTTATTTTACTATTTTTAAACATTATTGTTTGATTGTGGACTATAAAAACAATTATTTTCAAAAAAATAGTAAAAAAAAATTCAAAATAAAATAAAATTTGGTTTTAAAGCACATTCAATGTGGAAATTATGTTGAATAGTTAAAATCAACTATTTAAACTTTGAAATTGCACAATACCAGGCAGTGTTTTGAAATTCAGTTCGTATTCGGTATGCAAGAAGGCCACTGCATACCTCATATGCGGATTTTTTATTCGGATTTTAGATGAGAATTCGTATATATAAACAAGTATACGGTAATATGGGGTATGACTCACTGTTAATATACTCTAAACCAGTATTTTTATCACTGTTAATATACTCTAAACCGGTAATATGTGGTATAAATCACTGTTAATATACTTTAAACCGGTATTTTATCACTATTAATATACTCTAAACCGGTAATATGCTCTAAACTTCATATTCGGACCGAATATAAATTTTCTATTCGAATTGCAACCGAATAGGAATATTCAGCCGAATAGACCGAATTTTAAAACACTAATACCAGGAGCTTTATTTCCCAAAGCAATGTATCCCACCTCTGTAGTACCTAGTTCTGTAAAATTATAAATATAAAATAACATTGAATTAAAATAGTAAAATCAAGTCAGAATAAAATTAAGTGGTCAATCCTAGCTAGGTGGCTAGTTCTTAAGTTTATTTGTCGTTTTGAGAAGAAATATATATTGGATCTACATATAACCACCATGTGGTCACATGAAGAGTTGCTTTACCTTCACTAACAAAAATATACTTTTAATTAACTATATATGCATGTGCCAGAACTTGACTGTTCTAAAGACCAGTGCATTTTAGCCATAGTTAATTAAATTTGATTGCTTTTCTTGGCGAAAGTTTGTTCCTATTTTAGTAGCATCATTGGAAAAAATATTGGAACTAGAGAGAGAGGCAATTGCATGCATGCATGCACCAATCGTTACAACGCACGTTTCATCTCCTTATGATTGATTGCATGGAGGTTTGAATGTAAAATATATAGTGGCCTATTGATATAGGTTTTGGATTGTAATTAATTAACTATGAGAGAGATTAATTATCTCTAAACCATGTTATGAGATTGGAGTTTTATATCCAATATCCTCCATCAGATTTAGAGGCAAATATAAATGGAGGCCAGTTATATAAATTTTTTATAGTGCAAATGAAATCAATTTACAGTATTTGTAACATTTAAAAAAAAATGAAATAAAATGGGGTCAATTGACCTCATTCTCCCTTAATTGCTTCGCTCCTGTAAATCGTCTCTTTGATGATGAGCTGTTTATAGAAAATAATTGCTTTGTAAAGAAGAATATTGTTTTTCTTCTTGTAAAATGAAAAAAAAAAAAAAATTAATCCAGAGGTGCCTACGAGCTTGGGTTAATGGGGTGGAAACGGATCAGTTATAAATTAAATAGTGGTGAAATAGTATCTGTATATATTTTTTTTAATATATATCGATATAATTACAAATAGATTCATACAAAACTATTGGTTAAATTTGAAAAATAGAAAGAAAAAAATCATACAAAACTTACAATGCATAAAACCATAATTGTGAAGTATTTTTTGTTATCTATCAAAAAAACTATTATAAATAACAAACATCTACCCACTTTTATAAAAAAAAAAATATTAATAACTAAAATCAATATATACAAGCATAGATTCATCAGATGTCTTCATTTTCTATACTTTCATCACGCCTCCACTTCTAATTTTCTAATAATAATAATTGTAAAACCCAATGTGTCAAAATAAATCATAGATTAAATGTGATCTATATTGCATCTACATAAAAAAAATATTACTTCTAATTTTATTAATCAATATGTTTGAAAATCAACATTTAGAAATTATCTAAATCAGTATATTTTGTAACTACTGATACAAAATAAAACAAAGTCCAGTGTTATAATGTTTTACATGTAAATAGAAAAAAAAATGATATATATCATACCTAACAATATTATTTTATTATTTGTGTTTAAAATTGAAGCTATTAAAATTTTACACATCAACTATGCATTAAGAAAAGCATGTAAACCCTCCTCATCTACTATGCATTATCCAAATTTCTTAAAAAATAGAAATACATACAATTATTTATATCCAGATAAGTATGTTCAACTATAATCATGCTTGTATCGATCTAATTCATTAAAAAAAGTATATCGAACTAACTTCAAATGACGAATTCAAAACCGTCAAACTAATATACTTCATGATTGATATTTACACATCAAACTTGTATATCACATGTTTAGGCATTTGGTATAATACTAGATTTTTTTTTTGTTTACTTGTTTATTTAAACTTTGTACTTGGTTTTTGTTATGAATGAAACCGGTAATTATTTTCACTTTTCATAAAAATATGAAGGGGTCTATTTAGAAAAATCATTATATCATTAGCCATTTGAATTGACTTGAAATTCTTTTGTCCAATTTATGTCAAGAAGGGCCTTTAATTTCTGTCCAATTAACATACTGAAATTTCACCGGAGTATGTGTAACATCCCAAAAGAAAAAAAAAAAAAACTTTTAAGTCATGATTAATAACAGAAATGTTAGACCCACCATTGAAAAAATATTTCTATTTCATTAATAAAAAAAAATTAGATGTCGTCCCATGAAAGAGTTTAAATGGAAAAAATAATCATTTCATCGATTCTTCCACATTAGCATATTAGACAATTTCTTATTCAAATTAAGTCGGATCGAAACCGTCTTATCAGTGTCAAAATGTACATATTTCTTTTTATAAAAATGAGCATAGCTCACCAATTCCATTACCAGAACTAAAAATTTCAGGATTCGGTACCGATCATGTTATTACAGCCAAAAACCAAAATAAAAATTATACATCAAGAACAAAATAACCCTAGCATAAGAACGAAACACATAATAAAAGATACATCCCAACATCCTTCCAACAAACTATATTATAAAACAATCCAAAATTAAACTACTCAAATAATTCCTACACTAAATTTTCTATTCATTCACTTTGATGCATGGTTGAATCAAAATATACATAAATAATTTAAATTTATGAAACTGTTTAAATCTATTTAGTTTTAAATTGCTCATACAAATTTCAACACAGATTGAATAGTTTGAATCCGACTTTAAATAATTTGTCCAAAATCTTTGAACAAAACTCAATTCTTCTCGATAAAATGTTCTCTAAACTAAAATCTCAAATTTTGTGAATGACTCTTAAAACTTGGGATTGTGGTTAATTAAGATTAGATTATTGAGAGCTAGGCTGGATTTGGATTTGACTATTTAGTTGATAGAGAAACACAACGTGTATTGGTCAAACAGCACACCGTTTAACCCAATTATACGATTGTCACTCACATGGTTATCCCTAAAAACTAGGAAATGGTATTCTCTGCGGAGTTCCTACGGAGCTTTTAATCTGGTCCGTTCGTTTTGATCAGACGGACCAAATCAAATTTTGATATCAATCTCAAAGAAAAATTAATGCTTGTCCTCCATTATTACTGGCTGAGAATAAATCTGGACCGTCTGATCAGCTTCGTAGAACTCTGCACCTTAAAGCTCCAGAGAATATTTTTCCTAAAAAACAGTGTACACGTGTCATAAATATGATCAATCCAAGTAGAAGTTATCCCCTATGGTCAAGGATTCCCCCAGAATTATCCGAATCTGGTCTCCTTAATCTTAACAAACTTCCATTCATGAAATTTTATATTACACTTCTTTAATTATATATATATATATATATATATATATATATATATATATATATATATATATATATATATATATATATATATATATATATATATATATATATATATATATGAGTCTTACATATACCCTGTTCTTATTATAAATAATTAAATATCTATTTACCATTGTCAATTTACTTTGAACGAATATATATCTGCCGAAGTCTGAAATTGCATGCTGTTTTCCCTCCAGAGGGGCGTAATATTAAGACATATTAAGAGTGAGGCTATATATGGTACATTGTAATGTGTATATGAGTATGTGCTATGAATTTATTTTTCTGTTTTCAGAATTCAAATAATTGTGTCAAATTGTTCAACATGGTCTTCATGTAAAAATATACTTACCGAACAAAATTTACCATTTTTGTTTATTATTTTATTATCTTTAGATAAGTAGAAAAACACTACTATGTGTTGTTTTACTATTTACTTTCCTGTCAGTTCGGATTAACTATTTAAACTTTAAAATAAAAATAAGAATTCATAACACATACTTACATGTCTATTGCAAAGCACCATAGTTTCACTCTAATTTTAATTATAAACTAACTAAAAGAATAAATAGTAAAGTAGGGAATTGGGAATTAATAATATTTTTTAGTGTTGAGAACTAGCTTTTGGTTTAGTGGCTAAGACACATAGTCTCTATGTGAGAGATTATGAGTTCAAAACTAGTATTAAATAGTTGAGTGAAGCAAGACAGATAACAAAGATAAAATGAGGTGGTGTCGAATACATGGAACTGACAGGGAAATGATAAGCACCAAACAAGGCTAACAGTAGTGGTCAAATAACATGAGAGGTTGATAATGAAGCAGCGCTACAGAGAATTGGACCGAAATGCTGCGCAGTTGTCATTTTAAAGCCAATATTTGTTCCTCATTGCTTATGTAGTGTACTATCAATGATCAGATTGACACGAATACATAAATAATTGCGCTCATGGCCCATGCATACTGGTCCATACCTAGGACTTAATTATCAAATACGAACACATTTGAAAATCATCAGGTAGAGGACTGATATTCTTTATCGTCTTCTATAAGCTAATTTAGGGATGTAAAAAAATAAGTAACGTTGTGATCCGATACGGCACAACACGATAGATGTCTTTCACGTATTGTGGCTCGCGTATCATGTGTTGTGATTATTTATATGACATGATTATTTTAAAAACAAAATGGCATGGCACACAAACTAGTTTGGTAACGGCACAGCAAGTCACACAAGTCACACGTGATCAGGATTGTTCATTATCAAATAGTGAATCTTGGATAAATTAACTTAAATTATAAAAAAAAAAAAATTAAATGTGACCAAACGTGACAAACACCTTGGTTACGAATTGACCAACGTACTGTGACCATCCCTCCAAATTTGATCATGACACAACACTTTAAATCTAACTTAATCACGACACAACACAGCATAAGCCGAGTCACGGCAATGCGTGCATTTATTTCCCTAAGCTAATTGTTTCTCTACAACCACCATTTAGGATATCAAAAATATTTCTTGTGGTGGTATGCGTTAATACAAGCATTTTCCATATAATGGGATATGTGCGATCGCATAGATGGTAATGATTGAGATAAGATAGTGTTTAACTATGTTAATTAATTTTAAACAGTTAGTATGTATAGCCCCTGGCCCCTGGGCCTTGTAAGCTAGAGTTGTTATCAATGTATTACCACCAATCACTATCAAAGTTGATAAAATGTCAATTTTAATGGCCTAACAAGCCAGCTACAAGGAGAGTACTTGCACAAGTCTCAGAAAGCACCTTTGGTTTCTCTCGTACTAGAGACAATTACAGGACCATTTCTATAGCACTAATAGCATTTGCACAACATTGTCCCGATCACTAAAATGACACTTCTCTTTCTGTTATAATATTTAGACATGTAATTAGCAGAGAGTTAGAGGTGTTGTAAAAAAAATAGTTCATTTTTTAATACAATCATTAGCAGACAACCTGTCAGCTAACCTTCAAAAAACAATAATGACATTTCTACATTAGTTGTCCACTTTCTGACAAAATTTTCGCACAACTTCAATTATGGCTTTTCCTATTTCAAGCTTTATCCAACTAGAATAAAATAGACATTACTGTGAATTTACAAAACTAATGTACTAGAATAATTTCTCTATACAACCTTTTCTCATGAACTATAACACAAGTTGAATTGATTTATTAGGAAAAAGAATCAAACAAAATCATCATCAGATATATCAGAAGAAAGATGCCTCCGTTTGGGTGTGGAATGATTTTCACAATATTTAATTGGTTTATTCAAGAAAGGAGGCCTATTTCGCGGTGTCCTCAATGATTTAGGGTGAACTTTAGTTGACGAGTGTTGCAAAATTGGGCTGTTCTTACTTGAGTGTAATACGGGAAGTGAAGATTGTTGCATTTTGAGTTGTGCGGATGGATTCTCTGCTTCACATTTTGGTATAGGTTCAACTGGTACGAGCTTACCATCTACTTGATTGGTGAAAACAAAGCTGATCTGTAAAAACCAAACAAAATAACATTTCAATTTTCAAAGAAGACAATTGTAGGTCCAGTTGAGCACTTTCTAGACAAATTGAAGAAGTTGAGTGAGGCTTTGGTAATATGCATATTATGGATCGTCCCGTGCTATGGATCCATGTCTCAATTTTCAAAGTTCAAACAATCCATCTGAACCATTAAACATGATCTCAATATGAAAATGTACTTGCAGACCAGATTTTACATCTTTTAGAATACTTTTACAAATCTTTCAGATAGGTAGAAAATCAGTTTTTGGATGGTCCAGAATTTTCAAAGTGATTCTCTACCTATCTCAAAAAATTATAAAAATAATACTATGGTCTGCAAGTACATTTTCATATGAAGATCATGTTGAATGGATCACTCCGACTGTTTGGACTCTAAAAATGAAGATATGAGTCCATAGCATAGACCGTTGTGTAATATGCATATTACCATAGCCTCTCGCTCAAAGAAGTTTGTTATAATTTCTTACATCATCACCAGCAGAGGATTGAAGGATACTATCAGGCACAGTTGATGGATTCGAGTGATGACCCCAACTCATCAAGTCTTCCTCCAGAGGTGTCCCAATCTGAAATAACTCAAGTAACATGAGACAAGCAAAAAGAAAACAATCATGACTTCTGGAAGTTTACTTCATTCAATGTTTACTTTATTTGCGCTTCTCTTTTTATGACCAAATGACATAAGACAGACATGAGATAGTCACAGAAGTAAGATCTGACAAGCTATTGATATCTTTGCAAACAACCACCATTCAATTAATTATATTATTACAATACAATTTGCATATTGAAGACAATTGTAGGTCACTAAGACAAAATTTTAACCTGTTTCTCGTATCTTTTTTGTTCATGCAAGCATCCAGAAATTTCAGCAAAACCGCCAATGTCGCCATCCCCAGACCCCGTGATAATATCACTTGCACTGTTATCACCTTTGGTTGTATTGTTATCATCCTGACATCTTGGGCACTTCATGTTTTCATGTATTTCAGATCTGCATGAGTTTTGGTAGCAAATTAAAAACTCATAATCTATGTTTAAGCAGAGGCCTGAGCGAGGAGTGAGGATTTGTGCAAAATATATACCCCCCCCCCCACACCCCAAAGGCATATTCCTGAAAAATAATGTCCAGAATTTCATGTTTACCCACTAAAATACTAATAATATCATATGTATCCCTGAAAAATGCAAGATATGATAGACGCCCCTACAAAACAAAAAATTATCACAAATGCGCCATAAAACAACCAAAGTACCATCATTAACCTTACTATTACTCACCAAAAAAACTCTGAATCTAATAAATATTAAATAACTTTAACACTGATTCATACCCAGAGTGAAATTACACAAGTTGATTTATCCCTGCAATTAATCAATCTTGTATTGCTAAAATAAGGAGTGTCATCTGTGTTTTTTGGCAGATATGCATAGTAACATTATACTTCAAATGTTGCAGGGTTGACATTATATGTTAAGATTTTACACGAGTACACATGAAATTAAGCCAAGAAAAAGAAAAAAAATAAGAACAAAGACAATGTCAGTGTAGTTTCATATAACATCTGTTCAATGTTCAATAAACACCTATAGCATTATTTGCAGATAATACCCAAGTTATAAAAAAATGATCAAGCTGCCCTCAATTTGTAAATATAGACTCGCCAGATTATTTCCTGTATAACTAATTTAAGCCCGAAAGCCAAAACTTTAATCTGCTTGGCTTGCTTATTATTCAATTCGGGCTTAACAAAAGTTATGTTTCTGGAGTTAGCGACAGTAAAGATTTAAAATAATTTTCTACAACATATATCCTAGTGGTTACCAAAAATTGCAAAGAATGTTGGGGTGCGGGGTGCTAGATTCAAACATGTGACATGCAAAACAAGTATCATATGTTCATCTAGCTTGTCTATTTTGCTTTAATTCAAATGTAACCGAGTTAATAATAATAATGAAAAAAAAGTACAAGTTAATAGTACCTGATATCATCACGAAATGTGAAAAGATCTCGTAGATCCTCTCTGGAAAGAGAATTTCCCTGCAAAGAAGAAGAGTTTATTCCAGTGAGAAATTAAGGAGTGCTGAGAAGAAAAAGAAACAAATTACAAAAATGCCCATGAAATACATACCTTCTCCTCGCTGTCAACATTTCCCTGTTGAATTACTTTCTGAAGCCCTTCTTTTGACATTTGACGCTGATACACCTGGCATATAATTTTCATCATTTAGAAAAGGACACCTGATATCAAGTTATATACTAAATTAACAAGTTTCATGAAATGATAGATTACTAGAGCATAATACCTTCTCCTCAATAGTTCCTGTGCTCAGGAACCGGTAGATATAAACTCTCTTTTTCTGACCATCTCTCCACACTCTTGCAGCTGCCTTCTCGCAGAAACAGAAAATGCAACAAAATTAAGGATTTAAGGGTCCAAAATAAGGAAATTTTGCAAAATGTGTAAAATACTATATAATAGGGAAAGCTAATGGCTCAATTGACATAGTAGTACAAACTTTCCATACTAAAATGTCAAAAAAGGCAATTTTAAGAAGCTTAAATAGCTATGTACCAATCATAATTGAAAAGGTTACAAATTCATTTGCTGATTTAACTCTAAGTGCACCAGATAATTAAGAATAAGTGATTTTTCTGAATTCCTGCACAGGTCTTGATTTTGTGAGTAATAAAAGGAGGGCATTTTGTTCACAAGTGGTTGAAAAGTACAGGCTTGTTATCAAACTCTTTGCAAAAGAATATCCTCATTAGATTTTGTGACACCTAATTACCTGTTTATCATTTGCTGGGTTCCAGTCAGGATCAAAGAGCACCAAGCGATTGCCTCCTATTAAATTGAGTCCACAACCGCCAGCCTTGCTGCTCAGTAAAAATGCAAACTCATCCTACCACCAGGAAAAAACAATTTAAGTAATCATGAAAAAACTATAAGAATTAGAAACAGTGCCTTTTATTTAACTTTTGTACACCTTAGATGGATCATTGAATTGATTCACAAGCTTTTGTCTTTTGCTAATGGAAGTGGTTCCGTCTAGCCTTACAAATGGGTATCGCCTCTCCCGGCATAGTTGTGCAAACAGATCCAGCGTCTGATTAACATCAAATTAACAAGTGCGCTTTGAGGGAAAAATGATAGGGAGAATTGAAGAACAATAGAGAGGAACATATAATCACCTGAGTGTAATTTGATACAAGGACAATACGGTCATCTGTCCTCTGACGTAGGTGGCCCAATAACCGAGCTAAGACATGCATTTTGCCAGATAGCTCTACCCACATCCCTCCCCCACCAGTCCATGCTCCAGATCTTGCAAGTGAAGGACCATTAATCACTTAAAAGTTAAAACTATTGTATGATAGCGAAATAGAATATATATATATATATATATATATATATATATATATATAGTTGGGCTATTGTGCTTCATGAAGTAAATGACATTTTTTACTTCATGCTCAAATTTTGCAATTTTGGAGTTCAAACGCGATCCGAACAGTTCAACTTGATCTCCATATTAAATTGTGCTGGAAGACCAAATTTTACATTTTTTCAAATTTTTTTACTATTTGTTTAGAATTTTTAAAAATCACTGTTTTTTTATGGTCCAGGAATTTTCTGAAAAACAGCAATTTAAAAAATTCTAGAAAAATAGTAAAAATTTTCCAAAAAATGTAAAATTTTGTTTCCAAGCACTTTTCAATATGAAGATCATTTTGTACTGTTCGGATCAACTTTTTAAACTTTAGAATTGATGATATGAGCGTGAAGTAAAACTCGTATTTTACTTCATGAAGTACTGTGTGTGTGCATGTGTGTAGTGTTGCTAGGTAAAGGCGACAGTGCAAATCAATAACATCATACATTTTATATTTCTTTCACTATTTTTATGGATATGACAAAAAATCACCGATCTTGAAAATTTAAACCATTCAGTAGTACCGCTTTCTTCCGATCCAAAAAAAACGAAATTTGATGGTTAAAAAGAACTAAGAGAAATAATCATGGCCCACTATAAGAGTTTGAGTGTGAAGACCACATTGAACAACTTCCATTGGTCATTTGAATCTCAAAAATAAAAATCTGATGTTGTAGCACCAAAGCTGGCATCGTGTTCTTATTAAATAGATACCTTCCAGAAAATAGCTCTGGAGGGAAAAATTGGAGGCAATTGTCGAAACCCGAAGTCCCTGAACTGCTACTTTTCATTGTGTCATAAATAAGCTGCAACAAAAGAATCATTAGTAAACTAACTATTTGTTCTACCAGGATAAGACCTCAAATAAGGCAACATTACAAGAGCCAAATGAATCAAATTCAATGCCAAAGTTGAGATGCATGCTTAGAACTAAACTTTACAGATACCTTAGGATGGTTGCAAAGCTTTTTCAGATTAGTTATATAGGCTAAAATAGCAGACCGTTTTGCATCTTCCGATATGAGACGTCTCACCTAAAAAAACAAGAATTTGTTCAAATAGTAGTTTGATAAGCAAATATACTGAAACAATTCTGTACTAACCAGGCAAGATCAGACTCACATTCTTAGACTGTATGAAGTGTTTATACAATGTGATCTGTAAATGAGTCAGCTTGCAACACACCACTTCAATTATCTATATTTGAAACAGCAAGTTAACTATGTCAGTAAATATCAGTAGAACTTCTTATCCATTAAATCCATCCAAGTAATAATTAAGTTTTCATTCCAAACTGCCCACCCCCCCCCCCCACCAAAAAACAAAAACAGAGAGAGATCGCCTGGCAGCTGCTGTCAGCATTTCAAAAAAAGAGATAGAGAGAGAGAAAGGGAAAGAAAAGAAAAGAAAAATTAAAAATAATAGATGGTACAAAATAAATAAAAATGAAGTTGTGTTTATTTAACATAGGAACAAACTTGTTTGCTGTCAAGAAAATGAAAAAGAGAAAAAGCACTAACCTTTGGTGGTAGGTGGTTTGACAGTAGTGTATTTGTTCGCCTCAATATGAACTAAAATTTCCATAGTTAACCAAAAAAAAATATGTCAAATATAATTGAATTATAATTTGAGAATTAAAAACATGATGAAAAATTTTATATTTTGGTATAATTAGCTGCATAAATGAAGTACCTGATTTACTTTGGAACTAAGCTCTGACGATCTCTCAGCACCCAATTTCTTTTCTTCTGAGGTGGCCGTTGGCTCTCTTCCACTAATTATTGGTGCCTTCACTCAAAGAAAGCAATGAATTTTGCTCAATAATACAACAAACTCATTATAAAAATTGGAAATTTAAAGGATCGTATAGATTTGGAAAAACAAGGCAAATAATTTGAAATATGGGCAATAGAATAAACTTGCTTCAAAGTACCGACGGAAGTAGGAGGCATCCCCTAAAATTCCAGGATTAGTGAAATTCACCATGGAATAGAACTCCTCAAGATCATTCTGTAGGGATAAACATAAAGTGTTAGTAACGAGACACATATTTAACTTTCCAGACCAGGTTATTCAAGAGTCTGTGTCCTCTAAGATACCTCAACTTTTCAGTTTATCTAAAGCCAGACCAAATTTTTTTCAGTGCTTATCCGGAATACAGGGGGCAGTATTATTGTGTTTTGAGATTCCTGCAGAAAGGATTTGAATGGTCTGGATTTTCCACATATCAACTCAAAGTTTGAGATATCTCAGGGTAAGCGAATTGGTTATTCGAGGGGCAAGATTAAAAACAGAAATTGATGCTTTAATAAGAGACAACCTGCATTGGAGTTCCAGACAAAAGAATACGCCTTTTACAAGGAAGAGCTGCCAATGCCTAGAAAAGAACAATGACAACATAAGAGGAGTATTCTCGTTGTAACTTGAAACATGATAGAATTGATGTTTTGTTTTGTTATGTTATTATGTTTAGATATGTTAGTAAATATGGGCTTTGGAGGAAAAATTGATTTTGCAGAACATACCAGTATCAAGGCTGTTCACCCAGTATACCACACTGAAACACTATACACTATTTTGAACCTGTATTGACCAGATATTTTTCATGCAAAGTTGAAAAGTTTTTCTTGTGCGTGAGCAACAGAGATCTAGAAAGCATTTGATTTGAGTTTATAAGATTGACCTTATTTGTAAGTGTTTGGTCGTTCTTCAGCCTATGGGCCTCGTCGCATATCAGGAGGTCACAGCTATCGGGTCTATCAAATTTTGCAGAATGCATCCTAAATGTCTCATAGGAAATTATCAACACCTGGAACAAAATCATCATAATAGTATAATATTAGATCCACTGAAAATCAAACATTTTGGGCGATAACATAATAGATGTACCGAGAGATGAATAAAATTAGTGCAGGACAAGAATTGCAAAATGCCAATATTATATTGGCAACAAAAGTTCAGTTGAACCATTCTTTGTTTCATAAGTAACCCAATTAAAACTAGTTACCTATTAAGCCAAGATAACAAAAAAGAAATGACAAAAAGAAAAAGAAAAAGAAAAAAACAAATGAAAATGTACCAAACAATTGACATTGACACAAGCAAGACTAGGGGCGTAGCCAGGAATTGGTCCAAAGGTAGGAAAAATTCCATAGTAAAAAAAAAAGGACTGGCAGCACAAAATTGAACTCTTAAGGTAGGCAAAAATTGAATTCTAGGGTAGGCAAAAGCACACATAAATATGGATCTAAGCTTAATTTTCAATACCGGGGACTGATTTTCAAATTCCAGGGTAGGCAGTTAGCCTACCCCTGCCCCAATGTGACTCCACTACTAAGCAAGTCGGTACCAAAAATGCAGCACCTGAACCTGCAAATATCTTAAAAGGCAATAATCGTTAAATACTCGAGGGCTTGAAAGAATTTACCTGGAAACGACTACATGGTTTCAGAAAACTATCAATTCCAGAAAGAACATCTGCACGAGTACTTTCGCAAAGAGCGAGCAGCAAAACTCTTCCCCCGAGCCACTTGTTTATTTCGGACTCCCAATTGCTAACTAGGCTTGTAGGAGTCACAATTAGCGCCCTCTTTACAATCGGCTTTCCATCAAACCCCTGACGAAGAAGAGTGTATAACAGTGTAATTGATTGTAACGTCTTTCCCAAACTGCATGGTTTAGAGAAAACGGTCATTGCTAGCATACAACATTACGCAGAGCATGATTTTGAAAGAAATTAGAGATAACAGAGAGCTATGCTATTACCCCATGTCATCGGCAAGAATACACCCTGAAATACCTTCGGCACCCGACAACCCAGAAACACAGTCAAACATGAACTGAACTCCTTCTCTGCAATTTAAGTAGGTGGATGGAATTATAATCAAACTCTAGATCGCAGTTATATTAACATTATTAGTGAACAACGGGTGCAGAAATCAAAAATTTCAACAGGGTGTATATTTTGACTGTACGTCTTAAATAAGAGAAAACCAGAAATAAGGTGTTTGTCATTTAACTTTCTTTTTCAAAGATATGTTGTGTCTTTATTTTCACCTAATGACCCCTTAATTACCAAGCTACTTGATACAACTTTTCCTACGTTTAACTTATACTTTACTAAGAAGGTACAAAAATCTTAATATTCAATGTGGTTCTTAAAAATCAATAGGCTGGATGTTTCATACAATATTTTCATTATATTTATTTTGCGTTGTTTTGCCTCATAGTTGCTTTTTCTTTTTTGTGGGGCTGGTTTCTAAGAAAATACCTTTGATGACGTCGTAGATAACGAACTAGCAATGGATCAACGACAATCATAGTCGAATCGATGCCGTTCTCCTTATCACTCTCCTCTGAATGCCACAGGATCAAAGGCTCGACACCTGGAGGAAGCTCCTCGCTCTTTTCTAAACTATCCTCTCCACTAGAAGAAACCGGCAACTGAGGTAGTAAATTACATATAGGGGTCAATGGCTGCCCTGAGCCCCATGGGACAAACCTTCTTCGAGCCAAAAGGCGCCGTGCCAGCTCTTCATTACGGTTTCTGTAACCCTTTTCGCACGGTGGTTTGAAGGGTTTCCTAGCGATTGCGGCTGCTTCAGATACTGAGAGAATTCTAGGGATCAGAGGCTGCCGTTTTACAACGAGATTTCCCCTGGCAAGTCAATGTAAACATTTTGTAAGTGAGACCATATAATGCAAACTGCAAGCACACCAACTATAAGAATACCCGAAAGTACAATCAAACATAACAAAAAGAAAAGATAGCACTAATTACTACTTTGCAAGCAAAGCTGGGGTGTTCCTAAGTTGTCAAAAATACTCATGAGTTAAACCTTTTATACAGTTCAGTGAGCTTCAAATGAAGGATCTGAACAACTGGTTGTTATTTCTATCATGAGTGCCACATGTAAGTCGCAAATTCATAATCTTTTAGTTCTTTTCATATTGAAAATTGTCGAACAAATGGGCACACAAAAGGAACTTCTAGCCTTCACTTCTCTTAATCTTGTTGTACAGACAAGCTTGAAATTTTGCAAATTACATGTATCACTTGCAATGCAGATCAAGATCGGCAGTTAAAATTCGTCATATAAAGTCAATTCAACATTTAAAGGTATAGCTCAAAAACTTCCATCGCGAGCTTAGAAAACACTAGCTCTACTCATTCTAACACCTGGTACTGTACTAATCATATTGGTGAGATATACTCATAGAATTAAACAACCCCCTGGTAAGAAGATAGTTCTTAATAATAAAATTGAAGCAATAATGAGGGCACTGTGACATAACTGATAGAAATTATAATAATGAGGGAGAAGGGTGGTCCAATGGGCATCAGAACAAATTCAGTTCGATGCCCGGTCGGAGCCATCAAGTTCTCATCAAGATCCATGTGCATTTAATCCATACCAGAATCTTAAAGTTATGCGCACAAATCATGATGCGTATCGGACAGCTCCGACCAGACATCGGACCAGCCCGGCTTGGCTGCTTCCCAGTAATGAAGCTCAACTAATCCCAGTCAAACCATTAGTAACTCTATTTTAGGCGTTAAGGTCCTACATTTTGTAAATCTCTTTCTAAGAGGCAGCAAAAGTTGATTGATTTGACCACCTGATAATAAATAAGAGGTAGTGAATTCATTGATTGATTGATTATAGCAAGCGTCCATTGTCAGTTTAGCATAAGTTTGCTCGAAATCATTGAAATGAGGGCCGAGGGGCGAATTCTCCATTACCTAACCAAATCAGCAACATTTTGAGACTTCCGCTCTTGATCGGATGGTAAATAATCCTCCCCTCCGCCTTCCTCTTCATTGCTACCGTCATGATAATCCTCGTCTGCTTCCACTCCGCCGTCCGATTTAGCAGAATCCGAATCCGAGAAGACCTCGATCTCTCCCTCCTCTTCTTGTTCCTCTTTCATCCGGGAAGCCATTGTGAGAATCTCAAAGTCTCAGTTGAGACTTGAGAGAGGAGAAGCGGGAAACTGTGAATTTTGGCACTTGAGAGTTGTGATTTGTGAATGACACTGGATCAATTTTGGCGGTAAGTGGGACGAAATTTGCAAAATTCTTCTCGCTTTGCGTTGGTATGTATTGACAGAGCTGTTTTGGTTTAAGAAGTGCATCAGCTGTATATTTTTTATATGTTCTCTATCGATCTTGCGCTGCTTTAAGCTAAATTAGCTCCGTTAATATATTTACGCGATAATGGGAATAAGCTGGTTTATCAGCATTTAATTTTGATAATTATTACGTAATTAATGTTAAACACCTTTCGCAGTTAATTTACTAAAAAATAAAATATATTGATAGTATTATAATAATTAAAGTATTTATAATTTATTGTTTTTTTATTTGTAGAAGTTTATTGTTTTCAACGTAAGACATTAACTAAGGTCAAGTTTAGTTGTGGCACAAGTAGTATTGTAAAACCTTTTTATTTTACATTTAAGTCGTCAAAATAAATAAAAGAAGGAATAAGATAAACTAAGAAGTAATTTAATTCAAAATAAGTTATTCTATTTTTTAAAACAAATTAATTTATTTTACACTTTCTGTACTTGTAGGGTCTATCGTAATAAATAAATTCATTCTTCAACGTTTTATTCCTTCACATAAATAAATTCACATCATATATTAAGAACCCAGCTAACAATCCCCGGAAAATTTTCGGATAAAACGAAAAATAACTGGTAAACCAATGCAACCAATCCGGTAAACCAATTCACTTAAACCTATATATTTATTCAATGAATGCGGAACTTCTAGCGACTTTTCCAAACACAGATTATATATCCATGTGTTCCTCCTAAAACGCATGGTTCCCACGAAACAACCTTCTAGAAGGTATCCAATGAAAATGGCAGTTAAAAAAACTGAGACCACATTCTAGAAAGTATCTAATAGAATTTACATGTGGACCACCTTGAAAATTTACAATTGGACTTTTAATTTGAGCCCACTTGTAAAAAGATTTGAGCAAGATTTGAGCCCACTTGTAAATTCTGTATTACAGTTTTTAATTCTGTAAATTGCAACTGTAAAATTAAAATTAAAATAAGAGAAATAATCAATTTCGAATTATTATGATAGTATAACTGCAACTATATAATTAAATTAAAAATTATACATAAGAGAAATAATCAATTTAAATTTGTAAAAAAAACATCAAAATTAAGCAAAATTTGTAACCAACTGTAAACGTATTGCATAAATTATGGAAATAATTCAATATATTCTTTACAAAAATATCTATCATTCTATGAACATAACGTCTCATGATTTTGCTCACGACTTACACCAGTTTTGTTCACATCAGTTAACACCTAAACTACATCACATCATCACTTGAATTGTCAACAACATCATCCAACAGTACTTTACATTATTTAATTCCAAATTACAAACTATGTAAATGTAAACCATAAATTCTGTAAATTAATGCACCAACTTCTGTAAACATATTCATTAGATTCTGTAAACATCTCTGTATAATTCTATAACAATAACACCTCATGACTTTTCCCAGTTTTGTTCACCCAACATCAAAATTCAATTACATCATACTTTGTATTCTAATCAACATCACTTGTTATTTCATTCCATTTTACATTCTGTAAACCTATCCAAAAAATTTCTGTAAAGAAATACTATACATATCTATCTATAATTCTGTGACACCATAAATTCTTAGACATTTTCACGTTACTTTCGCACACGCTGTAGATTATTCTGAGGATGGGACAGAAGTCTCATCGCCAGTATAATCCTTTCTTTTGTAATGTCCTGCTGCAAAAATTCCACAGTAATATCAATCTTATTTCAACGCAGGGATAATTAATTACAAAAGAAAAACATCATAAGTTAGTAACCTGAGAAAAATTCATAGGAGTATCAGTTATCACGTTGTACACATAACGTAAGACAAAAATTGCACAATCATGGGAATCATGTTGTTTCGGGCAATTCTGACTTTGAAAAACAATGCTGTTCTTTCAGTATTTATCCCCTGACAAAAAAAAATCAACAGTAAAATAAATCTCTATAGGAATAATGAATAAGTATTGTATACAAAATATTATAGTTGTATATTCAAATACTCACGAAGACGCCAGCTGAGAAAATCATCTAGCCAGCTTGTTGTATGCTAATGACAGGTCAAATATGATGAATTTTTCTCCCCGGCAGAAGTATAATATAGAACTCTTTTTTCCTGGCAAGTCGTATGCGGCAAGGACCCAATGCTCCTTTGCACACATTGGAACAAAAAGGCATCTGATTTTTTCAAACTAATCGGAAAATAACTGCGGCATGTTTTTCAGAGCTGTCTCATGGTCATACATGTGCAGTACACTCTGTATGACAAAAAAAACATTAAGTAATGTTATATGTTTTTATGTAAATCCTGTATACATATCATAGAAATCCTGTATAAATATGATATAAATCATGTTTACATATAATATAAGACCTATAACATAAGACATATCACATAAATCATGTATACGTATCAAAAAAATCGTGTATATATATTCAATTAATCCTGTATACATATTTGATAAATCCTATATAAATATTTGATAAATCATGTTTACATATAATATAAGACCTATAACATAAGACGTATCAAAAAAATGCAGCACAAATTGTAGCAGTACAATTAATATAACTGAAGAAATTAACTTACTACGATGTAAGGAGATATAAAGAACCATGGATGCCTCACAGGTGTCTCCAGCTGCATGACATGTAGTACCAGCTCAAGAAGCTACATGAAACAGCATGAAATACATGGATGAAGAACTAATTAGTATCCTATTCAAGTTGAACAAGTATGAAATACTAAATTAAAATTTATTACCTTACTAGAAATATTTGCCTCAGGCACCATCAAATCTGTCAAATATTGAACTATGCAAAAAACATGCCCTGCCAACCTGTGCTTGAAAGCAATATCCTTATCTACCACCTTCTTCTGTTTAATTTCGGCCCACCAGTCGTCAAGTATGCTGGTCATAATATGACACCTTCTCCCTATGTTTGTACATATACTGTTTCGGCAGGGGCGGCTTCTCAACCAGCAGGTCACCTCGATCACCAAAAAGAGAATTGGCAAATGACCAGTGAGCATCATAATCCTTGAATTTAATCCACAGCATCTTTGGGCTAACATAACTATCTTTGAAGTTAATCCACAGCATCTTTGGGCGAGGTGGCCTATAATTTTCACTCACAACAATGTTGAGATATTCAGCTGGTAATTTGCGAACATTTTCAGCTGGTGGTATGTCAACATTTGCAACCTTTTCCTTCTGTGTCTTTCTGACAATTGGTTTTGCTTCCTTTGGCTTTTGTGCCTTAGTCTTCCTCGCCACCATTTTTCTACATTTCTTAACTTCATTCACTGGTATCTTCTCAACAACCTTTTCCTGAAAATTATAAATTATATTTTCTAAATATATGCTATACCCAATTTAACTTGTAACAATTATATAATTCTTTACCTCTTGAATAACTTCTACCACTTCTGGACTTTTTCCTTTTGTACAAAATTTGCAAGGTTTTTTTGCTACCCTAGTCCTGTCTCCAACATCAATAACTTATAAATTACCAAAAATATTCTGTAAACATAATCAAATGAAGCTATACATAGATTGCAAACAGATTCTAACAAATCAAGTAAAAATAATAATAAATTCATGTAGAACATACTAAGAATCAGAACAAATACCTCATGATTTTCATTATCGAATTTGTCATTCTTGTTCTCTAAAATTAGCACGTCAGCTATATCTTCAGTTCTATTATCAACAACATCATGCAATAGGACTTTCTGTTCTTCACATCTATCACCAGCAACTGCATCCAAAATTAGGTCAATACCCAATTCATCTTCTATACCCTTTATCCCTGGTTCCTTCTTTACTGTCACACAAACATCTTGTTCCTCAACAAACATTGTGTCATGAATTTGTTTCTCACCCTGATCCAAATTTTGTTCTTTTGCCATTACAATCACATCCAAATTTTGTTCCTCCACTGCCTCACCATCAACATCAACACTGTCCTCCACTGCCTCTTCAGAACTGTGTCAGACCTATCTTAAGACTAAATGAAGGTTGGCTTCCATCATTAGCTTCCTTCTGACGCTTGTAGACTTTTTGACGTTCAACTAGTGTAGTACTACCAAAACTCAACTTCTTCTTTTTTTATAAAACTAATAGGAGTATTCACTATATTGGTAATAGGTACTAGAGGAGTATTCATTATATCGGTAATCGGTAACAGGAGTATTCACTATTGCAAACAGATTCTAACATAGATTACAAACTATTTCCTACAATTCTGTGAATATACCGACGTGAAACAATTAACAACATTGTACAGATATCACAATTGACAGCAATTATGAACATACAAACTATGTTAACATTATAAATTAATTCTGTACAAATAATACAAAAATCCTGTAAACCATTTTGTACAATTCTGTTAACATATCAACACAACTTTTAACACAACACCATCTTTACATATTACATAAATCCAGTAAACAATATAGATAAGTACTATAAATCTAGCAGAGTGATCCGACAAACAATATAGACAAAATGTTTAACTCTACCACACTATGTGAAATTCATAAATGATAAAATCTATGTATATTCAGCTAACAAAAACGTAACATCAATTTGTAATCTAACATCAAATTTGTAATCTGACAGAAAAATTTCTAACATCATGACAAAATGTAATATGACAACAAAATTCGTAATCTAACATCAAATTTGTAATCTAACAGCAAAATTCGTAACATCCTGACAAATGTAATCTGACAGAAAAATTTGTAACATCCTGACAAAATATAATCTGACAGCAAAATTCGTAATCTAACATCAAAATTGTAATCTGAAAGCAAATCGCAACATCCTGACAAAATATAATCTGACAGCAAAATTCGTAATATAACTTCAAATCTGTAATTGACAGTAAAATTCGTAATCTAACATGAAATTTGTAATCTGAGAGCAAAATTCGTAATCTGACAGTAAAATTCATAATCTGACATCATAATTCGTAATCTAACTTGAAATTTGTAATATGACAGCAAAATTCATAATCTAACAATAAATTGGTAAGAAACTTACTCAATAGCTAATGCAGACGCTCGTAGTAATTGAAGAACCGAAGAAGAAGCTCATATGCGGAGAAGAAGACAATCCGAAGAAGACAATCGAAGAAGCGAAAAATCGATCCTGAAGAGAAAAGGGAGAAGAGAAAAGGGAAAGAGAAATGAATGAAATCCGGAAATATATTCAAAATTCAAAAAATGGAAAGAGGAAAGAACGAAAAAGGAATGGTTTAAATAGGAAACTCACAAAGTGGGACCGGCGGATCGCAGTCGTTATCGGAAGTCCAATATGGAAAGTGGAGACAGTTAAAACCGCGTAAATATTATGAAGGAGATTTTCCGAGGATTCAACCTCGGGGGACGGTACCTTTTCTCATGTATTAAAACTATTAAATGAGTTATAAAATATAAAAACTAAAATAAACAACTTAATCCACTTTAAATTTAACAACTTAAATCTCCCTTGAATTTAAAATATATATATGGAGGTTGGCTAAGCAATATATAGAGGCAATTTTAATCCACTTTCATAATTTATTGTAAGCAATATATAGAGGCTGGCTAAGTTCAAATCGTTTGTTCCTAGTCTCAGGAACAAACGATTCGGTTCTTCGATTTTCAAAGTCCAAATAGTCGATCCAAACCGACAGATGTTTAATCTATATTAAAATGTGCTTGGAGACCAAATTTTACATTTTTTGAAATTTTTTTACTATTTATTAAGATGGTTTGAAAATTGCTATTTTTATTAAAATTTTGCAACATTGAAAAACATCGATTTTCAAATCATCTTAATAAATAGTAAAAAAATTCAAAAAAATATAAAATTTAGTCTTCAAGCACATTTTAATATAGATTAAACACCTGTTCATTTAGATCTATCATTTAGACTTTGAAAATCAGAGAACCGAATGCAAGAGGCCCCCGAAAATTGAGTCGGGTAGCGGAAGCTTGTGCAATCGGATGCAAGGGGGCCCCGAAAATTGTAACCACATGCCACGCAGTTATTTTTTTCGTTGATATTTAGCGAACGTGGTAGAAATGTGTTAAGGAAGCCAGAAGTATTTTATTTTTAGGTGCTGAGGAAGCTGCTGCTAATGGCAAAGGGAAAAAGGGCCGGTTTGCTAGGTGCATATTTAAGTAACTTGTTTCTTAAATTAAACTTCAACCAACAATTTAAATAGGATGGAACTGTTTTAATTTAAAACTGGGACAAATTATGTGCAGTTGAGTTTTTACATAAACATAACAATTAACAGAGACGAATTTTACCGAAAATATTAATAGTGGAAATAAACAAATGAATATATTTACGTATCATCTGTTAGAAATGTGTCCTACATGTTAGAATATTGTGGGCATTAATTATTTAATATGAATTAAGTCTTAATATTAGGCTGCATATATCTGTAGGCTCGAAATATTCTGATTTGGATATAATCAGATTATCTAGATAAGGTCTTCTGAATAGATTCGATCAATAGACGCAATCAATTGGTGTGTTGTATTATAAATACACATATATATGATAATTTCGGATTTGATCTGTGAATTGTTCAATTTCGGACATAATAGAAAAGATACTGAAAAAAAGATAAAAAAATATGATTTTCGGTTAGACCAAAAATCAGTTGTTTATTCACACCAGTTCAAGAAACCGGAAGAGAGAAATAAAGACTAAAAGAGAACTGTCAGTCGGTGCTAGTATTCTGACTCGCAGTTGTTTACGAATCTGTTTGTGTGGATACTAGTAGAGATGTGGCTACAGTTGTTGTTGCGTGAATCTGACGCGAGGTGCGAGAATCGAAAGAGGCTGATTGCTCCTACGACTAGACGAAGATTTCCGCTGCGCGTCCAGTGGTAATCTCTATATTAATCTCGAAATTAGTTTTATACTTGAATTCTGATTTCAGATAGTGAACAAATTAAAAAACTGAATTAAATTGTTGCACTATAACCTATCAAAAAATCCATCGTCTTCCTTCATAACTGGGCATTTTTTTTTGCAAGTTTTGAATGAACATTTTTTTGTGTGAGAGAGAGAGAGTTCTTTTGGTCGGTTAAGTTTCACCAGAGAAATATTATACAATGGAAATAAAATATTATGTAAAATCTGTTTTAAGTTAATAATAAACAAAAATCGGGAACTTAATTTTAAAAATTTCTCAATTAACTTTAAACAATGAAGTCTCGTCATTAATTTTGTATACTTTGCAAGCTAAGAGTGGACTTTCATACCTTTTTAATATTTCGAGTTTGCTTTTAAAAACTCGAAATGTTAAAAACTAAATTATCTTAATGCATTTTTTTTTAATTTCAACCTTTTAATTGAATACAAAACAAACTTTAAAAAATTAAAGATTGAAAACATAAAATAGTTTGTTTGTGAAATAACCTAAGATCGACAAACTGATCCGATAATTTTTAAATTTCCAACTGTTTAGTAAAATTAAGGTGCACTTGTTTAATTATTCATAAGAAAAATATGATTCGATACTTGCTCAGTTGTTCTAAGATTTAATTATTTCTATTAGACATAACTCAAATCTCTATTCCATGGTTTTATATTTCTTGTATTTCTCGATGGCAATTTTGATATTTTACATTTAATTAAAAAATTCCAGCTAAGCAACCTATCGTAGTAAAAATATATATAAAAAAGTTAACAGAGTCATAATAGTTATTAAGGTTACGGTACTATGCATAAGGTGGATTGGTTTATACTATGAATTAATATTTTGATTTTAAAATTCTAACGGTTGATCCGAATTGTTCAATATGGTCTTCATGTGAATATGTATTTGTAAACTAAATTTTATATTTTTATAATTTTTTCTACTATTTGTTTAGATAGGTACAAAATCATTGATTTTGGTTGGTCCATAATATTCAGATCAAGTGATTTTCTACTTATTTAAAAAATAATAAAAAATTCTATAAAATGTAAAATTTAGTTTAAAAGTACATATTCAATGGAGATCACGTTGAATGATTTGAATCAACTTTTTAAGTTGATAGTGCAAACCAGTATCCGCTACGCACAGCACTATAGTCTCACTCAAAGTCATTTCTCTATTAAATTCATATTTAATAACTTTATATTTTCAGTTAATTTGAACGAGCAATAGAAAAGAGCAAAAAAAAAAGACAATTTGGTAAGCCGCCCCCCGCACGTACTATCACTCCATTCCATTCAAACTTCTATTTTTATTTTTTGTAGATTTCATTCTCGATACAACACCTTTCTTCTCTTTCGGTACCTCCTCGAGCAAAAAAGAGAATGAGAGAGAAGGAACCGGAGCCGATCGGAGTCGAAATGCAGTATCGTCGGAGCTTAGAGCGTAGAGTTCCATCTCGGTCAGAGTGCGGTGGTGAGTAGATTCGGTTATCGTCGGAGTGCAGCGGCGATCGAAAAAGCGGATTCTATCGTGGAACGAGAATGAAGTAATTAGTACCGAGCGGAGCCGATTAGAGCCGAGAATATAGTAATATCAGAGCTCAGAGTGTAGAGTTTTCATCTCGATTGGAGCGTGACGGTAACTAGATCCGATCGTTATCGAAACGCGACGGCGATCGAAGAAGCAGATCCAGTCGTGAAGCGAGATTGAAAATAAATTCTAAAGTTGAGTGTGAATGTAAATATTTATTTTTATGTTATATAATGTGATATAACTTAAAATTTTAGTAGTAATTTTAACCACTAATTATAAAAATAAAATTATACTTTCACGATGTCAATCATCACACTTGCCGAACTTCACAGTAAAATAGCGGAATAAGTGGTAATTCTTAATTTGACAATTCCATTGTGCAACGAGTTTTTTTTATAAACCATAAATAAAAAAAATATTTTTAGAGTTCCAACATGATTGATTGATTTTTTATAAAAATAAAAAAAAAACGAGTTGGCGGTCCGTTCCCAACAGTATTTTATACTACTGCCAATTCGTCAATTTCTCAAATATTGCCAGAACGGACTTGTTGGCGGAAAAAAAAAAATCAGAGAACTGGTTCACAAGTCGTTCTCTGCTGAAAAAATATTTTAATAAATAAGCACAAATCTTAATGCAGATCTGATGGTCACCACTCCCCTCCAACAAAAGTAAATTCATCAAAGCCCAAAGCCTTTTTAGGCCGCGTGAGGAATCTTTTACCATTAATTGATCTGGACCATACTTTTTAACTTGGCACGAATCTCAAAGTCCAAAAATGCTGCTTTCACTGAGGAGTTGGTAGCACGTTCTGTTCGGATTTTCTGTGACATGTTTAGCGAAATTGATCAAAAACGAGTTGGCAGCTCGTTCTAGAATATAAAATACTGTAGAAAACGGACTGCGAACTTATTTTTATGATTTTTATAAAAAAATTAATCAATTATGCTGAAATCTTAAAAATAAATTTTTTATTTATGGTTTATAAAAAAAAACTCTTGTGGAACTGCTATTTCACTCGTGGCCGAACAGGCCCAATAATGGAATTGTACCGGCACCAGTTGTCACATTAGTTGACGTTGACGAGCTGAGAAATAGAGCAATTCTTTCTTTAAGAATTGCCAGCGGACATCCGTACCTTTGCGCACGTTCATTGATTCTTTCAAATTTCTACATGCATCTACGAATTGAGAGCCATCGGACCTACTTTTCTCAATGGATCAAATAACCATCAGATCTGCATCAAGATTCGTTCAAACTCATTAAAATTCGTGTAAGTATTTTTCAGTTTCTGTGCACACAAATTTCAATGATAATCTTACGGTGTTAGAGCTAATTGAACCTAAAAGTAAGTCCGATGCCCATCGGAACTACTCCTATCTCTGCACGAATCTCAAAGTTCAAATAATACTGGGCCCTTACGGTTTCCCGAATAGGCACCGGACACAGTCGGTCACGCAAAAATTGAGATATCTCATAGGATAACGCACCCATCTCATGCATCTACTGATATAATTACTGAGAACGGAGTGGGTTGGATGTACATCGCACCTATTTTAAGTTCAACTAGTTTCATGACCGTTTGATCTATCTCGAGATCTGTGTCCACGAAAATCGAAGCTTACGCGTACCAAATTTAAAGCATTGTGCACGAATCATAAAAGCATGCCATCGGACCTACTCTCAAGTCATAATTACTTGCATTCATACGATTGATTCTACACATAGAATAATCATAGTCATAGCTTTGCAAGGTACAGTTCAAACTTCAAGTTCAATAAATATTAATAAACTACTCAAAACTTCCACCAGAAATCGAAGTTAATGATATTAATTGTTGCACAAATTCAGAGAACGAGTCAGCCAGCTCCTTTCTTTCTTAACATTTGAAAAGAGAGAGAACTGATGTACCCTGCACCTACACCACCACCTCAAGCGTACCAGTTTAAAGGCGTACCTGCATCGGTACCACCAGAAAACTCATGCACTATGTACCAACCGTCGTCTCTAGCCCGTCTGTCTCAGTGGTCGACTGGCCTTTGCCATTGCATGGATGATCCTGGCAACTGTAAGAAAATCATTTATTCTTCGAGTATTTTTTTTTTTTGATAGAATGAAATGAATGTTCGATTCTTTTTTTTTTCTGATTTATCTTCCGTTTTTTCTATGAAGTTGTTATCACATGTATATGCCCATGCATCACATTCGGACAGATCGCTGAAATTGTCGACAAAGGTTCATGCCGTATGTAAATCTGATACTTTCTTTTATCTCTCTTTTTTTGTTTTTTCAGCTAGTTCAAAAACAGAGTTTAACTTGTTGAAGAAACAGTCACCTAAAAATATCTTTGTAACTTACTTCAAATAACATTTAAAGCCTTCAAATACTTGTACATTTAAGTCGAAGGAAGGATTTGTATGCTATACATACATTTAAATACTTGCACAATCATGGCATGTAATATGTTGTCTTTAGTCTAGTGGCAAAAAAAAAAACGATGCTCTCAGTATACAATATATTCTTTGTAGATATTAAATAGCTGGTTGGCTTGACCTCCAATTTTTACTCAGAAAAATATATTGAAGTTTGAATTTAATTATAAACTTTCTTGAAATACTAATTCAGCTTGTGTGTTAAGCGGGACGATATACGGGATTTTTTGTTCGTTGGGTCTGGGTTGCCTCTATTCATGCTTCTACCGATCAAAGATGCGAAGCCAGTATGATTTGAACGAGGGGCCGCTTCCTGACTGCTTGGTTCATTTTTGCTGTGAGCAATGTGCGCTTTGCCAGGAATACCGCGAGCTTAAGAACAAAGGATTCGACATGGGCATCGGTTAGTTATTTCTCTAAATTTCTTGGTTTTGCATCCATGTCAATTTCGAATTAGAAGAAATGATGGTACTGACAAAAGCAGAATAACATATGAAATTATATGTTATGTGAAGTCTACAAGAAACTTGGTTCTATTCAGATACGGATTTAATAAGCAGAGATGGGGTTAATTTATCTCCATTTTTTTTTTTTTACTAATATGTAATTTTGTTATATTTTACAGTAAAATATTATGAAATGGTAAAAATGATATCTATTATCTGCGAAAATTTTTATATGATTGACTTCCATAAATCCAAAATCTGACTCTACGGGAAAATTTTATATGTTTGACCTCTATAGTTCGAAAGTCTGACTCCACCCCTAGTTCTACTTACACTGGAACAATTGATATAGTCTTATAGACCATTGATCCTTCATTTCTTTACTTCTGATACATATAGTAATATTTAGAAATATGTTTGTGCAAGTAGAATGAGTATTTTATAAATTTAAAATAAATTTAATAAAAAAATATAATGAATTGGATGAATTTGTGAAAGTTTTTAGATTTAAAAGGTAAATATGGTATTATGATTTTTTTACAGAGAAATAGATGATTTTGGAGTTTTTGAGGAGTATACAAGACACCCCTTGATTTTACATATTCTGATAATTCAATTATTATTATTATCGTTGGAAATTCCGGTAATTTTGTAATTGGTTTTTCTTACGATCCTATATATTGAAGTCATCACTTGTAGTTATTTTGTGTGATTTTTTGATAAAATTTTGGATGAATTGTGTGAAGGATGGGAAGCTAACATAGAAAGGCAGAGACGCGGTGTCATGAGCAATCCGGTCATGGGAGCTCCGGCGATGCCGGGTGGCATGATCAGATGAATATTTTAATTACTGTTTACTATGATTCTATGCAATAGTTATTTGACAATTTGTATTGTTTTACTGTATTATTGCCGAATCTATGATCCATGTGCGTCCTTTTCTTATAATGTTTGTATTAATTACCGAAATTTTTATTAATATACAAAAAAATAATAAATATAACAATCTATACAAAAATAACAAAGAATTCGAGATCTACTCATACCGATGACATTGTCATCGGTTTTAGAGAGTAAAACCGATAGCAAAGTCATCGGTTCCAGCCTGTTCAGAACCGATAACAAAACAATCAATCCCAGAGTCCCAGACAAACAATATTAATACAAAGTCATCAGTTTTGAGACTGATTATTTTGTTATCGGTTCTGGTAGGCTGGAACCGATGACTTTGCTATCAGTTTTATTCTCTGAAACCGATGACAAAGTGTGGTAGATCTCGAATTCTTTCTTATTTTTGAATAGATTGTTAAATTTATTATTTTTTTGTATATTAATAAAAAATTTGGTATTAATTCTGTTCAAAAGAAGAGTAGAGACCGGAGATGCATGATAACGATTTTGTATCTAAAATAAGGGAAAATTGTGAAAATGCCACTCCAAAACTTTCAAATTGTAAAAATGCCACTCCAAATTTTGAAATTATCAAAATGCCACTCCAAACTTCATTAATTTGTAAAAATGTCACTCCAAATAATTAATGACTAAAATACCCTCGCTCGTCCATCTCCGCCTCTTGCGACGGGCGAAGGAAATCATGCCCGGAAACTGCTTCTCGCGCTTCTTGTGACGGACGAGGGTCGAGTCGGCGGAGAGTGCGGGAGGAGGCGGCGGAGGGGCGGAGGCGGAGATGGACGAGCGAGGGTATTTTAGTCATTAATTATTTGGAGTGACATTTTTACAAATTAATGAAGTTTGGAGTGGCATTTTTACAATTTCAAAGTTTAGAGTGGCATTTTCACAATTTCAAAGTTTTGGAGTGACATTTTCTCAATTTCCCCCTAAAATAAATATGGATGGTGTATGTGGAGAAACGTGTTCATCCTTATAAATGGTGTCATCCTGATTAAATTTATTTTTTATTGTTTTTATTTATTTACTGGTGCCAACTTTGTTATGGCTTTTAATCTATCTGTATTGATGTTTGCTCTTAGATTTGATTATTTCTTTAGACATAATTCAAATATATATCCCACGGTTTTATATCTCTTGTATTTCTCGATGGAAATTTTGATTTTTTATATTTAATTGAAAATTTTCTAGCTAAGCAACATGTAATAAATATAAAAAAAGTCGATCGATAAGATCATAAGTTATTTCTCTTTTAAATTCATATTTAATAACTTTATATTTTTACAATTCCAATTATCATGCCGGTCTAACATCACAGTGAAATAGTGAAATAAGTAATTAATTTTCAATTTCACTATTTCACTCGTGGCCGAACATATCTAATGAAAATTGGTATCAGATCAGTCGTTACCTACTTACCTTATTGTGTTTCAGAGAGGAGAAGAACTCCTTCAATAAAGAAAAGGTCTTGAGCTGTCCACTTCCTTCATCTGCTTCAAAAAAAGATAATTGGAAAGAGAAAGAAAGAAACGCGCTACTATAGTGAGAGGAATGCGCTATACAAACTTTCCAAATCTTACCTCCAAATTTTATTTTTCTGATAAAAGATATACAAGTGCTCGCTTCATATATGAAACAAGAGTTGTAATTTATATACTACTTTCTGTAGCACATTAGCATTGGATTTAAGTACAAATATAAATTTTCCTGTTGAGTGACATCTCCAAGCTATTTTATCTATATGGTGAGTAAAGCTATAGGAACTAATTAAGTAAAGAATATCATTCTATTTAGCAAGTTAGAGTGTAGATTTCACTGCAGTGCGAGAGAAACCAGTGTCGTTGCATTCCTTTCTCTTCCTTCTCCTCTGATGTTATGACTTGTGGAGCAGTGCGTCAGTTGACCAGCTAACCGAGAACTTGGGCAGTTCATTTTAGAATTGCGAAGAGAGATTCGTACTTTTGCAAGTGTATTGATTCTTTCTAAATTGAGATTTGTGAAAAATAATATATACAAATTTCTTTCAACTGTCTATTTAACGTACAACCAATCTATAAATTTATGGCGTGTTCGGCTGCACAGTGGACAGAGAAATGAACACAGAAACTGATTTTTACTATTCACGTGAAAAAAGAAATTTACTCTGAGTGAATTTTTTTTCTCACGTGAAGTAACTTTGGAGAGGCACCGAACAGACCCTTATTCATTCTACAATAGAATATATAATCACTATAGTGATAGCTTTGCAGTGGACAAACATCGATCGTTGCGTTCAGTTCAAACTTCAAGTTAATTAATACACACACAATACTTCCACCAGAAATCGAAAATTAATTATATTAATTAATTAATAGTAGCACAAATTCAGAGAACGAGTAACGTGGTTTGGGTATTTTTAGGAGAACCAAATCTCTTTTTTTTGAAAGATTGATAGCAGCTATCAATCCGTGACCTCCCAAAAAATAAAAAACATAATACAAACAACCAAAAACAAAAATAATTATAACAGCAAATGAAGAAGTTAAATCTCCACTTCAGCCCACCGATGTACCTGGCATTGTTTTACCAATAGCAATCCACAACTCAACCTCATGACAGATTCGGTGCACCACAGCATTAACCCGCTGTTCAGTTCCACACGTGAATATAAAATTTTTGTTCACTATTGATTTTAGCCAATTCTAGTTCCATTTTTCATCAAATTAATGAGTTTAAATCGTGTTAGTTTTCTCAACCGTAAATCATAACTTTTCGCTAATAAAAATCTTTTAATTTATTTAATTAATTATGTCATCCGCCTCTCGACTTTTCCTTTTAGAATTAATAAAATGAACAAAATTTTTACTTCTCAATACCTATGAAAAACAAGAACAAAGGATAGCAAAAAAAAAAAATACTTAAGAGAAGCGCTAATACATGAAATAAAAATGATAATTTTGTATATTTAATCAAATTAAATCATATAACGGACAAGAATTTGTATATTAATCAAATTAATTTATATTTAACGGAAAGTTGTGATTTACAGTTAAGCAAATTCACATTGTTTAAACTCTTTAATTAGATAAAAGATGTGTGTTACGTGTTACTTAGAAATTGGCTAAATTCAATAATTGGTAAGATTTTTCTGTCCACAGGTGAGATTTGGTTCTATTTTTAGGAGCGAGTCTGTCAATTTTTTTTTTTCTTAATTAACACTTGGAAAAAGAGCTCTAATGTATCTTGCACGGCTGCACCACCACCTCAAGCGTACGAGCTTAACGACTTAACGGCGTACCTACACCGGTACTGCCAGAAAACTCGTACACCATGTCGCAGTGGTCGACCAGCCTTTGGCAATGCATGGATGATCCTACCAATTGTAAGAAAATCACTTAATTTATTCTTAATTATTTCTCATTTGATTCTTTGAGTAACTTTATTTTTGATAGAATGAAATGAATTTGGATTCTTTTTCTGATTTCTCTTCCTTTTTTCTATGGAAGTTGTTATCACATGTATATGCCCATGCATCACATTCGGACAGATTGCTGAAATTGTCGACAAAGGTTCACGATGTAAGTAATTAAATCTGATACTTATTTTTTATATCTCTTTCTATTTTTTCAGCTAGTTCAAAAACAGAGCTGTAGCTTTTCCATGACATAATAGAAAGGCTTGTTAAAAATATACACGGTCACCTAAAAAAAGTCTTTGTTTAAATTCAAATAAAATTTAAAGCCTTCAAATACTTGTTCATTTAAGTGGAAGGAAGGAATGGTTTCAGAGGCGGACCCAGTGTAGATCAGGGGAGACAGCCGCCTCTCCTGAATTTTGAGTTTTAGTGGAAATTTATCGGTTCCGACTGGTTTTACCTCCCCCACCTCCCCTGAATTTTTTTTTGCCCTTCCTGAATGTTTAATTGGTAATTTGGGTTAAATTTATAGTTAAAATTAAAATAAATTTCTTAAATTATAATTTGTAATTATAATTATAAGTTAGAATAGCAGAAATTACAATTCAAATATAAGTTAAAACATTTTTTTTATCAAATACTCAATTAGTAAATGTGTTTAAATCCGATTAACTATTTAAACCCGATTCGATATTTTAAATACTTGCACAATCATGTCATGTAATATACCGAAAATTAAGTTTGGATTTGTAAACTGCCTCAAACTACTAATTCAGCCTGAGTGTTAAGCGGGATGATCTACGGGCTTTCGTGTTCGTTCGGTCTCGGTTGCCTCTATTCATGCTTGTACCGATCAAAGATGCGAAGTCAGTATGATTTGAACGAGGGGCCACTTCCTGACTGCTTGGTTCATTTCTTCTTCGACCAATGCTCACTTTGCCAGGAATACCGCGAGCTTAAGAACAGAGGATTCGACATGGGCATCGGTTTGTTATTTTCTCTTAATTTCTTTGTTTTACATCCATGTCAATTTGGAATTAGAGAAATGATGGTACTGACAAAACCAAAATGGGATATGAAATCGTGTGTTATGTGAAGCTTAAAACAAAACTTGATTATACTAAAGCATTATAACTAAAGACCACTGACTCTTGATTTCTTTACTTCTGATACATACACAATGATATTTCGATATACGCTTCTGTAAGTAAAAAAAAATTATTTGCATCCGAAAAATGAGAAATTAGAAGACTGTTTTTTTTTAAACATGTTACATATTTTTTAATTTTTTAAAGAAGGATAAAATGGATATTTTATAAATTTAAAATAAGTTTTTGATAAAAAAAAATGCAATAAAAAATAAGTAAATTTGTGAGTTTTTTAAATTTAGAATGGAATTTTGGAGAGGAAAGTATATAATTTCGGAGCTTTTGGAGGGTATACATGAAATTTCCCCCTTGGTTCTACATATCATGATAATTTGATTATTGTTAGCCCTGCACGTCTTGGTAATTTTGTAATTGTTTCTTTCAATCTTATTGAAGCCATCACTTTCAGTTTTTTGTGTGATTTTTTGATGAAAATTTGGATGAATGAATTGTGTGAAGGATGGGAGGCTAACATAGAAAGACAGAAACAAGGCGTCGAGGGCAATCCGGTCGCGGGAGCTCCGGTGATGCCGGGCAGTATAATAAGATGAATATTTAAGTGCTGTTTATTATGTCTCTATGTAGAAGTTATTTGATAACTTGTACTGTTTTACTGTATAAATTAATTGCTGAAATCTATCTATATACATCTTCACCTTGTTAAGGATTTTCGAGTTGTATTTGTATTAAAATTGTGTTTCTGTTCAAGAGATTGGGGAACAGAGATGAATGATAATATAAGAAACAATTATGTATTTAAAATCTCTTAAAGAGAGTACGTAGGGGTGTTAATGATAATCTATTATCTGTTTATTTAACAATATTGTATTTAATAAAATGGATATGAATAAAAAAAAATTTATTTAGTTTATCATGTACATATAAGATAAGGATAATTTTTTTTCTGTCAACTTATTTGCTATAGATAATGACTATTTCACACTCGTTATTTTATTAAGTAATTTGTGAAAAATTATATATTTTTATAGGTGTCAACAGAGAAAGTTTTAAAATAAATACTTCAGATAGGAAACTCAATAAATACAGTACGATTAAGTAGGGTTATTTCTTACATGTATTTTATTTTTATCCGTTCCATTAAGGTTAATAAGTAATTAAGACGAAGAATGATAATGATATGTAGACTAATTTAATAACACATATAATATAATGAAAAACATAGTAAATTAATAAATATATTACTTTAAAGTTTAAAAGCATCATACATATAGTATTTGAGTTAGGTTATTTTTACAAATGTTTTACAATTTTGCCAAAAAATATATAAACAATTCAAATTATGAATTTTTATGTTTGATTAGTTAATCCAACCCGCTCAATAATTTGAATTGTATTTTTGACATACTAAATTATACTATTATATTATTATTAGAACCATTTACTATTTTATTTTAGACTTTTGAGAAATAATCCTATTTGGTATTCAAACATTTTTATTTTTGTATTAATATAGCTCAGTATTTTAAATATTTTAATAAATAATAGTTAGAAATTCTACAAATATTAAAATTTAGTACACCCCGAGGTTTTGACATGTAGTATAAATTGGATAAATTCGAATGAGAAAAATTATAATTTGAATAATTTGTTTTCAGCCGAAATACAAATATTTACACAATAGTCTAACTCAACTCTCAAACCTACCGAATTGGCTTCAAATGACGAATTCAAACTGTTGAAATCCTTTTACCTAATAAGTGTTACATCTACATGTGCAAAATTTAAAGTTTTGAATTAATTTAGTATAAAGTCAAGTAGTCAAAATTAGAATGTTTATAAATTAATTTTAATGCATTCATTTTTTGAACGTTTTTTTTACCACTTGGCTCTATACAAATTTAATTTTAATTTTTAAATTTTTTGCATGTAGATGTATCACTCGTAAGGTAGAAGGATTTCAACAGTTTAAATTTGTCGTTTGAAGTAAATCTAATAGGTTTAAAAGTTGACTTCACAAAAAAGCTTGGTGAATTTAAGAACACCCTAGTTCTACTCTCATAAAATTATATAATTTGTCCCATTATGATTATATGAATTTAAATGAATAATTAAATAAACTTATATAAAATATTTATGAATCAATCTCGTCATAATGATAATTATGATATTGTTAAATATAACATAAAAATATTATATATAATTTTGTATTTATTAATTATCCTATAAAACAATGAGTGTGAAATAATTTTTATTCATACATTTATTCAATAAACTAAACGGAAACCTTTCTTACTCATACCGTTATCTGATAAGCAAACAAATAAATTTCCTACTACTAAATAGTAAATATGAATGGTGTAAATTGATAAACGCTGTGTCATCATGATCATATGTTTGATCCAGCTAAACATATTAAAATTACAAACAAATAACTTGTAGTCATCACCACAAGTCCACAACCACATCAAATGTGAGCTCATCACTCTTTAAGTGGACAAGGCCCAAAACGAAAGCCCATGGGCCTGATGGGGTCCCATAAGGGCGACTAAACCGAAGCACCAAGCAATTGAAAAACAGTGGAACAGCTACCAGATAAGCCTGCTGCTACTGCTCCATCTTCTTTTCCCCTCTCCACCGCGCCAATGGTCTCCTCCACCTCCGCCTCCGACTCGACCTCCGACGCCTCGTCTCCTCCTCCAAATCCTATCGCGGCCATTTCCTCCTTCCTCCAATACCATCTCTCCCAGTTCTCCGCCCGCCTCGACCAGACCCGCCGCACCGCCACTGCTTCCTTCGCTTCCCTTTCAACCCCTCCGCTTTCCGTCTCTGCTTCAACCCCTCAACCCATGCACGCTTTCGACCTCGCTCTAAGTGCCAATGACGTCGCGAAGACACTCTCTGGTACTTCAGTGTACACTGTCAGTAACTCGAACAACGAGTTTGTACTCATCTCTGATCCAAGCAATGGTACGAGATCACTAGGGTTGCTCTGTTTTCGTCAGGAGGATGCTGAGGCTCTTCTTTCACAGGTATTTGCTCTAGTTTTTAAGTTGATATGCAATTTTGAAATGTTGAACTGATGGATGTGAAATTTGTAATTGGTCTGTGCTATTAGGTAAAAACAAGGCAACCAGTTTTGGGGAAAGGGGCAAGAGTCGTGCCGATAACTCTTGATCAGGTGCATTTCTTAGACCCAACTCAATTGGATATTAATCACAATTTAATGTTGAAACTATTAGTTTTGATACTGTAATTGTCTGACACAAATTCAGACGACCATTAAATTTAATACAAATATTGCCATTGTCATCTTGATGTCACTATTAATGGAAAAGTTATAATAAAAGACAATGCTCTTTCACAAATTACAGTACCAGAAAATAATACTATAGAGCACTATGTCTTATTTATGTGCCTGTTTGTTGCCTCTGCTGATTTCTCTTTGATATAGAAATACATGTTTCTGAGATGTCCTAAAGTGTACACTTGCAGTATGTTATTATTAACTTTTAGTCTTTTGATTCTTCGCTTTGCATGCTAACTTTAGGCATGCAGGTTTACATGTTAAAAGTTGAAGGAATTGCTTTTCGGTTCCTGCCTGATCCTCTTCAGATTAAACATGCACTTAAGGTTGTCTCATGAATTTATCCTTTTAGTGTTAATAATCTCATTTTTTTAATAATAAATGCTTCGCTGCTTGCTTGATGAAACTACGTGCTTATTAATTTTTGTACAATTGTTATTTTGATGTTGATTGCTTACTGAAATGTTTATTTGCCTCATATTCTTTATTGCAGTTAAAATCATCTGATCTATCGAAAGGATTTGATGGTGTTCCAGTTTTTCAGGTACACTCGTGCTTCTTATTAGCTTACTGAAATCATATTTCCATGTAATGTCTAGTAGCATACTAATTCCTGTAATTATTGTACAGTTGTTATTTACGCAATGCTGATAATTTACTGAAAATGTTTACTTGCTTCATATAATCCAGGATCTAATACTGTTTTGCATGACTGTTCGAAAGGCATTGTATGGTTTTAATAGCATAATTGAACTTTGCTGATATACACAGACTAAGTTTAGTTTTTCAATTTCTATTTACAGTCAGATCTACTGGTTATAAAGAAGAAAAATAGGAGATACTGCCCCATATATTTTCAGAGGGAAGATATAGAGAAAGAACTCACAAAGGCACTGAGACAATCAAGTGGGTCCAGCTCGTCCCAACAGATTATGGTACATGCATTTGGAATTTTCTTCTCTCCTTTCTAGCTTTTAAAAAATGATATTTTATGTTTTCATTTATTGTAATTTGCTTCTTGTATCCTCTCCAGGTAGGGAGTTTCGAAGATGTATTGAAGAAAATGGAGGTATATATATTATGCACATTTTTTTCTTGATTAATTTAAAAAAAAAAAAAATCTATTGGGTGTGAATCAGGATCTTCATCTAATCATCTCTATTTTTTTTTTATCTCTACACTCTTGATGTATAACTTTTTATTCATTTACAGTCTTCATTCTGATACGTTTGCAGATAAGGCCCAGTATTCACGTATTGCAAATGTCATTTTTGCACATACTTTGGAACAAATTTGACACTAGTTTTGATGAGTTGCTATTTGCAACTCCAAATTAACATGAAACAGAACTAAGCATTCCTCTGGTCAGATATATTAAGTTTGAAGTTTCTTTACTAATCGAGATGAAAAGCCAGGGTCAATTAGTTCAAAAAGAGAGAGGACTTTGGTCTGGAGCAATCTAGTGAACCTTTTGGTTCCTTGATACCAGGAGTATAATTAATTGCTAAAAGAGTAGGATTATAATGCCCCATTGTTTTCTGTGCCTCAATTACGCCTCGCATTCTTATCTCTGTTTTCAAAGTTCAAATAGCTGATCCAAACCGCTCAATATGATCTCTATATTAAAATGTGGTTGGAGATCAAATTTGATATTTTTTAGAATTCTTTTACTAACTTATTAGATAGGTACAAAATCACTGTTTTTGGATTGTTCCGGATCTTTTGAAAAACACTGATTTTGTACCTATCTAAATATTTAGTAAAAAATTCTGAAAAATATAAAATTTGCTCTCGAAGTATATTTGAATACGGAGATCATGTCGAGCAGTTTGAATCAACCGTTTGGACTTTGAAAATTGAGATAAAGATGTGAGGCTTGCGGGGCACGAAAACAATGGGGCATGTTAACCCTACTCTTGCTAAAAGGCCCCCAAACTGTTGGGTTTTGTGAACAATTTCGAGGTTTCAAAACTGATAAATTTGCTCTTCCCCCCTCCTTTTTTTTTCTTTACCATAAAATGTATTTCAGTTTTTAACTAACATTATATTTGATGTGTATACAGATGAATGACAAAGACTCTGGATGGGATGACTTGATTTTTATCCCACCTGGAAAGAGTTGCACCCAGCACCTCAATGAGGTTTCAGCTTGAGATATGCTAAGAAGCTCCAGAGCATGACCCGACTTCCCTCACCGCGACTATTGTTTGTGCAAAGAAAAAAAAAAAAAATACTTTTTTTCACTAGTTTGAAGAAGTGTCACCAGGGTTTTGTCAAATTTAATGTTGTAATTTTACAGTTTGGAAGAGTTGTAGCAGTTTTGAGTTGTTAGATTCGGAAGGCGAAAGTGGGAAGCATGAGCTGTTGTATTTGAAGCATTTTTGAGGTTAATGAGCACGCTACTTGAAAGAAATGTAAAATCTGATTAAAGCTTTCAACCTCTCCCTTTCTCTCTCTCTCTCTGACCAGTCATACTGTCTTTGACTTGTTCTCATCTCATTTGATGTTGATCTTTTACCTTCGTACTTAAAATTGCAACCCATTTCTCTTCCATAAAAAAAAGATGTGCCCATTTTTACCCTCTGAAGGCAACAAATCATTGAAGGCCAGAAGGTGTGCTAATCTCTCATGGGTTTGACTAACGGGTCACATGGTACTTGTTTTGATAATTAATAAAGCAATTGTTTGTGTCCTTTGCCGACCCAGTCCATTAATGAACTATTTTGGAGTCTACCTAGAGATTCCTTCAAATTTGTGAGAAGAGAAAGAAAGCATAACTCTGTTGCGAGATCAAAACCTAGAGAGAGGATGGAAGCAAATCGGGTAGCGTTTGTTGCAGGTTTCATCTCTGTGTTGTCTCTGTTGATTGTATTTGATTTCTCGAGAGGTGGCCTTGAGTTTTCTTCGTCGCAAGTGGTTCAATCTAAACCCAACAACAATCTTCAATCTAAACCCAACAACAACCTTCAAGGTTTGTATCCTTTGCTTTCCTTTAATTCCTGTTTTCTTTTCCTTTTTTCCCCCTCTTTTATTTGTTTGTTTGAGGGTGAGATTATGTGAAATGAAGAGAAATCTTGAGGTTTAGATCACAACCGTGGCAGTTCATAATCCCTTCCTAAACAAATCAGTTTATTAAAAAAGGTTTTTGATATGATAAATCTGGTTGAAAAGAGGCATTAATTGTGTGTTGGTACTTGATAAAGAATAAATGCAAAATCAAAGAGCGCTAAATAAGAAAGAGAGAACGGTTGCTTGATTTAAATCAGATTTAAGGAATGCTGTTTTTCTTCTTTAGTTGATAGTTGGTACCAAGGAAGGCAATAGGCCGGGAATTCAGTGGAATTTTTAGTTCGGCATGGACCACCAATTAATTATTAGGTTTAAAAGTAGAAATATATTATTATATGAATGTATTCTCTCTAAAAGATGCTTCACAAGTACACAACTAATCCCCACGTTAGCTAAACGCCATATACGCAAGAAGTGATAGAGAACAGAGATGGACCTCTAACTTGTCAAAACCAATCAGTATGTAGGTGCCCACTTATTTATTTTTGGAACTTCCAAAAACATAATTGAACTCCCTAATATATGGAACACGTATCCTATGGGTTCGGATTCTTAAATAGAGTTAATCCGATTGTTTGATTTTAACACGTGAGTTTTTAATATTAGTGCGGATCTAGTCTGCACGGATTTTAAAGCAGATCGGACAGCTGAGATTTATTAACTCAAAAGATACTCTTTTGAGTTAATGCAGAGGATACGCATTCCTATGGGTTCGGATTCTTAAAATTTGAGTTTGGATCATCAAAATTCAGATCAATTCAGTCTGAAGTAAAATTTACGGAGGAGTTTCTTTAATAATTGTGCACATTCTGATCCGACAGTTCTGATTTAAACTCGAACTTTGAGTTACTTTAGGAAATCTGATTTTCAACATATGTACGCTAGAAGTTCGTATTCGCTACTTTTTCTTGTGAGATCTCTTTTATAATTTTTTTTTAATTTTAATTTGGATCGTTAATATAAAACAAATGGATCTGATCGATCCGATTTAAAATTGAATTTTTATGTGGATTTAGTATGTTCAATTCAATCATACGATCCCCACCTACTCAATTAAAGAATCGGACCCTGTGTACACAAATCAATATAGACACCAATAATGCATACACCAAGAGATTAGAACTATGGTGTTCTTAAGTTCACCAACTTTATTTGTAAATTTAATTTTAAAACTTATCGGATTGACTTTAAATAACGGATTTAAACCGTTGAAATCCGTCTACTTTGCGAGTGATGCATTTACATATAAAGATTTCAAATTTTAGAATTAATTTTGTATATAGTCAAGGAGTCAAAATACGTTCAAAAAATAAATGCATTAAAATTAATTTATAAATATTTTAGTTTTGACTTTTTGATTTATACTAAATTAATTCGAAATTTTAAAATTTTGCATGTAGATGCATAACTCGTAAAGTAGACGGATTTCAACAGTTCGGATATTATTTGAAATCAATCCGATTATTCGGATATTATTTGAAATCAATCCGATAATAATGCTAAAATAATTTTTAATTTGCACTACATCACGGTCCAATAATAATGCTATCATCGCCTTACATATGAATTTGTGGACTAGTAATACAAAATATCTTTCACCTAAACCATCCAATCATATCCATATAATTGAAGAGGATACCAACAACATCTCTATGTTGTCTTCATATAACCTCTCAAGTCCAAATCATGGATAAAGAATAAGTAAAATATAATAAAAATTATTCTTACATTTAATGTTCTATACTTTTAACTTTATTTCAAAAATACTTATACTTGACATACACACAATTTATATCTAAATCTACAAGAATTTATACTTAGTGTATAAAGTGGTAAACATCTCTTTTTTTGAATAAAAAAGTAAAAAAAAAAAGGTTAAAGCTTTGCCAAATAAATGAATATAGAGTTTTTATAATTTTATTTGTAGTAATATAAGCATAAACATTTTAATTAATAAATATAAATATGTTTTAGAAATAAATATATTTGAAGTACATATAATACAAAATAGGTAGTTATCACTTCCCCAAAAAAGAGAGTGGGACCTAGGGGTGCAAACGGATTAGATACGGATCACTATATAATATATATGTATCCACTTTTATTTTTTAGATACGGTTACGAATCAGATATTAGATGGATATATACGGATACGAATCGGATATTGGATATCCGTAAATATATACATATATCTACTATTTGGATACGATAATTAAAATTCAAAATCATATCCGTATCCGTATCCGTATCCGCACGGATATTTGGATATCAGATATCCGTATCAAACAGATTCGAATATGGTGAGATATTATTCGATCCGTTTGCACCTCTAGTGGGGGATCCATATCCTCTCTATTATTACAGAGGATGCGCATCACTTTACTGTTTAAGATTAAATCTCAACCGATTTGAAATTCAGAAAAAAGTAGGTATTATTGGGCTTTGAGATTCGTACCAAGTTAAAAGATCACTGAAAAGAGAATCAATTTAAAAAATTTCCTTTTGCGGTACCCAGTGGATACGAATTCCCTAGTGGGACCGATTAGGATAACAAGAAAGGTAGACAAAAGAGTCTGATGCTCTTGAAACTTCCTAATATTATATGAAAAGTAGCGAACAAATAGCATGTTATTTACTTAATCAAACTCACATCTAATCCAATAATTTCCTCTGATTAATAAATGCACCACCTTCCCGCCACTTCCTTTCTTCTTCCATTATGTCTTTGACCCGACCTATTCTTTCCTCTAATCCCGAACTAGAAAGTCAAAAAAGCGAAAGAGAGAGAGAGGGATAGAGAGTAATAAAGAGGGACGATCAATGGATATGAAAATGGCGAAGAGTCCAAGGAGGTCACAGGAAGAGGAGGATGTAGCGGAGGAGGAGAAAAAGAAGATCAGCCACTGGCGCCGCTTGAGGAGATCAGAGTTGGTGCTGATCGGAATTTTCATCTCTCTTCCGGCTATCATCCTTCTTATCGGCGGCCGGTGGGGTGGTAACACTTCCGTCGCTCCATTGACCGGCCAATCTGACGCCGTCTCACTGAAAGGTAGATATATACTACTATACGTCTCACTGAATCAGTAAATCAGTAATTGTTCTTCCTAGGGTTTAATTGCATCTAGTAATTGTCCATGTGCCAGTTTGATTTTATTGATATGACTTCATTTTCTGGATTTTGTGAAGTTTTTGAGCTGGAGATTTTGTTCAGGTTTTAGTTAAGTTAAGCCTGAGTGAAAATGGTACGAGTGTTTTAAGTCAAGAAAAACGAATAATTAATGCTTCAATTTCACAAAAATTGTGAATGCAAGCTCCAATTTCTGGTGCAATTTGAAAAATAGTTTATTTCAGAAGGATGATCTGGAGATGTATTAGTTTATTTTTCTCTTTATTTATTTAATTGGGGTGAATGGTTTAGTTATTGAAGTTCCTTTTTGTTCGTGTTCGTGGTAGCTGTGCATGGGCCCATCCAGCCCCCTGTTCCCATGTACTTATTTATGAATGACGTATTGACTTTGAATTCCTCTGAGAGTCATTTTCAGCTTGAATAGACATGGTCCATGAAATGAACAGTCCAAATTTAACCTAATTTCCCGAGATAGGAGCAGGGCCGATGCCCATCGGACCTACTCTCAATTCTAATTGCCCTTTATTTGTAGACTTGTCTTTCATGTGTAAGCTACCACCCGCCAAGTATTACACTATTACTAGAATCTTTCAGCCAAGTATTCCATAGCACTCTTTTTTTATTTCCATTAATAAGACAATATTTTGTTACAATAATTTATTTTTTAAACAATGTTACTGGATATATGATAAGAATGTTAGTTTATTTATTTAAGTATTAGGAGGGTTCCAATACCCCGCTCGACATCATTTTCATACTTAAATATGTTCAAGGACCAAATTTTATAATTTTTGTAAATATTTGTAGATAGACACAAAATTACTATTTTTGAATGGTCCAAAAACAGTAATTTTGTATCTATTTTACAAAATATAGTAAAAAAAAATTCAAAAAATACAAAATTTCATCCACAAGCATATTTTAGTATGAATATCATGTTGAATAGTTTGGATTGACAGTTTGGAATTTGAAAATGAAGATATAAAATATGAGGCATAAAGAGGTATGAAATGCATGAGATGCTGCAAGTAGTAACAATAAGTACTTTAGTTCATTCTTTTCATTTTTTTTCCGCTCCTGTAAATAAAACTTAGGTTATGATCAAGTTTAATCAAGACCCATCCAAAGTTCTTGCTTATTTTATTATTTTTAATTAGTAGAGGAAAATCCGTAACCTAAAGCGAGTGGATGTCATGCAAGTATGATTCTGTTCAATTTCAACATGAAACTATATGTGAAAATTATTTGATTAACCTTTCTATAAAGTTCTTGATACTGCACCATATTAACTATTAAAATGCTTATTTTATTTATCATATAAGTTCCTATAAAATTAACATATGCAAACACAATGTCATGCAACATTGAGTCTATGATCCAGATTGGGTTTCACATAAAACTTAGCCCTCTCTATAAACACAAACATTTTATTCACATTTGAGCAACTGATTAGTTTCAGGTAAGGAGGAGACAAAGCTTAGTCCACCACCTGCCATAAGTTCTGACAAATTGCTTGGCGGGTTACTCTCCCCAAAATTTGATGAACAATTATGTCAAAGCCGGTACAAATCTTATCAGTACCGGCAAAAGTCTCCCTTCACCCTTTCACCGTACCTCACTAAAAAGCTGCGCAAGTACGAAGCGTACCACAAGAAATGTGGCCCCGGCTCAAGACTGTACAAAAAAGCGATGAAGCAACTCAAATCTGGCCACAATTATGAGAACTCGCAATGCCAATACGTAATATGGTTTCCGTGTAATGGGTTGGGAAACCGAATGCTAACCCTAGCCTCTGCATTCTTGTATGCTCTTTTGACAAACCGGGTTTTGTTAGCCAATATGGGCAAAGAATCCGAGAACCTGTTTTGTGAACCATTTCCTGGTAGCTCATGGGTTTTACCTCCTGATTTCCCATATAACCAACCATATAACCTTCACATCGACGCACCTCAGAGTTATGTGAATATGCTAAAGAGAGGGGCTTTTGCATATAGTGCCAATGCTTCATCTTTACCGGCCTATGTTTATCTTCACCTAGAACAATTTTCACTAAGGATGCAAAATAACATATTTTGCGAAGAGGATCAAAAGATGCTTTCAAAGTTCAATTGGATGTTACTCAAGTCGGACAGTTATTTTGCACCAGCATTCTTTTTGATGCCTTTGTACCAAGAGGAGCTCAGGAGGATGTTTCCAGAGAAGGAGTCGGTTTTTCATCACTTGGGGCGGTATCTTTACCATCCAACCAACGAAGTTTGGGGAAGGATTGAAAGATATTACAATGCTTATCTTGCTCATGCTGACGAAAAGATAGGGCTTCAAGTTAGAATCTTCCGAGAAAAACCAATCAAGTTTGAAGTCATGTATGATCAAATAATGAGATGCACCAACAAAGTGAAATTTCTACCCGAAATTACTCATTCTGAGCAGCCCATGAGAAATTCATCTACAAATACTAAACACAAAGCTATTCTAATTACTTCTTTGTATGCGGGTTATTACGAAAGAATCCGAGCCATCTATTATGATAATCCCACTTTGAATGGTGAGGTTGTGTCAGTGTACCAGCCTAGTCACGAAGAAGAACAACAAACTGAGGCACAAAATCACAACCAAAAGGCGTTAGCTGAGATATATCTGTTGAGTTTTTGTGACCAAATGACTATAAGTGCATGGTCTACATTTGGATACGTTGCACATAGTTTTGCGGGAATCAAACCGTGGATCTTGATGAGACCCGATTGGAATACAGAAGTGGCGGAGGTGCCTTGTATCAAGTCCACAACGGTTGAACCGTGTTTGCACTCACCTCCTTTGCTCGAGTGTAGAGGGAAGGATACCGATGCGGCACATCTGTTACCGTACGTAAGGCACTGTGAGGATGTTGGCTTTGGTATCAAGTTATATGATAGTTAGTTTATTGGTTTGTAATTGGTTGGTTCAGCTTTTGTTCTCTGTTTTTTTTATATGTTTATTTCAGTTAGAATTGGTTGATTAAGGTATGTGGGCAAATAATACATATGAAATATTCTGGGTTATTTTTTTTTTCCTAAAAGGTTATGGGCTGATATATCATTTAATAAACTGATATGTATAACTTTAATAATTTCTTGCTCGAAATTCATCTTCAGCTGTATAATCACCTGTACTAATCTGGAATAATCTTTTTTCATTTTAATAATAATTTTATTTCTGGCAAATTCAACGTTGGGTTTGATTATATGAAAACAGGGTAGAACTAGAAAATTTTAATAGGAGGGCTAATTTATAAAATACATAATTGTGAAAAAAGCAAAATAAAATGCAGTTAGTGGGAATTGAACTTTACTTTACAAATATCAAATAAAACTCTTAGACTACAAGCAAATATTTGTAATTTTATAAGAGGTTAGACTATATAAAAACTTAAAATAAAAATAAAAATTTTAATTTAATTTTAATATATAATTAAAATATTTAAAATTATTAGGGTGACTTAGTAACTTCTATCATACATATACATATAGATCATCCCCTGCAAGTCACATCACCTGCTGTTTCAATAACATTTTTGATGGAGTATTTTTTATTTAAAAAAAGACAAAAATATTAGCAAGGTTTTTGTGCCCCAAGTATAGCCCTGATGTTATAAAAGTGATGCAAACCGTTAACATGTAGCAACATAACCTTAATATAGTTTTTTTGGTTGAAAGTCTATAAAGGGATTGTATTAATTTAAAAAATTACAATGTAGCTGTTACATAATATTAGATAACAAGTGTTTTTAAAAACATTCAGTTGTAAATAATCTAAAAATGTACATGAAGTATGTGCATTCCGTAAATACAAATTTGATCATCTTTCTTCTGGCAGACTACATCGTATTGAATCTTTTCTTGTGCACGAAGCATCTAGAGGAATATGCAATCGAGAAGACACTGAATCAAATTGGATCAGAAACGATGCATAAGAAAAAACATATTAACGGTTTAGATTTTGTTACTCAAAACTGAAATTTAAATTTGATGGTGTAATTAATTGAGCTGATCCTTTCTCATTTTCATTTGGCATCTCTTTGTCTAGTAACGCAATTGTGACGTGTGCAATTGTGTATGCATGCAGGGCAGATAAAGCGTCACTAGTTAAATAAGAATCCCTCTTAAAAATAATATGAAAGAGATGATATGCTTGCACGACTGTGCTTTGCCATTATTACCATCTGCATGTCGAACCTACATGCATGCATGCTACGCACCACCAATTTTTAGAGTCGAAATCAACTATATTTTTTTAATTTTATTTGTACATTAACATTATTGACATTAATTAGCTGATTGTTTAATGCCTATACTAACATTATTAACATCACGATATCCAGCACAAATAAATATTTAATCTTTTAGCTAGTAAAGTAATACAAGATTGATTGAGGTAATCTTCTTAAACAATTAATAGAGATATATATTGTTCAATGCATTTTTGCAGCACTACACCAACAGCAGCAGTACTATATATTTTTTAGTTGACTTTTAACACAAATATATTGCATTATGATTGGTAGCATCAGCATTTAGAGAGAGAGGGGGAGAGAGAGAGTAGCAATTTACCTCAACAAATTCTTAAACAGATCTCTTACGAGCGATGGATGACGAGGCAATGGCGGAGAAAAGCAAGGCATGGTGGCAAGTATCAGTGAAACTGGAGAAGTCCATTTTTGCAGTGATTATTGTTTCTTCCTTGTTTCTTGTATTTCTCTTTGGAAGCAAAAGTGGTTCTTCTCTGTTTCTGATCCAAGCAACGGATAAGTCGATTGGTTAGACATCTTCACTTTATATGTAAATTCACATTTTGTATGGTGTTTGATAAGTACATAATTCCCTGAATAATTGAATGTTTTTGCCAAACTATATAGTTAAAAGGAGGGTTGCAATGCACCCAAAATTCTATGCTCCTATTTGCATCCAATCCTTTATCTCCTTTATTTTTATTTTCAAAGTCCGAACAGTCGATCCAAACCGCTCAACATGACCTTCATAATAAAATATGCTTGGAGACCAAAATGCATATTTTTTAGACTTTTTTTACTATTTTTTTAAGATAGGTGCAAAATCATTGTTTTAAAGAGATTCTGGATCATCCGATAAAGTGATTTTGTACCTATCTTAAAAAATAGTAAAAAAATTCTAAAAAAATATAAAATTTGGTCTCCAAGCATATTTTATTATGAATGTCATGTTGATCGGTTCGAACCGACTGTTCGGACTTGAAAATGAAGATAAAGGATTTGATGAAAATGAGAACATAGAATTTTAGATACATTGGAACCACCCTCATAGTTTAAATAAGGTATTGTTTAAATGGAAGTTCCAAATAACATCTTTCTTGATATACACTTGAATTGAATAAATGGAGGAGAAGAGATTACAAAGCTTATAACATATAATTTATTGATGCAAAAATGAAAGATAAAAAAAGTGGAAGTTATAAACATGCTATAATTAAATCTATAAGGTAATTGCTACTGTTAGGGACACTATTTGAGGGTAAATCTAACAACAACTGATATTATTGGTGCTTTTCAATTGGCATATTTATTTTCAGTTTTAATTTCGTAAATTCAAGAAATGAGAATCATACACATTTTTGGCAGGAGGACAAGATAAACTTCTTGGAGGATTGCTTTCCCCTGATTTCGATGAGCGTACTTGCAGAGCCCGATACAAGTCTTCGTACTATCGCAAGCCCTCTCTCTTTGAAGTATCACCTTATCTTGTTCAAAGACTAAGAGAATATGAAAAGTACCATAAAAAATGTGGTCCAAACTCTGAATTCTACAAAATAGCAATCGAACAATTGAAATCCGGCCAAAATGTCGAGAATACAGAGTGCAAATATGCAGTTTTTGCACAAGGTAATGGTTTAGGGAATAGAATGCTTGCTATTGTCTCAACATTTCTCTACTCTATTCTTACAAACAGAATTCTAATAGTAGAAATGAAAGAGGAGACAAAAAATGTATTTTGCGAGCCATTTCCCGAAAGCTCGTGGGAATTGCCTTCTGATTTTCCGATAAAAGATTTAGAATGGAAATTTCAGAGGGAATCCCCAGAAAGTTTCATAAATTTGTTGGAGAATAGAAGCATCAGTCTTGATGCGAATGTGTCGGCCGAATCTTTGCCCCCTTTTGTGTTTTTTGATGCATGGAGCAATGCATGGCACGTTCACGGCAGTATATTTTGCGAAGATCATCAAAAGCTTGTTCAGAAGTTCACTTGGATGATTACCAAATCTGATTGCTATTACGCGCCCGCTTTGTTTTTGTATCCCGAGTTTGAAAAAGAACTGAGCCTTATGTTTCCAGTCAAGGAGGCCATGTTCCATCACTTGGGTCGGTATCTTTTCCAACCCTCTAACCCGGTATGGGAAATGATTGAAAGATTTCATCAGACATATCTCACAAACACAGATGAGAAAATCGGGCTTCAGATAAGAATCGTCCCGTATGATGCACCTCCTTTTGAAAAAGTATACGAGCGCATAATTGAGTGCTCAGAGAAAGAGAAACTGCTACCTGAAATCGGCATTTCAAACCTCACAAACTCTGTATCATATCCAACTAAAAGAACATCAGTCCTGGTCATTTCTTTGTTTTCGGAATATTATGAGAAAATAAAATCCATGTACTATGAGAATTCGACCGTAACAGGAGAGTTAGTTTCCGTGTTCCAACCTACACATGAAGTTGCGCAAAACACATTCGCACAGTTTCATAACCAGAAAGCATTAGCTGAGATGTATTTGCTGAGTTATTGTGACAAGATAGCTACAACAGCAATGTCAACATTTGGATATATAGCGCATGGTTTGGCCGGGTTGAAACCGTATATACTCATGACACTGAACTGGCAGATAGCGAAACATGGTCCGGTTTGTGTGCAGTCCAAGTCGGTCGAGCCATGTTTGCACTCACCTCCTTTCCCTGAATGTAAACCGGATACAAGATTTGATCCTGCTGAGGCGGTGCCTTATCTTCGGACTTGCGAGGATTTTGACAATGGAGTTAAGTTATTCGACAAGGTGTCTAATTAAACATGTTTTTTCAAATCCTTTATTGATTAAATCTTGAGTATGTACTATTATGTAGAATTTGGTGCCTTTCTTTTTAGTAAGATCTTTTTGCTTCTGAAACGTAGACTAGGGTAAACTTCATTTCTTTTATTTACTGCATATACTGAAATTCTCCAATTTCAAAAAGAGTACATATCCTAAATTCCTAATGATTAAATTATTATGAAAAAGAGTATCTCTAAGTTCGGAGAATTACATCAAAAGTACCAAATCAGATTAGGAACAGACATTTTTTGGAGAGAGGATGCTCAAAAGTCCCATTCTGGATTTTCCTTTTTGTTTTCAAACAGAAAAAATTTTACATACGTAATTGTGCTAACCAATAAACCAAATCATGACGTAATTGGACCGGTCCATTTGGAGCCTGACTTGGTAAACTCAGATTGGGCCTGTGGCAAGAGAGAGAACTCAGATTTTGGCCCGTTTTTATTAATAATCCTCTGCAATAAAAGTTCATAGAACCGAGGAGAAAAAAACCACCAAGTTTACAACTAAAGAGAGAATAAAATCGGAGAGAAATGTCACGTTTTATGAGAACAATTTATTATCTAACTTTTAACAAGGATTACATAAATAAAGTTAAATTACGTTCAAAAGGAATTAATATAAGCTATTCAATCCAAACCAAAAAGAAATGTTAAATTGGTCTTCCATATTCTTTGGAAGAAAAAAAAAAGGAAAGCTAGATGGGGTAGTGCATGTCACCCATAACTTTTTTTTTTTCTATCCTGCTAAAAAAATTATGGTAGTTTGCGATTTAGATCACCAATTCATGACATGCGAATAAAAGCAATCTAATTATCAGTTGATAATTGTAATTCAATTAAATTTGCAACTTTACATCACATAATTTAGAATGCAAGTAAAGGAGGGAAACAAATATGTTATTCTAAAGGAATACAGGATGATCTATTATTCTGATTCTAACTATTTAAAACTTTTCATGCGTGAATCTTAATAAAAATTTGCATGTGCGAATCTCAATATATATATTTTTTTTAAGCGTAAATCTCAATGAAAAGATTAACGGTTGGGTACTGAATAACGATTCCAATTTATTTCCGTAAAGGAGAAATAGCCATGAAAATCGCCGCCATTGAATTATAATTAATTGCCCATTTGACCACCTCAAAAATTACTGGTAAAGAAAAGAAACCACGTGAGGTTCATTTAACCCAAGGTCAATAAACAATGTATAATATGATAATGCCATGCTAGAAAAGTCTACAATGAATAGTAATATATTTCTAGTATTTTGTCATCCCTACGTATACGTAACTTCAGAAAGGAAGATAACACCATGACTTTCTCTTATATAATAATGACACTAGGCTACCTTTGAAACTAAGATCCCTAGCACACTTTCCTTAAAACGAACTTAAAGTACACCTCAAAGAATATAATTATCCAATTAATTTGCAGATATCCATATATAGAGTAGGAGTAGAACTAGGGTGCTCCTAGGAGTACCAAGTCCCTTTGTATACTTTTAACTCTAAAACTTATCGGATTAACTTTGAACGACGAATTCAAACCGTTAAAATTCTTCTACCTTACGAGTGATGCGTCTACATGTGAAAATTTTAAAGTTTCGAATTAATTTAGTATAAAGTCAATTGGTCAAAATTAGAAGCTTTTCAAATTAATTTTAATGTATTCATTTTTTGGAAGTCTTTTGACTACTTGATTTTATATTAAATTAATTCGAAACTTTAAAATTTTCACATGTAGACGCATCACTCGTAAGGTAGAAAGATTTTAACAGTTTGGATTCGTCGTTCGAAATTAATCCGATAGGTTTTAGAGTTGAGAGTACAAAGAGACTTGGTACTCCTAGGAGCACTCTAGTTATGAGTAGAACTAGGGTGCTCCTAAGTTCATCAAGCTCCTTTGTGAACATAATTCTAAAACCTATCGGATTAACTTCAAATTACGAATCTAAACCGTTCAAATCGTTTTATCTTACGAGTGATGCGTCTACATGTAAAAATTTTAAAGTTTCGAATTAATTTAGTATAAAGTATAGTGGTCAAAATTAGAATGTTATAAATTAATTGTAATACACTCATTTTTTGAAAGCCTTTTGACCACTTGACTCTATATAAATTTAATTTCAAAATTTAAAATTTTCATATGTAGACGCATCACTCATAAGATAGAAGGATTTCAACTGTTTGAATTGGTTGTTTGAAATTAATTCGATAGGTTTTAGAGTTGAATTTACAAAAGAGCTTGGTAAACTTAGGAGCACGCTAGTTCTACTCCCATATATATATCAAAAGGTAGTACTTCTCATCATCGGAGAATATATACAAATCAAAGAGAGAGGAGTATGGGATATCATGAAATGGCAACGAATGAGGAAAGGAAACCATGTATAAAGCTCGAAATAGAGGATGATGCTCCCGTCGCAACGCGATTGTGTAAGAAAGAAGAGAAGAAGTGGCCATGGGAAGTTCCTAAAGCAGTGCTCATCGTTTGCATGGTGAGTTTGCCTCTTCTTGTGATTTTCTGTGGCGGCTCCTTCAGCTCCACACTCATCTGGCTGCGTGATGTCAAAGGTAAGGTTTCATATTTTTGTTCATCTTCATTTGAGATGAGTAGGCTTTTTTTCATTGTTATTTTCTTTTTGAAATTTATAGCAAATTAAATTAAGTACCTATACCAATAATCTGTTTTCAAATTTTGTCTTAGGAGGAGGTTTACGTTAATAGAAAGTTCAAGTAAATGTTACGTACCAGGCTGTATAAATTTTATGATTTGCATGTCAAAAATTGTATCCCAATATTTGAAACGACCGGGTTAACGGGTTTGCCAAAATTTGAACATTATGGATTATATATATTGGGTTTATTTTTCAAGTTGATCTAATTAATATTTTACATTCAAGTTCAATGAGTAGTACTTTGATGAGCTTTGCATGATTTTTTTTTAAATCTTAAATTTATATTTTACATAACATTATTAACATCACAACAACAAAAATAAAGACAAATAAAATGAAATAAAGATAATTAAGCATTGAAACATAGATGGTGAATTAAACATATATTTATTTCATCTAATCAGTATCACTACGACGTCCAAATTTGATCCTTTGCTATATGAATTAAGCATTAGATTAAACATGTTGCTACCAATTATTATATTAAAAACTATTTATTGCAACCAAATTATTCTCTCCCAAGTGACCAATTGTCAAATTTAATTGCATTGCTCGGTCAAAGAGTATTTATTATCTATGGGCAATTTTGGGGATGATAATGTTATGTTTGTAACTTTTTTTCTAATGATCTAGAAGATGATAATTTGACTTGGTTTCTTAATTCCACCAAATTACGTAACGTATAAAAACACTTGTAATCTTGTTGCATTGACATCTTCCAACAAGGTTATATATCAAAACTTTTTTATACAACAATATTACAAGTGTTAATTGGAAGAGGTCCAACAAAACGTTTTTAGATGATAATTACTTTACTTTTGTTGGAAGTGTTGGAAGAGGTTCAACAAAATTATTATTTTCATATCTTTGTTTTATGGATATCATTAATTTAATGATAATTAATTTTTAATAATAAATTGTATTAAATTTTATCTTAACTCTTTGATGAAATAAATATTTATTACATTAACTAATTACATAGCAAAAATGTTTAATTCAGATGAAGATGTGCTGGAACAGCTTTTGTTGTTTTAATGAAAAACTTGTTGTTTTAATGACAGTTTTTTGTTTGAATTTTGTGCGTTTGATATATCTTATATAGTTAAACGCACAAGATTACAAGGTTTGATATCTTATATCGTCAAACGCACAAAATTCAAACAAAAACTGTCATTAAAACAACAAAAGCTGTTCCAGCACATCTTCATCTGAATTAGACAATTTTGCTATGTACGTAATTAATTAATGTAATAAATATTTATTTCATCAAATTGTTAAGATAAAATTTAATACAATTTATTATTAAAAAGTAATTATCATAAATTATATCCATGAAGCAAAGATATGAAAATAATAATTAAATGTCGAATTTCACCGTGCATATATAATTTATAAAGAAATAGATACATATTAGTGCATGATATTATTTTTTTAATTTAATGAACAACCGAACAAATTACACTATAGGAGACAAAATATATAGTATAGCACAAAATAATTTTAGGAATGATGTTTAGCCTCCCTCATATTCAAATCCGAATTTTGCTTGTAGTTGGCAATATACAACATGCATTTATTTTAGCTCACATGATTGACCTCTTGGACATTTTTCTAACAAAAAGTACTGTACACGGTCGTCTTGAAAATAATAAGTTTAAAAACTTTTTCTTTTTTTAAATTTTGAGGAAAAAAAAAATGTAATTTCAAAATTTTATAAGGATGCACATAACACTTTTCTAGCTACGAACTAGATGATGTGAAAAACTATTTGCTGTTTTTATTTGTTTTGTGGTATATATTGTGCATTCATTCATTTGTTCCTTTATACAAAATCATCCAAGCTCACAAGATTTCAATTTTCAGGCTTGACACATGATTCGAATCAGACTTCAACTCCAATCAATAACTATCTCGATGAATTGATTCCCCCAAACTTTAACAAAGGTTCATGTCTGAGTCGTTTCGAGTGGGCACTATTAGGCAAATCATCTCCACACATGCCATCTTCATACCTTTTGCAAAAGCTAAGAAATTATGAGGCTCTGCACAAGAAATGCGGCCCAAATACTCCTCTTTATAAAAAATCCATTGAGCAATTAAAATCAGGTCACAGTACAGAACACTTGGATTGCAACTATGTGGTTTGGATTCCTCTTAATGGGTTAGGCAACCGAATATTATCCCTTGCAAGTACCTTTCTCTATGCTATTCTTACCAATAGAGTTATGCTAATTGAAATGACTAATGAGTTGGGTGACCTTTTTTGTGAACCATTTCCTGATACCTCTTGGATTTTGCCTCCTGATTTTCCTGTCAAAAACCTAAACAACCTTAATGTTAACTCTGATGTGACATATGGTAACATGCTAAATAAGCATACTATAAGCAATGATTCAAATGCCACATTTGAGTCGTTGCACTCTTATGTGTATGCCCATATAGTTGAGGATTATCATGATTTAGATAGGATGTTTTTTTGCAATGATGATCAAATTGTTCTTGGAAAGGTCAATTGGTTGTTACTAAAATCTGATCTATACTTTGCCCCATCTCTTTACAAATTGCCTTTGTTTGAGGAAGAACTCAACTTGTTATTTCCAGCAAAAGAGAGTGTGTTCTACTTGCTAGCACACTATTTGATTCATCCAACAAACAATGTTTGGGGATTAGTCAAGAGATATTACAACTCTTACCTTGCCAAGGCGGATGAAAAAATCGGTATACAAGTACGCGTGTTTAGTTTTACAAGAGTTTCTTCTGACGTTATACTCCAACAGATTCTAGATTGCTCTAAATTGGAGAGCATACTTCCCGAACTTGATTTGAATGGAACACAAGCCTTCAAAACCAATGAACAAAAATCAAAAGCAATTTTAGTAGTATCATTGTATGCATATTACTACGAGAAGATCAAATCCATGTACTATGAACATTCCGTTAAAACTGGAGAGTTAGTGAGTGTTTACCAACCGAGCCACGAAGAAATGCAAAAAACAGAGAACCAATTACACAATCAAAAAGCACTTGCAGAGATGTATATACTTAGTCTTTGTGACGTGTTTTTGACAACTGGTATATCGACTTTTGGATATGTCAGTTATGGCCTTGCGGGAGTAAAGCCGGTGATTTTAATGCCGATTTGGAATAAAAAAATACCCGATTTGCCATGTGTTAGAGAAACTTCAATGGAACCATGTCATCTCCAACCAGCAAATCCTAGCTGCAAGGGAAGAACAATGGATAAGAAAAAAGTGCAACGATATGTGAAGCAATGTCCTGATAAAGATGCGGGGATTAAGTTGTTTGATTAGATGGGTGATTATTGATTTAATTAGAGTTTGTTTCGGATGCAATAATACAATTAAAGGAAAAAATAAATGGAAGTTCAAATTAATATGTTTAGTATCTCTTATTTATTGTTCGTGATTATTATAGATGTGGATACATTGAAAGAACTTTTAGGTGCATGGTTATCTGTTATTGATAGTTTAATTGTAATTTGTACCTGTTGAGTTTGGAACATTAAATTAAAATTATTTTTTGGGTTAAAAGGATAATTAGTGAGTATTATGGTTAGTTTTTCAATTTTTTGTACTCATAACTTAAAATTTAGAATTTTAAATCAAATTTCTTCTGAAATAATGTTTACAATCAAATATACTGTGAACAATATTTTACCCTTTTATTTCCATATCATTATCCTTGCTCTTAAAAAAAGGAGCTTGCAAAAGCCATTCCAAAATCTATCTGTTCGAAGCCATTCTGGATTAGATCAAAGATTTATGTGAAATCACAACCGTCTGATACATTTAGTTAATGGTTGTTCTCTTTTACTTGGCACGGTTGGCACCATATAAAGCATTTTCGTTTTCTTTTAATTACGCAGTAAGTAAACGTTTGTGTAATGCATCCCCTTTCATGTCTTCTCAAGAAGATACCGATAGAAATGACTATTTTTGAGAATATTATTATTAGTATTCATGATGATTTTTGTTAGGGATAAAAAAAAATGAATTGGGTTCAAATTTATTAGCTAATCGGATACTAGATAAAAATAATACTTTAACTTATAATTTCTAGTGCTCCGATAATTTTCGATGCTCTAACTTCTAATTCTAATTATCAATCATAATTCAAAGATTTTATTCAAATTTTAATACCAAATTTAACTCAAATTATAAATTAGAATTTCAGAGAGGGGCAAAAGAAAGTTCCAGAGGGGGAAGGCAATAAACTCTAACTTATATATTTCCAAGAAAAAAAAATCAAAATCTAAGAGACGACTGCCCCTGTGGATATATGTGGGTCCGCCCCTGCATGAGAGTATTGACACTGTTAAACACTTCTACCCACGTGGATAAAACAAATTCTTGTAGTGACCTATTGTATGAATGTTGACGGATGTAATTGAGAAATGTCTCTATGTTTATTGTCATTTTGACATATATTTCTTAAATTCAAACTAATTCTTCTAAAAAAACAGTACAATTTATGCTAGTTTTTCGACTTGGATTAACAATTCATGACATGTAAATTAAAATAATACTCCTAATTGATAATTGTAGCTCACTAGAATTAATTAAGTTTACAAATTTGCATCACATATTGAAGAATGTAAGGGAGTCATGAATGTCGTTTATTGAAGATGACCAATTGACCATGCTCAAACTTGCTGCTCAAGTCAAGGGAATCAAGTTGTTTAAATAGATGTATGATCAATTAATGATCTAGGATTTCTTTCAGATTCTATGCAAAATATAAAATGAAAAGAAGTTCAATTTTGCTTGTGAATTAATTAATTTTGCATATGTGGACAGTTGACTGTACATTTGATTTTTAATCGTTAGCTCAAGATTTGTTCGCGTTAAAAGGGAAATGAGAGTAATTATGATTAGTTTTTAAATATTTTTTATTTGTATTGATGACTTCAATTTATAGGAGATTTTCTCAATTCCAATCCCTTTTTGAAAAAGAAAACATTCATCTGCTCCATTTAAAAATTAAAAGATAAAAATTGTTTTTATATGAAACTTAAATTGTATGACCGTTGATTGCAATTATTTCGTTACAATATAATGCATGTATCATGTATGGAAACTTCTAAAATTGAGAAGAAAAAAAACGAATAGTACTTTGATCCATTGTTCTTTCAATCTGACTACAAAGAGAACATTCGTCTGAATTTCGCCTTTTCACGGAAATACACCGCGACTTTTACAAACTTTGATGATCAAATCTGTAAATAAAAACACAGATTTTTTTTTTTTTCATGGTAATAGAGCCGTTTGAATATATTGAATATGCTCACAGAACTATTAACTTTTTGAGGTCAAAATATTTGGAGCTTTAACCTGGGCTCTATAAAACATTCACTTAATAAGATTCTATATATAAAAATCAACTAATCTCTACTTCCCTACTGTCTTAGTTGCGGACTAAAGGTATATACGCCTTATTTCTGGAGCAAGCAACAGAATTTTGGATCTCAAGTAAAGTCCTCGCAACTATGGAGGTTCTTTTAATAACTTTTTAATTCCATAAAACAATACTAAAAAAAAAAGAGAGAACAAGAAACACTGTGTTCTCTTTTGATGCTGAGAGGGAGAATGGCAACTCTAAAAAGAATCAAGAGCCAAGACAAGGCGCGGTTTCTTGTGTTTACTTGCTCAGTGATTTTTCTTCTTGTACTGTACTTTTGGATTGGACGCTTGAACTTGTCCGTAATTTGGCTTCGAGGTATAAGCATTTCCGTTCATTAATTTGAAAATGTTAGTCAAGTTTAAATGACGGTACTATATACTGGTACCAAGTTCTTTTGAAGTAGGTTTGGCTTTTTGATCTAAGATTTTTATTTGTGTCCGAACTAGTCAGAACAGAGTATTCAAATATATTACAAAATTTACAGTGCTAACTGGTATATAAAGGTACTGACCAAATATTTGTCCCATATTATGCATGATATAGTATTATACTTTAGTCTGAGATTTAGTTTTCTCTGTTAATTTTAATATAATTAGATTATAAATTGATAGAAGAAGCATCTAATATTCTAATTGCCTCATAATTGGCAAACTAAAAATTGGCCAGGATTAACGAGCTCGGATCGAAGAGAAGATATAAATCAACCCATGGACAAACTTTTAGATGGTTTACTTTCTCCCAATTTCGAAGAACAATCCTGTCAGAGCCGATACCAATCTTCAGCGTACCGCAAACCTTCACCTCACATACCATCCTCATACCTCATATCAAGGCTAAGAAATTACGAAGCGGTGCACAAGCGATGTGGCCCGAATTCACCGTTATACCACAAGTCAATATCACAGCTCAAGTCAGGCCATAGCATGGGTCTCATGGAGTGCAACTACTTGGTGTGGTCACCTTTTAACGGTTTAGGCAACCGAATGGTGACCATTGCATCAGCGTTTCTTTATGCGCTTCAAACGAATCGGGTTCTGTTATTGCACATCACAAATGATTTGGATGACCTATTCTGTGAACCATTTCCCGGTTCGACTTGGGTTCTTCCTCCTGATTTCCCTATAAAGGATTTGGAGAAATTAAATTTAGGCTCTGAACAAACATATGGCAACTATCTAAAGAATAAGAGGATCATAAGGACTGATGTAAAGGTTATGGCCGAGTCGCTTCCGGCATATGTGTACCTACATTTGGAGCATGATTATAAACACCTAGATAAGTTATTTTTTTGTGACAATGACCAGCAAGTCCTTGCCAAGGTGAATTGGCTTTTGATTAAATCGGACATGTATTTTGTGCCCGGTTTGTTTTTTCTTTCGCAATTTGAAGACGAGATAGGATGGATGTTTCCTGAAAGGGAAACTATTTTTCACCACTTGTCACGTTACCTCTTCCACCCGACTAATTCGGTCTGGGGAATGATCACGAGATATTATATATCGTACATGGCAAATGCCGATGAGAAAATGGGAATTCAAATTAGAACCTTTCCGCATATACCTATTTCGATAGAAAATTTCTCAAATCAAATCCTTGCTTGCTCTTGGCAAGAAAACCTTCTTCCAAGCATCAATCAAAGCATTACTCAAGCTGCGGGGATGAACGGGGGAAGAACAAAGGCTGTTTTGGTCACTTCATTGAACTCAGAATATTATGAGAAAATGAAGTCGATGTACTACGAACACAGAACAAGCACGGGTGAGATAATTAGTTTCTCCCAACCCAGCCATGAAGTGAAGCAACACACAGAGCAACAAACACACAATCAGAAGGCATTAGCCGAGATGTTTCTGTTGAGTTATTGTGATGTATTGGTGACTTCTGGTTGGTCGACTTTTGGGTATATAGCACAGGGTATTGCGGGTTTGAAGCCATGGATCTTGCTAAGCCCAAAGGACCAAAAGGCACCCGACCCGCCATGCCGTCGAGCCATGTCGATGGAACCATGCTTTCACGCCCCTCCTTCGTATGATTGCAAGGCCAACAAAAATATTGATTTGGGGCAGATCCTAAGGCATGTCAGGCATTGCGAGGATGTCGAGCATGGTATCAAGATATTTGATTAGAATTTTTTTTGTGTGCTAACAGTATTCTCAGATTTGTTTTTGCAAAAGAAATATAAGAACACCATGTTATATTTGATGTGTTGAACATTTTTTTGTTACCAGTTTCTGTGGCCATTTTTTGGGGTGAGATTCTGAGATTGCTTGGGGTAAGTGTTAATTTATTTCAGTATTAATTGGATAAATTCCTTTTTTATTAACAATCAGGAAGCATAAAACTTCTAAATTATAGCCCATTAGTAAAGTTTTAAAATACGTAGCTACTAAGCCTAAAAGAAAGAGCAAGGCTGAATCTTACAATTTTAGGCCCAATTTGACCCGGACCATATTTGATGAAAGAATCCTAAAAATTGTTTCGTAGTATTACCTAAACAATTAAACCACAAGTTTTCATGAATTACGCAGATGGCCCGTAACTTATTATTTTTTCTCATTAGTCCCTCGACTTTTCAAAACTTCCGTTTTGATCTCTTTTATTTTCAATTTTTATCGATATCATTCTTTAGTTACCACTGATAAAGATGTTGAGAGAACTCATCACATCCCATCACATCATAGTGGGACGCTCATGTACTTTGAAAATAATTTTGGACGTAAGTATTATAATATGAGGCAAAAGCAGGACGGATCTAAAGTCAGATCTAGTACTTGTCATTTTTATCATTTTCAACTTTTAATTATATATATTAAAGTGTAATTCTATATCAGCATCTGCATCATAAAGTTAATGTTTTGCAAGAACTGTAGGCTTAGTTTAGCAGCATACGGAAAAACGCAAGTTCAAATTTTGAGAATAAAAAGGATATTTGAGTATATCAAGCATTTAACACAAAAAAAGCAATTTTAACAGTCCTAATAACTCAAGTATAAAATAACATCTAAAGACCTACTGGTACAAATTATTTAGGAACTAAATTACAAGTTTTTATTAGTTTTAGAACAATTTATTTGACTCACTAGAATGCTATGTTACTCCAATACTCCTATATGTGCTCTGTATCCGTGTCGGATACGTATCAGATACCGATATGGCTCCAATACATACCGAATATGTCAGGTGGCATGTCAGCTTACATAGTGTGTCTTTAATTTTTTGATACGGTCTCCGATACGAATTGACTCTCAGCGATAAGATCCCGACACATCCGGATACGGACTAGATATTTCTGGATACGTTGAACTTTGCATAACCATACACCACGCATGGACCATGCCCACGATGCACCAACACTATTGGTGTGAACCGCGCATGGACCACCCCAAAATCACAATTTTATAGCATTGCGCCAGTGCCACAACCTTTACCACTACACTAGTTCACATTTGATGTTATAACCTATTAGCTTTTATATTTAATGTATAACGAGAATTTTTTTATATTTGATTTATAAATACAAGTAGTGAATTAATAATATAATTATAATATAATATAATAGACGTATCGTATCTTTTAACTTCTTAAAATTTTCGTATCATCATATCCGTGTTGTATCCGATATGATACTTGTATTCATGCAACAAGCTAGAATAGAATTTGTGGGCTAACTGTATATAACGAAAGGAATGGAGCGCGGTACCGATAGGTATCAGACACAACTCATTGGATTAAATTTGGTTTGATGTTTCATTGTAGCCTTTCAATCGGCATCAAGATACACACAAATAGTTTTAGAATTTTTGCTAATCAAACACCTAAATTTTAGTGCGGATCGAACGACTTCGAACATACATCGAACTGAATTTGATCCGATTGGCTGCTCCATATACTCTCCTTATCATTTTTGCTTATTTTTTTATTTCATTTATATGAATCTAGTTGGATTAATTTATATTTTTGAGGCAAGAAGGCATTTACTTCTATACAAAGAAACTCACTCTGTTTTCAGCGACTTCAGCATCGTCAAATATCAAAACGAATCTCAACACCTCTGAATCCACATTTTAAATTCAATTAATGGTAATTTCCTTTGATAATTTACCACTTGCTCTTGAGAAGTTTAGACTGCATTAATGAGGGGGCATTCACGAAAAATTACCACTTGCTCTTGACCACTAATGTTAACGCACCTCTATGTACTAGTCCCATTTCATTAATCTCTAGCTAGAATAGTACTGTCTCCTATTTCAACCCTATTTTTTATTCAAACCCCACCAATATTTTCAATAAGAAAAAAAAAATAGGCACAATGTCAGACTAAAAAGCTTTAAAATTTTAAAATTCAAACTTTAAAGAACTGAGAAAAAGGATCTGCTTAAGATAATTAATTGGGCGAGTTGATCGGTAATAGATAGATGAAAGAGTTGTTTGATGGACATCATATCAAATATCAAATTTGATTTGTTGTACATTCCAATCGTTGGATCCGCTTAAGAATTTTGTGCATTTCTTTTTCTTAAAACTTTTGGCACGAATCTTAATGCTGAACAAACGATGTGCTTATTAAAACAGTGACCAAGTACGGATCGTTTTTGTTAAAATAGTCACCAAGACTCATGCCAAAGTGCGTTGGATTTTTTTTTATAAACCATAAATAGAAAAAAAGAAAATTAACAAACTAACTTGATGATTTTAGTTTTTACAAAAATTATAAGTACTGAGATGGAAATTCAGCCCTGAACCAATTTTTTTTTTTGTGCCGAAATATTATCTCGGTCCCAAATTTTATTACCAAAATCCGTGTGGTTTTGTGTAATCCTTTTTTTATGACTGTGCTGAGATGGGAATCCGGCCCAACAATTTTTTTTTTGTTTTTTTTTATGACTGTGCTGAGATGGGAACTCGGCCCAACTTTTGTTTTTAACTCAATCTAATTGGTCTACTTTAGTTGTTTTCTCTTTTTTTGGGGTTAAAACAAATTTCTAATTGGTTAATTGAAGGGTTTTTGTTAAAATAAATTTCAGTTAATTGAAAGACCGATTTGTCATCTCGGCACAAGGAAATTTTTTTATTTTTTATGGCACTTCATCTAACAACCTGTAAAATTTATGGGGCCGAAATTCTAATTCGGCACAAAACAAAATAAAATAGTTTGGGCCGAATTTCAATCTCAGTATTTATGTTTTTTGTAAAAACAAAATTATCAAGTTGGTTTATTAATTTTTTTTCTATTCAGATTTATAAAAAAAATCCAAGTGCGTCGTCCAAGATATTTAATGAGTATGCATTGATTGATTAAAGGTGGATTTAAAGTACAACTAGAACAGAGCAATTTGTAGTTGCTATGGAATTCGGACCATCCCATAACTTAGACCGTTCTTTAACTCTAATACAAATTTCACAAAACATATCATTTATATCTACAACATGGATCGAATTTTTTTAGCCCGGCTGAAATTAAATCCATAAACGTCGAGTAAAATTTATAATATAGAATACTGTTAATTAAAATAATGTTAATAAATTAATTATACACAAAAATTAGATATATGAGCTACATTATGAAATAATTGTGGATTATAACTCTTAATATTAATTACCTCATTCTTCACTATTATTATAATTTATTTTCTCACAACTATTAGAATTAAATTTGAATGACTTTTCATTTATAATTTTAGCCTTCGTACACATAAAAAAAAATACGAATAAAGAGATCATTATCATTTATATATTCTTTCTTTTTGTTTATTTTGTTTATTTTTATTTTATAACATATAATATTGATTTGCTAAAATAGGAGGAGCTAAATTTCGAACTATGGGACTCAAACACATTTTGAAGATCAATTATATAAAATTTTCATGCTAAAAATGTTCATTATTTTACAATACATGTCACATTTTACTTTGAATTATATAAAAATCATACATAAATACAACAATTAAAAATAAAATGAAAGTTAATTGCCCAAATATGTCTCTTTGATAAATAATGTTATAATTGTTATTCAGATTTATTGTGTTATATAAGTGATATTTCTTTGTCCCCATATTTCATGAAAACAAATCTAAGAATTAACACCTTTTGAATTACCAACATTTTTAGATTGTACAATAAAATCAACACCCGAGCAGTGTTTTTGTCTAGAGGATCTGGTCACTGCTTTTTGTTTCGCCTCGCCCTCTCTATCTCACTCCATCTGAGCAAGTGCTTCCGCCTAGCGGATCTAGTCGCCGCTTGTCGCTCTGCCTCGCTGCTCCTGTACTTCGTCTTGCCGACCGAGCAGGTGCCTCCGCCTAATGGGTCTGTCATTACTCGTTGCTCCACCTCGCTACTCTTTCATCCGAACAAGTGCTTCTATCAAATGGATCTAACCACTGCTCTTCGCTCCATCTCGTCTCTCTGGGTTCGATTGTGGGTGTTGTGTATTTTCCCCACATCTCTAGTATGTGCTATATTTATCTATAAATAAAATACGTATTTATGGTTTGACGACACTGATATATGTGTAATTAGTTTGTTGATATTGTAAAAAAAAAACATTTTGACTATTTAGAGTGACGTCACAGAATTAGTACTCATTTCACATTCTTTGAATTATCTTAAGATGTTAACGGGTCAGGTTGAGTTGGATCGGGGTCATATTATTTTATTAATCTTTCTGGATCCAACTCGAAGTCGAAATTATTTCATCCAAATATTATCCATGCAACTTTAATATATCCCTTACCGTATTAGTGTATGCAATTTTAACAGAACGATAATATTTTCAGATTAATTGAAGATGTACGGGAGGAGGTCTTTAAGATTCGTGCCAAATTATGTAAGAATTGTGCAAGTTAAAACGGACCGTGTAAATTTTTCATTCTACATTATAGGACTACTCTATTGGATCAGAATCATGTAACTTGATCATTTATATATTAGTTTATTTATTTATGCATCTTAATCTAAATTATTATATAAATTTTAACCTAAATACAACAAACATAATAAAAAAAAAATCAAGTGGGGTCTGACCCAAACTTGACTCGACCCGAATCAGATTAAAAAATTATAAAATATCGGACTCATTTACTATTGATAGATCCGACCCGATAGATTCAGGTCGGATCGAAGATTAACGTTCCTACAATTATTACTCTTAACTCAAAATACTCAAAATACAACATTGTTGCAGTATTCGTTTGCATCATATTTGATTAAGCTATAAACCATAAAATAAGAAGTTCATATCTTAATTATTTTACCAAACTAACATTAAGTAAGCTGGTCTAACTAGACATAAAACAATTCAAACATACTCTAATAACATCAGAGCCTGCTTAATTGGCTGGAATATCACTGTAAGACGACCGCCTAATTCGCTATCGATTACGCAAGGCACAATAGGCGATTGTTCGCAATGTACATTATTTAAAACAAATTGTTGACTAATATTTTGAATTATTGATAATAATATTGATAGTAATAATAGCATCCACGGATTTATTTCATAATTTATCTCAAATGGTTTCATTACTAGTATTTAATAATAATCATGTTAAGATTAAAAAAGGAATAGTGCTATGCATCACTACGAGTATTTGGGCCCAGCTATACACTAGAATAATTTGTTAATATTTAGCCGTCGCTAATCACTAAAATTTAAATAATCTGAACACACCAAGTTATAATTTGCTTATCATCGAGTTATTAAAATGATATATTTTAATGTTCTGAGACACGGTTCCCCCAGGAAAGCCGTTTTTCTAATTAACAGGTAAAAAAAAAAGTATACAAGGTAACAGTGCAAATTTTGGATCAAAATCTGCTCCGCTCCTTTTCTCAAGAAATTTTTCAAGAAAAGGAGTACTCTCCTATTCTTTTATCCGAATCGTTGAAAGTTTATCGTACGGTTTTAATTAAATCTGAATTATTTAATATATTAAATTAATTTGAAAATAAAAAATAATTGAGACCGTACGATTAATTTTGAACGATCCGGTAATTGAGACCGTACGATTAATTTTGAACGATCCGGGAAGAATGGGAGGACCCTTCTTTTGTTGAGAAAAAGAGGGGCGTCGGTTCCGCAAATCTTCATTTCAAAGACATTAAAAAAAAGTTAAAAGGTCAAAAAAGCAGTCAGGGGGGCAGCTCCTTCTTTACTGGCTAAGATATCTTGTTTCATAATTCGTATCTGACACACGTAGTAGATCATTCCCAGTTTTAGATTATCTCGCTACATTTGCAGATACTTATTTTGGAAACAGAAGATCTAATTTGACCACTCACGAATACATTAATTATGATCGAGTCTCGACAGCTCCCCGGAGTTTTGCGCGGGTGGGGTTACGTCGTACTGCTTTAAATTTTCTTTGATACACCTGGTGGTCCAACACCAAGCACCGACGGACACAATTACGAGCATTATCTCCACTTAAAAAGCCTACTAACAAAGCTTGTAGATGCCACACCGTGTTCATGGTCTCCTTCCTGGAACCCGAATCCGAAACCAGCTTTAGTTAGTTTAAATGTTTGGAAAATAAAACTGAAATGACGATGTATCAGTTATTGCCATTTTATTTATATCAACGTACCTTCCTCCGAATTTGTAATCCCGAAAGTAACTCAAAATTTGAGTTTAGTTAAGGACCGTTCGATCTGTTTTGGAACGAAAATTAAATGGCCCGTGCATTCCACTTCTGATCGAACGGTCTGGATCTAAAATCAATTATTGAGTTACTTTAGATGATCCGGACCTCCCGCCTATAAACCCTTGTTTCTATTTCGTCGAACACTCGAACACCACCTATACCTCTCTCTCTTCCTCTTCCTACTCGAACCTCCCCACCGACAAATGCGCCACCTTTGTCAGGCGATCTGAACCAGGATCGTACGAACCGAATAGTCTAATGGACATGAAGCGGTTTCGGAGGCAGTCTTACACATCCCCTGACCCGCTAAAGGGGGAGGATGACGGAGAGGCGCTGCTTCCATTTCCCCATCACGGCAAGAAGAATGGGGTCCAAATCTCCATCCCTGCTTTCGTGCTGCTGATTATCTTCACTGGTGTCATGTTCTTCGTGGTGATGTCAGGAGTTCACCAGAGCGAGTCTATGGTCACCATCGCTGGTGCAGGTAGTGGAGTTGGAGGCGGAGGCGAGGTCAAAACAGTCTTGCTATCCAGATTTAGAAACAGTGAGTCTATTACTTCTTTTTCTCCCTTTTATGTGCTAGGTATTCTATTAATTTGTCGGTATTTGTTGTTTAATAGCATGAAAGTGTTGATTTGGGTGAAATAGAGCCTAAAATTTACAAAATTTTGTTACCAAAAGTGGTCCATGTGAGGTGAAAGTGTGAAATTGTGTTTCGTACAGTTCCAGCTGATTGCCTCAATCAGTGGGACACTGGGCCCATGGCAAAAGTTTCGTTTGTTTATTGTACTAAAAGTTATATAGACCCCAGTTCTCGTCTAAATAGAATAGTTAACAAACAATTCTATAAGCGTACAATTAGGAATAATTATGTTCAATACTTGCTAAAAATTAAAATGCAGAAAATGAAAAGTTGACCATAATTCGTCCATTTATTTTTTTGATAAAAAGTACCACAAACTTCCATTAATTCCTCAGTGAAAGGTTACAATTACAGTTGAGTAGTTCTATAAATTACCATGTACTAATATATCCTAACCTGTTTTCTGGTACCATCTTGTGGTACCATTCTTCCCCACAAATCACAGAATCCTACTGCACATCTTAATTCTATTGCATGGCTTGCTAGAGGTACATATTATGCATGTGAATTTTTTATGATTTGCAAGTAGATTATTATAAAATATTGGGTTTAACAGTTGAGTATTATTGGTATTAGTTCATTATTGTTCTAATTAGTTTGCGAGACGGTAAGCTCCATAGGCATAATAGCACAATTCACCTTTAATTATTAATATCCAATAGTGAAGTATCTAGATAAATCTATTGCTATTGTTCATGAGATGAAATAAACATGGTTCTAAATTCTGCAATTGATTGCTGATATAATTTGCACATTCAATTATGTAATTGCAATGTACACTTCTGGTTTGCTATTTGTCACTTGTTTTAGACTTTTAACATTTGAACAATTAGAAAACATTACAAAGATTATTCTATTGTAGAAATTGCAAAATGCTAAACGTACCCAGTGTATTAATAAATTGCTAAAGAACCCCTTCAACTTTTAGTTTTCTTAGAAGGAGACTAATACATTGCCCACCTCATTGCCCCTAATACCTATATGTGATGGACCCTACCGAACAGTGAGCCTGTTCATCATAGGTCACATAGGCACGTTCGGGGAAATTTGTAGGGACAGTATATTTATTGTTCTTAGTAAGTCTATACTCAGTTCAAGATCAAAGAATAATCTATACCTTTAGTTTGCTAGAATGGTTTCTATATATTATACATCTATGACAGGAATAACCCGAGGTGGATGCAGAATTTTATTTAATGGGGGTCAATCATTTACTAACTGTGCGTCATTAATTTAACAATACTTGTGGTTTTTATAATTACGGGAGTCAAATTGAATAGTATTTAGCAAAAAAAATTCTAAAAAGTTGAATAATCAATACCATTCATTAAATTTTGAAAATTAAATGGGGTCAATTGAACCCCATCAATCCAGATATATCTCCCATGGGGGATAATAATATTTTATACAATATTAAAATCATTTAGAATTGTATGCCATCAACATTTTTTTAAATTTCCTTAAGAACAATAAATTCAGCTAATTTATTGGGACATTAAAATAGTACATTACTAATCCTAAAAAATTGGCTTGGTTGTTATATCACAAAGAGAATATTCTAACACTGTTGAATACTAAATAACAACAACTCCTTTTTTAGTTTTCCAACAATGTAGGAACTTCATAGAAACCTTGAGCTTGTTGTTGTTAAATTTTAAGATACTAAAATATCCGTTACTTAATATCATAATCACTTTTTCTTTAGGTCTTACAAACCGAGACAAAACTCTAGGGGGCCTATTAGCAGCATCTGGATTTGATGACCAATCCTGCCTGAGCCGGTATCGTACAGCATTCTACCGTAGAAATACACCACACAAACCCTCTAGCCACCTTGTACAGAGACTACGAGCCCAGGAATCCCTCCAGAAAAGATGTGGGCCCGGCACCAGCCATTACCAAAAAGCTGTGGAGCAGTTGAGATCTGGTCAAAGCAGCAATCTTGACCCGGATTGCAACTACCTGGTTTGGATATCTTATAGCGGGTTGGGTAACCGAATCCTAACTGTTGCATCCGCATTCCTGTACTCTCTTTTAACTAACAGGGTTTTGTTAGTAGATAGGGGGAAAGACATGGATGACCTTTTCTGTGAACCGTTTCCGGAAACCTCTTGGCTTCTTCCTCTTGATTTCCCTCTCAAAAATAGATTAGCAAATTTTTCAGTCAAATCAGAAGAGAGTTATGGTAACATGATGAAGAAAAAAGTTAGGGTTAATGAGGCTAATTTTGTATATCTACATCTTGATCATACGTACAAAGACGAGGACAAACTCTTCTTTTGTGAAGAGGATCAAAGAACAATACAAAATGCAAGGTGGCTGATGCTACGATCAGATATTTATTTTGTACCGTCTCTGTTCTTAAATCCACTTTTTGAGGATGAGTTGGACCGGCTTTTTCCCGAAAAAGATATGGTTTTTCACCACCTGGGTCGGTACCTGTTTCACCCAACAAATGCTGTGTGGGGCCTAATCACACGGTACTACAACTCGTACATGGCCAAGGCAGAAGAGATAATTGGAATCCAGGTTCGGGTTTTTGAAGTTGAACGTGGTCCATTTCAACATGTCCTAGACCAAATCATCTCCTGCACGCAAAAAGAAGGCCTCTTACCGAAAACAGTTTCACATGAAATTGTACATCCGGCAATCACCTCAAACCCCAAATCTGTACTCTTCACTTCACTTAACATAGAGTATTTTGAGTATATACGAAACATGTATTGGGAAAACCCAACTTCTACTGGTGAAATTGTCAGTGTGTACCAACCGAGTTACGAAGGGTACCAACAGTCAGAAAAAAAGAACCATAACAGAAAGGCATGGGCCGAGATGTACCTGTTGAGTCTTACCGACAAGTTGGTGACAAGTGGTTGGTCAACTTTCGGATATGTTGCTCAAGGTTTAGGTGCCTTGAAACCGTGGATAATGTATAGACCCATAAACCGAACTGTTCCGAATCCACCGTGCCGGAGGGACGTGTCTATGGAGCCTTGCTTTCACTCACCTCCATTTTATGATTGTAAGAAGAAGCAAGGAGCAGATACAGGAAACTTGGTCCCACATGTCAGGCACTGTGATGATATCAGCTGGGGAATCAAATTAGTTGACCAGAGTGAGTTGTAATGTTGTTATCCGATAACTTCTAGCCTAGATAGTATAAAATTTTGATAAATTTGTATGATATGAGGTTGTGTTGCATTTTACTTGTTTTTTAGTATTCTATGGAACCAATAGAACTAGCAAATGCAATGGGAGCATTTCATTTAGTGAAAAAATAGTGTTTTACATTTGTTTTCTGTTTAACCAAGTACCGTTTTGACCCAGGTTATGTGGAATGCAAGATGGAACTATATTTAGTATTACAGATTTGCCCTGTTTATATTATGTTCTTTATGTTCTAAGTTGTCATGAATATGTTTGCTACTCGAATCTAAGTTAAAGAGTTTAGGTGTGTGGCAATACCATAAATGCTTGTTATTATATATGGTACCAAGCGGTATGCCATGATCCTGATGGAGTGTCCAATATTGCCATGCTCTGATTCTAGCAAATCCTGTATGGAGCTGATTGTAGCTATCAGGTAAGCTGTCATGTGATTTTCTTGTATTAGATTAGGCATGTAATATCTTATGAAAATTTAGTGGTATACAGGAATTATTCATTTGTTATTCTTTCTATATTGCATTGCTTGTCTTGGAATTAATGATATATGGCCAGCTATGTTCATTTAAAAAAAGTTCCACCACTTGTTGAATATCAATTAAAAAACATGGTTTGACTTTAATCGTGACAATCGAGCTCATGTGTATTTATTAATTGATACGAAGTCAACTTGTTGATAATCTGTTTCTGGGTTCTATTTATAAATTTTATAATCTTCAATGCAAATTTTTATTTATCAGTCATTCATGAACTATTGCTATCAGTGCTGATAATTCATTTTTAATAAATAGTTTTGTCACTTGACAAGTAACAATCAGAAAACACGGTTTAATCACGGCGTAGGCTGTCTTTGCTAAATTATCTTTCAATTGAAGTCACTTTACAAATGTGAAACTATTCAGGAACTTTGGTTAATAGATGCTTATATCCTTTAAAAAGATCAAATATTTCTTGAATTATTTAGAGGAGCTTTAGAGGTTCACAGGTAGGCCAAAGAATAAAAAAATGACTCTTTAGAGGTTCACTCGTAGGGTTATCAATTATTACTCTTTACTTCTTTCTGGTGTAAAATAAAAAAAAGGGGGAATTTCATGTATATCCCTCAAAAATTTCAATATTACGTATTTATCCCTCTAAAATCAATAATTACATATTTATCCTTAAAAATTGTAGAAACTCACATATTTGTCAAATCCATTACATTTAACATTAATTTTTTATGTATTCCCATTTTATCCTTCTATTTTTCTTTCTAAGGTCAGTGTGTTAGAAAACAGTATTAAAACGTATCAGTACATTGCCGTACCAGTACTGAACCATACTGTACCAGTACAACCATTGAACCGTACCAGTACCAGAACTGAACCGTACAGTAACAAATTACACTGAACATATTAAAGGACGACTCAACAGATTAGAGAGAGATGAAGGGTATAATGGTCATTACAATATTAATTAATATTTAAAAAATATTATTTAATTATTTTTTAGAGATATTTGATATATAATAGAGTTAGATTGGACAAATATGTGAGTTTCTATAATTTTTAAGGATAAATATGTAATTATTGATTTTGGAGGGATAAATACGTAATATTGAAACTTTTGAGGGATATACATGAAATTCCCCCTAAAAAAAAATGACAATTCTTTTTTCAAACTTACTCTAATTTTGTCACATAATGTTCATAATTTGTCTGAACAGGTAAGCCAAGGAATGCTGCAAGAGCAAAGTTCACTGGTACAAGACTGGAGCTAGACCTTGGGTTTTTATTAGAAAGTGAGAATAGTTCAGTGATGGCGAATATAAACCCAAAACTTTTCTGGAGAAGTGCAGTCTATCTAAAGGATCCGAGCTGTGGGCCGAAAGATTGTCGATTGGGTTGGGCCTGTATGAGTGGATCAAGCCCAAAATCAGCAGCAAGTCTATAACAATCTTTAATTAACTCAAAAATTACTGAAACATAAATCTTAAATTGAGTTTTCACCACGAGGCAATTTAAAAGGGTTGCAGAACAGACTTGCCATCGGGTCAAACTAATATTTTTAAATGCAGTTTTGATACGGTATACGGTCACATATGCAGATTTTTATACGAAACTTATATATGTAGATTAAAAAAATATATAATCAAATAAAAGTATAGCATAATAATAAGGAATTGATCCAAAAACATTAAAATCAGTTCATGCAATTTAATTGTACAAATGAAATAAGACCCAATCCTTTGGTTATATGGTATCACTTACAGATCATGTAAATACAAACTTATTTGATCCAAAAACATATCTTTTATGAGGACAGTTCAAATGTATTATCATTTTTGTACTTCAATATGCTCAACATTCTTTATCTCCGTTTTTAAAGTCTGAACCACTCAAAATGATCTTCAGTTGGAGACCAAATTTTATAGTTTTTAGATTTTTTTTACTATTTTTTTAAATATGTACAAAATCACTGTTTTAAGGAGATTATGAATCATCCGATAAAGTGATATTGTACCTATGAAAAAAAATAGTAAACAAATTCTAAAAATATAAAATATGATCTCCAAGCATATTTTATTTTGAAGATCATGTTGAGCAGTTCGGATTGACTGTTCAAACTTTAAAAACAAAAACAAAAAATATGGATCATCTTTTATTAGTTCCCAGCTCATACATAGAAGCTCCAGTCTTATAGACTTTAGCGAACCTATATTAAAGAGTCCAGCTAGTATGACATCGGTGTCATATGACACCAATTTCAAAACCTATGGAATGGACTTCAAATGGTGAATCCAAACCGTTCAATTCGATTTACTTTATGAGTGATGCATTTACATGCATAATTTTTTTATTTTTTTTCGAGTTGTTTTAGCATCAAGTCTAGCGGTCAAAAATATTGAAAAATGAATGCATCAAATTTACTTAAAAAACTCTCACATTTGACCGCTTGATTTGATACTAAATAAATTCGAAAAATTATAAATTTTGTATGTAAATGCAGAACTAATGAAGTAGTTCAATTTGAACAGTTTGGATTCATCATTTGAAATTCATTTCATAAGTTTTGGAGTTGGTGTTATATAGGTTGAAATGACAATGATGTCATACTAGCTGGACTCTATATTAGGAGGAGCTACTTATGTGTTCAAGAATGGCACTGGTTTGCTATAGTATGGTATTGAGGCAGCCAAGACTTTCTCGTCCCTACAGATGGAGGCACTTTCTATGATGACTAATTGCATAATTAAATTATATTGTATTTTCAATAAAACTTAATCATGTTACTATTTTCTAGATTTTACTATATATATTTTATATATATTTTATATGTTGTTTTATTTATGTTTGGGTTTAAGAGTTAGTTATTATGTGTTATAAGTTTTCAAGTTGGACTTTTAGTTTTTCTAAGTTATTTATTATGTGATATATGTATTATAAAAAAAGATGGTATCTCATCTTTTCTTTCGGACTAAACTTTTGATAATATATAAAATATATTTTTTTTATCTTTTCTCCCTTGTGAATTTTTCTTCTTAAATTGTTCGATATCTCACTAAATCAAATAAAGCATGTACATGCGGAGTAAAATTTGAAACGTGTTGTCATCAAGTGGCATCATAAAAAATTCTTCTCTTATTATTCAATATCTCACTAAATCAAACAAAATATGTATATGTAGAATAGAGTTTGAGACGAGTTTGCGTCACCCGACTAGGAAATTGTGCATATGTTAAATAATTTATCAAGTATATCGGTCGAAGTTATGTGACAGTTATACACTTAATTAGTAGCTCAAAACTAGCTAATTCCAAATTATGTGTCAGCTAACACTATTAAGTTAAGCAATGCTTGTAGCATCAAATAAATGAACTGCAATGCATATAATTTATATTATTTGAATCATATATACTTTCTAAATTTTGTTATTGTTAGAATTGTAGTTTGATTCACTGGTCAGTCTCTGACAAGCTCTCAAAAAAAAAAAGAATTGTAGTTTGGTATTGACTAATTGAATTTTACTATTATGTGGGTTACGAAAATTGCTAAAGGTAATTGCTAAGTTCAGCATTATATTGTTTTGGTAAAAGAGAAAAAAAAAATTGAGCATCTATATGAATTATGATGAATTAAATATAATTACATATATAGTTAATACAGTAGTTCAAGTACATTAATTTACGAACTGAATTCTCTGTTAGTGTACATATATATTGAGACCCCAAATATAATTAAAATCCATACTACAATGTACGTACATAGTTGTCAGCAAAAAATGTTCAGTGAAGTTCCTTCACAAAGCTTGGTTGAATCAATTTTAATTAACACGTACAAATCATATTTTCATCAAGTGAATCAACATATAGACGACGTGATGATATGATTTTTTTTTTCTCAATTTTTAAGGATTAAACAAGTTAACGTCAATGTACGATCAATTTGTATACGAATAACTTCACAATGAAAATTGATTTCTTGAAATTTTTTTAAGGTTTGATATAAGAACTAAAAGTGTCACTCTATGGGCTATTTGATAAATTATTTTTATGTCAAACGACATGACATTTTGTGATGTTACAGCTTTAGTTTTACTTCTTACAGCAAAAAAAATTATTGCTTTGTTTATTATGCTATACAATAATGTTGTGTTTGTCCAGTATTACGTTACTTAATTCTACATTTCAAGTATTCAATTCAGGAGCAGTATCTTAAAACCATTCGTAAGTGCTACTCTTATAATTTTAAAATTTTAGTTATGTATGTATGATAAAATTTAATTGAATGTTATAATTGTGGAAAAATTGGATTCAATTTTACTAATAATTTGTGTATTTTAATTTTTAACTTTCTACATAAATTTTCTAGTTCCGCCGCTGCTTCGTCAACTCCAGATTATTTTGAGACAACATACTTTTTTTTTCCTGTGATAATTGACATTATTTTGCTTAGATTTTTTACCAATTGGGCCAAACTTTAAGTCCCTTTTGTTCTATATTTTGACCCATGTTAACAATGTAGATTACTAGCAAGCTGGTAATGCATCATTGCATTCTTCAAGATTGACTTTTGATACTAGCAAGCTTTGTTTTATTAGCTAGGTTATGTGGATTTATTAATTATATGCACAATTTGTTAGTTAGGCTAATTTGGTGAAAAAATATTACTGAGTTAATTTTGTAGGATGTCGTAAAATCGAAACATAATTCATAATAATTTGTATAGAGGAGATTGATTTTTTTTTTTTAGCAAAAATGATAATTAAGGAAGAATAAGAAGAAAGGAGAGAGAGTAAATTGGAGGGAGGAAAATATTGGAATCCACAGAGATATTTTATTAATAATTAAAAAAAAAGATATTTTGTTTGAAAATTTTAAAAAACAGGATAGTTTATAAAATTTCACCGAAATATCACACGGTAAAAAACACAATTGATCAGTAGGAGATGCAAACAAGACACCTTTTTTCTCGAATTCGCATCCTCAGAGATATCTCAAACTTTGCGTGACTTTTTGGAATATCTCAATCGTTCAAATATGTTCTGCACGAATCTCAAAGCACTAATTGAGATATCTCAGAGGATACGCACTCTTTTTTCTCTATCTAATGATTGAGCTGTATAAGCCGAGTGAGGACAGAGGACCACGCCACGGTCACGCCGCGTGATGGTCTTGGTGTCTGTATATGTGCTTAAAGGTGAAACGAATCATCTTATGAAGCATTTATACCATTGCACCTTGAACTGTAAAGGTTCCGACACAGAAAAGTCCAAACTTAATAGCAAATATTAAAAAAGGAGTGATGCTTCCATGGACCCAAGGACCTATTTGTAAAATGAACATATCTTTATTTTCAAAGTTCAAACAGTCGATCCGAACCGTTCATCTTGTTCTCCATATTAATATGTGCTTGGAGACCAAATTTTACATTTTTCTGAATTTTTTTACTATTTATTAAGATGGTACAAAATTCAATGGTCTGAATTTGATATTTTTTGTACCCATCTTAATAAATAGTAAAAAAATTCAGAAAAATGTAAAATTTGGTCTCCAAGCACATATTAATATGGAGAACAAGATGAACGGTTCGGATCGACTGTTTGAACTTTGAAAATAAAGATATGTTCATTTTACAAATAGGTCCTTGGGTCCATGGAAGAATTTGCCTTAAAGGAATCGAAGAAAGGGTAAGAGGAACTAACCTCATGAGATATTATACAGCAGGGATCATTACTAGTCTATTGTATTTTTTTTTAATGATTATCGATGTTGTTGAATTAGTTGAAGTCAACTTTAATTAATCGTTGAATTGGTGTTTAATTTCAGGTGATCCGGGTTTATTTTATATTAATTAATGGGACAGGTGTGTTGGATCCTCCGTGGCATTGTTGCAGCACAAAGCATGAAGAATCACAATTATTATTTATTAAGCACTTTACATGAAAGAAAAAAGAGCAGAAAAACATCCAAAAAAGGCCTTAGTTTTTTTAAGTTTTAACTGAAAAGATGGATGGTTTGTTTGGTTATTACAACACCTCTTCTTCCAAACAAATTCAAATTTGTGCAATTTTGCAGTAATCCAATGTTGTAAAATGCGGTTTTGCTCATGCATGCGGAAGGTCACTGCATACCGTATATGCTTATTTTAAACTATATATTAATTTATTTTCACTCAAAACATGTAATATATTCTCATTAAAAATAACTTGTGTCCCATGTCAGAAGAAAGAATTATATCGAATTGGGCCTGAGCATATCAGAATTGGATCTAAGCAGAGACATTAATCCTAAAGTAACTCACTAAATTAATCAGATGCAAATAATTTTTTCTAAACTAGATATAAAAATTAATTAATTGACACTCAGTGATAGAATCGCATGATACTAAATGAAAATAATTGCATGATTAAAAATCAATATGCCTCTTTAAACTGAAAATATGTGATTTTCATGCGAATCCGCATATATGAGATTCCATGAAAATTTTCATGCGGAATTGAACTACATAAGCATATACGGCCGCATATGATAAGTTATGAGCGGGACTGAACTATATAAAAATAAAAAATTAGTTCAATATATAATTTAAAATTTTGAAATTAGTGAGATGTTTGAGCACCCTTGAACTATTTTTAATAAAAAATGATATTGAAATTCATTTACCGAAAGTCCGAAAGCGCGAACCAATGCTTTGCATTAATGGGAGAACTGAATTTTCCTTGGCTTGAGTTAGAATTTAAGATTCTACAGTAAATATCAGCTTATGGTAAAAATCATGCATGATCTTTCCGTAGTACATAAACAACAACTGATTGACAATTATATCAATATTTTTGTACTTACACTACCAACTTTCGAATATTCTCAATTTCTCATGGTTAGCATCTACCGACGTCCTCCACGCGCGCTTCCTGTACTCGCATTTTCTTAAAATAATGCTTAAATACATACTTGTTTTATTTAAATAACATTCATTCATTTTATCTGGCATTGAGATTATCTATGTCAAATATGAGAGGGGGAAAAAAAAGTCGATATAGCATTCATTTGTTTTATTTAAATACTAATCAATGTACAATTCTTGATACCATTACACATAACAGTAAGTCAGTAACTGCAAATTAATTAATTTCACTAAAATGGCTGAAATTGATAATCATCTAGTGTCATCAAATCTTGCAATCCATCCCATATCTCCGGTACCTCATTGTCCCATAGACTCTGTGGGACTAACTCGTCAGTCGACACCGGCGAGGTCGACTCATCCTCCGCCGGAATCTGCTCTGGAAATGGAAAGTTGAGCTTCGCACGTGGCCCACGAAACTCAATCGCAGCACGGTCATATGCTCGCGCCGCTTCCTCAGCAGTCTCGAATGTACCAAGCCATTTGCGTACCGCTCGGTGCGGGTCCCGTATCTCAGCAGCCCACTTACCCCATGGCCTCTGTCTGACACCTCTGTACTTGTTCTTTTTATTTTTTCTCTTTACTTTCTTCCCATTGTCACTGTTTGATGCCTGAGTTGTCTCCGTTTCAGTTGTACCAGTAAAGAAGTTACAACCGAGGCAACCGGCAATGCCGCAAGATGGACATGTTTCGGTAAAATTGGGAAGCTCAGTTGGTACAGTAGTAGTGTTCCCGAGAACTACTTGCGTGAGAGTATGAACTATGATCATGTTCTCTTGCTCCTTGGTTATTGATCTACCATTGGAGATTGATGGTGCGAATTGAAACTTGGGTTGCATGAAATGGGGTTCTTGTCTTGCTACCATGGTGAAGAATTTCAATGAAGCTGGTGGATTAATTTGCATGGATAGGAGGAGACATGGCGTAGTATATATACTGGGACAAAAAAAATAACACGGATTTTACGCTTTTTCGGATTAAATTAAGGTATTTCATTTTCAGCACGGGATCGATTTGGTTTAATTTGGTCCGAATTTAACACGTTTTGCGCGTGTTGAAATAATTATAAGAGATGTTAGAAAGGAGAGAACTTGTGCACACCAGTTTGTTCTTAGCTGGAGATCTCTGATGCGGTGATGCCTCTGAATCTGATTGATGCCGACTTCTGATATTGAAAATGAAAAGGAACGGTCCAGATTATCTGTGGCTAAATGATAAGTTAAATCGTGTCCCTAATGTCAGTTTTCTGTTTCGAATTAAATGATTTTTTCCCACAAAATTTGATGTTAATTTATATTTGAGGAGGGATTCAATTACATTTTATGTGACACATCCTGACACCAGATATCTATAAGTTATTTTTATAATTTTAAATTCCAAATAGTTGTTGATCTTCGTATTAAAATATATTTGGAGACTAAATTTTACTCTCTTTTTTTTGCATTTTTGTTAGTATTTATTATGATTTATACAAAATTGTTATTTTCAGACAATTCTGGATTATTGAAAAATTGTAGTTTCCAAAAATTCTAAAAAAAAAATGTAAAATTTGATCTTTTAAGCACATTTTAATATGAAAATCATGTTGAGCTTCGGGTTGACTATTTGAATTTTGAAATTGTAAATATTACTTATAAACTAATAGTGTCAAGATGTGTTACCAGTAGAATCCCTCCTCTTTATATTGTAACAATTTTTAAAGAAAAAGTAAAGTGTAATTTTTTTTGGGTTATTTAATATTACATCATGTAATTAATTTTCATCAGAAATTTAATCACAAATGAACTATTGAAAGAAACTTGTTATTCAGAACAACCATGCGTTATTGATTGGGTGGTAAAAAGAACTACGAATAATAATCAGAAGACAGACGTCAGAGGATCGTCACACAACTCTAATAGATCTGTGGATCTGTTGAGCCACAGAAAATCCGGTTTTTGGGGGGGGTGGGGGGGTTGTACTTTTGACGAGGTCAAGTGGCCTTTTTTTTCTTTTCTTTTCTTTTCCCCTAGAGAAAGTGGAGATTGTGACTTGTCTATAATTTTTTTCTTTCTTTTATTTGAAGTCAAGTGGAGGAAATCAAATCTACTGGAATTCTTGGGAATTTCAGTATCCTGAAATCTAAAATCCAACTTCTAAGTTTTGTTATACACGAATTTCTTTGAGATAGTTTTTTTTTTGTGCACAAATCTCGAAAATATATAAATAGTTTAATTGAGAATTTCAGGTCCCTGAAATTCTCATGGATTTCAGCAGATTTGTTTCCCAAGTGGAGAGCTGCTGAGCTGGAGGTTGTTTATTAACTTACATGTAAAAAATAGTAAGATGTTATTGTCTCTTTTATTTTTTATGTGAAACCCGTAGGTTAGTAGGTAGTTATTGTCTCTGCTGGTAGGACCCAGTGAGTCCAACCAATCGTGCATGTTCTAATGAGTAGCAAATTTGAGAGGATAATGTGGGGACCACTAGTAAGAGAGCTAATAAGTCGGCCGATTTGCTTGTCCTAAGATATATAATTTTTTGGTAGTATATTAGTCGGTCATTGACCCTATTACAACAAATCATTATTATATAAATGTTCAAATAATGAGGATGAAGTAGCCCTGTTGTATTAGAAATAACTCAAAACCAGATTCTAAAAGTTCGTGCGCACAAGTTATATGGGTTAAATTGTATTATAATGAGCACCGCTACCTGCTCAGGTTAGTATATTTATTATTCACGCGCTATGGAAGTGTTAAGTGAAATCCAGAAAGGAAAATGAAAATTGCACTCAGTCTCTTGGCTTTATAGACTCACAAAGATTAGACAACTATGCTCTTTTGACTTGGTCTAATTATTTTGAGTGATCTTTTTGTTAGGTAAGGAAATAGTAATTTATTTTTTAAGAAACATAATTAATAATTTGTAATATTTTTTTGTTAATACTTATTAGCAAATGCAAATTAAACGGGTGTAAACAATGAAGCATGTATGGGCAGAACCAGACTTTTAAACTATGAAATTCAAATGTAATTAATAGAGGTGAATTGTATAATATTTTCATACTAAGAATGGAGTTAGTTTTACAGTACCTATTTCATTTTATTATAAATTATATAGAAAAATCATATAAAAATATATTTAAAAAAAGTAGAAATCAATTAATCCAGATTCATTCTACATGTATTCGCGCCCTAGAAGCATGGATAACATGCCTGTGCAAAATGCAAGTCATGCATTTTTTATATGAACTTATAATATAATCCATACTTTATTCACACTTATTAATGCATTATTTGCTTTTTGTACAAATTTGATCGATGTACTTTAATTGCTTAATTCACGCTTTGTTCACACTTCTAATATATCGTTGTAGCATTAATGTTGCGAGAGGCTTCAAAACTTTTAGTTTGTGAAAAGTTTGTTGTTCTATGTAATTTTTTAATTATTTTGTTTGACTAATTTGTAAAACATACAATAGTTGTATTTAACGATTTTATTGTATGAGTGAGTTTGCAGATTTAATAAGAACATTATAATTGCAAGATTAAGATTTGAAGAATCAAGAAAATCAACAAGTCTTTACGAAGATTAAGATTATAAATTATAAAATCAAATAGATAAGTAAAATATATTTGAGATTGTTTATTTCTTGGAACTATCTGTTCGGTGCGGAAGCAAACTGTTAAGTACGAAAAGTATTGAATGGTATTGGACAGATAATGAAGCGTTGCAGTACGAAATGATTATTCCGGTTGGCAACCGTTAAGAACGTAATGTTCCGTATCAAACCAGGGACTCCCTGTTTGTTTTCTGTTCTGAACGGATACTATTCGTAATGTAAATTATACTAAAATACAAGCAAATTGGGTAATTGAGGCTCATCAATGTATCTCGAGTTGTATCCTTTTCTATATTGGGTAATAGGAAAGACGTGTCGGTGAGGTTGCGTTGCCCTGGAGACGTAGGCATTTTAAGCCGAACTCTGTTATTATCCCGCGTGTCAATCTCTCTTACTCTATATATGTTGGGTTACGGGCCGTCCAAACCGTTGATTAGCTTAATATGCGGAAAGAACGTAAAACAAAAATTTTACTTCTATATTAAGCCAAGGATTAAACGAGGTATGTCAGAATACTTTCCAAGGGGATCCACCTTCAGTATTATTTGGCATCAAAACCCGATTTAATCCTTTTACAGATCTACTCCATAATTGATTTCTAAAACTTTAATCTATCTACAAATTAAATAGATTAATATAACATATTTATACCTTGATCCAAATTCCAATTGGATTGCAGCAGACCGAGAAGACCGAATCTTGAGGAACGTCTCGCTTCGGAGTATCAGACGTCTGATACCTCTATTGGTTATCCACCAGGACTAACCAGAGAGCGGTTTATTTCTTTTGCCAGAAATACCGTAAACCGCGGAATTTTGCAAAAACACTATTCACCGAGAAAAAGACAAAATAAATATATTTACGACTTGCAGTTATTCAATAGAAATACTGCAACTTTCGTAAAAATATATTATTTCTGAATCCCGTAAACAACCGTAACCGAGAAAGAGAGAAAATAGATTTATCGATTCGATCAGACTGATCAGATCAGATATGAGTGAATTGGTAATTTTCTCTCTACCCCTACCCCTCTATTTATAGGCAAATGAGAAGGTTCGCCCGATTACCAAAATATCCTTAAAGTTTGGCATATTTACAATTATGCCATTCTTAATGGTGGTTTGGTAAAATGGTAAAATCAAATACCATGGTAAAATCAAATACCATTTGAGAATACCATTTGACAATACCATTTGAGAATACCATTTGATTAATATATATATATCATATATATATTTGGATTTTTAATTTATTTAATTAAGGTTTTAATTTTGCCAATATTCAAAACCATAATTAATATTTAAAATCTAAATCAAATATATATAATTGTTCTAAACAATTATATTTCTCGGGGTCCGGTTTCGGTTCGGTTTCGGTACGATTTTATACAACGCATCGAGTACGCTTATAAATTAACCGTTGTTTTTGCATGTCATCTTATATGACATTTATAATTTAATTATATCACATATAATTAATTATAACCATCTTAATATTAATTATAATCAATTTATAATTAATCAGTAAGATTCTCCGACTAGCTCTTATACGGTGTGACCCAATAGGATCTGTGTTATGTTGGTAAATAAAATTAAAACCATTTTAACTTCTATAATCATAGGAGGCATCTGACATCTGCACTATGACCATCCAATTACACAGATGATGCTGTACTATACAATACCACGATCCAGTAAACTATTTTAGTCGTGTTAATTCTTATATCTCACAGTATCAGATCAATTTCAAGGTAGGTGTGTGTCATCCTTGCAAACATAATCTTTTCTCGATTTTGAGCAAATTATCAAATATAATTACTCTTGTAATTATACTGCATGCAGATAATCATACTCTATCAAGGGGCCTAGTGATATCGTAACTCGTATAGAGATACAAGGGACAATAGTACATTTGGTAAACCATCACTACCTCAGCTAAGCTATGTATACCGAAAAGTTACCGTTATGACTGCGTTTTACCGACAGCGTTAAGTAACAATCACACATACACATCTCTTAGTAGGAAAGATGAATACCTCATACTTTAGAACTTAACACTGAATGAAAACATTAATGACACGTACACAATTCCATTTAATGTTTCATTTGAGGTCTGTCAAATACCATGTTCCTAGAACATGTATCTATGTGATTAAAATGACATCTCATGTCAATGGTCTGTAAAACTTGACCATCTTTTAATCCACATTCTAACCTTGTAACGGTAAATTAGTGTTCCTGCTAATTACCTCGGTTAGAGACTTTTAAGAGTATTTATCATCTATATTATGAAGCTCTACAATTTCAAGTCATGAACCCGATATGATTCATAAATTCAATAATACTAAAGGAACAAAATGACAGTTTATTAATCACTCAATTCATGAACAAAGCTTTATGATAATTTATCGTGTTATTGACTTCTAGATTATTTCAAACTAACAATATATTGGGTAATAGGTAAAATTATTGCCGTTTGTTTCAATTGGAAGCTGATTTTGATTGTTATAATATATAAAATTTCAAATATGTATATTGACTTTATTTCACTTGTAAAAATAATTGTTCTTCGTATATTATAATCTATAATACTATGAACTATTAACTGTTGTTACTTTGTAGATCTTGGAGAAAGTATAGATTTAGATTAGTTGTTATTTGGTTGTTACTCCAATTCTCCAAAATTTATCATGTTAATAATTAGTAGAAATGTAGAATATAAATTTTGAAAAGAAAAAAAAAACACTATGTACGATAGATTTCGCTATAGCTACGCTATTCGCAATAACTTTTTTTTTGTCTCTCCGCTATGCCTCTATAATTGCTATTTAGAACCTTGAGAAAATGTAACAAGCATGGATTAAGTACACAGAGATTCTGGAAGTGTGAATTTTGGAAAGAAAAAAAATTGAACAAAGAAAAAGATAAACGATGTAAAAATTTATTCCATATCTTATAAAAAAAATTCCTTGCAAGGTGATTAAAATTTATTTAAAATTGAACTTCTTAAAGTAGAGCATAATCGACAGTTACATTATTTTAAAAAATATATTATTATTATTATTATTATTATTATTATTATTATAAGCTCTTAAATGATAAATATTATAATAATAAATATTACAAATTCTACATGAAATAAACTAAAAGCTTCAAAATGCTGTCTAGTATCATATCTAGGGCTGCAAATGAGCTGGCTCGAGCCGAGTTGGGCAAAAGCTCAGCTCGTTAATTCTGTACCGAGCTATTAGCGAGTCAGCTCGTTAACAGCTCGCGAGCTAAAATCTCAGCTTAAACTCGTGACGAGCTAGCTCATGAGCTGGCTCGCTGGGTTTGGTTGGATCTTGTTTTAAGAAGAAAATAAATTTTACAAGCATTTTTGGACCGAGCTGAACCGAGCTGGACTGAGCTTGACAGTATAAAATACACACAAATTCATACAAATTCACAAATTGATGCCTAGCCGAGCTAGCGAGCTGGGCAAAAGTTCAGCTCGTTAATTTTGGTCCGAGCTGTTAGCGAGCCAGCTCGTTAACAACTCGGTCCACTATCGAACGAGCTATTACCGATCGAGCCAGATGTGAATCGCGAGCGAGCCACGAGCTAAGAGATTTTTGGACAGCCCTAATCATATCCATTTACTAGCATCAACTTAGGCATAGCAATGTTCTTTGCTTTAATGGAGAAGATTCTTCTATTTCTTACCTTTTGAGGTGTCCAAGACCAGGTCAATCCCCATCCCATAGCTTGACTCTCAGTAAGAACGCATTTGGTTGCGATTTTCCACCAAAACCCATTAATGGTGGAATTTGGTAGTGATGTGCATATGACATTAATTTTAAAATTAATTAGATATAATTGATACGACTAATTCAAATCGTTCAAACTGATTTATTTTTATGAGTGATATATTTACATGCAATTTTTTTATATTTTCGAATTATTTTAGTATCAAATCAAGCGGTCAAAAATGTTGAAAAATGAATGCATTAAAATTAACTTAAAAACTTATACATTTGGCCGCTTGACTTGGTACTAAATAAATTCAAAAAATTATAAAATTTGCATGTAACGCACAACTAATAAAGTAGATCGGTTTGAACGGTTTGGATTCACCATTGAAAATCGATCCGGTAGATTTTGAAGTTGGTATTATATAGGTTGAAATGACACTAATGTTATACTAGCCGGACTCTATGTTAAATTAGATGTTTCACGATGACTATTTTTTTATCTTTTTTATTCTGAATATTTTGTCGAGATATTTTGAAAAAAAAAACTAATAATTTAATTAGTTCTAACTTCTAAGTGTATCTATCATAAATATTATCATCAATTCATAATATCAATAGGAGGTCTTCCCTTTCGACCTTGTACCAAATAAAAGATGAAGTATTTTACGTGAGATTTTTGTCCAAAAGATTTTGGACATAATCTTATTCAAGGTCAGAACAAATTCTCTGTTTTTTTAAAGTTAGATGATATTGTGCTACCAACATTTGTATTAAAAAATAGATGTTATTTACATGGTTCTATCTCATTCTATTATATTACGTCTTCTAAATTAGAAAGTAGTTCTCAATAAAAATAAAACTATTATTAAGTTATCATGCAAATAATCTCCAATTATGCATATCACAATGTTTCATTAAGCAATATGTGCTTTGTCGTATATATGTCAAAATTTACATAGAAAGTTCAGATTCATGTGCAGTTTAAATTTATTTAAATTCTAAATCAGATCGATTTTTAGATCCGACTTTGAATTAAAATTTGTCTAAAGCAATTCAACAAAACCTAATTCCGTTTCTCTCCCCGCAAAAAAAAAAAAATTAGTTCGAAATTTTACTTGAGTTTGTAATAGGTGTTGTGCTCAGAAATTGTTTTTTAAATAGAATTAATTTTTGTAATTTTAACCGAATAAGTATAAAATAGTTCCACTGATCTTCTGCTTCGGCGGAGGAAGAAACACAATTTCTCTGATAATACCAGTTTAATTTGTTACTGTTTCTCTCTCCATCTCCCTTCACTGAGGCTTAGAATTGATGGAGTTGTTTTTTTTTTTTTATAAAATCCAACCAAACATGCTTGTTCTGTTTAAATAATTTAAATTAATTCCATTGTAAAAAAAAAAACAATCTGCTCAGGAGGTCAAGTAAATATATTGTGCATTGGAAAGACGTACGTTAGAATTAATTTTAATATTATTAAAAAGTAAAATTATATTTCAGATTTATTAATTTCTCTCATCCTTGCACACCAACAATACAAACAATAACAAAGGAAACAAAATACAACAATACAAACAATAACAGAGGAAAACAATACAACAATACAGAAAATCCCCAAATTAATCAAAAGCTACAATAATCTTTTTAAATTTTAACTGTATATATATTTCGAAGTTGTAAAATTGCATGCTGATCATCTCTTCTCCCAAACTGCATAGCCACAGCTACCACTGGCAACCAAGCGGAAGTTAGATGGAATCAATCCTCCAAGCTCATTTCTTGTCCCAATTTTCACCATAATTTTCTCATCAATTGCCGCCACGTAAAGATCCGCATCCGCCGTGAGGATCCGCAACTTGCTTCCTGGGTTAACACCATTTCGGGTCCTGATCGCCGATAATGCACCGATCTCTGCCTTCAAACCCCAGTCTATCAGATGGTCGTAGAACTTGATGTCACCATAGAAAAGTAATTAGTACTTAGTACAATATTCAATTCAATAAAAATAGACAAAATTATTAGCATAAAAAGAATAATTTAAAACTTACGATGGTCGGGGTGCCGGGATGAGTGAGGATGTAAGCATAGCCTTGCATGACCTTGTCAGCAGGGAAAGGCCACATTTTTTGGGTCGAACCCGTATCGTGATTATCTATAAATGTGACGGCTCTCTCGGGCCACCACCCGATCATACCAGGTGGTTTTCCATTACCGTCACGAAGTCGCCACAACTCACCTTGCACAGCTGCCTGAAGGATCCCTTTTGTAGTGAAGTCGAATGCTGATGCTGGGGCCCCGGCTCCCTGTACCCAATTAACCAGTTCTTGTCTTTCTGAGTCTTGGTTGCTCGCTGGTTTTCCGTCTGGCCCGTATGACAGGGAGCTCCATATCTCAGCAACCACAAAATCTTCATTAACAAGTGTTGATTAAATTTAGTAGTTAGTATACATATATATTATTAATCAGAATATGCAGTAAATATATAATTAAGTTGTCATTTTTGGAAGGTAAAATTAAATTAAATTAATATATGCATGCCAGACCTGGTGCCGTGTTCTTGATGTAGATCTTTGCAATGTCAGGCGAGTATCCTTTGGCAAAGTCTAGACGCCATCCGTCGAACCCAATATCAGTCTTTAACCAATTCAACCAACCTGAAAGTTCCTTTTGGACCCTTGGGTTCAGGTGGTCGATGTCGGGAGCAGCGGCAAAATCATTGCCAGTATCTGGATTACCTCTGCCATCAGAGTACTGACTGTCGTCCCGGCAAATCATGTCCGGGCCCCAATCAAGGCGCCCATCGGTGGTGCCACCTATAAAAATGCAGTATATGCCACGAGCATCTTTTTTATCAGCGCAACGGTGGTTGATAACTGTGTCGGCAACGCACTTGATGCCTTTGGCATGGAAAGCACTTATCAATGACTTGAGTTCATTGAGCGTTCCGTATTTTGATGCATTGAGATCATAGAGCCTGCCCGGCATATAACCTGAGTAGTAATTTGTTGTTAATTATATCATCATGGAATTCCTTTATTCAGCATCATGATTCATGCAGTGATGCATATCATACTAAGTACAAATATACAAATAACTAATATAGAATGATATTTGATAAAGAAAAAGGAGCAACAAAGAGAAGAGTAAAAAACCTTGTGGTGAAACAGAGTGAGAAGGGGGAGGAAGCCAAACATGGGTGACTCCAGCGTTAGCAATGTCATTAACCTGAGCCTTTAAGTTGTTATACCATCCTCCTTCCTTTCTCCATGACTCCCAGTTAAAACCCTGAAATTAAAAGATAATTAATTTTATAGTTAATCTTTAAAATAATCTGGTTATTTTTTATTGCGTCAGATTAATCTTTAATCTGTTTTGGATATAATAATATGATATGTCAGTCAGCACTGGGCATTTATTGTTATATGTATGATACTATATACTGTTAGTCCTGAACACAATGACAATTCATATAATAACAAATCCTCATTCATTTTCAAAATTCATGTCCACACATGCATTTTTATATAAGTTAATGAAATGCTATGAGTATTGTAAAATTGATCTTCATAATTAGCATGAAAATTTTATATAATTGACTTCTAATATGTATTTACTTGAAAGGCCGACTCGGCTACATGGCGGGACGGACTCATAGGTATTGAACGGAGGTCAATTGATATTTGAAAAATTTTACTTGATTGACTCTTACTGTGTGTTTGACCCCTCGTAATTTTGCAAATCTTACTACATGCACTCATATGTACAAGTACACATACCTGAAACAGGATTTGAGCCAGTGATATGTGGGTAGCAAATGTTAGAAGAAGTGTAACTACAAGGAAAGCATGAGATAGATCAGAAACCAAGTGCTTCCCCATCTGTGCTCTATCTGCTACTGCTTAATTATAACAAGGAGAAAACTGCCAAGTATATGTCTTATAACAATAGGTTAGTTAGTTGGGAAAATGAAAATTGTAGTAGTGAGAAGGTGGGTTGCCATGTGGTGTGTTTATATAGGGAATTAGCTGAAGGTCCGGTCTTGAGTGGCTGCTGCTGTTGCTTACTTGGCGTCAATACTGTTAAGAAATTTAAGTCGGTCCAACCACTATGGATAAAGACTAGCCGTTAGCAACTGAAAGAGAATTGCTCCCATGCATATATTATTGTCTACACTAGGTGTACCAATTAATTTTTAGTTTCATGAAATGTTGGCTTAATTATATCTTTATCTGAACTCAACCGAACTTAGATTTCTTCGGAAAATTAGTAACAAGGCTGACTTAATCATGATCATGAGATAATTCAAATTACTAATTATAAGTGGAAATCTAATGATAATATATATATATATATTCAACGTGGCTCATCACCTGATACAGATCATATATATCAACTAAATCATTGTGATCAGAAAAAAAAAATTTAAGTATAAAATTAGTATTTGATGTAGAATGATCAGAAATCAATCGAATGAAACTAAATTGACATAAGTGAATTGTTTTTTGAACTGTGAAATTATGCAAACTTGGGGCATGAACTGTGAACTTTGCTGTGTGATGTGCGAGGACTGTCCACTTGAAACATCCCACCACTTGTTTTTTGAGTGTCACAATGCGCAGCGGGTCTGGAATTTTTTTCCGACCTTGGTTCGGTACCGGTTCTCTGTACAGTCCACTTGGGACGCTTCAAGGCTACAGAATTCGACGGGACGACACAGCAGCAAATGGATTTCTGAATTCATGTCAGTCCTCTGGTCTCTGTGGCGACAGCGTAATGAGGTTTTATTCCGATCTTCGAAGCTGCCATCCTGGAAGGTGGCGGGTAGAGCCATTGAGGATGCAAAACTATGGATGAGGTTATGTGGGAAAGGGAGGTTGTATCAGGGGCTTGGGGCATACCATAGAAACATTTGATTTAAATTTCTGATGTAATTATTTAGGATTTGTTGTTCTAAATACATCTAAATATAATCTTGGTAGCCGCTACCAAGTTTTCAAAAAAAAAAGAAAAAAAGTCATAAGTGAATTGTTGCTCCTTTGACAGATTCGTTATCATATATAAATATAAAATTATATATTTTCATTTTATTTGATAGGTAGTATTTATAGTTGCTTCGTAGTATTATAGTGACAAGATTTGCGAATTATTCGATTTTTTTGTAATGCCGAACTAAACGCCGAATTATTCGGTTGACCGAACTTTGACCGAATAATTCGCGAATTTTACGAATTATTCTTGAATTTTACGAACTTTTCCCGAATTATTCCCGAATTTTTCCCATAATTTTATTTTTTGGTTATTTTTTGTTTTTGCTCCCTTCCAGAACTGAGATTTCTGATCTGAATAATACCGAATCATTCCCGAATTATATCCGAATTATTCCTGAATCACGAATTTTTGACCTCGCCGAACCAAACCCGAATAATTGATTTGTCACTGTGCGTAGTATAATTACATGCATTTTGAATTAAACGTCTTAGATCTAATTTTTAATGTTTGTTTTATTATATAATGCACCAACAACTCCAAAAGAAAATCAGGACAGAGGGAGGGAGAGAATGATTTGTTTAAACTTCATTTTCTTTACTTTTGTATATAAATTATCTCTGATTTTAGACCTCAATAATTAATTTATAGCTGTAATTTAGACATGAAATTTTTTGATGTGTTTTTAAATAATAATTAATATCAAATTATAAACAATGTATACTGGAACAATATATAAATTCATTAAAGTTTTAAATGAATGGACACATAAAAGTAGTAGTATATATATCATTTTGTTATTATAATTATAAAGTATTTTTTAAGATTAAAAGTCAAGCCACCTAACTATTTAATATTAAAAACAATCATTTCAATTTTACAACTTTATATTTGTTATATAAATTAAGTATTAGTTAAATATACATGCACAGTAGTATGGATCAATACACTGTATATGCAAAGCATCCATTAATTTGATTTTAGGTATGACACTAAAATTAGTAAAGGTAAGATGCACGTAGAAGCAAATTGTTATTTTGAGGGGATAATTGACCACCGATTAATTAATTTGAGTTTAGGTAGACACTAAAATTAGTAAAGGTGAGATGTACATGCAAATTGTAATTTTAAGGAGAAAACAATTAATTAATTAATTACCAAAAAAAAAACATTTAACAGCATTAAATGGCAAACACCAAACAGTAGACCAGTAGACCAGCTGGTTCGGACAGTAGGCGGTCAAAGTGGGGACTGATAAGGACCAAGGATCAGAGGCGGTGATCAGCAGCGGCGTAAATCTACGTACGTGTACGAAAGTCTATCCTTTTCATTTTTCTCTTTTCACCATCTTTTACGGGTATGAAAAGACTTGATTGAGATCAGCATCACCACAACTTGCATGCCATCCTGCCTCTGTTGATAGGGCTCCTGACTCTGTTGTTCATGACTTTTTAATTTCATTCACACAAGTTGTAAACAATCTGCACATATCCAGTCTTTAATTGCTCTTGCATGCATATCTTAAACTCATGCAAGTCGATCGGTCTAAGAATACATGTGGTTCTTGTATTGACAGCAGACATGCATTTCGGAACTATATATATATTTATATTTCCTTATTTCGCGTGTACGTAGGACGTAGGTGCATGCAGCATTAGCTAGCGTCAGTTTTAGCGGTTCAAAGAAGTAAGTTCAGCTGATAGGAAAGGACAAATTCTCGAGTTCATAAAGTTTATTTTTTCTTAAAGATTAGTTTTCTTTTTTCTATAGATTATGTTGAATAGGATTTATACGCGTGCATGTCAGTTACGTGACGTAATTTATGCTCCGTGTATGTGTTATGATTATTTTCTGATATAAATGTCACAATACGCAAATTAGTTGATATGGTACGTCACATACGGGTGTCCAACCGAATTAGATAAACTAAAATTATAATTTGATTTCAAAAATAAAATCGAACCGAACTAAAATTTTATTTCGATTTGTTCATTTCAAACTGAAATATATTATTTTTTATTTAAAGCAATTGTTTTGTAATAAACCGAATTGTATATTAATTAAGAAATAAGTCAGAGTATTAAGAAATAAACCGAAGTATTCAAAGTAATTGATTAAAATAAACCGGGGTGGTCCGGACCAAATTCATAATATATAAAAGTTCAGTCAGTTCGGTTATTTCGGTTTTGAAAATTTCCAAACCGAACCGAACTAAAGTTATAATTCGGTTTTAAAAAGCAAACCGAACCAAACCATTAAACAAAAAAAAATCGAACCGTTTGAACCGATCTAATTTGGTTCGGTCCAAAACCGATTAAACCGGATCCAATAAAAACTCCTAATGCCAGGGAACACGACACGTCACAAAATTCGACCAAACATGTCTACACGTGATAAAATTATGTCATTATTTATCCAAAATAACAATTCAAATTTCTAACAATACATTATTTTTTTATACAAATATTTTTACAATATTGTTTCTTTAATTTACAATTATTTTATTTTTGTTACATTTTTTAATATTTTCTTACTTGAACTAACTTAATTAAAATTTAAACAAAAATAAACATAACCAGCCACATGATCAACCACATGATCAAGTTTGATCACAGCATAACTAATGTGTCGTGACCATTATATGATTTTAGTTATGTCACAATACGACACATGAAAACTAAAATTAATCACAATATGCATGGTACATGACTCAACTCAAGACATGACTAGTCACGACATGGCACAATATACATCTCCAGTGCCGAATAATTCCTCTTTTGATCAAACTTAGTAAAAGATAACTGTTTCTTGATCACCCATAAATTAGGTATTTCTCTCTCTAAAACTTTGAAATTACGAATTTCACTCTGTAAAATTGATAATATCATATTTTTCATTCGAAATTTTAAAAACTCACATGTATACCCGACTAATTTCTTTTTCTATTAAAATTCATTTTAAATTTATAAAGTATCCATTTTATACATTTAAATTCAGTTTTAATACAAAATGTAATAAATTGAATAATTTTATGAGTTGTTGGAATTTAGAAGAATAATATGATATTATGAACTTTAGAGCGAGACATACGTACGTAATTTTAAAGTTTTTAAAAAATATATATACCTAAAAAACTCAAAAAATAAGTATGTAATATATTATCCTTTTATTTGAAGTCCTAAATGGTGATCATTTTACGATCTAATTGTAAAGCAATCCAGATGACATGTTTCTCAATTTACTTCTAGAGAAATCGAAAAGATATTTGAAAGGGTAAGGATTTATATTAACATCCAAATTATTTGAGTGAATCACATTTCATGGGAATAAACAAGACTTAGAGTGAGTTAAGAATTATAAATAAAAATTTCACACCGGCTATCTATGTTTCATGTCATAGAATGAGTTAAGAATTATAAATACTGTTATTTGTCAAACACACATTTTATTTGCTCAGATCAGATCAGTGAAATCTCTAATCAGTTTACAAACAAGATTTCAAAATTTCCCTCCCTCTTTATATGGGTTTTGAAACCGGTTATGTATTAAAAAAAAAAACAATATGGACGAAGCTAGGTTCGAAAAGCAGATTTAATTTAGAGTAATAATATTTTATAGGGAGAATTGTTCATATTTCTATTAGAACTTCTCTAATTTTTAGTTTATTCATCAAAATCTCAATATATCTGTTTTTCCTTCTAAAACATCTACAATTTTCCTATAAAAATCTCAGTATATCTTTTTTCTCAATCTAAACTTGTAATTCTTTCTTATTTCTCCTTTTCTTCATTTAATCAGATAAAATTATATTATCTAATTAATCATCAAATTCATATAAAAAAAATAAAAATAAAAAGCATTTACTCTTCCATATATTCAAATTTATGCACATAAGTTAATCATTATCACCCGCGATAGCCCCAACACTATCCGCTTGCATGTGCTCGAGATTGCTAGCGGCTCCAACATAATTAATGGCAGCCATCAAGGGCTTCTTGAGGCACTGTCACCAACGTTCATGGGCAGAATATAGGCTTAGCTGGAGGGTGCTTAGCCACCAAACTTTTCAAAATTTTATTATCAAGTACCTAAATTAGATAGAAGAAATGAAATTTTGGAAGAGTTAATCAACTAGTTTTCTTACTAATTTGTTTATTTTGTATGTATTAGCAGTACTCCTCAACTTTACATAGCCCCTTTATACTTAAATTATGGTTCCGCTCCTGCCAATGTCACACTGAGACAGCCAGCAACGCCTTCTGGCTATGCGGTCATTGCTCCACCTTATCTCTTTCAAGTGCGTTTTTGCCCGCCTTTGTCGATCATTGCTCCATCTTAGTATTATATGTTGGATCTTAATCCAACGTTGAGCATATATGTAATATAATTATGAATTGTTTGCTGTCAATATGATTGTCACAATTAAAGTGATCTAATATGAAATTAAGATATTAGACAATCTATGTATTCAATAGGATGTGGTCCATAAGTGTGTAGAACAATTTGGGCAAAGATCAAATCATTGATGGACTATTTTTAAAATTTGCAATTGAGAAAACTGCATTTTGGAAGCCCAGTGCGGGTGGTCCACCCGCACTGGATCTGAGTGCGGACGCACTCAGGAAATTCAGAAAAGTCCAAACGTAATGCGGACGCACTGGAACCCCAGTGCGGACGCAGTGGGACCTTTAGTGCGGACGCACTGAACCCTAGTGCAGACGCACTCGGGACTTGTAAAAATTCGAGGCTGAGTTTTAAGGCGGTTATTTGGACGCGAATCAACTCAGTGCGGATGCACTGAGCCCAGTGCGGGTGAACCACCCGCAGTCGCGCTGCCAGACTGTGTAAACTATATATAGATAGGTCCCCAAGGCACAAGATAACCAACTCTTTCCAGAAGTTATTCTTCTACAGAAATTGAGTGCATTTCTCCTTTCTTCCACCATCAAAGAACTGAGAGGAGAATTCCATTAAGAAATTTGGAGAGGAATTCTCAAGAGGCGATCTTGTTGCTTTAGAAGACCTAATCTAAGATCCGATCAAGAGGGTGAGTAAGGAAGAACTAGAGTTTTGTCTCGCGCTCACGGAGACGGTTGCTGCTCCAACCTAGGGTTTAATATTCCATGGCAAACAATACGGAATCAGGTATTGTATTCCGCACTAAAGATTATGTTTCGGGTATCTTCGGCATAGGGCGGTCCTTAGGTTAAGGTGGGATTGTTTGGGATTGTTTCTTCTTCCTCGGGGTGTAAGTGCTTGACCCCTAGATGAGATGTAATTGTTTGATCTCTAGATAAGGCGTAATTATTTGGCCTTCATGATTCCCCAACAAGTGGTATCGAGCCTCCCTATCTTTGAAGGATTAGGTCTTTGGATCTAGAGAGAATTAGGATTTGAATTGATGATTTTTCGTTGATTTTTGTTGGATTTTCTTGATTGGTTTTTTGATATGAAAATTGAATTTTCGAGAGCACAAAATATGTTCCTAATTAAGATCCTAATTGCTCAGTTTTTTCAAGTTCTTAAGTTGGTTAAGGCTTCCTCGAAGATTTCCATTAGAAATCGGAAAATTCCTAACCAAGATTCAGTCTTGTGGCACGCATGAAATGTTAGTTTGTAATAATCTAAAAGTCAATAATATGATAAATTATCATAAAGCTTTGTTCATAAATTGAGTGATTAATAAACTGTCATTTTGTTCCTTTAGTATTATTGAATTTATGAATCATTTCGGGTTCATGACTTGAAATTGTAGAGCTTCATAATATAGATGATAAATACTCTTAAAAGTCTCTAACCGAGATAATTAGCAGGAACACTAATTTATCGTTACAAGGTTAGAATGTGGATTAATAGATGGTCAAGTTTTACAGACCATTGACATGAGATGTCATTTTAATCACATAGATACATGTTATAGGAAGATGGTATTTGACAGACCTCGAATGAAACATTAAATGGAATTGTGTACGTGTCATTAATGTTTTCATTCAGTGTTAAGTTCTAAAGTATGAGGTATTCATCTTTCCTACTGAGAGATGTGTATGTGTGATTGTTACCTAACGCTGTCGGTAAAACGCAGTCATAACGGTAGCTTTTCGGTATACATAGCTTAGCTGAGGTAGTGATGGTTTACCAAAAGTACTATTGTCCCTCGTATCTCTATACGAGTTACGGTATCACTGGGCCCCTTGATAGAGTAGGATTATCTGCATGCAGTATAATTACAAGAGTAATTATATTTGATAATCTGCTCAAGATCGGAAAAAGATTAAGTTTGCAAGGATGACACGCACCCACCTTGAAACTGATCTGATACTGCGAGACATAAGAATTAACACGACTAAAATAGTTTACTGGATCGTGGTATTGTATAATACAGCATCATCTGTGTAATTGGATGGTCATAATGTAGATGTCAGATGCCTCCTATGATCATAGAAATTAAAATGATTTTAATTCTATTTACCAACATAACACAGATCCTATTGGGTCACACCGCAAAGGAGACTTATTAGAGAATCTTACTGATTAATTATAAATTGATTATAATTAATATTAAGATAGAATTAATTATACGTGATATAATTAAATTATAAATGTCATATAAGATGACAAGCAGAAACAACAGTCAATTTATAAGCGTATTCGATACGTTGTATAAAACCGAACCGAAACCGAACCCTGAGAAATATAATTGTTTAGAACAATCATATATATTTGATTTCGATTTTAAATATTAATTATGATTTTGAATTTGGGATAATAACCATTATCAAATTAAAACCTTAATTAAATAAATTAAAAAATATATATATAAAATCAAATCAAATATAATATATTCCAAATCATTTCGGCATGGGATTAAAATATCAAATATATATATTAATCAAATGAAGATATTATTAAAACCATGTCGGCTAAGTAAAATATCAAACTTTGATATTTATTTTGGAACCGCCATTCCAATGGCATTTTTGTAAATAGCTCAAAAATTAAGGGTATTTCGATAATCGGCCAACCTGCTTAATTTTTCTATAAATAGAGGAGTAGGGGTAGAGAGAAAATTACTAATTCCACTTGTATCGAATCTTGATCAGTCTGATCGAATCGATAAATCTATTTTCTCTCTTTCTCGGTTACGGTTGTCGTGAATAGTGTTTTCGTGAAGTTTCGTGAATCTGATTTTGCGCGAGACGCAGTCAGTTTTTACGATCCTCGTGAATAGTGTTTTTGCGAATCTCGTGAATAGTGTTTTTGCGAATCTCGCTGGTCAGTATTTCTGGCAGTAGAAAGCCAGCGCTCTGGTGGTTCCTGGTGGACGACCGATAGAGGTATCAGACGTCTGATACTCCGAGGCAAGACGTTCCTCAGATTCGATCTTCTCGGTCTGCTGCAATCCAATTGGAATTTGGATCAAGGTATAAATATGTTATATTAATCTATTTAATTTGTAAGTAGATTAAAATTTAGAAATCAATTATGGAGTAGATCTGTAAATAGGATTAAAATCGGGTTTTGATGCCAAAGAATACTGAAGGTGGATCGCCTTGGAAAGTATTCTGACATACCTCGTTTAATCCTTGACTTAAGATAGAAGTAAAATTTTTGTTTTACGTTCTTTCCGCATCTTAAGTTAATCAACGGTTTGGACCGTCCATAACTCAACATGAAATTCCGCATGCCATTCATTTAGTAATTTTCTGGGCAATTTTGGAATTAGGGATTTACAAAGTTGGAAAGAAATTTCTAAATTTGAAAGGCTATTATTAAGGTGCTTCCATAATTAAAGTCTCTCTAAATCATGCATTAATTTCAACATAATAAATGTAGTTATTTATAAGTTTTCACAACTCAAACAATAACATGAATTTTCTAGCTTTTTTAGGATTTTGTGCGGCCTCTCATTCCGCATCTAAGGTCGCACAAAGGCTCTGGAAATTCATAATGAAGTTAATAACTGCAGTTATTATGATGCAATTGTATTTATTTAATTGCATTTTTTATTTTGTGGCCAAGGTATAAATTAGAGTTCTTATAAAGGCATTAAGTTCTATATATACTTTGAATTGAATTGATGGAGTCATTATCGTACCCTCCGGTGCCTCTTTTGACAAAGTTAATTTAGATTCATTGTATAAAAGGATATTTGGTGTGCATTTGATGGAAGCGATCATTTATCGACCCTCCGGAAGATAATGGTTGTTAAAATTATATGTACAATTTACTGATAATAAAGTATAGTGATGATTATTATGTTTTATTGCATATGTCAATAAGTCGGCCCTCCGGAAGACATGTTGTCGATATGTTACTGAATCATCAATACTTTATTATTGCGCCAAAGTATCATAAGAAATTAATTCGTTACCCTCCGGTGACCAATTAATGGAAACCGATGCTTTGTTAATGATGGAAATATGTAGCCTTTATTTGAATATAATTTATAAAATTCAGAAATTTTCGCTAAATCGTGGTTGTTTTGTGTGTTTTTTGTTTGTATTTTTCAGCTAGCATTACTACTAGCCTTAAAGATATTCCGTTGTTGAATGGTTCCAATTTCAAGTATTGGCAGGAGAGTGTTATGATAACTCTTGGTGTCATAGATTTAGACTTAGCATTCAGAGAGGCCTGTCCCACCATTACTGATACCTGTACCCCTGAAGAAAAGAAGGTGAAGGAAAGGTGGGACAGATCCAATAGAGTGAGTCTAATGATTATGAAAAGGTCCATTCCAGAGGTATTTAGAGACTCGATTACTGATGGGATTACTAACGCTAAGGAATATTTGGCTGAAATTGAGACAAGGTTTGTCAAGAATGAAAAGGCTGAAATTGGTACACTCTTGACGAAACTTGTTTCAATGAAGTATAAGGAAAATGCAAGTATTCGGGTGTACATTATGGAGATGTCTAATGTTGTTTCAAAACTAAGGGCACTTAAGTTGGAGATTTCTTGATGATCTCTTGGTGCACTTAGCATTGATATCTCTTCCTTCACACTTTGGACAGTTTAAGGTGAGCTATAATTGTCAAAAGGAAAAATGGACACTTAATGAGCTCATCTCACATTGTGTGCAAGAAGAGGAAAGACTGAAACAGGATAAGACAGAAAGTGCCCATGTTGTTACTACTTCCAAATCTAAGGCATCGGCTAAGCGTAAGAAATCTAATCAGACTAAGGATAATAAGGATGCTGCAGTGACCACCAATAAGAAACAGGATAAGGGCAAGAAAGTTGCCACATCTGACAATCCCTGTTACTTCTGTGGTGCGGTTGGGCACAAGAAGATTCATTGCTAGAATTATCACGCATGGCGTCCTAAGAAAGGTAAATATCTTGTTATGGTTTATACGAAAGTTAATTTATCTTCTGTATCTAGATATACTTGGTGGATAGATTCAGGTGCAACTACTCACATAAGTATATCTTTGTAGGGCTGCCTAAATTGCCGAAAGCCAAGTGATGATGAAAGATTCATCTTTGTGGGCGATGGCAATAAAGTTGAGGTGGAGGCTATTGGGACTTATAGATTATTGTTAAAATCAGGATTTTATTTAAATTTGTATGAGACATTTGTTGTATCGTCTTTTAGACGTAACTTAATTTCTATTTCTGCTTTGGATAAGTATGGACTTATTTGTACTTTTGGAAATGGAAAATTCAGTTTGTTTCATGATTCAAAACAAGTTGGTTCTGGTTTTCTTTCAGTTTATGATAATCTGTATTCTTTGGATGTCAATAGTTCTTATATTGAAGCCCTACATGTGGATACAAATAATAAGAAAACAAAATTAACTAATGAGAATTCAGCTACATTATGGCACAAGCGATTAGGTCACATTTCTCAACGTAGAATTGAACGTCTTGTGTCTAATGAAATTCTTGAACCCTGAAATTTTTCAGATCTTAATGATTGTATTAATTGTATAAAAGGGAAACAAACCAATTTCAGAAAATATGAAGCCAAAAGGTGTTCAGAAGTCTTAGAATTAATTCATACCAATATCTGTGGTCCATTTCCAACGGCTATAAGAAATGGTTAGCGGTATTTTATTAGTTTTATATATGACTATTCAAGATATGGCTACATATATTTAATAAAAGAAAAGGCTCAGGCCCTTGACATGTTCAAAAGTTTCAAAGCGGAAGTTGAGTTACAACTAAACAAACGCATTAAGGCCATTAGATTTGACCGTGGTGGTGAATACTACAGCAGATATGATGGATTGGGTGAGCAATGTCGAGGGCCTTTTGCACAGTTCATAGATGAATGCGGAATTGTGCCTCACTATACATTGCCCGGTTCACCGGCAATGAATGGTGTTTCTGAGAGGCGCAATACAACGCTTAAGGATATGGTAAGAAGTATGATGAGTCGTACTACTTTGGGGTGAAGCTTTAAAGACAGCAGCATATATCCTAAATAGAGTACCCACTAAAGCAACTAACAAAACCCCATATGAAATTTGGAATGGGCGAAAGCCTAATTTGAAACACTTGCGTGTATGGAGATGTCCAACTGAGGCAAGGCCTTATAGGCCGCACGAGAAGAAACTGGATGAAAGGACTGTTAGTTGTTATTTTATTAGGTATCCCGAGTGGTAAAGGGGTTTTAAGTTTTATAATCCCACAGAACATTCAGTTTTTGAGACGGGAAATGCAAAATTTTTTTAGGATGTTGAGTTTGCGGGGGGAGATACAATAATGGATTTTGAATTCGAAGAGGAATGTGCAAACATTCCCTCATGTGTTGAGAGTTTTGTGGACATTGAACCCATTTTGACTCAAAATACAATTGTCAAAAACGAAACCATTATTGAAGACCAAACTCAACAAGATCAAACAACACAAAGAGAAATTCCAGAAATTATGGATGATGTTGTTATTGGCCAGATTGTTGTAGACAATGCTGGAAATTCTCAAGAAAATTTAGAAATGCCAATAAGAAGATCTGCTAGAGAGAAAAGGTCTGCAATATCTTCGGATTATGTAGTTTACCTTCAAGAACATGAGTTTGATGTTGGCATGTTGGAAAATGACCCCATAAATTTACAACAAGCCATGCAAAATTCTAACTCTCACAAGTGGATCGATGCCATGAATGAGAAAATAAAATCTATGGCTGACAATGACGTTTGGGAAATTGTCCCATTACCATCAGGTGCGAAACCTATTGGTTGCAAATGGATATTTAAAACCAAGAGGGATTCGAAAGGTAATGTGGAGAAATATAAGGCGCGTCTTGTCACTAAAGATTTTACACAAAAGGAAGGCATCGATTATAAAGAGACTTTCTCTCCGGTTTCATTGAAAGACTCTTTAAGAATTATATTGGTATTAGTTGCACATTTTGATTTAGAGCTTCATCAGATGGATGTTAAGACAGTGTTTCTAAATGGTGACATTGAAGAAACGATCTATATGATGCAACCAGAAAACTATGTATCGGGAGATGCAAAGTCTATGGTGTGCAAACTTAAGAAATCTATCTATGGACTAAAGCAAGCGTCTCGTCAATGGTACTACAAATTTCACAATGTGATTATGTCATTTGGTTTTGAGCCAAATCTTGTGGATGAGTGTATACACCTCAAGTTCTGTGGGAGTAAGTTTGTATTTCTGGTTTTATATGTGGATGACATATTGCTTGCCAGCAATGATATAAATATGTTGCATGAGACCAAGAAATTTCTGATGAAGAATTTTGAGATGAAAGATCTTGGTGATGCATCATTTGTCCTAGGGATTGAAATACTGAGGAATAGAACCCAAGGTATATTAGGTTAGTCCCAAAAGAATTATATCGAAAAGGTCCTGAAAAGGTATGGCATGCAAGATAGTAAACTAGGAAATAGCCCTGTGGCAAAAGGAGATAAATTTAGTCTCAACCAATGCCTAAATAATTCTTTAGAAAATGAAGTAATGCAAAAGTATCCATATACCTCAGTTGTTGGGAGCATCATGTATGCGCAAGTGTGTACGCGTCCAGATATTGCGTTCATCACTGGCATGTTGGGCCAATACTTGTCAAATCCAGGTCTAGATCATTGGAAAGCAGCCAAAAGGGTCTTGAGGTACCTGAAGCGAACAAAAGACCACATGCTCACGTATCGGAGGTCGGATAAGTTAGAGGTCATTGGGTATACCGACTCTAATTTTGGAGGATGCCAAGATAGCATGAAATCGACATCTGGCTACGTTTTCATGCTAGCTGGAGGAGCCATTTCGTGGAAGAGTGCTAAACAGTCACTTATAGCATCATCTACAATGGCCGCAGAATTCATTGCATATTATGAGGCATCGAATCATGGCGTATGGCTACGAAATTTTGTCACTAGGCTGCGGATAGTGGAATCTATTGAGAAACCACTAAAATTGTTGTGTGACAAGAATTCAGCCGTGCTATACGCAAATAACAACCGAAGTTCGTCAAAGTCCAAGCACATTGACATTAAATTTTTGGTTGTAAAAGAGAGTGCAGAAATGTCAGTTGTCAATAGAACATATAGGGACAGACTCCATGTTGGCGGATCCACTTACTAAAGGATTACCACCCAATAAGTTTGAAGAGCATGTTGCTCATATGGGTGTAATTCCTATTAGGAAAATTTAGCTTTAGTGGGAGTCTGTTGGTTGTTTATTTTTTGTGTTCTATTTACTTATTGTCATTTTGGATATGTAACTTATAACATGAGAATATTGTTATTTTGCATTTTGTCTCTATTTTAATTTGACCTTAAATTTTGATATGTATTTGCGAATTGTTTATTTGAATTTTGCATTTTACAACAAGTTTATGAAATTTAGTTTCAAATTTTAAGTGGGAGACCTAGTTAGAAATTGGCACATTTAGATCACAATTGCGTGTAATTTCTATGCTACACATCCACATCATGATTCATGTCATTTGGTTATGTTAGTACTGTGGTTATTGATGGTTTAGTCATGACTAAAATAAATGTGACGAAAGCCGCTTTAGTCCTTTGCTAATATGATTGATGGATGGAATTGGTTTGGAAATACATGAGGATGACAGAAAAGTATGTGCGCACATAAGGTTAATAATACATAATTAAAAGAGTATAACATATTGCTTAAGTGGGAGATTGTTGGATCTTAATCCAACGTTGAGCATATATGTAATATAATTATGAATTGTTTACTGTCAATATGATTGTCACAATTAAAGTGATCTAATATGGAATTAAAATATTAGACAATCTATGTAGTCAATAGGATGTGGTCCATAAGTGTATAGAACAATTTGGACAAAGATCAAATCATTGATGGACTGTTTTTGAAATTTGCAATTGAGAAAACTGCATTTTGGAAGCCCAGTGCGGGTGGTCCACCCGCACTGGATCTGAGTGCGGACGCACTCAGGAAATTCAGAAAAGTCCGAACGTAATGCGGACGCACTGGAACTCCAGTGCGGACGCAGTGGGATCTTTAGTGCGGACGCACTGAACCCTATTGCAGACGCACTCGGGACTTGTAAAAATTCGGGGCTGAGTTTTAAGGCAGTTATTTGGACGCGAATCAACTCAATGCGGACGCACTGAGCCCAGTGCGGGTGAACCACCCGCAGTCGCGCTGCCAGAATGTGTAAACTATATATAGATAGGTTCCCAAAGCACAAGATAACCAACTCTTTTCAGAAGTTATTCTTCTACAGAAATTGAGTACCTTTCTCCTTTCTTCCACCATCAAAGAACTGAGAGGAGAATTCCATTAAGAAATTTGGAGAGGAATTCTCAAGAGGCGATCTTGTTGCTTTGGAAGACCTAATCTAAGATCCGATCAAGAGGGCGAGTAAGGAAGAACTAGAGTCTTGTCTCGCGCTCACGGAGACGGTTGCTGCTCCAACCTAGGGTTTGATATTCCATGGCAAACAACATGAAATCAGGTATTGTATTCCGCACTAAAGATTATGTTTCGGGTATCTTTGGCATAGGGCGGTCCTTAGGTTAAGGTAGGGATTGTTTCTTCTTTCCCGGGGTGTAAGTGTTTGACCCCTAGATGAGATGTAATTGTTTGATCTCTAGATAAGATGTAATTGTTTGGCCTTCATGATTCTCCAACATTATATGTTTAGTTTTTGTTAACAGAAGGAGTACGTACATAGCATGTCCAAGTGAGTTAGATTTATTCAAGGTTTATATTTTAGAATGTTTTTGTTTGATGATTTCTTGCCAAAGTATAATTTGTTACTTGAGTGATATGCCGGGATCCATTCGACATGATTGGCTTGATAGAAAGAGATGTGCTTGTCTTTATAAAAGTTGGCAAACCGCAAAATGGCCAATTTATCTAACTAGTATTTAGTTTCAATATTAAATAAGTGACGGCATTTGTTTTGGTCAGGTTTTAATTTGACATCTGATATTAATCCAAAGAAAAGAGAAAGGAAGAGCACTTAATTCTCACCGAAGGAGACTAGAAATAAAAGAGTTGGGAACGTTATACGTAGGGGAGGGATGATTTCATATGCTGGATGGTGTGCAGGAAGATGCTGGTTCTGAATCCAAGAGAAAATAGAACGATCTGTATGACTGTATGGATATCATTCTGATACTATTAACGATATTTTTCCCCATTTTTTTTATTAATATTAAAAAAAATTCAAAATTTAACAATGTGCATCCGTTTTTAGATTATTTTCAATTCTGCCCAATCCATAGAATTTGATTTATTAGAAAGACATACAGTGACAAATAATTCAGATCAACATTTTTCAGGCTGGATTTTTTTACAGATGTAAGAAAAAATAAAATATTTTTTTGTGTGTTATTGAAAAAATTAAAAATATTTTGAATCTGAGTTATTGATTCCAGTTTAGAAGTCACTTTTGAGTAAATAATATTGCGGTCCTTCTAGTACAATTAAATTCTAAAATATTGTATCCATTTTGAAATAAATAAGAAGAATAAATCATTCCATCTGACAAAGGTCAGAGAAAATACTTATTTTTTTCAAAAATAAAAGAACCATAATATTTTATATATTTACCTAAAAGTGACTTTCAAATCGGGATCAATAACTCAGATTCAAAATATTTATTTTCAATAACACACAAAGAAAAATTTTAATTTTTCTTTCATCTGCAAAAATTTCAGCCTGAAAAATATTGATCCGGGTTATTTGTCGCAATTTTTCTAATAAATCAAATTATATAGTATTTCATCTATTTTCAAATAAATATATAAAATATTTTTAATATTTCAATACAAAATATAAATAAATCATAACATTTTCTGTATAATTTAAAAAAACAAATCCAAAGAATTATTCTCCAGAAACACAATCCGAAGAATAATTCTCCAGAAAGAGACTTTTGAATCCGGAGAATTATTCTCCAGAAACACAATCCGAAGAATAATTCTCCAGAAAGAGACTTTTGAATCCGGAGAATTATTCTCCGGATTAGTCAGATTTCGAATTTTCTTGAATTTGGGTGAGAATGTTAAATTTTATATATTTTTTAGATATTAAAAAAAGTTCAGATATCTTTCAATATGCAGGGAGGGATGTTTAGTTGTAACTTCGATGTAAGTAGCTCATTAAATTAGTTATATAATCAACTTATAAATATATATAACTTATAAATATCAATTTTTAGTATTTTTATATTTTTTTTACTATTTTTTTATAATTTATGAAAGATAGCAAAAAAAGACCTAAAATATTAGCAATGTTCTCTTATTTTTAAGTCATTTTTTATTATCTTTTCATAAATCATAAAAAATAGTACTAAAATTTTAAAAATCGTAAAAAATAGTATTCTATAAATTCAATATATAACCAATTTACTGAGTTACTTTGGTCGACGTTTCGAATATGAAATTTTGAAATTTGACCCTATGACGTTTCAGCCGAAGTGCTACCAAAAGCATATTAGTGACACACATAATATAACACACACATAAATATTGGGATTTTGATGCAAAATTTGAAATTAGAGAAATTTTAGATGGGGAAATGAGATATATTGCGATTTAATTTGACGGGTAAATTAGAAATTAAAGAAGTTTTGATGAGCATAGAAGTAATTTTCCCTATTTTATAATATAGACAGACTTAAAAGAAAAAAAAAAAAAAAACTGTTATTAGTCTAATAACAAAGACAATAATATTATGTGCGTTAAAAGTTGCAGATTTTAAATTCAAATAAAAAATTCTTCGTGATAGTATTAACTCAGTTCGATGGCTTGAGCTTAAAAAAAATGAGATTACTCTCATCTTACAAAGATTTTCTTTAGATAAAATTTCTAAGGCCCTAGCACAAATTTGAAGACATTTGAATAAATAAGTTTGTACCTTTGCAACGAGCAAAACCCACAAAAATCCAAGGTCAAAAAGGCATCTTTTTTTTTTTTTTTGTCTCGAAATTAATCATGGACGGTTTGATGAAATTTGGATCAATTTTGATTAAAGATCTTATCTGTTCTGCATTAAAATTTGTATGAATCAAGTAGGCATAATGAATCAAATTTGATACTCATAAAACTGCTCCTAAGTATGACACATTTCAGTATGAAGATTATGTTGAGCAGCTTGTTTTTCGTATTTTGTGTTGGAGTTATACATTTTGACCCCATATTTGTAAACTAATAATTTATTTTAAATTATTTACCATATAATTTTCAATAAATTAATATAGTTAACCTCCATTAAAAAAAAATTGTTGAAAAGAGGAAACAAGAACATGTCATGAAAGTATTTAATTATTGCAGCAAAAGATTAAGAAGTATCAAGCCTATTGAAAGCTGGAGATTAGAAAAATAGCTTCTGTTAATTCTAAAACTTATCAATAATCAAAATATAACTCAACAAACAACATATTTCTTTATTTACATTTGGAGACAAGGGAAAACCATACGGAGACAACTAAAATAAAGTGTGAAAGTATGAACCAATTAGTGTGTCATGCTATTTAACCACTGATCCTTTTCTATTCTGGCAAATAGTTCAAAAAAAAAATAAAAAGTAATAAGAAGAGCAATAAGCAAAATTTGCCAAATATAACCCCTGTAATTAATAATCGATCACCTCTTGATCTCCCAAACTGCGTAATCTCTTCCATGAGCAACTAATTTGAAATTATGAGGAACAAAATTAGCAACATTGTATCTTGGTCCAATCTTTACAATGATCTGTTCATCAATAGATCCAACGTATATATCAGACTCAGCAGCAATGATGCGTAGAACACTAGCCGGGTGAATCTTGTTTCGTCTCCGGATCATTGCCAGGTTGCGAATCTCGTCCCTCAGGCCCCAATCAAAGTAATGGTCATAAAACTGAAAAGGAGTTAAAATTAAGTGTGAACTGTAAAGCATTACTATTTTGAATTTCAATCAAAAACAGATGGGCTGATTAAGGTGCCAGTACATGGTTTGATTGGGTACCAGTAAGAATTGGTATCATCTGCAAGGGTTTTTAATTTTTACTTTTTACGCGTCTGGTTCGTTTTTTTTTCTCTTGTTGGGTTGAGTTGATGCAATATGTTCTTGTTATCTTTTTGCATTTTCTTTTTCTCTTCTCTGTTTCAATAGGATACCAGTCTTTAGTAGGCAAAAATTTCAGTCTTGACTATTAATTTACCAGATGTATTCAAATAAACTGTGAAGCTGTGTAGACAAAAAAATGAACAGGGAATTATAAATTTATAATTGCTGCAAATCAACAATAGCTAAACAAATCTAAGTAGAACCATCAACAAACCTGAACCGTGTCGATCTTGTCTGGTTTGGTTATAGTCTTCTTTATTGCACAATCTTCACTTTGGTACACACAACTAAGGATTAAACTAAGAACGTTCTAAGTTTATCGAAGCTTATGCAAAACTTGAAGACACAATAGCTGAAGACCCTTAGCAGCATATGCTATATGCTATCTTACCAAATTAACTTCCAAGATTATAGTATCAATCACATAATATCAATCTGCTGGATTAGATTTTTGTGTAATAGGAAAGCCTAACGGCTAGTACAATAACTAGCTAGAAAACATCATAACAACTTAGTAGCCTATATATGTAAAGCATTGCAAGTAATGCCATGAAAAATAAACTGGCAATAAAATATTCCTCCTTCAAATTCCTCTCAAATTTCAACAAAATTCTAACATGACCTTCTCATATTAAAGGGTCCAGCCATTGTGTTGTTAACTAGTTGTTTATTATAGTAATGAAAAACTTAATAAAAATCTTAAATTTATATTAGTGGTATAAAACTTACTATGCAGGGAATCCCTGGATGTGTGAGAATATATGCATAACCTTGCATGACCTTGTCAGCAGGAAATGGCCACAAATTCTGTGTCGAACCCGTATCGTGATTATCAACAAAAGTAACTGCCTTCTCTGGCCGCAAACCAATCATCCCGGGTGCCTTTCCTTGCGGGTCTCTCAAACTCCACAACTGCCCTTGCACTGCGCTTTGAAGCACCCCTTTTGTAGTAAAATCAAATGCAGTGGCAGTGCTGCCTACTGTGTCCACCCAGTTTACCAACTCCTCTCTGTGCGCATTTTGACCAGCACTGCCGCCACCTAGTGGGCTCCATATCTCAGCCACTGCAATGTTGGGTTTGCTGTTCTGGATGTAAACCTTTGCAATGTCGACAGAGAAGCCTCGGGCGAAGTCAAGACGCCAGCCATCAAAGCCAATTTCATTCTTCAGCCAGTTTAGCCAATCTGAGATTTCACGCTGAACCTGTACAATTTGACAATAATGTATAGTTTCATTCACAAGTCAAATAAAGTTTGTCCCGAATTAATATCGATTAATGCCAGATGCAGAGAGTTCTTTTCTGAAGTCACCTGAAAACTATGAGGTTATAAGTATTTTATTATGTTATCAGTTTCTAGAAAAGAGGAGGGTTGAGTTGATAACGAATTATCTTGACAATACCGATAATCATCATCTCAATAGCCCGTTTCATTAGATAATGAAACTTCAAAGTCTTACACCCTACAAAAGAGAACAGAAAAAAAGAAAACATAGGCATGATCTATATGATGTATCATGTCTATAATTAAATGATAAAATTCGATGCATTTTTTGTCATATATGTACATGATCATTACCAACTAAAATTGTAACGAATTTTGCGGGTGGGCCGGGTGGCTAGTTACGCTATTCATATTTTCAAGAACACACCTATAAATTTTCTTCTTAACTTTCTACTTTATATGATTTGATTTGAAAAGTATCAACAAAGTTGTTAAGATAATCTGGTGTCAAGTGATAGCTCTTCTTGAGACGATTGGATAAATAGCTAAGCAGTTGATTTGTAAATTAGATTATTTTTTCTTTCACAGATCTCTTGAACATTATCCGTCTGGTAACCGAACAACATCTATTACTTCTAGCATCTTATGCCAAGAAAAGTACCTAATTTTGTTATCGATAATCATCGGCACTAAACATCATAAAAGCATGAGCACCTTTTTCTTTCTCGGTTAATTTCTAGAAGCAATATACCTTTCAGTTGTTTACTGTTTTAACATTATATACTACTTCTAGATGCGATTTATCATTTTGACGTAGTAATTTCATTTACGTGATCTGCATCAGTGGACTCACCCTAAGATTGAGATGATCTATATCGGGCGCGGCACCAAAATCTAACCCCGTGTCAGGGTTTCCAGTACCAGCAAAGATAGTATCAGTGCTACATATCATACTTTGGTCCCAGTCGAGATTTGTGTCAGTGGTCCCACCCTCAAAGATGTTGTAAATTCCTTGCGCATTCTGCCGCTCGGCAGTGCGGTGGTTGATGACGATATCTGCAATGCATTTGATTCCTCTTGCATGGAATTCTCTGATCAGAGTCTTAAGATCCCCTTGGTCTCCATATCTTGTTGCATTCAGGTCGCGCAGCCGTCCCGGCATGTAACCTTGCTCAGAAACCGAGTGAGAAGGCGGGGGAAGCCACACATGCGTCACTGAAGCGTTTGCAATGGTTTGCACTCGGCCTCCCAGAAAATTGTACCATCCTCCTTCTTTCCTCCATGATTCCCAGTTGAAAGCCTACACAATAGAGATTTAATTCATGGTTCTATCAGAATCGGATACTTGACCGTAGAATCGGAATCAGATAAATCAGCTAGAATCGGCCGAGTAAGATCGGCAATTCGGATTTTTTTTGCCAAAAGTTTATTTTGTACTAAAATAATAGAAAAATATGGTAAAACATTAATTTGTTAAAAAAAAAAGAAGTTATTGAAAAATATAAATTATTTGCTAGTCTTAATATTAATCCTTAAAAAAACAAAAAGAAGCAAAAAAAATAACAAAAAATGAAAAAAAAATTAAGAAAAACAAATCATAAAATAAAAATGGAGGTATCCATAAAAAAATGGAGAGAAAAAAGATAAGAGGCAAAGATTTAGAAAAAAAAGACAGCCAACAATAATACTTCTATTCCTGTACACAATAGATCCTGGTTGCTCCTGGTTCATAATGGGCCAAATATTTTTTTTTATTTCTATACACAATAAACTAGTATACCATGTTTATTTAAAAATATACATCCATTTGTCTTTCTTCCTCTACACATCACTTAGATCATTTTCTTCTCAAATCTAACTACCCTTCTCATTCTTTCCAAATTCGTGACTCTTCCTAAGTAAACACAAATTGATGCAAAAAAGTGCAGAATCGGGTGAAACTAGGCCTGGCTCAATCTGATTCGGGTGAAAATCGGTCTTACTCGGGTGAAACTCGATTTAACTCGGCCTAAAAATCGGATAACTCGGCCGAATCAAACACTGTTCAACCGAGTTTTTATGAAAAACTTGCATGAGCGCGAGACTCAGGTAAAACTCGGATCGGATTCGGCCGAGTTTCCAAACCATTTAAATTAAACAAAAATAATTGTCTTATTAGATTAAGAGTGGTTCCTGGCATTTCATTACTTTACATGTACAGGTTGATTCTGACCTGAAAGAGGATTCGAGCGAGTGTCAATTGTGGTGCTAGAACGAGTAAAACTAAAACCAGAAACAAGACCCCAAATGTTCCCCTCATGATTTCTCCAAAATCTGTCTCTCCTATTGTTCTATATTTTTTTCTTAAATTGGAAAAGTAAAGTAGACTAAATCCTCTAATATGCTGCTTATATATTATATAATAAGTTAATAACGACTAGAGAAGTAAGTGTGAAATGTACAAGTGTCGCATTGTGATGATATATGGAGGCCCAGTAACGCACAAACCGCATAAACCGTTTACGCAATTCATGGGGGGTGTATCATTTTGGCTACTCAGCTGTTCATTAATTGCTACAAATTTTGGCCAGACATAGGGGGGTGTATCATTATCCAACTCCACCTTTGCAACGAGACAAAGAGGATATATATAGGTACGTGTTGATGGAAATTCAACCGATCAGCTCTAGTGTGTGAACAAACTGATAGAGACATAGGTAATTAATGAGGTATATAATGAACAAAATTGGTTCTCTACACCTCTACTTCTCTGTTCTGGTCTTCTGGCATTAGTGTGTGAACCAACTGTTACAATTAATTGGTGTTATTTTCATCGGCGTTTACATTTTTCAAGATAAGAGTGTCACATTGGCACGCCGCATGTACTTGATAAGATCATAATTGCTTTACTAGTCTACAGCTGCGTGAGCAGCTAGGTTTTAGTTCTCTTGTTCTAGAAAGTATATTAAAGTTTTTTTTCTTTTTTACTGTAAAAGTATGTCTTTGTTAATTTTCTTTAAACTAGTTCCCGGTTTTAGTGGAAATTTGTGGCGCATTTGTCAATCTTGAGCTACATAACATATCAGTATTTGTCAACTGATTTTTAAATTTAAATAGAATCAGTTAACAAATTACGTTGTGTTTTCGACTTCACCCCATAGTTTTAGCGAATAAAGAAACCAGGAAACTTTTTTTTAAGGAAATTGAGTGCATTTTTCGTTTTCCTGGGCAATTCTGCAAAATAGAGAGAGGGGGAAGTAAATAAGTAGTCCTGCCCCGGCCGCCTATAGATGAACAAATTGTATAATATTTTTAGTAATATTTCGGCCCATAATTTTGAATAAAGCCCACTAAAGCTCCAGTCCAGGTTCCATCGAGAGAGGATATTAGACGGACCAAGCGCATCGTTAAAAAATACTGAACTGAAACTGAAAAGAAAAAAAAAACATGAAGATCCAAATTAAAACAACACACCTCTCTGATACCCGATGCATAGATGCTTTTGCTACTCAATCTTATTTTTAATTGCAATTTCGAAAAAAGAACTCCAATTGATTTTGTAGCTAATATTAATAAAGAGATTGATTGCCTTTCGCTAAAATAATAGCAATGAATCGTGCACAGATTTCATTTGTTCCAAAGAAAGATAACTTATTTTGAACAGCATTACAATACTAAGTATACAATTTATTCTATGTATTAAATAACACAAGTAGCTGCTTCACAGCTTAGAAGGCTTGGGAAAAATATCAGGTGTGAATTTCTGTGCAGCACTAATACTTCCTTTGATCTTCATAGCACCTCTGTATTGTAAAACAAATAAAACATAAAAAAAAAATTATATTTTAAGTGTATTTCAGTTTGCATGAAAAATAGAGGCTGGTACATTTTTTTTTTTCTGTTTCTTAAGTTGGCCAAACTAGGGGTGTCAAGAACACTCTTTTATCCGTTTACCCGACCCGTACCGTATTCGGTAAGACGGGTACGGGTAAGGCTTTTCTGGTATGGGTATCAATGAGGTTTTTCTTTAGCTAAACGGGAGATATAGGTAAAGACTATTCCATACCCATTACCCTAAAAAAGGAATCATCATAACTAAATTAATTATATAGAGAGAGATGGGCTAACTTGCTTTGGAAATTAAACAGGTTGTTTTATTTCGTGCTCGTATCTTTAGTTTTAAAGTTCAAATAGTCGATTCGAATCTTCCAACATGTTCTTCATATTGAAATTTGTTTGGAGACCAAATTTACATTTTTTGGAAAAATTCTATTATTTTTTCAGAATTTTTTAAAATCATTGCTTTGCTGAAATTTTTATTATTTTTTTATTTAATGAAAACTTGTGATTTTCAAAAATTCTGAAAAAATAGTAAAAAAATTCCAAAAAATGAAAAATTTGGTCTCCAAGCACATTTCAATATGAAGAACATGTTGGAAGATTCGAATCGACTATTTGAACTTTGAAAATGAAGATATGAGCACGAAGTAAAACCCCTCATTTAATTCCCAAAGCAAAGCAAGTTAGCTCATCTATATATATAGCTCAGGTATTGCTTCATCTAATACATATACTAATTGAACAAACATAATGAATGGAAAAGGATAAAAATTCAGAGAATTTAAATTACCTAATGAAAGCAATTTGTGGGTTCATCTTTCCGGCGGCGATTGAAAGGAAATTGTCATCAGTAAATGAAAATGTTGCATCTGGTTTCCCATTATATGGTCCTGAAACAAGAAATATTTCAACAAAAAAGGCATATTAAATTTCAAATTGAGTTGGGGATAAGTAAAATTGAATCAAGAGAAAAAAACACAAGAGGTGTGATCGTATTTCTATCTCATCTCTTGCTTGGACAAGGAATCCTCGATAATTAAAAAAGGCTTAGTACCAGACTTACCGGGATAATTATAGACTCCATTGCATCTAGGTGAGGTATACTCGAAAAAATAATCTAAACTCAAATTACACTACAAGAAATTATTTTGAACAAATAACGACCATAAATGGGAAATTAATCAAAAACCTTCAGAGACTTTGCCCTCTTTAAGATCAACCACGAAGATCTCCTCGTTGAATCCAATTTTCTGTTCAGAAAATAAACAGAATTGAATATCAGATACCAGATCTCGCCTTTTTCATTAAAAAAAAATAAAAATCAACCAAAAGGGAGAAAAAACGGAGAGACCTTGGGGGAGATGTTGAGTTGGTAGACGAGGCCGACTTTCTCCTTCAATTCCTTTCCGGCGTCGGTTTCAAGGTGCTTCTTCATCTGCTCCAGTAAAGCCGCCGATTTCAAGGTGCTCTCCATTTCTCTCTATTTTTTTATCCTTTTTTTTATTTTTATTTTCTTCGAGTTTGTCTTTTAATGGAGCGGTGGCTTAGATATGCGTGCTGTTCTATTTAATCCTCCATTAATTGAGGGAAGGTGGATGAAGGGATTTCGGGATTCAGTCGGGAGCTCTTGGGAGGAATTCGGTTCAAATGAGTTAACTTATATTTTGAGTTTATATTTGGACCGTCCGATCTGTTATAGCACGAATATTAGAGATTCCCTGAGAACCCTATCTCGGGTTGGATTGGTCCGAATTATGATCGAACGGCCCGAATATAAATTCAAAATTTGAGTTACTTGAGAGAATTCGGACTCCTTGGGGATTCACATGAATTCGCATCCTCTGAGATATCTCAAACTTTGCGTGACTTTTTGGAATATCTCAATCGTTCAAATAATACTGGCCCCCTATGTTTCCCCGAATAGGCACCGGACACGTCGGTCACGCAAAAATTGAGATATAACAGAGGATACGCACCCGATTCACATGGGGAGGGAAACGGTGACGTCAGGATTTTGACTGATCACGGTGCACCAAATCGGTATATTAGAACAAAGAAATTGATAAAGCTTATCCCGTTGTCTGGCTTCATAGAGCGGTCAATCACTGAATCACCAGAGATCAACTGAAAAAATATATGACTGGTGCTCTGCGTAAAACGAAACAAGCTCTGTGAATATCTTGATCCGTAAATTAGGCTGTGGGAACGAATCAACGAAGTTAGTGTATTTATTTATTTATTTATCGGGAAAATGGAAACGAAGTTAGTTGTCTAATTTTACAATTCTAATAATGTCAAACATTAAGTAGTGTTTATAATATAGGATCGAAGATAATAGAACAAAAACCCATACTTCTAGAAAGTCTATAACAACTCGTAAACCACATTCTAACACATCCAAAATAAGATAAAATAAAAATGTTAGAGCAGTCACCTACCTAATCATTACGTGTAACTTAAAACAGCAAAAACCTCCCTATCCTATGATTCCTATCCAAGGAAGCGTTCTTTTATAACAGAAAAATAAATATTCATGATCATCAAGTTGCAGCTGCTTTCGCTAACTGTTATAAAGAGCAGAATTAGAAATTTTTTATTGAGATTGAAACATAAAATGAACAAGCTACATGAACACATTTAACGTTTTTACGAGAAACCAAACTATATAAAATTAATAAAAATAATTAATTTTCTTTTAAATCATGAGAGTAGCTACTCCTGACTTGGTTGTTGTTTCGCACCTGAGAGAATCTTCATCTCACAAAATGTTTAGAAATTGTAATTTAGCCACGTCACTGAGTTTAGCAATTAAAGATTTAAAATTTCTAAATCACTCCATCCCAGCAATTAATTTTGTGAAGAGAGGGAGAGCGCTATAATTAATTTAAGCCAATTAATTAGTCACGTGTCATTAAACAAATGTTTTCTTTTGAAGCATATTTGTTAATTTAAAAACTATAGTACATCCCAACAATTTTATTAACAATAAACACATCAGATTAGCAATCGAAAAATAATCACCGTTGTAGATGCTTTCAATGTTATTTTTTTAATTTTCTTTTTAGCGTCAGTGGCCGAGTTATGTCCCACTTTGAATTTTGAATTTTTTTATAAACTCATACTGTACTGAATAATTGTCCTACACTCAATTTTTTTCCCTATCTTGTAAAGTCCAAATTTCCCTGGTGCAATTTATAGTTTTTGAATTAATATTTTAATATTTTGATAAAATTTGAATTATTAACATTTTTATTCACACCTAACTTAAATTCTAGCTAAGCTACTGTTTAGTGTGATAGTTATTGGACTCCATAACTCAATTTTGGGTTTTGAATCGACACCATCTGATTCAAATCCCTGACAATCCATTTCAAAGTGAAAATAAATCTGCTGCGATTCCAATCTCAACCGTTCATTTATTAGAATACACGAATCTCAAAAGAAATTAATTATTGTGCACGAATCTCGAAACACATTGATAGTTGGGATTGGAATCGCAACAGATTTATTTCCTTCCAAAGTGGAGCGTACACATCCCGAGCAATAGATTCGAATTCCGAGATGATCTCGAGCGACGGATTTGAATCGGACGGTCCCGATTCAAAACCCAAAAATTGAGTTACTTCAGGGAATCCGGACCCAGGGGATTGAATATCCAAACAATGCAATCAGGTCCATTAGCTTTACCCCAATACAAAATAATTCCATTAGCAAAAATATAAGTCTCATGGCCCAATTAGACCCAATATTCTATAGCGGGATTAAAAGGACTCTGAAGTCTGAAGTGAACCGCAGTATTCTTAGAAATATAAACAAACAAACAAACAAACAAAAAATCAATCACTGTACAATGATTACCTTCTAGTCTTCTACTATGAAAAGCTGATAATATATCCGAAGTTTCCTCAGGTTAAAAATGCAAATTCGCCAGGTATTGTTTTATTGACATCTCAATTATTTTTCCTTTTTGAAAAATAATACCCTCATGGGACACCATACAAGTACTGAACACCTCAATTATAAAAGAAGCATCATACAACTAACCAAATAACTATGTCGTAACATGTGAAATTACAAATAGCACAATTTAAACACTGGCCTACTCTCTTTTTTTTCAATTTACCATTCTATCCAAGATGACATCAGGTTAAGTAGAAATATGAAACCTCCTCAAGACCTCAATCATATAACAATTACAATTGCACCATTCTAACCGGAGTAAATCCGAGTTATATCAAGGGAAGGTACAAATTGCACAGGGTAAAAAAAAAAAAAATGGTCTATTCTCTTTTCTTATAAAAATGATTCTGGATGAAACTATCAGCATGAAGGGGATACTTCTTTCTTATTAGGCCCTTAATACACTTCCAAAATGAGAAATCTTCGACCTCACCGTCCGTTCTTACTACGAAAAGGCACCTTGATTTACCAAATTGAGGATGTAATCCCACCTGCCCATTAGAAAATTAATACTTCAAAATAAGCAAAATAGATAAATATTTTTTAGGGAGGCTAGGTTACAATGCACATCACACATTGGTCTGTACTTTGGATCAATATCTTCGTTTTCAAAGTCCAAAGAGTCGATTTGATCCGTTCAACATGATTTCCGTATGAAAATGCACTCGCTGACTAAATTTTACAATTTTTAGGATTTTTTTAGATAGGTAGAAAATCACCACTTTTAGCCTAAGGCATATTGGCAAAAAAAACAAAAACAAAAATCACTATTTTTTAATGGTCTAGAATCTTTAGATCAAGTGGTTTTTTTCCCTATCTAAAAGAAATAGTAAAAAAATTATAAAAATGTAAAATTTGATCTACAAGTACCTTTGCATATAGTGATCACGTTGAACGATTCAGATTGACTATTAGACTTTGTCAACAGAGATATTGATCCAAAGTATGGACCAATGTGCACTATGCATAATACCAAGCCTCACTCAATATTTTTTTCTAGAATTGAGAATATACTACTGTCATAAGAGAAAACATATGAACTGAAATGGTGAAAGAAATAAGAAACAAGGGTCCTTATAATTCACATTCCATGAGAAACTTCTCCATGTTTGCAAACAAGACCAACATTTCTCATATTTTGGAAACATCTTTTCACGTTAATTTTCATGTGACGCCTAAATGTAAAAATTAGGTTAAAACACCAAACTGGCTATCGCCCCTGACATATTCATACTAACTCAAACTAATTTAAAGAGTTAATTCATAATTAAGGAATCAAATCATTTTTTTAGTCAATTCATTCAACCTTGACAACCACCATTAGATCCTTTCATTTTATTTTCAGCACTGACAACAAAGGAACTATATAAGTCCGGCGAAATGACGATATTCAACAGAATACACATTATTTTGTCATATTTGTTATTTGCAGACACCTCAAATCTGTCCAGTGTTACTTAAAATGTGACCGAATTATTGTGTAGCTAATGGTGCGGCCTGTGGCACCGAGACATCCCTAAAGGGACTGAAAAAAAAAATTCAGTCCAAAATTATTTTTTGGTTCTTTCTACCCATTCAAAAAACCCATGTAATCAGTCGAGAACCCTATATTATTTTAATTGTATTTCTATAAATAAAATTTCAGCAAAAAAGATGAAGGCACTTGAACCTCAAAAAAATATAAGAGAACTTGTGAGACTTACTTTTATGTAATCGACACCACATCCAATTTTCTTTTCATACTCAGGATGATAAGGAAGCAACTTAGCAAGTATAGCAGCTTCGTGCTCTGGACTCAGCCGATTATCATTTTCATACCTATTATATAGTTTTCACCAACACAAACAAAGTAAGACAATCAATCATTAAGGGCAACAAAAATGCTGTTCGCAGAGATACAGTATGTTTCTTTTATTCTTTTAAACTTTAGGTTAACAATTAGAGCAGAACTATAGATCATATGAAGCCTTACTTGTTTATAGCAATCTATGTGGTACATACAATATCCATACAAGGTACTTGTGTAAAGAAGACAGTATAGTAGCAGGTACAACATCAGTTCAATATTGTCACTCTAGAACCTGCTACAATTGAGCAACAGTTTAACATTACCACGTTCCTGAAAACTGGTAAAATACATGTCACTATACTGGAGCTGGTACAAGCCTACAATACAATACCAGTCTACTACACAGCACCGGTACCAGCTTAATGTTATCACACTGGTGCTGTTAAAATTGCAAACCAGTATAAGGTCAAGGCAATACGCAAACTCAACTACCAGTTTACTCAATTATGCCTATCTTCACCGAAATTCACTAGTACCAGAAAAACATTAGTAGAGAAACTAACTTTCCAGAGTGAAGAATCATTCTGACAAACCCAACTAGTGGCACAGTGTCTTCCAAAATCATATCCTCCCAGTTGCATCCTTCCGGGGTCTCTCTCTCTCCTCTCGCCTCTGTTTCTCTAACCTTCTCCTCTTCTAACTTAACCTCCTCCTCCTCATCTATTTTCACCTCATTGTCCTCTAGGGAAGGTGGCCCCACTCCTGGCCGGCGCAAAACAGCCAAGGATTTCAACGTCGTTTGTGTTGTCTTCCCCTTCCACGCCTCTGCTCTTAGAGGAAGAAAGCACTTTACTTGGGTGTGGGGTCGCTTCGTCGGAAAAGAGAGGAAGGGATGACACTGGAGAGAAAGGGAAGCAGCCATTTTTGCGAAAGAGAGAAACTTTTGTGGAGGGCACGGGCACTATTTCGTCGTGTAAATTTGAGCTTAGCTCATTGTTTGATTCGATAAAATTTACCTTGTTCGTTGTATGCGTCTCCTCCTCTCGTTGGGGCTTGCGTCGTGCCTCTTTCTCGTTTCTTTCTTTCTTTTGTGCGTGCGAGTGTTACGGCAGTGCTTATGCTTGGCTGCAGTGGTGAAGCGAGGCGCCTTTGGTTGTCTGGGAAGTGCGAGGATAGGATATTTATTTTCTTACGCCCAAAAAGAATATATATTTCCAAATAAAATAAGAGGAATTGAAACAGTGTTCTTTGTCTTGCCACTCGTTTCTAGTGTAGACGAGTCTGGTCAAACTTTGTAGATTTTTTCTGTCAGTGAATGGAGAAAGAATGGTATAATTGTATAATGAGATATTAACTCTGAATGTTTCATAATTTTTTTTTTGCTAATAAAATATGCAACCGAGAGACAATTGAACTAAAAAAAACATTTTATATCACCTGTTAATCATGTAGATGTTGATAGAATTGTGCATAATATTTAATACAATTATTTTATGGTACAATTTGAAAACCTGTTAATCGTTATTTTGGAGCTAATAAAATTAATAAATATTTTTTTTTAATTGATTGATGAATGGACGATCAATTTTCAAGTTACATCAGATTTTTATGGGAACAGTGTCGATACACCAATACAATAATTTAAAAAAATATATAGATACGACGATACAGGTATCGGTACGAGCAGAGACGGATCTAGAGGTAACTAAGTCACCAATGATTTCAAAATTTTAATTATGTTTATTGAAATCTAATTTAATTAATTTTTTTAGAACATTTTATATAGTCTGACCTCTTCATAAAATATCAAATATTTACTTTAGTTCGGTAGTTAGAATTATATTTTGTAAGTGACAAAACTTGAATTCAAATCTCACTCACCACATATTTTTGTATTTAAATTTCAGCCACTTCTATTATATTTTCCAATTCTGTCTCAATACAATTTTGTTTGCATCATAAGACAATTTTCTGTCAATTCAAACCCTCCATCTACGCTCCATATCTTATTTGATTCTCCTCTTACTTTCTATTAATTATTTTATTTCTCACATTATTAATTACATCCGTTTATAAACTTTAACTTGGACATATGTTGTCAAATCTTTCAATATAATAGAATGCATAAAAAAATTAAACGTATCCAAAACTTCTTTTTGAGAAAAGGATTTAAGAATAAAAAATACTTTGTGCAAATCAAATAAATTCAGTAAAACCCAGTACTTCAAAATAAAAACATAATGTGAAACAACTTTCACTGGGCCTATTTTCTCAGTCCAACAACTTCTATTGGGCCTTTTGGTCAGCCCAACTTTAACTGGGCCTAGCAGTTCCGAATAAAAAGACCCGTGATGTCCAACAACTTTTCCTCAAAATAAATACGGATCATCAATATCGGTTCGTCAATTAAAATTTATAGAACTAGAAGACATGTAATCTCTGTTCTAAATAATTACTAGGTTCATCATGTCTAAATGACAAGTAATCTCTGCTCGATATGTTACCCGAGATCAATTCGCGAATAATTTGAAAATTATTCGCGAATTATTCGCAAATTATTCGGTTTTTTGGTGATGCCGAACTGAATGCCGAATTATTCGATTGACCAAACTTTGACCGAATAATTCCCGAATAATTTGCGAATTTTACGAATGTTTTCCGAATTTTATCCAGAATTTAATTTTTTGGTTATTTTTTTGTTTTCGCTCCCTTACAGGACTGAGATCTCTGATCCGAATAATATCGAATTATTTCCGAATTATGCCCGAATTATTCCCGAATCACGAATTTATGACCTCGCCGAACCAAATCCAAATAATTGATTTGTCACTATGCCCGAGATCATACAAGATTCACGATGAGACCCACAAAAGGATACAGAGTAGGCGCCACAGAAGATCCAAGGTGTCCAGTTGGAATGGCATAGCTGCACGTCGAAGCAGAAAGGTATTTGACGTGGAGTGGTGGGATTTGTTTTCTTACAACGGGAGGGAATGGGAATATTCCCCTTCCTCTGTCTGATCCTCTCTCAGTCGAATCAGAATTTCACAGAAATGAGATTAGATAACGACCACAGTTGAGCAGCTTGCAATCACGTGATACGCGCGTGAGATAATATTATACAGAAAATGGGTTAAAGATATTGAAAGAGCAATTTTTCTTTCATGGAGCTCACTAGCTATATACAACGCTGTTTTGACTCTATAATTTGTGCACTGCATGGAACAAACTCAACTTTGTCAATATCTTTACATGAAAATTGGCTAGAGACGAATCATTTCCAGCCAATTCATCGAGACCCTCAGCTAATGCGGGCCCACCAAAATTCATCGTACGACTCAAGCTAACCTCTTTGCTTTCGACCTGTGATCCTGTTTCCTGGGTGTACTTAGGCTGTCGCTTTTTTTTTTTTTAATTTAAATTATAATATAAGTAGGAAGGTTTGGTTAGGTCATCTTATCAACCCGAAGCTACTTGCCAAATGCATCGATTTTGCTCGAGTCTATTTATATTGTAATGTATGTCTATTTTATTTTATTTTGTTGAAAGTTCGCAGGAAATTGCATTAATTTAAAAAAAATTACAAATTAGCTATTACATAATATTTGACAACGAGTGTTTTTTAAAATATTCAGCTGTCAACAAATAAACACACACAAGGATATTATGTGAACACAAATTTGAGCATTCTTACTTGATTGTAATGATATGAGCTTAATGATTGTTTCCACTGTGCACATATTTGTCACACTCCGATACAGAGGTGCAACAACCTACCGCGTATATTATATCATTTAATTTACGTAACATAATGCACATATCTTTTGTATGTATTTCCAATAGCATCCATTATTTTTACCACATACCAATTTATTTACAATAATTATTTAACTATTTATAGTGAATGATGCTAGATGAATTTTTTGCATCATGTCAAATAAAATAATTTCAAATCTCACACCCTTAGATGACCTTGCTATCAATTATAATCCCAAAAGCATTTTTCAATATTCGTCTAACAGACCTGTAACCCACAAGGAGAAATGGGTGAGAAATAATAAATAAATTATTCCTCAGTACTGATTGCCACTCAGATTATTGGATTTGAAGGAAATCTATATTCAGAATGAAATCTTCGCACGAAAAACTAACAGTTCAATGTATAATGATGAATGCAAATGCTTAATAATAGTATTCAATTGAACGACAAAATTTTCATAAATAAATCAGAACACTAAAAATTATTATGGTTTTGGTCTAAATTCTTTAAACCATAAAGTCTGGTATTTATTAGCTTCTTAACTTAAAAATTCATAGTCTGGTAACACTGACAGATACCATCCAACTTGCCTTGCAGATGCCATCCAGCAACCCACATCTGTTTTTTTCACATAACATGTATCTACCATGTCAGGCTTATATTGTTCTAACTATCCTGACAATTGGTTAACGGAAACAATATGAAATTAATATTACAATACTTTTATTATTGGAAAGAAAATCATTGATAAGACAGTTATCACAGTTCATTAGTCTTACAGTCATGGTTCATATTTATTCAGTATACTCTACCCAACTGTAACTGGGTTCAGTTGGGGCCAATCACCATATGCGCGTAAAGGTCCTGGAGTAAATTCTAGTAGCTAGCTAGACTTTACGATATATTAATCATTTTTCTCTACTATATGGAGGTTCAAGAATTACAATATTCAATATTTAATCAATTCAAACACTATGGTCTCAATCAATCATTTGCAGTAAGAATCTATTAATCGATAAACATTATCAACATTACAATCAAAAGACTCACCTGTAATTCAGTTTCAATTGAATTGAGCTATGCATATGATACAACAGTTCAATCAATGTAGCCAATCAAATATTCAAAATGCACAGCAAGTTAAGATTTAATTTCTAGTCATAAATCTCAGACTAATCTAATAACTCTGCACCTGATATCGTAGGCAGTTAAGCGAGGTCATCATCAGTATGTTCTTTATGAACATTCTATCTCATCTGTCTTTTCCATAATTATGACTATATCAAAATAATATATATTCTGATAAATATTTATAATAATTAAGTATAATAAAAGAATCTACGTATTTTAATATTTAAATCTCAACTATGTTTTTATTTCAGTCCACTAGTCCAAAATCAAGTCAAATAAGTCAAATTAAATTCATTTTCAGATCAAGACCAATGGTCCAAGTTCTACAGTCATTTTATAATTTTCACTGTTGATTTTCGATCTGAATAAATCATCAATTTAAGGAATTTTGCAATTTATCCTTTATATAATATTTTTCTTGTAAATTAGTCTCTATGATGATAATAATAATAAGCACAGCAAGCTCGAGAGGGTCAGAGATAATACCAACTTGCTATAGCACCACTAAGATGACCAATATCGAAGCCAATCATGATTAACGGGTTCAAACCCTATAAGAAAAATAAGATAAAAGGAAGAAGATAAATCATCAATTAATCAACTTGTTTAACTCGATTCACAACATAATATAATAAGACTTGCTTATTTTTTTCAAGATTTACCGTCCCTTAATCGGATCAGGAGATCAAATAGAAAAGAGCAAAGAGATATATACCTATAGTCAATACGGACTGAGAAAGAAAAAGAGCACACAAAATCATCAATTCAATCGCATCAGTCAACGAATGAGAGAGAGAAATTCCTATGTATTTCTTTCTTTTTCTTTTCTTTTCCTGTTTTCTTTGATTTTCTGTTTTTTTTGTCCTTCTTTCATTCTATTTTTTTTCCTTTCTTTTACGGGAGAGGTATGAACACAATTAGGAGAATATAGGGCTGACCCTCCCCTGTTGGCCATAGGTCACTTTTTTTTTCTTAAATTTGAACTTTTATATAAGTTACCTTTAACTATTCAAACTAGAATGGAATAATGTGTTGTCGTAACTTAATTTTTTTTATGACTAAACATAAATTTGAAATTCAAAGAAGTATTTTTGTCAGTTACTGTTCCATTAACTTAAAATTAAGGCAAATTATGGAATGGACCAAAAAGAATTTGAACCGTCCATCTTGTCGCTATTGAACGGTTCAAATATTTTATAAGTTCAAAACTATCTGTTAAAAATTGAGCACTTAATCAATTAACGGCTCTGATTTATCAAAAAAAAATTGAGGACTTTTTATATTGATCCATGGCAGACTCCCTCTAAAATTAAACATGATGCTTCAGAATTGTATACAAAAAATATAGTTTATCAAGAGAATTTGAGAGAGGAATAAGATATGAAATATATTAATTAAAATATTTCTAATTTGATTACATGTTTTCAATTGTAGCAATCGAATATTTATTTTCTCTTTGACATATACAAGGTGTACAATATAGCTACTACTATAATATCTTCAATTTGCACCAAGTCGACATTATTCTCATTTGACTTTATTATACTAATTAACTTTTTATTTACAATTCTGATTTTGAACCAATCTATTTTAATATTATTCATGGATATTGTTGAATAATTATTCTCTTCAGTGGTCTACTTTTTTAATGAAAGTATGTCATTTTGTATGATATTTTTTTTGTTGTCTGATAATATATTCCGTCGTAATATACAGACACAATACTAGTATTTATATTATACATGAATTATGAATTTTAAACTTCGCCGAGTTTTACATCACTAGAGTTTGTCGTCATCATGGTTATGAGCACTTTAACGAGACTTGTTAAATCCAAAACACTTTGTATTCGGTGTACTTCTGAATTTTAGACTTCGTGGGAGTGAGAAAATCTGACGGAGCAAATGTAGCTCTTTCATTGAGATTTAACGTGCAAATCATTATGAAGTCAGTTTTTTAAAAAGGTGTTTCTAACGCGCATCATTTTTTGTCCGTTCAGTTTTAATTTTCATCCTATTGTTGAAATTTAAATAGAAATTCTGAAACTCTTTTTTCTTTTTTTATTCAGAAAATGATATTTTGATATATCTTGATTATTAATAGACGAAAGCAAATAATTTGTATTCAATGTACAGATCAATGGGGATTAGAAAAATGCAGATTATAAACAAGATCCTTAAAATTGTGATATAAAATTTTCATAAAAACAAGATCCTTAAATTAATACCAATGTTAAGATTTTGTCCATTAAAGATATTGACAGAGTTTATTTGACTTCTTACAGCTAATTAGTTATGTATTTTTTTTGTCACTATAAGTAGTGCGTTGTGTAAAGTCAAACCAGCACTGTGAATATATTTACCCAAAATTGAACTCAATATTTACCATGAAAGACTGCCACCGTAATTATTCCATAGATAAAGTCAACTTTCTTTGAAAAATGACTTGGTATATTCAAGTAAAACTTCTCTGTATGTCAGCGACAAAGCAACCGAAAGTAAAACTTCTCTTAAAAAAATTGTATCTTAACCCCTTTTCGTACAAATTGAACTTCTTTAAGTCAATTTTGCCATCTTTGAACCGACCAGGTTAATCTTAGTTATCTTTAAGCAAAAAAAAAACAAGAAAATGATGTCCGCCTGATCCACTAGTCCACTCAAATTATTACCTTTTTAATCGTCTTTTGATGATAATTTGAAGCTCTTCATCAACCAATGTTGACAAACCAAACTATAATATACAGTTGCGAGACTAGAATTTGAGCTAGAGGGAGACAAAAATTGAATTCGGGTTCGAATAAATTAACGGGTTCAGGTTCAAATAAATTAACGGTTCAAGTTAGCATCAAACTGTATAATTCAAAATAATTGATGTTATTTCTTTGTCATCTTTTTTTAGTCTGTTAATTAACGGTTCGGGTTAGCATCAAGCTATATGATTCAAAATGGCACACAGACGTCTTAGCGTCTCCTCTGTATTGAAGCGGAGGTTTTTTTTATTGATTTTTTTCTAGGCAAGACTGGACTCTGGATCAGAGGTAGACAAATATATTTTTCAGAAGTACATGCTAGACTCGTCACTGATAATATATGTCATTGCACATTGATCTATATTAAAATTATTGAAAATTTTAGTTGAATTATTTTTTCTTCTAAAGAGTAGAAAATTAAAAAAGAGTAAATTAAAGACTTACGTTATTGATCAATGATCTGAAAACTGGATTCAAAGTTTAATCAGATAATAATATAGTAATTAAACAAATAAATTAATGGAGGCTACTACAAGGATAGGAAAGATGAGTTTAGATTTTATAATTGTTAACTAGCTAGTGTCAATAATACAATGATTGGGGTTGGAGGAGTTAATGGGTCGGGTTGGATCGGATCAACATTATATTATTGTTATTTTGACCTGACCCGTCACAAGTCAATGCTCACCCTATATACCTGTTTAAGACTTTTAAGTCTACAATTAGAGTCCGGCTAATATTATAATTTCAACTGTTGTTTATTTTTGCAGTTTTAAAATCCGAACAGTCGATCCGAATCGTTCAACATATTGTTCATATTAAAATTTAATTGGAGACCACATTTTACATATCTTTCTTAATTAAAATAGGTACAAAATTATTATTTTCAGATAATTATGGACCATTCAAGATATTAATTTTTTACCTATCAAGAAAGAGTTCCAAAAAATAAAAACTTTGATATCCAAACCCATTTATGGACATTAGTTTGTGCGGTTCGGATTATCGGACTTTGAAATCGCAAAATTAATTTCTTATTAACTTAGAATAAAATTATAATGTTATGATATTACTCCGACTCTAAAAATTATATTTAATATAATTTATGCCGTCTTTCAAAACTATCAGAATCGGGTCTAGCCCAGAAATTAAAAATGAGAAGTCTTAGAAGATTTATGAAATTTGAAAAAGATGTTTGTTTATATATTTCTTTTGCTACTGAACATTATGTATAATGGTTTTGGATATTTTGTGAGTAGTGTGAACACTAGGAGAATTAATTTTTGTAATGTAGTTGTTACATGTAAAAACAATAAAGAGTGGTACTTGTGGTTTGGTATCTAATATTTTATAGGACCCAGATAAATGTTCCCGCACCTCCATTTTCTCCATATTTTCGCACTAAAAGACAAAAAAAATTGATTCCAACAGTTTGGATATTTAAATTTCTATTAATATTTAACATCTATCTGTAATGTATTTATAGTGCATCGAACAAGTATTTAAGTCTATTCATTGAAGTATTAATCGTCTGTCCAATAATGAAGCAATCTCTGTCCCCGTAAAAAATTAACATATCTGTCCCCGCGTCCCCGCACTAAAAGACAAAAAAAATTAGGTTCCGACATTTGTTGGTTTAAATTTCCTGCAGTATTTAACTTCAATATTTTGTGTATTAATAGTGCATCGAAGAAGTATTTAACTATATTCATTGGAGTATTAACCGTCCGCGTCCAACAGCGACATAATCTGTCCCTGCAAAATATAACAAACTAATTATGTATCGTCCCCGCGTCCCGCACATCAGTATTTAACTTTAGAAATGTTAGTATTTAACCTTATGAACATTAGTATTTATCTTTAAAGTCAAAAGTCATCTCTAAAATTATAAATAAGTTGCATGAATTCTATTTATCAGTATATATCTTAGTATTTAACTTTATACACATCAGTATTTAACTTTAGAAATATTAGTATTTAAGGAGGGATGGAAATGAGGGGTTCTATACTTCTATATAATTATTCTTAACAATTAGAGATAGTGATAATAATGTCTAACATATATTAGTATCAATCTGTAAATATTGTCCCCGCATCACCATTCCCCCATATCCTCCTACTAAAAGACAAAAAAAAATAGTTACCACAATTTGCTGGTTTAAATTTCCTGCAGCATTTAACTTCAGTCTTTAGTGTATTTACCGTGCATCGATCTAGTATTTAACTTCGTTCAATGTAATATTAACCATTGGCGTCCAACAGCGAAAAATGTTGTCTCCTATATTCTTTACTAAAAAAAAAAAAAAAAAAATTAGTTAGCAACTTTACTTTTAGAAGTCTGTTGGAACGAAGAGCAAATAAAAATGGGAGTTTCTATATAATTATTATATTTTACATCTGAAAATCGGTGGTTGATGACATCACTTTTGTGTGTGTGTGTGTGTGTGTGTGTGAAGAAGGGCATGTAATTATATTTTATATCTGATTTTAATGAAAATCGGTGCTGGATGACATCACTTTTGTGTGTGTGTGTGTGTGTGTGTGTAAAGAAGGGCATGTCGTATTGTCGTCTTTCAATCAACAAAGTGAAGTAGATATTTTCGTTAGAAGCTTGGTACTCACACTTAAGGTCCCAAGTTCGATATTTAGTGGTGATATTTGTCTCTCATGTCATTGTATGCGTTAAAATAATATATATTAATTCATTACGTTATTAAGATAATTATAAAATATAAATAATAAATAATGGGTCCAGTCAAAAAAAAAATTGAACCCAGCCGAACTAGAAAATTTAAATAAGAAAGACTAAAATTTAAAATGTATAATACATGATTAAGTTTGAACTCAAATCTCAACGATAACAAATTATGTTTGGATGGTGTAAGAATAGCTAGAATAGCAATTGCATCTAAACTACATTTTTGCTATTCGGAATAGCGATAATAATTGTTATTCTCTATTCCTTGGAAATGTTGGAATAATTACTATTTGAAAGTGTTAATAGAGAAAAAAAAATGTTTATTACCGTCAACACAGTTCCGAAATAATAAAATTGACATCACTTATTTTATCTCTACGTCGTGACAATGCATTTGAAACCCCACTTACTTATATTTTCTCTTAATAAGTACCTTGTTAACACTATTATTTATCAGTTACAACTATTCACTATTCCAAATGTACAATCCAAACAATATTTTTACTATTTTGAATAGCACCATTTTCACATTATTCTGAAAATCACTATTTTTTCACTATTCTTATCTACTATTCTAAATAGTAGCTATTCTAGCTATTCTAGAGTGCATCCAAACGTACCGCACATATTTGATAATTTAAGAGAGGGACTAAAGTATATAAAAATTTTAAAATAATCAATTAAATTTCAATATAATTGATTAAAATTTTTGAAATCATGACAGTGGTAGAACATTTTCTGGACAATATATGTAGATTAGTCTCTAGAGTTGGGTCGGATATAATCTTTTTCTTTCAAAATTTAGTATTTAATTTATTGATAAAAGACAACGCATTCCATATGAGAGATGCAGTTTCAAAACCCGAATGAAGAGTTTTTAATAAATATTGAAAACATTTATCTTTCTAATACGAGAGGTTTCCTCCCAAGTCATTGAATATATTAAAATAATAAAAAAAAGTTTCATTAAATTATTAAAAAAATACAAATGATCCAAAACAATTTAAGTCGGATCAATAACATTGAACCTGTTGTATCCGAATCCGACCCATATATTTTATCGGGTCGGATGGAATTGAGGATGGTTTTTAATGAAAATCTAAGCTGAAGTTATATATGTTTTCTTTTTATAAATATTGTTTTGATTATTGATGCACCAAAGATCACTTTTTATGCAAGTATAATATATTCTAAATTAAATTAAAAAAAAAATCAAACATACATCTAACTTTTACGGTATATCTACCTGATGTTATTATCGGGCACTAAGAATCCGGACAATAGATTAATTAATCTTTCTTCCAAGAAGATATAATAGGTATATCCATCGAGTGGTCTCCAAGTAAAGATTAAGATAATAATTGGGGGGGGAGTAAAACACCCTCAATTATGAGAGGTGTCATTTGGAAGTGAAGGTTAAACAACAATTAATCTGGAAGTATGTATATAATAATGAATAATTGTGGTAACCCTAGAGAAGAAGCAAAGTTTGTATAAAGGCATCTGCTTATTAGCCTTGCTTGTTATTTTGTGGTCCTTTGCCTGGCGCATAAGCTTGGGAAGCCAGTTGAGTGGGGGTCCATATATATATATATATATATATATATATATATATATATATATATATATATATATGTTTTTGTTTCTTCATTGGATTTGGTCATTTGTACCACATACATCTTTTTAGATCCTCTTATTCGACTATATCACATCTCAATATATAGAGTAGAACTAGGGTTACTCTAAGTTCACCCAACCTCTTGTGAACTTGACTCTAAAATATATCGAATCGACTTTAAACGATGAATCCAAACCGTTGAAACCCTTCTACCTAATGAGTGATGCGTCTACATGTAAAAATTTTAAAGTTTCGAATTAATTTAATATATAGTCAAGTGGTCAAAAGTTTAAGGTTTATAAATTAATTTTAATGCATTCATTTTTTGGACTCGTTTGACTACTTGACTCTATATTAAATTAATTCGAAACTTTAAAATTTTCACATGTAGACGCATCACTCATTAGGTAGAAGGATTTCAACAGTTTGGATTCATCGTTTAAAGTCGATTTGATATATTTTAGAGTCAAGTTCGCAAGAGGTTGGGTGAACTTAGAAGTAACCCTAGTTCTACTCCAATATATATATATATATATATCGTCTGATTTAAGTATACAGTTAGGAGAGCAGCTTGGGTCCGATGGATTCTATCACTGTCTGATTTATTTTAAGATCTGTGCGCTCTGTTTTAATATCCGTGTGAGTTCGTTTTAATATACATGCGCACGGATCTTAAAGTGAATTGGACAGTGATGGAACCCATCGGACCCAATTTAAGTTCGATGAGCATCGGACCCAAGCTCTTCCCATATCGTTAGTTGGGTGAGAATTTTTGTCACTGACACTTTGGTTCAAAGTATATATCCTAAACTGTTTGATGGATATCAAAATTGATGCGAACTCGTTTAAATTTATTAAGTTTTATCAAATTTCAATATAAATCGGACAATTTTATGTCCGATTTTAAATAAACTTTATCCAAAATTCAATTCCTCACTGGACATTTAATAGTTATCATTTAAAAAAAAATACGAAGTTAGTGATTTAATGTTGAGTGCCAATCTTAGATGGCACGCAGAAGATATATGCACAGTTTATTTTACTGTAAATTTCTTTCTTGAATTTAGTTTTTTTTTAAGTACGCAAACATTACGTACGTGACGTAGGAGTGTAAACGGAGCGGATTCGGAGCGGATAATGCTAATACCATATCCACATCCGTTTTTCAATAAGCGGATACGGATAGTAAACGGATATCAAAATTGAAAACCATATACGTCTTAAAAGGATACGGATACGGAACGGATAATCTACGGATACGGATTCGAATACGAATATGGAGTGGATAATTGTCGGATATTGAGTAAATCTACTAAATTTCATAATTTGATTACCTAAATTAACAAAAAATTAATAGACTTTTTAAGTTTGCACAATGATGATTATACATGACTAATTGCTTATTGGTTCAGATAATCAATCCACTATCCTAATAGATTATATGATTTTTCTACCAAGATTCTTGGACTTAAGCGAATATGTACGTTTTTTTGGGAATTTCGCAAGAGTGAAATGAATTAAAAACTACTGAAAGATTAAATTTCGAATCCGGATATATACGGGTATCCGCTCCGTTTATATCCTCACGGAACTATCTGTATTCGTATCCATATTTTTTTTCCATATACTAAAATTATCTGTATCCGTATCCGCAAGTATCCGTATCCGTTTAATCCAGATACGGATAATAAACTGATTCGAAGCGGATTATCCGCGGATAATCCGTATCTGTTTACACCCCTAACGTGACGTCTTCGAGCGGAACTGATACATAATTTGAGTACCAATTGATATTGAAATTCTTACAATCGGTGCCAACCTTTTGTTTTAAATGCTAACAAAAAATGGAACTCCTCGTTATATATAATAATCAATAAATAATGTAATATTCTTTTTTTTTTTGGGTTCTGATATATCTATTGATGATTATTAAAGATCCGTTTCTTCAAAAAATTATTAAAGGTCCGTCACATTTGTGAATTATGTACTATTGTTCAATTCTGATATTTGTGAGGATTTAAATATGTGTCATAGTTATTAATCAATAATCCGTGGGAAAAAAAATTCAGATGAAAACAAATATTTTCCATTATTTATTGATCAATAATCACGTCCATTGAATTTATCATTTATTTGAATCATTATTGTTAACAATTTGATAAAAGTCAACTAATATACTCTTAAACTTCTTAAGTATAATGTATTTTCTTTTAAAAATATTTAAGATTTTTTTTGTTTCGTTTAGGATGTTTCTGTTTCTTTTATTATTATTTTCAACAATTTACAAAATGCCAAAAAAATTTTTTTGTTAAATTGTCAAAACAGATTTAAAATCTTGATTAACGGCGGTTGCATTACTTCAACCATCTCTCAATTTAATCTGAGAATTAGATGAATACTCGTTATTCTTTAAAAAAAAATTGCTGTACTATTTCTTTCTTTATTGATAAATTGCATTTCATTTTAACAAATTAACAATAATATTTGATAGATTATTAATGCAACCAATTAAGAATCAATTAAAAAGATATGATTATGAGAACCAGACTTGATCTAGTGGCAAAGACAATGCTCTCCGTGTGAAAGATCGCAGATTCGAAATTCAGAAGAAACAATCATTTGTAAATATTAAGTAATTGAGTAGCTTGATCTTCAGCCTTTACTCAAAAAAGAAGAAGTATAAATTATCTGAAAAAAAATAGCTTCATTGTATATGCATCCTCAATTATATTATTATGAAATGTATATTTAATTTTGTAGAATGTGTACTTATGTTTTTTTTCAAATGTTGATAAAAAATAATATGATAATATTTAGAATTCAAGGATCGGATAACATATTTAATATTAAAAAAAAAAGTGTAAGAGCAACTTCATCCTTAATTGTGGAAATATGACCTCCTCGGCCATTATTTTAGTTTAAACTAACATAAGACTTATGATGTACATTATTTATATTTAAACTAAAGTGACACTTAAGATGTACTCAAATTATTACATTTTTCTTTGAGTGAGAAAGGAAGTTTAGAAAGTATCTTAATTACGATATTACTGTCCGGTAAGACTCTAATTCAAGATCTCATCAAAATTAATTATATTGAGCTATTGGCTATATGAAAAAAATCATCAGGAGCGGAATCAAAATTTTCTGTAACTAATCGGGTTTAAATAGCTAGTCGGGTTCAACTCAATTAGCTAATCGGGTACTAGATAATAAACAATGCTCGAATTTGTAGTTTTCAATACTTTAACTTCTAATTCTAACTATCAATTCGAATTCAAAAAAATTATTTTAATTTTAATCCTAAATTTAACTCAAATTACATATCAGAATTCCAAAAAGAGTGGGGCAAAACAATTTCAAGAGAAGAATTCCAAAGTTGGTCAGGATCTATAGATCTTGATAAAATTTCAAAATCCAGAGATAGTTGGGCCCCTCGGCTCCACTTGAGTCCGTCCTTGAAAATCATTATACATGAATAATTCAGTAAAGTCTACAATTTGTGGTGCTGATATAATAAGAGATTAAATCAGAAAAGTAAGATAGGAGAGCTGAATAAATAACTACTCTCTAATTAAAATAGGAGGTCAACAAATTATCGTTCAGAATTTATCCATATTAGAATTTCTAATAATAAAAATATTAAAATTTATATATCAAAATAATGCATTCGAAATTTCCAATACTTTTATAAAGATAATAACCTCTCGAATAATTTGAAAGATCCTGTAAATAATCTTAAAATAATTCATCATTTACTTGTTAAATAAGGCTCCATTTTGCGGCTTTTGTCACTAAGTCATACTTCTGCATATTTATTTATTATTATTATTATTTTTTTCGAGAGTTAACTAAGAATGTGCTCCACAAATGCACCGCAAAGAGGAAGATGAAGAAAGAGTCCGAACGTAGTTTCCCTCTCTACAGTGAAACATACACTTTAAATCGGAGGTTACAAATTTCGGAACTTTGTATGGCGTCTTTCTCTCGTCACAATACCACGTTCCTCTCCTTTCCTCTCCGATTATCTTTGTCTGAAGCGGATGAACGATGTGGACAGACTGCGTTTTTCTCCTCTTCCCTTTCGTTCCTGTTCCTTCTCTTTAATGACCGCATTTCTCCTCTTTCTAGAGCACATCCTAAACATTCATTTACAAATATAAAACTGCCAGCTCAGATTCCAGTTATCAAGCAACAATTGAAACATGAAACGGAAACAAAACATCTATTTTGCAATATGCACCCTTGAATGTCATTATGTGAGCACATGCTCAGGTCTGACCGTTTGAGACGTAGGTGGTATGGTCTTATCACTAATGGAAATTTCCGTTTGCCTACGGTACGAATTATTTCATGGCTCCAAAATAAAAAAAAGAAGAAATTTATGTCAGTGTCTAAAAGAGGCAACCAGTCACATTCAAAGCAAGATCTCTCTCAGGAGACAAGGACAGCTGCAATACCTCGAAATTTTGGATGGTAATATTAGGCAATATAATAATAAGTCTAGATAGAAAATTATATTTGTTAATCTGGTAGTGGTAATGTAGCTTGGAACGGTAAATCTTTTTAAAAATTCGCGAATAAATAATTCGTTTTATTGGTGATGTCAAACCTAACGTCAAATTATTCGGTTGACCGAATTTTGACCGAATTATTCACGAATAATTTGCAAATTTTACGATTTTTTTTTCAAAATTTTCTAATTATTCACAAATTTTTTCATAACTTGCTCTCTTGCAGGACTGAGATCTCTGATCCGGATAATTCCGAATCATTTTCGAATTATACTCAAATTATTCCGAAATGACAAAATTTTTACCTCGCCGAACTGAATTCGAATAATTCATTTGTCACAGTGCCTGGGAGGCGGCAGCACAAACTAATATGCCACACAAATTTCTACAGATCCAACGATGCATAATAAACCACCATATCTCTGCTATTCAAATATAAATTAAGCACCGAATAATTAATCCCAACTATATATCTCTTTTTTTGCTGAAAATATATGCCAGTAATCAATACTTTGACTAAACAAAAAAAATATATAACAATATTAAATTAATTAATGCCCACTTTTGTGCCGATAATTAATGGATATCTCACCAAAGAATTATTCTCTACGATTGTGATTATAATATACAATTTTTTTTATAAAAAAAAACAGAGATGTGCTTTCCAATTAATGTCAAAACTTTTTCAGAAAAATGGCGATAATTAGTACTTTTGACCAAAATAATTAACTTCTCACCGAGATTTGAGATATATGTAATAATGTAAAGTTAATTCATGCTCAATTTTTTTTTGTTGGCTGAAAATTAATGAAAATTTGATCAAGCAATTAACTCCAACTGAGATTATAATATACAAAATTAAAGGGAAATTTTACAAAGTGTCATTCTTTTTCAAATTATAAAACAAAATATCCTTGTGGACTCCACTTGTTCCCTCTCTTCCCATCCCTCTCACTCATTTTTATTTACTCTCATTTATTATTTGCTTAAGTAAAATATACAATTGTGATTTCATTCCCGTTTTGAATAATTTTTAAATTTTTGTGTGTATAAATGATTTAGAATAAAAAATTAAAGTGTCAAATTTTATTTGTTTGAACCAGAAAGTATAATATTAGCATAAATATAGAATATTTCCAACATATAAGTTTTTTTTTTTAAAATATATATTATATTATAAGACATTGTATTAACTTATTTCATAAAAAAAATCTAACAAATAAATATTTTTAACATACGCATTTTATATAATTTATTCTATATAAATTTCATATTCTTAGTTTTCACAACAATAAGAGATATTATCATATTAAGAACAATTTAGTGACATACTTATACTTCAATAAAAAAAATACTAATCATGTATTTGATATAATCTTAAGAAATTAAGAAATAAATAACAAGTGCAAGAAATATTGAGTTCGAATACTATATCAATGAGTGATGTAGATGACTTGGGATACATTTTTTACACCTTCGAAGTGCATATATATATGGTCCGATTAATTACTAGATTCAGCAAAGTTTAATTTTTAATTTTTCACCATAATATATTCAATGGCAAGTCGTACTACTTGCATTGTAACTGATTCAAAACTGATGACATTATTTATTTCTTAATTTCTTAAGATATATCTTATAAATAATTATAATATTTTTTATTGAAGCATAAATATCTCACTAAATTGTTCTTAACATATGATATGGTAAAATTATTGTAATTGTGGAATTTATACCGAATAAACTAGATAAAATACGTATGTTGAAATTATTATATGTTAGTTAAAAATAGTTTATAGAATAAGTTAATACCATGTCTTATAATAATTTTTCAAAAGAACAATATGTTGGAAATATTCTATATATACACTAATACTATACTTTCTAATTTTAACAAATAAAATTTCACACTTAATTTTATTCTAAATAATTTATATACATAAAAAATAAAAAATAATCAAAATATAGATGAGAGATCACAATTGTATATTTTTAGTTAAGCAAAGAATAAATGAAAGTAAAATGGGAGGAGTGAGAGGGAGGGAAATAGAAGGAACAAGTGGGGTCCACAAGAGTATTTTGTTAAGAATTTTGGAAGGAAGGTATTTTGTTCTATGTTTTGAAAGAGAATGACACTTTGTAAAAATTTTCCAAAATTAAAAAGAGATATATTCTCCAATAATTAAAAAAAAATGCAGAGATTAAAACGCAATAATTGGTACTTTTGACGAAAACAAGTAACTTCCCCACTAAGAGGTATGTAATAATGTGAAGTTAATTAATGCTCAATGCTTTCTTTTTTTAGCTGAAAATTAATGAATATTTGACCAAGCAATTAATTTCTACGACTGAGATTATAATATATAAAATTAAAAAGAGATGTGCTCTCCAATATATACTAAAAATATTTTTTTTCATAAATTAAAATGCAATAATTAGCACTTTTGATGAAAACAAGTAACTTCCCCACTAAGAGATATGTAATAATGTAAACTTATTTAATGCCCAATGCCCTTTTTTTAGCTAAAAAGATAACGTATATTTGACCAATCAATTAACCTCTAGAAATGAGATAATAATACACAAAATTACAAATTAATGATATGCTAATTATTTCCAATTGATTCCAATAATAAATATTTCTACTAAACAATTAACTTCCTTGCGAAATATATATAATTCAATATAGTTATTTTATTTAATATAAATAGAGTAATACTAATTATCTCCATCAATTATTGCCAATTGGCATCAATTGTAAATAATTAATAAGTAGTATCTTGTCAATGAGTTTCTTTACATTGGTACATACCAGATTTGTTTTTTTTGTTATGTTGATTAATGGAGAATCAAGAGTGAGAAAAAAATCATCAAAATAAGTTGTATTATTCGTTGTTATCATATTACGACGTCGTATTATGGTTCTTGTTATTGTTATAAGAGTTATCATTTTGTCCCTTTAATTTATATAGAGAATAAAACCATGTTTACATAAATGAGACCATTATATGACAATAATATTCTTTATATGATACATAAAAAGAGAAAGAAACGAAGACATGACCAATCAATAATTTTTTTTCTTAAATATCATTTAAAAAATGGAAAAAAAATCAAGACCAAAATAAAGCAAACTAAATAAACTTGTAGCGAAGACGTGTGATGAGTACGTATCTAGATAAATTAGACGTCTACACATAAAAAAAAAAAAAAAAAAAGATGCATATAATCAAAGAAGGCAGACTACTTGATCAAAGGACTAATATTCAATCAGAAATTTCATCTAAAACTGAGATAATAATACACAAAATTACAAATTAAAGTATATGCTAATTATTTCCAATTATTGGTAATAATAAATATTTCTAATTATACTAAACAATTAACTTCCTTCCGAAATATATATTAATTCAATATAGTTATGTAATTTAATATAAAAAGAGAGTAATACTAATTTATCTCCATCAATTATTAGCATATATTATAAAAAAAATAATAAATGGGTGAAACTGAAACGACAATAAAATTCTGTATGGGTGAAGATAATCATTTCTCATAAAATGAAGCAATGCCAATAATGATATATTATTTTTGGCCGAGCAATTAATGCTAGTAATTAATACTTGACCAAAGCAATTAACCTCCCAGTCCTAGCTGACATAATATAATAATATTATAAAAACAAGCCGACACGGACAGAGGGAATCGTGACGCGAGCCAACCATTCCCAACCCTTTTCCAAATCCGACCCAATAAAAACCCATCTCTCCGTTTTCTTCTTCCCTCTAAACTCTTCCCCCCCTCCTCCCCCCATCGGGGCCTCCCTTATCGGATCCATGTCGGATCCTTTTCCTCCACCCAGCTCAAAACCTTTCCACAGAGTTAATGGGTTGTTCAAGCAACACTCCTGGTCGCCGGAGGTGCAGCGCGATGAAGCGTGGCACCGGCGAGAGGAGATCCATCGCGAACGGAGGCTCTTGAGGAGTAAGAGCGTGACAGATGAAGACTTGGATGAGATCCAGGGTTGTATCGATCTTGGATTGGTTGACGCTGATGGGTTAGCGGTTGGTGAGGCTGAGGCGAAGAAACTCGCTGAGACTTTCCCAGCGCTGGATATGTACTATGCTGTGAAGAAAGGGTTGAAAGGTTTCGTTGCTGCCTCAGCGTCGGGCGGTGGATCCTCTCCATCAGGGTCAATGGCGTCGGCGGGGTCCAGCTCGTCGGATCTGTCGCCCATGGGTAGCCCTGTCTCTCTCTTCTCTCCTGGTATGGTTATTAATTATTATTCTCTTTGCTTTTTTCATATATGATATATAATTCTTTAGGCAAATCAAGTTTGGTTAGGCGTTGTGAGTTTAGGGGCAATAGGTAGCACAAAGCGACTGTAAAGCTTGTAAATTGTCTGGTGCAATTGAATTTAACTAATTATTTAGGCACAAACCGGTTAGGGAGCAGTATCTATTTTGAAAACTTTTGGTGTGAAGAATAATTTGTTTTTATCCTCTTTAGGTAAATGATCTGGATAGTTAGGTTAAACATCAGTAGTTGATTTTATTTTTTTGGCAATCCGACTAATTCCCTCGTGCGCGTAAAATTTTGAAACTTGAATCAATATTCTATTTTTGTTGAAAATTTTCTCAACTTTTTAAATAGCTTGTGATCGATGTGCATATATTTTATCTTGTGAAATTGGATCAAAATTGTTGATTTTAAGACCAAACTGATCAATGACCAAGGCAACAACGGTTCATGAGCTATATTTTTAGGTGTACTTGTGCCTCAAAAAATGTTGAAATTTGAATTCGAATCAATTGTTCTCTTTTTTAAGCAATGAGCATAATAAGTCATGGGCATTGCAGTATATGTAATATTTTAGATTTGGCACCTGCTTTCGTGTATTTTAATTTCAATATATGTAAATAATACTCCATCTCATAGTTCAAATGAATAGTTTTTCCTTGTAAGGTCATCTATAATTAATAAAGTACCAGTGTATTCTAAGTGATTTAACTATGTTGATCAATTAGGTGATACGCTTGACATGAAGAAGGAACGTCTGAAGCAATGGGCTCATGTGGTTGCTTGGTCGATACGCCGCAATTCTGAGAAGAAGCGTCGTGGTGATTTTGCTTAAGTGCTTCTTTAAAAGGGAAAAATATCAGCAAAATTGCTTGGTCGATACGCTCTGACCATTGCGCAATTTACTTTTGCGAAATGGGATTTATTTTCATCAGTATCTTTTCTTTAATTCTCTCTCTCTCTCTGTGTGGTGGTTGGGTGTATATGAAATATTTAAAAGCAGATAGTTAGATCAGAATCCTCACCATAATTACTAACTTTGATTTTGAATCTGATCTCAGAAAAAGTTTTTGCCTATGCGGCGTGAATGTGTGTCATCTTTGCATTCTATTTATCTGTGTTTGCTTTGCATCGATGCTCTAGCTTCATTACTTGTGTACGAATAAGGTCAAAAGGTGTTGTTTTTGTTAGTTGTCGATATCACCAAGAGATTTGGCGCAAATACAATCACCAGATTTTGTTCAACAAAAAGTTTGCAAGGTTCAAGCAGGAGAACTAAAATTAAAACTGATACATGTAGATTTGTTGTCAGTAGCTGCAACTGGTAAAGTGGAATTTTAATGTTTAGGGAAAATGTCAAACTGAACTGGAAGCTGGTAAGCATAGGTTTGCATTTATGTAGGATTCATATTACTTTGTGGGAACTCTTTCTAGGTAATAATAGATGGTAAGGTATTTTTTACATAGTGCTTAACAGTTGATAATAGTGATGTCTCGCTTGATAAATCATTGACATATACCAAAAGTTGTGCAACGGTCATTATATAATCTGTAAAATCACACAAAATAGTTTCATACTGATATATGGAACTATAATGAAACTGTTAATTGTAGTATCAATTTACTATATCAATCAAAAAATTACTAGCCTCCCACAGTTCATTAATTAGACAGTAAAAACAAATCAAATTTCCAATAGATAGTAATAGAGGAGTTAGCAAAGTTCAAAAAAGAGAAAACAGAGCAAAAGCACAAGATTAGCCTAAAAATTAATAAAGATCAAAATGCAATGACGCATATTAAAAAAAAATTTGGTTTATTTGCTGATATTGATGAACAGATGAAACTTAATTGTCCATTGATTTAATAATAACATATAATTACATTCCAGAATGGCAGCGATCAAAGGTGTCAATCAATTATTTATGAAATAAAATTTTGGGTGATGGCCACAGGCTCACAGCCCGTTGAATTATCAATTATAAAGATGGGTGAAACATTTAATAGGCCCAAAAATTTAATTTAGGCCCATGTTTTTGATTTCTCTTGACCATTTAGACAAGTTGAGGCAAATGCTGGCTACCGCCTATATTCCACTAGGCCCATAATAGACGGAATGAACCGGACTTCTACCGGTAAAAGCGTCAAGATTCGTGCAAACTAAATTTAAATCCGTACAAGTCTGTTTAAATTTCCGTGCGTATATACTGCAATGCTAACTGTACGGCGGTAGAGCTAATTGAACCTAAAAATAGGACCTACTCGTATCTCAAAAGCATCCAACTTTGTTTTTTTTTTCTTTTTCTTTTTTTTTTACTTTGAAATTATGCTGTTTTTTTCGAATTTACTTTCAAATTCACTTTTCCTTTTACTTTTTTTTTTATTATGTAGTAATGGATGACATAAACTTTTTTATTTTATAAGTTATTAAATAAAAAGTAAAACAGAAGTAAAATTGGTTAAATATGACTTAAGACGGAATAAGTTACTTTAACTTATCCTATACTTGCTCCGTATGTATGAAGAATTCACAAATAAACATCACACTCACCTAGACGGATTAATTTAATTCATGATTTAAACTAACTAACAAAATATAAAATATGAAAAATAAAATAAGTAAATTAATTCTTGCTAAATTAAGTATCAATCAAACGATTTGAGAGTAGGTCCGATGGACATCGAACCTACTTTAGTTCGACGGGTTCCATCACCGTTCAATATACTTTAAAATTCGTGCGTGTATGTTTTGATTTTTGTGCACACAGATCTTAAGACAGATCAGACGGTCATGAAATTTGTTGAAGCTAAAAGTAGGTCCATCCATGGAGCATCGGACCCACTCCGTTCTCCAATCCAAATATAGTACGCCTCTTTTAGAAGTGGACAGCAAAACTAGTGCTTGGGTCGGTTGCAAAAGTCAAACGCATATTTTTAAGCTTGAATTTTGAATTTGAGGAACCATTCCGGAGTCGGATAAATCATAAATCATGTGTGAAAGGTACTCTCGCTCCTTAGGAAATTGGGAAGTATAAACGGCGTTACTTGTCTTTTATTTTTCCCATTACGACTTTAGAAAAGAAGTCATTGTTGTCTGTTGTACTTTCATTGATTTCAAATGCACCGATGGCTATATTCTTTCCGGTCAATTCTTAGTGTTATACTTGGTCAAAATTGCTCAAGATCAATAACTATTACAAATGTTGCATGAGAAAAAAAAAAGTAAAAAATTAATTAGTTTTTTGCACCATGTTTTATCACCTAAGTAAAACATTAGACTTAGCTAAATAAACACCGAGATAATTGCCAAGTCTCTTCCAAGGAGGAGCGTATTTATAGTAATTCAAAAAGTGGTTAAGTCACTTCTATAATTTTAAAATTTTAGTTATATATAATAAAATTTAATTGAATTTTATGGATTCAATTCTCACTCATCACATATATTGCATTACTCTCTATTAAAAATTTTTAGTTCTGTCCTTACCTCTAAAAAGAAATAAAAAAAATTTATTATTAAAGTTTCCTCTTGCAACATCAGATATTTTCGAGTTAGATTAAGAGGTAGATCTAAGCTTGATGAGAAATAGCTAAGTCATCCTTATGAATTAAAATTAACAACATTGTTCCTTATATTTTAAATGTTTACCAAATTTGTATAATTTTTGGCTTTTTTTGTAAAAATAAAATTACATTACAATAATTTATTCTCCAATCTCAATTTCTTATTCTTCTCATGATTTTATCTAGTCCCTCTGGACAAAAAAAATCAAATAACTTGGTTGAGTCAAATGGCAGATCTAAGATATGGCCATGAGTAGCTAACTACTTCCTATAATTTCAAAATTTTAATAATCTATATCAAAATTTATTTAAATTTAATTTTTTATATTCCAGCCTACTCATAATATATCTAATCTTTACTTGTAGTCTATTGGTTAGAGCTCTATTCTGTAGGTGTCGAAACTTAGGTTCAAACAAGGGAGCAAACGGATTGGATATTATCCATCTTTATCCGGATCCGTATCCTAAAATTAGATATGAATATCTAATATTCAAATATTATTTGTACAAATATGAATACAAATGTGATTTAAATTTTAATTATCCGTATCTAAATAGTAGATATATACTATATAGATTAATATATATTATGAAAAAATTAATATATATACAGATATCTAATCAGTATCCTTCTAATATATGTATATGAAAAATAAAAGCTGGATATGTATATGATCCGTATCTGATATGATTTTACCACTATGATCCATATCTGGTTTGTTTGCATCTCTAAATTAAGTTCCCACTAATTACGTATTATGCATTTTAAATTTGAGTCTCTCCTATTAAGATATTCTTGTTCCGCCCAGAGTCATTATTCAGTCCTATATTGATTTATCACATAATAATATTCAGTACTACATTGATTTATCACATAACATTAGATTTATTTTTAATCATATAAATATTTCTTTGGAATAATAGTATAGTAGAGTACAATAGAACAAAATTCTCACTGGACAGAAAAAAGACATATGTTTTCATTTAGAGTGTGTTCGGCTGTCAAGCGGAAATGAAAATGAGTTTGGATTCGGGTCCAATTTGAATGGCCGAAACATTGTTCTCGTGGGAAAAAAATTCACTCTGAGTAAATTTTTTTTTTCCACTGGAACAGTGACAGCCGAACACGTCCTTATAGAAATTAATATAAAATAATATAAAGTATTATAATGAATACGCAGGTTTCAGATGCTATTGACAAGATCATAAAAAAAAAATATGAGTATAGACTAGTAAGTAGTAATCTAGTATTCAAAGTGATAATTTTATTTCTCTCCCTAAGACCTTAGGTCAATTTTTTTTTTTAGAAGCTATACGACTTGACTGTGAGTTACAATAAGTACAAACAAGTATTGCATTGGAAGCATCAAGCAAAGTAAAAGTCTCGGAAAGGAAGGAGGATAAGAGAAACAAAAAAAAAAAGCAAACATTGACTGTTGATTTTCCTCACCTACATTTTGAAACTTTTCAATCCTGATTTTTCAAGCAATTGAATCTGGAAACAAACTCCAGACTCAAGAGCAAGGGAAAAATGAACTTGGTGCGGTGCCCAACTAACTTGATTGGCAGCTTTTGAATAAAGAACCAAATATGACGTATTTCCTTTGTTTTATCCGTACTGTCCTTGAGAGATATTTTTTACGATATATTTGCATTATTTGGTTCTTTTCTCTCCATTTGTTCTTTGGCATACACATAGAGTGGGAAAAATAATAGGGGAGCCGTTCCGTGACGGAACGGTACGGTTACTACACAGAACGGCATGACACGTGTGACTTTTCCGTACCGTGACTCACATGTCGTGTGCTGTAACTATCTTTTGAAAATTTGACATGGCATGGCACGTCACGCTAAAAAACTGGTCACGGCACGGCACGTGGTCACGCGAGTCATGTGTAATTAGGATCGTTAAGTTTTTGATCAAATAGTGAATTTTGAATAAACTAATCTAAATTATGAAAAAAAAAATAGTTATATGTAAGAAACGTGATTAGTTACGTTTGGACACGACACACAAATGGTTACGACACGGGAGTCACGGCGTGACTTTCGTACCGTGACCGTTTGCGTGTCGTGACAACCCTCCACATTTTAGTCACAGTACGGCACGATACATGTAACTATTCACTTAGTCACAGCGTGTTAGTCACGTCACGACACGACACGACATGTATTTCCGATACACAACCAAGGCGCATCTTTTTATTTATATTTTTTAAACTTTTTTTTGCAGCAACGAAGGAGCAATATTACTGCATATATATACTGGTATCCAACTATCCAAGTGAGGCTACGATAGTAAACAATTTTAGTTATAAAAACTCAAAAATCAATCTTAACAATTCAATAAGATCTTTATATAAAACATACTTAAAACACCAAATTTTTTATATATTTTTTAAACTTTACTAACTTCAAAAAGATAGAGATTTATTACTTTCAAATTATCTATATCTTTTAAATCAAGTGATTTTCTATCTAAAAATATAGTAAAAAAATTCTAAAAAGTATAAAATTTAATCTTTAAGTATATATTAATATCAAGATTATACTGAATAATTCAGATCAACTGTTTGACCTTCAACTGTATGCATGATACTGGAGGCTCACATCTTCACTCGGCAGTATACTACACTGATATTCCACAAATTTCAACTAAGAGAGAGAGAGAGAGAGGAGGATTTTTTTTTTATTCTGGTTCATATATCTAACACAATGTCTCCAATGTTTTCCTCAGAATGGAGATATCAAAATCCTAAGAAACTTGATTGAGATATATGTTTTTCTCTCTTTAGTAAAGTTAGCAGTTAATTGATTGTCAAGCATTAGATGCTCTCCATACCTTCCTCTTTTTGACTTATAGTATGATTTCACATTACACATCAGTTGCATCTTGAAGTACCAAAATAATTTAACATATCTCTTACTAGAAAGGAACTATCATAAAGCTTGCTGATATTGACTAACGGAATTTCCATTTGTACTTCATACATAATAAGAAATTTATTAAAAAAAAATCTAGTATCGCTATATTAAGGATTGAATTTCTTTATGATCTAATTATTTGATAATCTTCATAACAATTTTTTAAATCAATTTAAATGCTTTCAATATAAAAGAAGGAGGGTTTAAATATCTTTATTTTTTTTTGCCTCATCATGTCTTCATATTTTTCTAATAAAAATATTGTAAAATATCACTTTTTGATTTTGATTTTATATGAGTCGTTAAGTTGAAAAATTAATATTCTGCATTTATTTATACTGGAATATTTTTGCACGCTCCAGATATTAATCAAAATGTCGTGATTTTTACGTATACATAAAGATAATGATATTGATTATCTAACATTTTTATTTGACGTTTAAGTTTTAATAACTATAGTTTTAAAAATAAAGACATAAACAAGTATAAACAAATAGAGATAGGTATTTCAACCTCCACTCTAAAAAAATATGTTTACATATGAATTTGTTATTCGACATATAAAAGGCATACCTACCAAAATTTTCAATACTGAGTAGACCAAATAGAGCATACCCTCCACTCTCATCATTTGTTCTATGCATGCATGATAAATGTATCATGTAAATCATAATCAAATTGTTTTTTACGGCGATTGTTATGATTATCAATATAATTAATTATGAGTCTAATTCAACATTAATTTGCGGCGATTGTTGTAAGAATCTTCGAAGCACCATGATTAGGGTCACTTTATTATGTTTTTCAAATGTTAGGCCCCGCAGCTAAAAAATTTGGAACATTTTTTTCTAGCATCACCCCTAAATGATTACATGTTTACTGAACTTTATACAAAGTTCTCTAATTAGGTGAGAGGCTGTGAGAAAGTGGGAAGGAAAATAGGGGGGGGGTCTCAAATATCACTCATTTTTGTGTATGAAAAGCTGAATTGACGGAGAAAAATATTAATGAAACTAATTTTTTTGCCAAACGTTGTTTGTCAATTTGTGGTCTCGTGGACCTCCCCGAAATAGACTCGCTGAAAAATAATGTTTAGGAATCTCTGTTTTCTTTATTATTTTGAGTAAAGGCTGTTTTCTTCATTTAAAAAAAAGATAGTATTTGACTTGGATAGAAAATTCTCATGAGGCTGTACCGGGTACTGGTATGGGGTTCTCGTTTCTCTTTTGGCACCTGTTTGATGTAATACTTGCCTACGGGTGTTTTAATGATAAAAAAAAAAATCGTAGACATTATTTGTTAAAATGAAATTTACAGATTTTATCTGTAATTTGTCCATCGTTTTTTTTTTTTTTGAGAAATATTCTGCTCCCTCAGCCATCATGCCCGAGCGCACCCCCAACTAGTTTAATAGAAAAAATCTTTCAATTTTGTCTAATTTATATTTCCAGTGCTAATATCCAATCATTTAAAGCTTTGTTTATAACTTTTTACAATGCTACTCGTAAGAATTTAAACCTCCATCTGAAAACATTTAAAATCTAATTTTGGACAGTTTTAACTCCTAACTACTTTTGTTTTCAAACCAAAAAAAAAAGAAAATCATTTCACCCACTTTTTATTTTTATTTTTTCTCTGATCATTCTCATCTATTTTTCCGACAATCCGTGATAAATTTTACGAATCTAAAAATACTAACATTTTCTATTCGATTTTACTTTAAAATAAGATCTATAAAGAAATACTTTCGATGTTATTTTCAAATCATTTATTTTGTTTTTTTAAAGTAAAGCTCTTATGTATATCATTGAAACTACTACTTTGAACCGTGCAAACCTCTTATGTACATCATTAAAAAAAAACCTCTTATGCAATTCTTTTATGTATATCACGCAAACCGCTTATGTATATTATTGAAACTACTATTTTGAACTGTGCAAACCTCTTATGTATATTATTAAAAACCTCTTATGTATGCCATTGAAACTATTGCTTTGAATTGTGCAAATTTCTTATGTGAATCATTAGAAACTTCTTCTTATGTATATCATGCAAACATCTTATACAGCAATTTAAATTTTCAAGTTTTAAAACTCAGTCTACAAGAAAGTAATTCGGGGATTTTAAGAAAGAGCGAAAAAAAAAGAGAACTTATTTTTTTTTGTTTCTTTGATATTGTTCTTTTTTTTCTCTTTCTTTCAATTTATGTAATTTTATGGTTCAATACAATTATAAGTCAGGGGCATGACGGCATGAATCCGTCTTTACAATCAATTCACCTTATTTTTACAATAATTGACTAAGGTAGTTGATATGGTTAAAGAAATCATATAAATTTCATTTTTCCAGATCGCCTCTCTACATCAAAATTTGAAAACTTTTTTCTAGATCATTTTTTTTTTATCAAAGAGTAGGCGCCAAACCGTTACGCATATTCTTAACGGAGGCATGTTTGCGGTTAGAAACGTTTAATCGGCCGTTTTACCATTTAATCGTCGGTTTATTTCCGTTTATTCCAGTGAATGTTTATTTTCACATTTTTTTTTTCTGTGATAATGTGTGATAATAAAGTTTATAAATCCTATATTTTAATTTTATTTGTGCTTGAATATACATTCAATATTTTTTTTATATATATTTTCTTCTTACTTTGAAATTGATTAATTATTCTATTATTTATATACCATATATATTTTTTTAATTGTAATTTTTTCAATTAGTACGATGTTTCATTTATGAAATTAAGTTGTTGTCATAAATTAAATTTAGTATTTTATATTGGAGTATTTCATTTTTTTTTCAAATAATATATTATTTGTATTTGAAAAAGTTTAATTTTCAAATTTGTTTTTTCATTAAATAAATGTGTTACTTACACATGCAAAATGCTTATTTGTTAAGAAGAAATAAGCGTAGTGTCATGTGATAATAATAAAATTAAGTTAAATTAAGTTTATTTGATAAGTTTAATGATTTAAATAAATGATTTTCACTAAATTATGATATATATACATAAATTTAATAAAAAACGTTAAATTATTCCCATAATTTTAATTAATCGACATCATACCGATTAATCGCTTGACGACACCCCACCCGTTCGACAACTGCATATTATTATTTATAACACTGCTTGGACCTATTCACACATCACACTCGCAACTGTAGTACATGATTGGAGGCACGGATATACGGATAGAATTTTTTCTATGCACTTTAATAACGTAATTATCTTTTTTATTTAAAAAATAATGTTGCTAAATAATTAGAAAAAAAAAATACCGAATCAACCCAAAATCCTGAATTTTTTTTGTTACTATCTTCCCCGAATAAATAAACAGAATTGAAATAATATCTGTTTTTTGTCTGAAAGAAGAATAGGGGTCATGCCCCTATTTGAATTGACATAATATTTGTGAAAATTCTATTTTTATCAGACACAGGTCTTATCTGCATCCACTTAATATGAAAAGACAGCAAAGTTTCTGACTATTTATCCCTAGAAAATCCAATTTTTTTTATTAATATCATTTTAAAAAAGAAAAACCAAAACGCCACTTAAATTGAGAATTCGAAAAATACCAAAACCTCCAATTCAATCTATAGCCTCATTTTTAGAAGGCCGCAGATTGAATTGAAGGCCTCTCAAAAAACTTAAATATCAGCGTATTACTGTGCATTTTTAGATTTTTCAAATTCTTAATAATTTGTGTTTTCTTTTAACAGGTTATTAATAAAAATTTTGTCTCTGCTTTTGAGTGGAGAAAATTTGCGTCCTGATAAAAATAGAATTTTTTATGAAAACATGTTAGTTCTATTTATTTATTTATTTTTGTAAAGAAAGCAAGAAAAAAAATATTCGGCACAAAATCTCGCATCATCAGACGTCAATCAATACGAGTTCGTAAAAATCTGAACTAGGCGTTGGAAATCTCCATTTAATTTAAGGCCGGAGAAGACAAACTGGTACCCGTTGTTTTCCAACACTAACCCCTTTTGAAACTTCTAGATAAGGACAAAAAAGGGACCCGACCCAAAGTCGTACTCCTGGCAGTTCCGATTGCCGCCACGTGTACGGAGAACCTACGAGGTCTCTTGCGAACCTTCTATTTTTCTCCAGGAATCACCCCCAAAAGCCGGTTAATTTTATTAACAAAGATATTTTAACTCTATACAGCTCATAAACAATAAAATCAGACTGAAAAGTATATAACAAATGCACTGTATAAAGTTAAAACAGTTATGCTAATGTCTTTGCCCAATAAACCAACCCTGTTGCGAACCCTTCTAGTCTTCTAGACTCTCAACTCTTCCTTTCACAGCCCATAAATGGAAGTCTTTTAAACTCCTTTGCTTTGCTTGTTTTGTTTCTTGCCATTTTCTCTTCCAATTTTTCTCATCTCCTGATGGCAAAGAGAGGAGCGGGACCGGCGCCGTTCCTAACAAAGACGCATCAGATGGTGGAGGTGGCTGTGACTGACGACGTGATATCGTGGGGAGAAGACGGGAAGTCGTTTATTGTGCGAAAGCCGGTAGAATTTGCCCGTGATCTTTTGCCGGTGCATTTTAAGCATAACAACTTCTCCTCTTTTGTTAGACAGCTTAATACATATGTAAGTGATCAATCCTCCCATCTTTTTTTTTTTTTTTTTTGTAGATTGTTATGGAGAATTAATTAATTTCTGATTGTTTTTTGTCGAAAATTAACTTGGCTTAATGGATACGAAATTTAAGGAAATTTATAGTTAGATATGAACTGAATCCTTGAAACAAGAATTCTGTACTTGTATGGTTTTTAAGTGGATTTTAAATTTCTGCTGAAGTTATTTTATTTAGTAAAAAACAGTTGTTTTTACAGAAATTAAATTTGGTGAGGACTATGTAGATGCATTTTTAGTTGACTTTCTTAAAGAACATGAGGAGAGACCCTTATATAATCTATGATTTTTAAGTTTGTTTTCTACAAATTTGACTTTATTTATTTATTTAAACCAGTAAGAGAGCTAGCATTGCTGGTCAAATTCTCCTTGAATCTGGGGATCATATTTTGAGTACCTAAATAAGTTTGGGCTTTTTGACATACTTTTTCTGTGTAATAAAATATTTATTACTTCTTTAGTGTTGATATCTATTAATAACAAATTAACTTAATTGGTAAGGTGACAATGTTTCTCTTATTAGTTTGTAGATATATTATTAGATTATTTTTTTGGATTTTCTGTTTATCAAATTTGTATAAATTATATATTATTTGTTTTTTCATCAAAAGCCATTAAACATAGACAAATAAAAATTTAAAATCGTTTTATCAATGGTGGAATTTGCACCAAGTTCATACAAAGTGCATATTCTCTCTCAGATCTCGAAATTAAAGGTAAAATAATTGTTGTGGTTATTAAAAAGTTCATATATAATTTATCGTTGGGAGATCTCAACATACTTTTTAGTTTATTTTTCTCTGAAATTTTATATGAACACATTCTTTTCTGTTTTTATGGTTATTCGAACAATTGATATTAATCAAACAAAAAATAGGTGTTTTTATTGGAAATGGCGTCGGTAAAATTCATATCAATCTAAAAATCTTTAGACCTTATAAAAATTTGAAATTTGAAACAAACGAGTGTTAACAATTTCTTCAATTAGATTAAAATTGACATACATCATTAAATATATTTTTGTATTTGATTAATTATGGATGATAATGCTTATATGTATTCTATGTAGCAATATAAAATAGTGCTTATACAAAGACAAGAAAGATTAACAATGATGTTAAAGAGGTTATTCTAGAAGCTTCACATGAAAACATAAACTAATGACGGATATTAATCCCAAAATTACAAGCATTATCTAGGCTGCTTACATATTATTATTATATGAACTTTGACCTACCATTGATTAGACACCAGTTTCTGACCGGAATCTACCAGATGTAAACACATTACGCGGTTATTCTTGAAAATGATACATTTTCTTTTAACCATTTGTTAGACACCATCTGTTGACCGTAATCTACTAGTTAGATTATAAAGTTGTGTTATTTATTCAACCCAAGTTGTTTGAATCGGATCCGCGGATCAATTAAGTTCAAATTTCATCCCACCTTGTTAAATTAGACAGTTCGGGCCTTGTATGTGTGTTTGGGCTTCAAATGGTCCAATTGTGCCATTAAAGTGTATTAGCTTCACTAGTTGTTTGGGCTTCAAGAGGCCCAATTTTGTGACCCCTTAACCCCACTGTAACGAAAGGATTCATGTGCAGATGGATTTTTCTACTTAATTTTCTTATACGCTATTACTTTTGTTAAGCAAAATTCGCCTTATACTCAATTCTCTTCCACCAATTTCTATCTATGCAAGGATCAAAAACACATTTTCTTTTAATGAAATATATGACAATTTTATTTTAATATCCAACCTATATTCATATCCGTATTTGTTTAATGTTCAATGTGTAACATCTATGTATATCCTATCCACATCTGTTTCCAAAAGTAAAAATGAACTAGGCTTTTTTTTTTTAATTATTATCCGTCGGTATCTGATCTGTATACACCCCTGAAGCGTATTGTTTTACTTCAGGATTTATTGCAAGGTACAGAGTAAAATACCGAGTCCATGGAATTTTGTCATCCGTAGGGTCTGGTCGATGTATTGGTGAGATGCGACGACCTCTAACCATGTATAATTTAGAGAAATATGTAACACAGAGGACCTTGTTTTAGTTCCCGAGGTAGTTGCCTTCTTTAAGAAGGGATAATTGGTTGATTATTGAATAAAAAAAGAAAAATCAAGAATACTTTATCATTACATGAATTACGAGTAAGAATGATAGAAATGATGTACAAATATTTTAACACTACTCCTCTTATGCAGGGATTTAGAAAGGTTGTGCCAGACAGATGGGAATTTGCTAACGAGTATTTTCGAAAAGGTGAACCCGATCTCCTCCGCAACATCTGCCGGCGAAAATTAGCATCTGCTGCAACTGGGAAATCCAACAGTAGCCAACCACTGCCACCGCCTTCCACCACCACCACCTCCTCCACGACTTCTTCTCCTCTCTCCTCACCGTGTCATGATTTAGCCGCTTTAACCAATGAGAACGAGCAACTAAAGAAAGATAACAAGACATTGAGCTCAGAACTGGCTGTTACCAAGAAGAGATGTGATGAACTCATAGGATTTCTCTCGAAATTTGTGAACGTGAAAGAACTTGACTTTCGGATTTTAACGGAAGACGATGAAAGTAGTGTTGTCCAGGAGGTCGAGGAGGAGGAATGCAGTGAATTTAAACTTTTCGGGGTTCGGTTGAAAGGTACCTGTGGAAGAAAGAGGCGTCTGAGTGAAGATACTGACACTTGCGGTGGCGTTGCTGAGAGGCCAATGAAGATAGGTTTTGGTTCTCAGTGGATGGGTTCTGTACCAGTGGTACCGATGCAACAAAGCAGTGGAAAAGTATGCCATTGAGGTGCACCGGTACAGGAGGATATATATATGCTTTTTAGTTATGAAGCAAAGAAAAGGAATAAATTCGTTCTGTAAATTTAATTAAAATGAAGCGTTAGAGTTAGATTTGCTGTTCCAGTGTCAAATCGACTTTTAGGATCCAAATCAGGATTCATATCCAAAAGTGTGGATTAGCGATTGACATGTGCGTAGAATAGAACTGTAATAAAATTCAGGCCTCTTTTACCTATATATTTGATTAACCATAGAAGATTCCAGATAATGTACTATTTCATTGGAAATTGATCACGAAACTTATTGTGGCGTTCTTATTTAGATTTCATAAAAATGAATAAAACAGTATCCAAAAGTTGATCATTTCTTTGTTGCTTTGAATCTTATTATATTGGTCTCCACTGTGATAAGGTGAACAGGTATGGCTTTCAAAAAAAAAAAATATTCGTTTCCTTTGTTCGAGGGGACATAAAAGCAGGGGCCTTACGCAATACGCTACACAGTAGCTACTGTAGAAAACCCGTGTAATAGAGAAAATGTGGCCATACGGAGGAGTTTCCCTTGCTTCAAGCCTTCTTCAATTTGGCGCACCAGTTGTGGCCTAATAGACGTAGCGTTTGGCTCAATGGCAGGATACTGGCATGAATATGTGTGTTGGTGCTAAAAACATTTCCAGCAAGGAGTGTTGGTGGGGGGACAAATATGGTTCGTTCCATAACTGTCCGATCCGCTTTGAGTTCCATACACACGGATATTAAAGCAGTTGATCACATTTGATGGGTTCCATAACTATCCGATCCGCTTTGAGATCCGTGCACACGGATATTAAAGCAGTTGATCGCATTTGATTAGTTGGATACGGCATCGAAACCAAACCCACATTAAGATTGGTGCGCATTTGATCACACAAACTTTGTCGTTGTTTGTGTGAATATTAATGCAGATCGGTAGGTCCTGATCTGATATTGGACCAAATTCCGATCCCTTCCAACAAACATGAAGAAGTTAAAAAAAACATGCTATTCACACATCAGTAGCAACTGCTTGGGCCGCTTTACAGCGTGACCAGACAGCAGCCAGCTATCAAATATGAGAGACTTTCTCTGCTTTGAGCGATTGGGTTCCAATTTCTTATAAGAATTCAGTGAGATTGACATGGAGTATGTAATTATTCTTTTTTCACAACACTTTCGCGAAACATTGCTACTAAACTAACTTTATTTTCCTTTTCTATTTTGTGAGACATAGTTGCCTCTTTCATGAGAAAAGTCAAAATGACTCTGTAGTAACATGTAACGATCGTCTCTCCTTACACAATGTTTGCTGGAAAAAAGAAAAAGAATCTGAACTTTACAAAGTTGCTCTTATCCACAGTATAAAAAAGAGAAACATGAGAAGCAGCTGTGCAACAGACCCACATGGCATTCAAGCAACTTTTCTGGTTTGATTCGAAAGACTGGACACAGAGTCAGAGATATGGCACATATGCTAAATCAACATATATCAAGAAGTTTGGGAAAGAAATATGATTGTGCACTTGTACCATTTCAGGCAGACAAACAAACAAAAATCCTTTAGGCGGGATACTCCAAACAGAGTATCTGCAAAGGAGAATCTTGTTGAGATCAAACGGTATAAAAATTAAAAAACATGAAGATTCCCAAAAATCACATATAATTTAGAATAAATCCACCTAAATAAGATTTGGACAACCACACAAAGTTCCAGATGTTACAAACTAGACTAAATGTTATGATCAAAATACAGATCAAACCCACAATAATGTAGCGCCATGCTGGTTAATACGAGGCGAGCATGGAGCTAGGGGATACAACATGCAGGCATGCAGCACAATATCACCATATCAAATCTAACAAAGAACTCAAAAGGTGATTATTAGTTTTCTATACTAGACTTAATTTTTCTTTTACCAGGGACCGGTGTAAGTCCTCCGCAAGTTGATTCTCTTCGACCGGGGCTGTTGGTTTACCATCTCCTCTACCTGAACATTTCAATATGAATAATTTCAAAAGATTTGAATGGAAAACCATGCAGTTGGATACAATTCTTTTAAAAGAAAAAGACTTGGACAATATGAAAAATTACCTCATCAGTTTTCTCGATCTTCATCATTTCAATCTGCAAATTTCAGACAATGATATTATAAGCTTATCTGTGAATTTAGATTACTTGTATAAATTTTACAACAAATGGTTATAAACTTTTGTTCTTAACTGGTCACATAATAGTACACTGTAGGTTATTAATATATCTCAAAAAAAAAAAAAATTTAAAATTGTGAGAGGTTACAAAAGTAAAGCTCTGTATTTAATATAATAGGAAATGAAAACGACAAACTCTCACCTGTTTTTGCTGTAGTTCTTTGTTTTGCTCCTTAAGCTTTGCTACCTCAGCTTCCAATTCCATCATATAAGCCTACAAATACAAATTCATACATTAACCCAAGAACATAATTTATTTGGAACCCAACTCCACTTACTAATCTAATTCAGTAATTCACAAATAATGTGATAAAATTACCTAGGGACCAGCAGGACAAAAACACAGAGCTAGAATTCTTACTTGTTTACGAGCACGAGACCTGGCGGCTGACTCTCTATTTTTAATCATGCGTCTCTGCCTTCTCTCGACCACCTTTTCTACTGTTGCCCCCCCTTTCCTCCCTCTTATCCCACCTTTGAACATATACGGTACCGGTACAGGTGACAGATCTGATGAATTTCCATTCATGTCTACAGGGGATCCGAGATTGACCGCAACTGGGCTGGGCCCCAGCCTAACATAACCGGGTGCCACCGACCCGTTGTTCATGCCTCCAAAAGGCCCAGACAGCATCTGAGTCCCAGGCAATTCTCCAAAGTTATTTTCACAAATAGTTGGTGCTGTGGGCCCAAAATGATTCATTTGTGGGGCCGGTTCTTCTCGCACCACACCGGCTCTCACCAAGAACTCCTCCAATGTCATCTCGCCAAGTGTCGGCTCCCGATTATGCATGATCTCATCTTTAGTGACCATGCCACCAGCATTAGTACTGGGTCCTGCCGAGCTCTGCCCGACGTTTCCGGGGTTGGAACCAAATCCGACGACCTCTCTCCAGACCTGGTCTACTGTTTTCTGACTAATTGTTCGAGGGAGCGTAAGTGAGCCCTGACGGGGGATCCCACCGACTTGTTGATCTGCACCGGTGGGCCCACTGCCAGAGGCTGTGACAATGGCCTGAGTCTCCTCAGCATTCCATATGCTTTTTAACAATTCATCCATATTCATCGAACCAAAATCTTTGCTACCACCACCAAGTGTATTCTGGAATTCATCAAATGTCAGTGAATAGATCGAGCCTTGTCGATTCAGCGGTGTATCTGGTATTCCTTTGTTAGTGAAATCCATTTATTTTCCCTGATCAACTGTGCAAAGATTGAAGCTTTTCTTCTTTTCTACTTTCTTTGATGGAGAAATCTCTCTTTTACAAGCTCGCTACTGTCGATTCTTGCCTGATTACACAAAATTCCTTTGTAATCCCGGCAAGAGAACGAGATATGCACTCGAGATTAGACGATAACTGGTATTTTTAATAAGATTTTAAGCAAAAACAGTTATATAGCAGTTGGAGAATAGCATTTAGGGAAGCAGGAAGCAAAGAGAGAGATGGGAGATGTATACTATTCCAGGAATAGTGGTGCTAGGAATTGCTCCTTTGATCCTATGGTACGTATAATTAAACGATTAAAATTTAAATCGAGCAATAATACTTAATTTAGGAAGAAGATACGGTAGATAGAACAGGATTTAATGTAAATTAACAAAGGATTAAACTCACAGATAACCGGACCTGAGCAGAGTCTCTGCGACTTTTTTTAAGAGCAGATCACGGCGCAAAGACGGAGGGGCCAGGTGTCGCTTGGTTAATGCGTAGAGGCCTTAAATGGCAAGAAGGTACTAGTTTACCTGCTCTTGCTATGGCACCAACTGGTGTTGCCATTCCTGCAACGACAAATTTGTGCATTTCGACGAGTTCTTAAAATTCGTGATTTCAATGTAACAAAATAAAAAATTGGTACTTTTATTATATGAATGACCGGATGTTTAGTCATATATCATGTTGTTGCACTAGTATTTTACTATGTTATTTGTCCATATTTTATTATTGATCACTAATATTTGTATATGTTATTATATATTGTTAAGTAAGAATTAATCCAGCTTCAATTATAAAAATTAGGTCGTTGATATTTCCAATTACATAAACATATGAGCCCTCAAAGTAGGAGCACAACAGAAAACCCGGATTAGGTGACAGATGGAGTGATGGTGGGTAAAGCTTAATATAAAATAATGAAATGATAAAAAAGGCAAGAGCATGAACATCATGGGGGCGAAACGTGGCAGCAAACCAGAGTGTGGGGACTATTGATGTGACATGCTGCCCAATGGGAAACTGCTACATGGGTTGATCTCATCCGTCCATTCGTGTCACGACAGAATAATTACGAACTGGATTATGCTGGCGGAATTTTTTATTATATTATGAAAAGAATAACATTTCGGATTGTTTGTGGCAACCTCTGCATATATATTATGTATTGAGTTCTTCTTTTTCTTGTATCATAGTGACAAATCAATTATTCGGGTTTGGTTTGGCAATGTCAAAAATTCGTGATTCGAGAATAATTCGGGTATAATTCAGGAATAATTCAGTATTATTTTGATCAGAGATCTCAATTCTTGTAAGGGAGCAAAAACAAAAAATAACAAAAAAAATAAAATTCTGACAAAAATTCAGGAATAATTCGAGAATAATTCGTAAAATTCGTGAATTATTCGGTCAAAATTCGGTCAACTGAATAATTCAGCGTTCGATTCGGCATCACTAAAAATCTAAATAATTCACGAATAATTTTCGAATTATTCGCGAATCTTGTTCGATTCGGCATCACTAAAAATCTGAATAATTCACGAATAATTTTCGAATTATTCACGAATCTTGTCACTATGCCTTGTATAGTTGTATTGGACAATAGACATGTGGAGTTAGATTGTAGCGTGTTCATGCTGGTACAGAAAACCAGGACCAGGGAACACTTATGTTACAATAATTAGAATAGAGGTTCTCTAAAAAAAAAAAAAATTCGAATAGTGAGGTCTGAGTCGTCGGGTTTAATCTGGCACGAATCTCGAAGCAGACCACATATTTCAAATAGGCGATTTTGGCCCAGCTGCGATTATTCCATCCGGTCAGGTACTTCAGGGATACTCGAGCTTGAGTGCGTCAGCGTTAGTGCTCGTTGATTTGCTGGTGGCAGATTTGTTTCCCAACTTGCAAGGTAGGCTTTATGGGCCTAATGCGGTAGGCTTTATATACCTATGTACTTAGGTCGAATATTTAGTCTGTTATAAGTTTTGGGTTTAGGATTCGGCCCGATGAAGCCCATTTTTAAACTGTGTCGAAAGGGAAAGTAATCCAGTGAACTTTAAAAGGAGATGATTTCAGTAATACAAGTATAATCAGATAACCTGTGTATTATTCAAGGTGTTTACACTTTTTTTTTTAAATCTATTACATCATGATTTATTCATCTTAGAACCAAAATGTTTCATTGTGACTTCTATGCATGTGTGTTTGCATGCATCACTAATTTCTTAGACTCAGTGCATGCCATTGAGGCCGGCAATTCGGCTCGACTGTTGTGCAATTACGTTAGCAGTCGACGGGCTCTGTGAAAATACTACCTCATATCCATCACTCCACCCCTCCATTCCTTGAGCCATCACATGCCAGAACAAACCACCAGCACAAGGCCCCCCTGCACGGGCTGTGGCATAGATCACATCGTAAATTGTGCCGAGATAGGAGTCTCGTACACTTACATTGTAGCCTGAAGAGCGAGAGGATTTGCCGAATTCAGTCACCATAAGTGGTTTTCTTAGAGCTGTGTTGGAATCTTGGATATGTGACTCGATCCAATTTTTCGTGAACGTGAGTTGAGCTTCGTCATTCGATCCTGAGATCCTTTGAATGGATTTAAAATATAGAAGTCAGAGAATGTTTTTTTTTCCACCGCATCGGTATATAAGATTTTTATTCAAGATAGGATGCAGTAAGCTTAATTTGATGGCTCCGAAATACTTTTAAAATGCAATTTTTATGCCATTATGAGGCCGCAGGTTTGAAATCCGGATGAAATATCCATTGTGGATATTAGATAGTTAGATAGATTAATCCTCAACCTCTTCTCGAAAAAAAGAAAATTGTACACCATTATGACAAAAATGAACTAGTAATTTATTTTTTGCAATCTATATGCCATTATTGAAGTGCTTATTGCCATACATCTTACCATTGATCTGGATAGGCATGAACAGTGGCAAAATCAACACCTTGAATTTGATTGTTTGAGATGAAATCTGTGCCAACCTCATAACCCGGATTGAATTGTTTTCTTTCAGGCACTGATTCACCATAGAAACCCTCAATACCAACTTCAAGCAAGTGTTTGCTATCTATGGACTTCACATAACCTGTCATTTCTGTGATCCAATCCTGTTACATTCAAGTAAACAAGCGGTGCACTATTTACAAACTTTTCAATTAAAATTGAATGATACTTCCATACGAAACAAAAACATGTGAACTGCTGGACCTGAAAAATTCGGCCAGAGAGGTCATTTTGACAGCGGGCTTCATTCATCAGTTCCCATGCAAATATGGTCGGATCCTCCTTGTACGTCAATCCAGTTATGCTATTGACTCTGCTTAAAACAGCCTAATTTTTTTTTTATCATACATAGAATGATCACATGTTAATATAAAATTCAAACAAAGAATTTTCTTGCATGTAATATCAAATTGAAAAAAAAAATGATAATATATATATATATATATATATATCATGCATTGTCTTACCTTGATATGGTTCTTGTAGTATTGCTTAAGCACATCATTGCTGAAAAAGTCATCGTCTGAGTTGATATAATGGCCTTGGTCTCTAGCCCATTGCACATACTGTTTCTTTCCTCCAAAACCTTCCCAGTTGTTCACCAAGCTCAGTATGAGGTATATACCGTGCTTCTTCGCTTCGGAGACTACATAGTCTAAACCCTAATACATGGAATACAGCTCTATATATACATTAAAACATCCTTGAACTGATATTTACAAGTTCCATTTGACCATTGCATATCTTTTAGCTCATTATCCTAATTAAGTGTTTTTATGATAAATATATACCTTAAACATCTGTTCATTGTATGAACCAGGGGATACTTGCAATGGCCTATAACCACCATCACTAAAAGCCCAAGTTCTAATAACATTCACACCAAGCTTAGAGGCTTCGGCGAAAGTATCAGAAACTTTGCTCCTATCTGATGGGTCCGAGGCCATGTACATTAACCAGTATGCATTGAACCCATTAGTGTAGAGCGGTCTCCCGTTCACTACAAAATGGGTCCCGCTTGTCCGGACAAAACCTCCGGAACTATATGGGTTGTCATCAGAGGTGGCATTCCGTAAAAAGAGAACGGTGAAGATAATGAACATGCAAATAAGATCTTTATTTTTCATCATCAATCGGGACCAATGATTATAAAGATCAATACAAAGTTATGTAGTTTGTATTCCAATGCAGATTGATAGTAAATGATATCAAGAGTCAAGACTGATATATATGTGGAATGATGGTGCTCTCAGCTTATATAGTGCAAAAGAAGTGTATGCTAAGGTTGAATTCTCTTTTCATCTAAACTACCAAAATAAGATAAGGTGCAACGAACCTCATCTAGAGAAAGGGAGAGAAATTAACAAGTCTTACATACTTGTAGGGTAGCCCCTCTCGCATGATCTGTTACATCTCAAGTGAAAGAAATCCAAGTATATTTATCTGTTATTAATTCATCGGGACAATTTCTATTATGAGTCACTGACGTGTGGTACTCGATCGGCTACTCGCAATGCCTAATGCTGGTCATGCAAATCAAACCCGCATGAATTAGTATCGGCAATGCAACAATTAATAACTCAAACTTTGTGTCTTGAGTTATTGCAGACAGTACCCGGACCGTCTGATCAACATCCGTACAAATATTTAAGGAGCTCGTGAATTATCAAATTGAACTGAATTGACCAGGATTTTGGTCGGAAGATCCCGATTCCAAACTCAAAATTTAGGTACAGACTCAACTCGATCAAAGAACCTATCGATCGATGACTTGTAACAGGGATTATGTCTAGAGACTTGTAGGTACGTCGTAGCAGAGAACTGGGCCTCAAATTTGGAAAAAAAAATTAGCAGTTGAAAACTTGAAATTCACCTCAGCATTTCATAATGTGATGCATGTACTGAATATTAAAGTCTTTAAAATATAGCTGATCAGGCTGGGAAGCTTAATAGGTACCTTAAAATTCTAGCTTATCAATCCGGAACATTAATCTCATGCAAAATTGACAGTGCATGGTACCTTAAAATCGAAAGATTACCATTCTTTTTTGTTTTTCCTAGGCATCAGTTTGAATAAATGAATTACAATGACAATCAGTTTACGGCCGTGATTTTTATTAACAACCAAAAAAAAAATATTTTTCATTCATATGCATGTCCTCCTGCATTGTGCCCAGAGGTAGAGAGGCGGTCTAATTTTTTTTTTTTTTTTTTTTTAGAATTTGAATTTTCAATCTAAATAATGAATGTATTTGTTTGAAATTATAGATATAAAATTAATGAATAAAAATAATATGAAATTAAAAGAAAGGAGAAGTAACATCTCTGATCAGTAATCTATTAGTACCTCCTCATGGCAAGTGCTTTCCTTTGGTCGACTAGATCGTCGCTTTTGATTCACAACCTTTATGTGCTTCACTTCAGTGTTCATTGGCACATTCATTTATTATTGTATTAAAATAATTGTAACAAGAAAGACTACTGTTTTATTGTATATATATATTATATATAGATTCAATATTGTAACATGAAAGACTTTGTAGTATATTGGTTAGAGTGTGTGACTCTCATCCAAGGGATGCGGGTTCAAGTCCCAGTGGTGACAAAAAATGGGCTGGAAGCATCATTTTTTTTTTAAAAACTTTAAACGGCCATAACTTTTGCTAGGAAAGTCAGATTGGCTTGTATGACCCCAATTCGGAAAGGGGTTTACCCCGGGTATCCGGGAATAATCAGAATCGTCAAAAAACGTCGTTTAGTGTCTCAAAAATTAAGTTTAAGATTTTTAGTATCTTAATTGAATTTTTTTTATGTTAAAAAATATTTTTCAGCACTGAAAAATGCACCAGTAGCAAGTGCAATTGCCACAGGAGAAGTCTCATACAAGCATTTTGTCTTCCGGTTTGATTTCAAGGACTGGAAGGTACATGCTCTAGCAAACCAAATTTATAAATTTAATTTTGTCTTCCGGTTTGCCAGACTGTCACTGTCCGGTCCTCCTCGTCGTCGTCGCTAGTTTTTTATATTTCATATTGTAGACCTGACGTAGTATTTTTATATTTCTGTTTCTATATTTTATGTTGATTAGACGTTATTTGCTGATTTTATTCACTTTGTTTTCGTTTCTATATTTTATGTTGATTAGACGTTATTTGATTATTTTGTTCACTTAAAAATATAAACAAATACATAATATTACAAAATACATAAATTATAAACATCATCGCATTAAAAAAAAAAATTACCAAACCGCCCCATGGGGGGGCGGGTTGGGGGGATTAAACCGCCCCATGGGGAGGCAGTTTGGGCATGGATAAAATTATTTTGGGGATCTGGTTATTAATAATATATATTTTTTTGGTTATTAATAAAAATCACGGAGTTTACGGTCTAGTAGATAATCCAACATCCATCATTTGAGAGGTTAATTATGTAGGTTCGAAATTTGACTCAAGGATCCTTTATGAATATCTAACTTGATCTTCATCTTTTATTTTTATTTTAAATATATAGGGAATATCATATATAGTTATATAATATACCCTTCCAAAATATCAAAATTAGCGTCACAAACAGAGAAATAAATCACTTATTCTTATAAACCGGCTAATTAAAAGACTAAATATTTCTCTTACACATTCTACAAATATTAAATATTTTTAATAAAGAATAAAATAGATACTTTATAAATTTAAACCGAGTTTTAAAGTAAAATGCAATAAATTTGATAAAATTGAATTTTTTTTTTAATATTTTTTTTAATAAAGTTGGGATCAAGCCACCCAACTAGTATTGTTTTAATATCCACTATAGATCTCATTCGAACTTGCGACCTTTTATACAGGTGGCATTATCTTAGCCACTAGACAAAGGCTGATTCTTGAGTGTTTTTTAAATTTAGAATGATAAATATGATATTATGAATTTTAAAAGGGAATATACTTAATTTTAATTTTAAAATTCTTGAAGGATATATGTAAAATTCCTCCTTTCATAAATAAATGGATTAGAACGGCCAACGGCTTTCTTCTTGATTGCACGTATGTTTTGTTGCTCTGCTTGTTCTCTCCTAAAAGGCTTACTTTTGCATGAAGCTACATTCTATAAAGCCTTAATTAAAGGCACAGCATGGGCATATGGATAATATGGTATATGTATATTGGATGCAATTTTGTTGGTCCGCCATAGTTATATCAGTTAGTAATTTCTACTTATCATAAAGTAATAAGATTTGGTTCAAATGGCTTTGGACTGGACACCGTTCAAAACCTTTAAAAACGTACGATTAAAATCCGAACAGTCGATCTGAACCGCTCAACATGATTTTCATATTAAAATGTGCTTAGAGATCAAATTTTATATTTTTTGGAAATTGTTTACTATTTTTTTAGATACGTATAACATCACTGTTTTTGAATAGTCTACAAACAGTGATTTTGTATGTATCTAAACAAATAGTAAAAAAATTTCAAAAAAATTTAAAATTTGGTCTTTGAATACATTTTAATATGAAAATCATGTTGAACGGTTCGGATCGACTGTTCGGACTTTAATCGTACTATTTTTAAAGACTTTGGACAGTATCTGATCCTAAGCCATTTGGACCAAACCTCATCCCTATCATAAAATGGTCGTATTAATTTAACATATGATACTACTGTAGTTTATCTACAATTTGCACATAGACATTTGAGTATTTTAGGCTGTTTGTCCGGCCTTGATTTTTAATTTGCTTTGAATCAGAAACAAATTTGCTTTGGTTAACTCTGTTTGGTTTTAGATTCATATAAGAATGTAAATTTGAATGTAACTTTTTTAAAAGCTCGATCGTTTGCAACATCTGTTGCTTTTAGTTAAGTTTATTTATTTGATTAATCTCACTAAAAAGAACTTGAATTTATTGTTCTCTAATGTGGCTTCTTCACATGCATTTTTAAGCTTTTATTACATTCACTGCGTTCTTCTTTACCAATTTTGATTTCTCTCTAACGTAAACAGGGGCGGACCCACATGATCCTGGGGAGGCAGCCACCTCCCTGGATTTTAAATTTTAGTGGAGATCTATCGATCTCAGTTGACTTTGTCCTCTCTGAAATTTTTTCACCCCCTCTAGATGTTTAATTTATAATTGGGTTAAATTTAGAGTTAAAATTAATATAAATTTTTTGAATTATGATTAGTAATTAGAATTATAAGTTAAAGCATTAGAAATTACAAGACGTATAGAGCATTAGAAAGTATAAGTCAAAGCATTATTTCTTTATTGATAATTAGTTAATGAGTTTAAACTCAATTAGAACTCGATTAGCTGTTTAAATCCGATTCGATATTTTTTTGCTCCTCCTCCATCCACAAAAATGCTGAATCCGCTCCTGTTAGGTACGTACCTAGGTCCTGACGAGTGAGAAAACAATTGAAAAGGACTTAATTAAGAATTCAAATATCAACGGCACAGGGGTAAATGCAAAATGAACAACCAGATCAATTCATGTAGAATCAGTAAAATCAATGTTGCACTCACAGCTTTTGTTAAACAAAAAAAGAAAAGGTTGTCGTCAAGTATATATAGTATGCCAGCTATATATCAGAAAGTTCTAGTAAACAACCGAAGCAAATGATAGCCTACTGCTACCCACATCACTGATAAATAAACATTACTCTTTCTTATGTTTCATAAATCTGAAATACAACTATGATCATACTAATAAAATTTTCTAACTAATAGGAGTATCTGAGTATGGTTATGGAAGCACTTGCATGTTGTCCTCTGAACTCCTGTCACTACAGAATATATACGTGAACCGTCTCCTTGTTCTATTGGGCATTGAAACCACCAGAGAAGAAAACGGGAGAGATGCGGTCGATCATTTTTGTGAGGTAGGAGTACAATGTGGTGTTCATCAGCCCGATCATACCCGAAATGAATGGTTTGGAGGAAACCATTTTAATAACATGCAACATTCAATCTTAATACAGCATCAGATTTCTTTTCATCATTCTTTACATAATTATGATTGCTTGACTTTTGGTTGCATTCATTTTGATTGGTGACTAAGAAGCTCAAAGAAATGACAGGGCAGATCTAAGACTAAATTAAAGATAGCTAAGTTATCCCTATAATTTCAAAATTTTAATTATATATATAAAAATTTAATTAATTTTTTTTTTTACTTTTTATATAGTCTAGTCACCTTTAATATAAGACAAATGTTTAGTTGTAGTCTAGTGGTTAAAAGTTTTATTTTGTAGTTGAGAAAGTTTATAATTTATAATTCAAATTTCACTCATTACAATTATGCATTTTAATTTTCAGCCACTCTATTAAAAATTTCTAATTCCGTCCGTGATTGTGGCCATCTCTATTGAGGCAAGTAGGCATGTTAATAAACGAGCTCTCGGTTCATACTCAGCTCGGTTCGAAATTAAAATGAACGGACTCTGCTCATAATCAGTCTGAAATGAAATACTACTGCATCGTAACCAAGTCCTGTTCGGAACAGGTCCGTTTCAACCAACAAGACTGACTATTGTACAACCAACCGGGCCCTGTTTGGATAACTTTGGACAATAATTCACTTGGGCGGAGAATTTCGCTTCGGCCTAAAATAAACATCAACTATAGCGGATCAATTTAAAGAAATACATGTATCACATAATAATTATACAAATAAACAGATTTAATTAAATATTTTAATTAAAAATCAACCATAACGTATCAATTTGAAGAAATTTAAATCTCCTTTACAAGGTTAATAAAATTAGAAATTAATTCATTAACATCTAGTTATTAAACATATCTCATTTATTTATAATTTGCATACCCAGAGATGACCCTTGCTCCAGCTAAAGATTTAAATTTGAAGAAATTTAAATCTCCTGGACTGTGCCGTATCATCTAATTATACATATAAACAGTGAACAAAAGCTTCTAAAAAAATCAACCATGGTGTATTAATTTCTAACTTTCCACACTTCTCAAAAACAAAATGAAACCTAAATTACAAGGTTAGAACAATAAATTTAATCTCTCTTCCACACCCAGAGATGACCCTTAATTAGTCCTCATCTACCTCTTGTAAACGGCTTCAATGAAAAGAAAGCTCTTCCTCATCCTGCGTTAATACAAGGTTTAATTTGAAGAAATTTAAATCTCCTCTAGCTAATACCAACAACTAGCTAATCAAATAATCTGCATATCCAGGGACCCAATTGTCAAACACATAAACTTGATAGCGCCTCCTTAAGATAAAACCCTAATCCACCACTGCCCCCAACTTAATAGATTTATTATTTTTTTTTTTTTTGAAAAATTGGTAGTGGCTACCAATGTTATATTAATAGATGTGTTTACAACAACTAACCTATTACATCAGTATAATCAGTTATGTGTCACAGCAAAATTTTTCTGAAATGCACCTCTATTACAGAACCTAGCCCATAGGCCACCCTCTTCCCGTGCCTTGTTAACTACTAGTCCTGTTGGCATCTTTACACTGCGGAATATAGGTTCGTTGCGTTGTTTCCACAAAAACTAAAGAACAACCATAAAAGCAGTAGCCCAATCGTGCATCTTCTTTCCTGTGAAGTGACAGAAATAGGAACAAGATGCTCTCCAAGTTGATTGCACTGTTTCCTGCAACTGGATCAATTCCGGAAACCGCTGCGGTATCTCTCGTGCATTGGGGCAATAAAAAAAGAGATGGTGAGATGTTTCAAGAGGGTAAGCATCACACATCACACATCGTAACTCACAGCTCATACCTCTAATTTGCATCACCTCATAAGTGAGGATTCTGTCATTGAGTAAAAGAAATGCAAAAAAATTCACCTTTGATGGAGCAACAGCTGTCCATACTTCCATGTGATTACTACGAACCTTCCCACCTGATGCCATGATTTTGTAGAAAGAAGATGAAGTGTATGTGCCACATGCAGACCAGCGCCATACCACCTGATCCTCTTGCTCAATTAAATCCAGTATGGCACCAGTGAAAGAAGCCAAAACTATTGAGTCACCAGTAATAGCCTCCATGAGGGAAATGAGTTGTGATGGCGGCCTTGGTTGCCTGTCCTTGAGTTTTCGAATTGGCTCCGATCCCCAATTATCGTACCAATAAGAAATTTTCCTACCATTCCCCACCTCCCAATGAACACACCATTGAAAACAGCTATGAAGCTTGATGAGTTGCTTCCAAAAAAAAGAACCTTGAACTAACCAGATTTAGGGACCCGGCCTCTGAGGTCTATGCTTTCTGAGTGCATTAATAATGGAGTACCATAAAGATTCTTGCTGGCTTGTTGCCTTCCACCACCATCGGAGGAGTAGGGAGGTGTTTCTCAGTTGAAGATTGGGAACTCCTAAACCGCCGTACTGTTTCGGAGTACACACAACCTCCCAATTGATTAGTGATATGCCTCTTCCCTCTCCTTGAGACTTACCCCACAGAAAATTCCAACACACTAATTCAATTATATTCAATACTCATTTTGGCAATGCAAAACAAGTCATTAGGTAGATTGGCATACTACACAATACCGAGTTGATAAGCTGTAACCGCCCACCCTTTGAGAGAAGCTTTCCCTGCCAACCCTCAATTTTTCATTCGATCTTCTCTATTAAAGGCAAAAAATCAAGTCTGCTAGGACCCTTAACAGAGAGAAGCATACCCAAATAAGGAATAGGCATTTGAGTTTGTGCGCAATTCATAACAGTAGACACCATCCTCACCTTAGCTCTGCTTAAGTTGATAGGACAAAAAGAGCTCTTATCAAAGTTAATGTTTAAACCAGAAATCTTCGAAAAAAGCCTAAGCAACAGCTTGAGGGATATCAATGTAGAGAGATCGGCATGTGAACTTAATAAATATCATTCCTCAATAGCAGTGTGAGAGATGCAGTCCCCTAAACCTTCAAAGATATAAAAAACTTTGTTCTACAGAGATATTTAAAAAATTCAATTAATAAAAACAGAAACAAAGAAATAATCACAAACAAATATAAGATTATTAGAATCAACAAGTAAAGTACCAAACAAATCTATTAGTTCTGTTTTTGAATTAGATTATTGGTTGCAGTATCTTGGTTAAATGTACCATCCAGGGGCTGGTATTGGAATTAGTTGGAATAGTCAATTTTCCAATATCAAAAGTGAATGGTGACAAACAAGTTAATTCCTTGAATTTCAATCCAGACTCAATTCTTATTTATTAGAGTTTTAGAAGATGTGTATGATGTGAGTTACTGGTAGTGCACCCAATTCAGGATAAATAGTGCACACCCAAGTCAGTGATTCACAATCAGATGTACCTTTGTTGAAACTTTATTCCCAGCTAATAATGCGAAATTTGTATCCCAAATGAAGTGTCCTTATTCTCAACCTTCTCTTTACGCAAAACTTGAAGCTGCATGGTTAGCAAAATTTTGTAATTTGTTAAGTGAATGGGGTATATCAAATCCAAATGTATATTTGATTAATTTTATTAATTGGTACTCTAATTTTTAAGAAGAATGTACCGGAAGAGTAGTTGAGATAAGCTATTGTTCCCTTTACCTGTAAAATTATTACGCAAAATTAGTATACGATATTGGTATTTGAGATGATAACAGTAAAAAAATTACTTCCTAATATTTACCTCAATGGGTTCATTAAGAATAGTTGGCTATTGTTTCCTTGGATTTTTTTGAAACTAAAATTCCAATTCCTTGCCCCATTTGCATAAAACCTAAAAAATGCAACAGAACCAGTTAACTTATGATGAAATTTTATTTTTATAAGCTTTGCTTTATCCATTAATATTGAAAATTAACAATGCTGCATCATAGTTTAGAATTTGACATACTCATTTGGAAAATAAATATAGGAAATTACCTAAAAGACATATTAAAAACAACACTTTATAATCTTTTTTTTTGGCAAAAGTGGATATATTCCATCTTACGAAACACAATAGTTCATACAAAAGTAGTGCATAGCGCCGAATATTTAAATATAGACCTAACTAGTGGAACATCAACCAACTAATAACTACCATCCACCTTACCAAGTTTTAAAAAATAAATAAATAACTACCATCTACAAAATATAGAAACATAAAAGGCCAGAAAATGCATACTAATATAACAGGAAACAAACACAAGTAAATCCCCTAAATGCCACTAATATCACTAATATCAATCACACTAGTAGAAGAGGAGCTAATATCAACTAAGGACAAATCAAGAGACAACAATCCAGCTGCCACATCAATGGCATCATATATCGCAAAGATACTATATATTGTTTCTAAATGAGTCTTACACCAATATGAGGTCATAGCAATTATAAAAGATACTATATATTGTTTCAAAAAAAAGAAGATACTATATAACTAATAGATGGTACTTGTGTATTTTGAAAACAAATTTTATTTCTAACTAACCAAACAATCAACAAAGTAGCTACCCTAATTAACCCAACCAATAATAAATCATTTAAAGGTATCCAATAATCAAAATTCTATAGGTCAGGCAACTGTGTACAATTATGAGCAATATTGTTATAATTACCAATCCAAGACTACAAAGTAGAAATAAATGGGCAATTAACAAAAATGTGATTTACAGTCTCAAGGGCACCACAAAATACACAATCTACATTGTTGTGCCAACCTCTAGTTATTAAATTGCATTTAGTAATAATTTTATCCTGCCAAAATAACTGAACAAAAACTTTGATCTTAAGTAGAATATTTACTTTCCAGAAATTATTGAAAATATTATTTGGAATACCCCTAAATGATATCCATCATAAAGAGAGTTAACAGTAAAAAGATCCGTTGAAGTCTATCTCCAGTAAATACTATCCGGCTGAGCTGAATCTAAAAAATGAAATGGGAAAAGCCCCATTATCTGATTTCATTTATAATGGATAATCGTAGTTAATTTTCTATTAAATTTCAAACTAAATAGAAAATTAGAGAACACTGCAGATACAATAATGGATGGATTAGATGCAATTCTAAAGAGATTAGGAAATACACAATATAAAGAGCAATTACCATGCCATCTATCTAACCAAAAGAAAGTATCATTATCATTACCTACAATCCTATTAATGCCCAAATTAAATATTTTTGTAAGATTCAAAATACTAATCCAAAATGAAGAAAAATCTAGCAGAAGCTAAACCAGTAGAGATCATATTTAGCAATTAGAATGGATTTTCATTTACCTGTTACATTAGGATCCTTAAATCTAAACCATCATTTAGCTAAAAAAACAATATTCATGTAATTTAGATCTAGTACACCTAAATCCCCGTGGTTTTTAGATAAACAAACATTTGACCATTTAATAAGATGATATTTCCTTCTCCCAGTGGTACCAGTAGCCCAAAGAAATATTTTTCTAATAATATCAAGTTTTTTTTCCTAATAGCGATTAGTAATCTATAAATAGAGAGCCAATACAAAGGTATTGATGACAAAACAAAATTTAATAAGGTGACTCTGCCTCCTAATGACAATAGAGAGCATTCCAAATTTGTAATCTCCTATCTACTAATGGTACCAATCTGTTAAACTTAATTTCTTCCAATGAAGAGGAACACCCAAGTAAGAAATGGGCAAAGAACTAATTTTACAATATAGCTGTCTAGCTAAAAAGTTGATTCTTGATGAGAAACATTTAAAGGAATAAGTTCACTATTATTAAAATTAATTTTTAAACTAGATAAATTTTCAAAACCTAAAAGAAGAAACTTAAGATGTTCAACCATGAGGGAATTGGCCACCAAAAATAGCAAAGTGTCATCTGCAAAATGTAAGTTCAAAACCTTAACTACATTGCCTAAACCAGATATTAATCCAGCAAATTGTGCCTTACTGAGAATTTTATTAAAAGCATTTGCTATCAAGTCAAAAGGTAGAGGAAAGAGAGGGTCTCCTAGTCACCTAGTTCACCATTAAAAGATACACAAGTTCTATCACTGTGCAAAATATTCCTAATCTAGTTAACAAATAGTATACCAAAATCTCTAGCAGCTAATACTTCAAGTAAAAAAAATCTCAATTAACCTTATCGAAAGCTTTATCAAAACCAAGCTTGAGAAGAATACCTTTTGCTTAAATAATCTAACTTGGTGCAGTATTTCATGAACAGAAACTATATTATCCCCAATTAATCGACCTTTAATAAAAGCTACCTGAGAATCATCTATAAAAGGATCTAACACTAGTGAAAGCCTATTGGTTAATAATTTAGTAATCATCTTAAAATTACAATTAATAAGACTAATGGGTCGGAAAAGGCATTTTCCTTTTTAGGGATCAGACATATAGAAGCTAAGTTCAATTTAGAAATATCCAAAATTCTATTATAAAATGTCTAAAATAACTTAAGAAGATCAGGGTGAACTAGATCCCAAACGAACTGATAGAATAGAAAAGAAAGCCCAGTAGGACTCGGAGCTTTACCAGGATTACATGAAAAAAAATAGTTTTTTTTTTATTTTTTTTTTATCAATAGTAAAAGGAAACTCAAGAGAATGTTGTTGAGCAGGAGTTAATTGCTCTGAAAGAGGCCATAGATCAGCTTTTACCTCGACTCAAATAGTTGAGTCACCTTCAATTTTAAACTTGTCCAAAAAAGCAAAAACTCTTTTGAAACTTCTAATACAACAAATTGAGGCTAGACCTCAATTTTTCCTCAAACAAATTGTCTATGCTTGGATGCCGACCCAATGTGTGGCCTACTCCATTGTTATAGATGGGCTGTGTAAGAAAGTTGAAATTGACAAGGCAATAGATTTTCTAAATGACATGATTTCTAAAAGGTGTGCTCTTAATATTGTGACTTACAATGCTTTTATATACGGGTTGTGTAAAAAGGGTGAATTTGTGTACATGACATGATTTCTAAAGAGCATGAGCTTAATACCGTGACCTATAGCACTCTTATTCATGGACTGTGCAAGGAAGGTGAAATTGAAAAGGCAATCGATTTTATATATGACATAATTTCTACAGGGCTTTAACCGGTTGCCGTGACATATAGCATTCTAAAGGCCTTGATGTCCTTTTAAAAATAAGTGGGTTGTGAGATGGGACGGTAGCACAGTTGGCTAGGAAAAAAGAAAGTTATAGAACTGGTTGCTCAAAGATTGAGAGTTCGAACTCCGCTCACGACTTTACAGCCTCTATGAAGATTTAAAATAATAATAAGTGGGCAGTGCAAGTATTGTGAAATTAGTTGAGAATATCATGATGGAACTGCTTGTTTAATAGGAACACATATATTAGTGGTGCTATCTTGGTTCATTATTTTCTTAATTGTTGTGTGGATTAATGTACTCCTTAGTTATTGTGGTTGAGTTTATTTTTTCTTGCTATTTAAAAGCTTTTAAGCATCGTTTTAAATCTGTTTCCGCTTTTATTGATTTATTGGTCCATGAAATCATAAATTGCCAAAACTAACCAGGCTAATATGACAAACTCCTGTCAGAATGAATCCCACACAATTCGATGCTAAGTCTATTATTCAAAGACAGCTATGTATTGTCTCAGTGAGGCCCTGATCTGAGCCTACCAATAAAACTAAATCTATTAATTAAGAAGCTACAGTTTTGACAGTGAAACTTCAACTGAAAATATTATTGTTTAATGAACATAAGTTAGTAATCCTACAGCAATAGCTGCTATAGATTTGACAGAGTTCATCACATGCAAATAAATATATATATATATAGAGAGAGAGAGAGAATGATTAATATGATTTCAGTAGCATATGGGCCGAAGTGCTTACGGTCCAAATTTGAAATTTCAAAATCCAAAAAATCGATCTGAACCGTTAGATGTGTTCTTCATATTGAAATGTGCTTGGAGACCAAATTTTATATTTTTTGGAATTTTTTTGCTATTTATTAAGCCACTTTGAAAATCGCTGATCCAACGGTGGCACTGTTGGGTTAAGCCACCGTTGGATCAGCGATTTTCAAAGTGGCTTAATAAATAGCAAAAAAATTCCAAAAAATATAAAATTTGGTCTCCAAGCACATTTCAATATGGAGAACACATCTAACGGTTCAGATCGACTTTTTGAATTTTGAAATTTCAAATTTGAACCGTAAGCACTTCGGCCCATATACTACTGAAATCATATTAGTCATTCTCTCTCTCTCTCTATGTATATATATGAATTTGCAAGCCGGATTAGATTTACCTATCCCCGTGATATTGAACCGCAATGGCGCTATTCATTGTTAGTTAGCATTTTTTGAGCCGGTTGGATTCTCACAACATCTCTTTGCATCTATCTTTTTATCTGTTCGAGCAAAATTTTGTATAATTTTTTTAAGTGGTAAAGAGCAAAATTGTGTATCTTTTGATAAAGTAAAATAATAATAATAATAATAAAAGACATGGAACTCCATTACAGCACCATTGGAGCAATCTTCGTCTTTGGAGCCGAAGTTTTTTTGGGGTTCGTCTACATCACCTAATTCCGCACACTCATTCCAATTCTCTATATTATTTTATATTAATTTCTAAAAATAAAAAATTACCATCTATGTGGGTATCAAGGATTACAGTACGGACTACACAGGCACCTGTACTTGGGCTCGGTCGCCTGTCGTTTTCTCTTGGTCATGGTCTCTACAAAATCATTTATATAAATGCAATGTACCGTACTGAGATAAATATTGATTCCATTTATTACTTTCTTCCAGCATTTCCGGTTAATATTAATGCATATAACATGTTTTTACTTTTTCCAAAAGCTACGATTGGAATGTTTACATTCCTGAATGAGTGAGGCTATGGTAATTATTACACCATTGTAGTAAAATGCAGTCTACGCTGCCACACGGCCACACCATTCAAAAGCAGTCACTTATTACCATTAAAAAAAATAGTAAAATTTTTTTAAGTATATTTTGATATGAAGATCATGTTTAGTTGTTTCGCTCGAGTGTTTAAAAGATATAGATTCATAGCACGGGTCAGATCCGAACCATAGCCTCAATCTTCCTGAATTACATCTCGTCACCACGTTTAAATTGCCAATTATCAATAGAGCAAGAAATGCCAAGCTGGTACCAATACAAATTGACCAATCAGTGCAATTCATCAGGCTAGATAGCATGATAGTACCAAACACATTGCAATTCAAAAATTTAACTATTGAAAAACCTACCAAAAAAAGATATTTTTGATTCAAGAAAGTGCACTTTCTATCTTAACCCGTGACATATAAAGCATCCACTTAGCGAACTTAATTTGCTGGTTCGGCAATGCCAGGATGCTTTTCCAGCCGACCTTCCGATGCTCGGGTCTTGGTTCGCTGCCACCGACTCACGCATATCATGGGCCTTCTTTTGGGCTGCCCGTAGCCTGTTTACTATCTTATCCATTGAAGACGACCTCTTCTTCTCCAATTTCATCTGCATAGTTTTTAGCTCTTGCTAGATTTATAAAATTATCTTTTTCCTTATTAGTAAGAGGGATCCACTTACACCATTTTTTAGTGACACAAAATTACACCATCCATTTTTAAAGTTTTCATAGTCCAAACAGTCGATCCAAACCGTTCAACATTATCTCCGTATTTTAAAAATTCGTACCATCAAATTTTTGTACCCATCTTAATAAATAGTAAAAAATTCAAAAAAATATAAAATTTCATCAGCAAGCACATTTTAATATATCCAACATGTTGAACGGTTTAGATCGACTGTTTGAACTTTAAAATGAATGGTGTAATTTTGTATCACCAAAAATTGGTGTAAGTGGACCCCTCCCCTATTAGTAATTACAGATTAAGGCAGGAAAGGATGTTATGTACCTCGAGTTTTCTAATTGCTGCCTCAGCCTTTGCTTTTTGTAGGTTTTCCCATGCAGTTATTTTTGCTTCTTCTCTTTTGGACCTATATCCGGTAACAAGTGAAGAGTTTTAGACTTCGAAAATAAAAATAAAATACCAATATAACATGCAAATTAATTAATTGTGATAGTTCCATAACAAAACATGAGCAACAATTAACAGCTAATACGGCACTACAAAATATTGTGCATTTTGGCTTTACATAATCAAATTGTAAATTCAAGTATATTAAATATCATAAAATTGCTAGGAACAACTCTAAGTTGATATATATTGTTATTGCAACTGATAAGTTTAAACCATTTGATATTAAAATATTCAAACAAGAAATAGGACATACTTTGAAGCGCATCTTGCTTTTTCTCTATCTTCCCAAGAACCAACTGATCGTTTGTCGAAACTCCTAAGGACATTCCTCTTTGACCATCGAGTAACCGTTACCTGGTTGTCTATCTCTACATCTCTCACCTCCAACTTAGCAGAACTGCTATTTACCTCCTCAATGGGACCGCGCGAAGGTGAGTACGAAAACGAAAGCTCCTTGGGGGAAGACGTGGCGCTTCCTTCGGGGCTCATTTGTGTAGCAACATCCTTAGTTAAAATCCCAGCAGTTATTCTTTGCACTGCTTCTCTTGTTATTTGAACTTTCTCCTCTGTGTTAAGTTGAAAAACCAAAAATTATTGACCAAACTACTAAGAAATCTATTAAAGCAAACAAAATTTTGCGAAAGGGGAAAAAAGGAACTTAAATTTTTATCAGAATTTGCAAAACATGAACACTGAATGTTAGAAAAAATAACAAAAAAATAATTGACTACTTTATCAGATAGTTCAATAGTACAGCCATATTTCTATTCTTAGTTCTGATGATTTAGACCTTATATTTGCATCAAATTTTATCTCCCCAATCCCTCATTTTGTCTCTCATTTCTTAGAATTCCGATACCCAGTAAAAATATATTTCTCCTTGTTAATTGACATTACTGTATTTTCAGCGTAACTCAACACGACAAGTTCTTTTTCGGCAAATAAAAATTAAATGTCAGAAAAATTAAATCAACGGAAAGCAAATAAAAACCTGGTTTAGTATCACGCGAGGGGGGCAATGCTGCAGTGGCCTCCATTAGTGTATCCATCCAACCACTCACACTTACTGACCTTAAAATAAACGGCTCCTTATTTGAACAAATATTACCGGCATTACCACTACTCAAATTGTCGTCATGAACTCCATGCTCAGGTATCAGGATGCCAGCTAAAAAAGGTGAACTCGAAACAAAACTTTCCCCTTGTGCAATCGGCGAGGCTGCATAACCATTTGTGGGGCCAAGAGGCCCACTCTTGGACTTGGGCCTCCTGTGATGAGGTGGTGGGACAGACTGTCGCCCGGTCCCATCAACTGGGCTAAGAATCCACTTCTCAGCATCCTCCCATTTTGACGGCAACTTCCTACCGTTGTTGAAAGGTAAAATCACACTGCTACTACCACCATATCTCCTGTTGGAAAGTGGGACACGCTCAGAGCTCCATCCCTTCTGGTAGGTCCCACTAGTCAGACCATGCCGGGTGTAGTTGGGCGTACCTGGGCTGGGAAATGTACCTGACCTGCTTCGAGAGGAGGCGGAGCTCTTGCTCATGCCTCCTGGTCTATATCTCGGCGAAAGCACCGCCACATCAGCACATTGGGCCTCTTGATAAATGTGACGGTGTAACTGATTACAGGAACTTGGACCTTCAAAGGTAGCACCTTCAGATCTGAACCTCAAATTCTGGCATTCTATGACCAAAGGAAGGTACACTAAGTGTGATTTTACATACTAATAATATTTTTTTTTGAAAATTTTCAAAAAAATATTACCTCTTAGTGCGTGGGAAAATGAATGCTTTGGTGGGTCTCCCTTCTCCTCAGGCTCTAGCACACCATTAAAGAATAAAGAATAAGACAGTATGAATAATGACAAAAGTAAATAGTAGCTAGTGGAGGAGCTAATGAGGCTAACACTAACCTGTGCGTAGATTCAAGTGCGATTGAAGCGTGAGAGTATCAGCAAAAGGCACAGAAGAAAGCTCGTTTCTTTTTTCTGGATCTGGATCTGGACCCGAAGGGGAGCAATCCGATTCCACTAAAGACTGTTTCAATCGCACAAAAGAGGAGAGAAAAGAAAACAAAAGTTGGTACCGCTTCAAAACCCCAGAAATACTTTTTAAGAAATACTTTTTAAGAGACTACTAAACCCCCTTTTGCTTTGCTTTTCAATTTCTCTCACATTGTAGTTTTCACTTTCATCATTGGATTCCTTTTTCATAAAAAAAAAAAAATTTGATTTCATAACATGGGTTCAAACCTCAAACAAAAGATAATTAATCTTAACTGTTGACTTCACCCAAGAAGACAAAACTCCAGGATAAGTTTCTCACCGATTTCTATCGTGCGTGCCTGTGTATTTTTTTTATAAATGATTCTCTAAAACAGATATAGCCTATTTAGTCAAAGGTTCAGTCCACCTAAACAAATAAAAAAAAAAACTGATAAAAAAAGAAAAAAAAAAAAAAAAAAGGTTCACAGACGGGAACCTTAACTGAGGGGGGAGGAGGAAGAGAAGTCCCGACTGGAGATTTCTTCTCCCGTTGCTTTCGCTTTGTATCGGCGGATCGAGCGGGTTTGGGTTTGGTAGCTCTGTGCTTGTTGGTTCTCGTCTTGGGAATGTCTGAGTGGAGGGATGAAGCAGGCTCGAGGTCGGGCATTCTCTCGAGCTTGCTCACTCTCGCATTCCCCTCGAGCAACTCGCTGAGAGGAGAGAGGGATTGATTGTATTTGTTATTTTTTTAAAGAGTGTCGATCAAGAGAGACAGACAGAGAGAGAGAGCAAGAGAAGCACCGCGATGGGGAACTGGGGTGTGGTGGCGTGGGGTGGTGGTGTTGTGAACAGTATATGGCGGGTGAGAGAGACCGACCAACTGGGAACTGGGGAAATAGCAAGTGGGAAGTCGCGAACTGGCAACTGTTAAACACTTTCGTTCTCTCTTTTTCCTCTTCTTCGAGGAAATGAATTTGCTGTTATTCCAAAGGGATAACAGGACCATGTTATTCTTATCCAAACCATTCAAAGTTTTCCATACACGAATCTGAAGGAAATTCTGCTTTCATGTGCAAATCTCAACAAAAGATCAATTGCTGAGATCTGAATAACAGGGTCCTGTTATCCCTTTGAAATAACAGCAGATTTCATCTCCTTCTTCAATCGTTTTTTTTTATTCGATTTTTTAAGGAGGAACTTTATGTATACCCCTCAAAATATTAGAAATTAAGTATTTTACTTTTAAAATTCATAATGTCATATTTACCATTTTAAATTTTAAAAACTCAAATTTACTTAATTTCTTGTTTTTTTTTTGTTAAAATTCATTTTAAATTTATAAAGTTACTAGTTTTTTCTTTATTAAAAAAAGTATAGTTTGTGTAAGAAAAAAAATCAATCTTTTAATTTGTTGGTTTCCAAACAGATATGCATTGTTCTGCTTATAACATATACATGATAACATTTAGAGATAAACTTTTGTGTACGTCACACGAGTAGATGTGTACTTTATAATTATAAAATGATTTTAATTAGAAAAAATAATAAATAATTTTGTGAGTTTTGAAAATCTAGAAGCATAAATATGATATAATGATTTTTACAGGAGAAAGTAAGTAATTTAAAAAAAAAAATTAAGAGTACACACTACACAGTAAAGTTTCCTTTTTTATACGGTCTCTTGCCTATAAGCCAAATTCTTTTCCTGTTGAGCACGTCACGTGCATAAGAGTGAATGATTAAGAGAAATTCTAATAGATAAATCTTTGTTATCATAAGACAGCCAAAGGAAAAAGTACTTGAGGTAGTGTATGGGAATAAGATAGTTAAAATAAATTTAAAGAACATATAAATTGTGAGGAGGGTTCAAATGCTTCTATTTTTTGTACCTCCGTCATGTTTTTATTTTTTAAAACGTTAATAATTTAAAATTTAAACCATAAATGTCAAAATAAAACTGTTAGATGTGATATATATTATTTTTTATATGTGTTCATAAAAAAAAATATCACATTTCTTGAATCAATTATTTGAAAAATCAACGTTTAGAAATGATCCACATTAGCCTCTTTTTACAAGCTCTTGATGACAACCAAAATAAGGTTGAAATGTCACAAATTTTTTACACGTGCATAGATAAAAATTATGTATATCATATCCAACAATTTTATTTTGACTTTTAAGATTTAAATTTTGAGTTGTTGAAGTTCTTAAAACTGGAGGGATGATGGAGGCACAAAAAATGAAGACATTTGAACCCTCCTCATAAATTATATACATTATTGTTCATAAGAATAATAATTGTCCTTCTATCTGGGGAAATTTCATGTATACCCAATTTTTTTTGGCAATTACGTATTTTTCCCTCTAAAATTTATAATATCATATTTACTCTTTTAAACTTCAAAAACTCACAATTTTACTCATTTTATTGTCTTTTCTGTTAAAATTGATTTTAAATTAATGTCGTACCTATTTTTACGCTTCATTAAAAATAAAAACTAGTATCAATTTTTAGAAAAATGTCAGTATTCTAATTGGTCAATTTGTGAGGGCAAATGAGTTATTTTTCCACTTCTGACACTTACACAAACATATAACTAGATGTCACTGTGTAAGCGTTATAAGTAGAGAAATTATCAATTTGCCAAAGGAAACTGTTCAATTAGAAGACTGTTTTTTTTTTTTCTACAACACACTATCTATTTTGTTATTTTTTTAATGAAAGGGTAAAATGGATACTTCATAAATTTAAAATGTGTTTTGATAGAAAAGATATTAAAATGGATAAATTTGTGAGTGTTTGAAGTGTAGAAGGGTAAATATGATGTTTTGAATTTTAGAAGGGTAAAATGCACAAATTTCAAGTTTTTGAGAGGTATACATGGAATTCCCCTTTATATATCTTTAATTTCAACAAAAAAGTTAGTAATTTATATCTTTAATTTATCTTACTGGACATAACCTTTATGGTGAATTGCTGTAATCTTTATCGCATTATTTACAATGGCAGTTGACATTAGAACTTCTTAAATAATACGTGCATTTTTTAAATATTAATAATATTTTATGCATAACTATACATTTTAGTTCAACGCAATTCAATCTCTTTCATAATTTCAACAAAAACAGTTACTAATTTAAATATTCGAATCATATTTGTCTGGATTACTTGTTCAGTTATAATTTTTTAATTTAAATAATATTTTTTTAGAGTTGAATGTACCAAAAAAGTTGAATGCACACTAAAATTAGCGTCAACAATAAATTTAACTAGACAATTTTGACGGACATTAACCATAATTTACTACTTATTAATTATTATTAGTGCGATATTCCATGCCCATGAAAAATAATAGTCATCCACAAATGGATCGATGAAATTTCAAATTAAATTATGACCTCCAAGTAAAGTTAATTTCAAGAGTACTACTATATTACAACGAATTATTTTTTAATTTTGCATATGTAAACCAGTATTTTATACTATATTATTGTTTTGAATAAAATCGTTAGAAATGAGCTAAAATTGTTACCGAATTATGTAATGTAATTACATAAAATCAGTCTCTAGTGAGTGATATTGTATAGCTTGACTAGCAACTGGTTTTGTAATTATCAATTTCAGCAATGAAATAGGCTCTGCTTTTTTTTTAAAAAAAGTGAGTGATTTTGTAATCTAAAATTTCAGATTTTAAACAAAGAATAATTTATTTATAATACTAAACAGTTACATAACATAATTTTCAACCTTTAATAAAATAAATAAAAACAGGCGTAATTTAACAGGATATCCCAAACTTTCGGATTCACATCTGCTGTGATTCTAAAAATGTGAACATTAACTCTAAAATTCCCAATAATTTCGTATACGTATCTCAAAACAGCTGATTTTTTCTGCACAAATCTCAAAACAATTATACGATTAGATTTGAAAAAGCAGAGATCGTATATCACTGTTAATTAGCGAATAACAGCAGCAGATGCGGATCCCAAACTTTCACATATTTAGATTTTAGCGCCGACAATGACCAAAATAAAGTAAAAATATATCAGCAATGACAAAAGCAGGTTAGCCTAGCTTCACTAACTAGGGTCAATTTTGTCAATAAAATAGAACACTATGCCACTTCGGACTTATCTGGGACTGGAATCGATCCCCTACAGTTATAATCCGAGGGTACGTACAGCCTATGGTAGGATCTAGATCTCTTCCAGTCAAATTATAACCGTTGATTTATTTCTGATCACGAGAATCTTTTCCGTTGGATTTCACATTTTCACTAGACAGTGTGAAAGGGGATACGGGAAGGGTTTGGGTTTGACCCCTGGGTGCTTCTCTTTCGTGTTGCAATTGTCGGAAAAGACAGGATTGGGATCAGACTGCGTGCTCTGATTATAATTGGTGAACGCGATAGACTGGAGTAGGACCCACATCAACTCTTTTTGTCTGCATACTCAAGTTAATTATGACTCCGGATTCTCTACATTACCTCACCATTTGGGTTTAAATATGAATCGTCAGATTGCAATCTGGACAATCTGAACGGACAAGATTTGAAATCAAATAATGAGGTACTTTAGGTGGATTGATTCCGAGAGGTATTGGCGGGTTTGAGGCTTGAAAATTAATGTCCAAACAATAATGATGATGCGCAACTGTGGATCAATAAAGTGGCTTTAATTAGATATGTATATTTTATCTGTCAGGATTGGAGTTGCTATAAATGTGCAACGATCGCCTCGGACTTTTGAGTTCAGAGGTCCTGCTGAAGGAATTCGTATCCTCTGCATTAAGGGGAACGTGTATTAATCGATCTGAACGTCCGATTGAGATCCGCACTAATATTAAAGGAGCCCGTTCATCATATGAGCGGGCTGGATTGGCTCTGCTTCTGATCAGACGGTCGAGATGTATTGAACTCAAAAGATGCTCTTTTTTGAGTTAATGCAGAAAGATGCGGATTCTTGCTAAAGAGGGTTGAAAATCGGTTATCTTTCATTTAATACATTTATAATGTACGGTTTATTCTTTTTAAAAAAAAATTAGCACGTATTTATTTTTTAAATATACAAATTCATTCTATTTCGTGCGTAAGAATATTTATCAGTGAAAAAATAATTTTTTAAATGAGATCATTTTTATAAAAAAATTGCTTGCAGAAGATTAAAAAAAATTGAGACGCTAAAATTACATGAGAATAAGTGACTAACACACCATAATTTTACTGAGTAATATAACAAATTATATAGTTTTAAACTTTTCATAAATTTTAGGCACATCCAACAAAATTTTTATTGAGGGAAGAAAAACAATAATAAAAAAGCCCTTCGAGATATACAAGGAGAGAAGTAGATTGGATAATTAGTAGTCGGCATGATATAGAATATAAACTATCCCATCGTAATTCAACTTTTCTCTGTCAATAAAATGAAGATGTTAAAAAATTTAAAAGTCCAATCACTTTTATAAAATATAATTTATCCCATCAAGAACAATATAATGTCATGTACAAAATCCTATCGGCTTCAACTTTTCACTTAGTCAATATAAAAATTTAAAATTGCACAATAGAGCACAATATTAATATTCTATTTTAATTGTTGGTTTGTTGGGAGCCCACTTAACAAATTCCCATTCAGCCCGTATCAAATAGAAAGTAAAAAGTGTGCAACCCATATAAAATAGAAAGGGAAAAGTCCACATTAATCCTACAATTTTAAACCACAATAATCACCTGAATGGACCCGGAACTCAGATAATGAATTCAGAACCTGAACGGGTTTGCAAATTTAAATAATGGGTCCGCGGTAATGGGTTTTGAATATTTTTGAATCCGTTTCTATTCTATATTGCATATGTGGTCCGCATATGAATATTTATACAGTAGCAGGTTACATACGCATATGCGGCACAAAAAAAAAACGCATTTTACAACACTGATTAGAAGAGTCAGCTTTTAATCTAGTGAAAACAAAAATGCCTTTTGAATTAACGTCAGATTACTACTTAATTACACAATTTTTATTGTGTTATTAGATAACAATCTGACGTTTATCCAAAGATGGATATAGAAAAGTATCAAACAATCTAATCCAGATGTTTCAACCAACGATTTTTTATGATTTAAAGTAATCATTTTAAGAACAAATTATGTAAAACCCCTCTATCAGAAAAAGGGTCATGTGCCCTTGTAGTAAATAAGAAATTGAGATTAATATAACTAAAAGTTATCACAGTTTCGACAAAACTCTGATAATTCCCTGTTAATCATATTTCAACAAAAATGTTCTCAAGGATCAACAAATTTTTGAGTTAACAGGTTTGTATTGAATGACTAATATTACATAGTCCGGTTAGTATGATAGTAGTGTCATATGACACCAACTACAAAACTTATTGAATAGACTTCGAACGACTAATTCAAACTATTCAAACCGATTTACTTTATGAGTGATGCGTTTCCATTATTTTTTTTTATTTTTCAAGTTATTTTAGTATTAATTCAAGCGGTCAAAAATATTGAAAAATGAATGTATTAAAATTAACTTAAAACTCTCACATTTGATCACTTAATTTGATGCTAAATAAATTCAAAAAATTATAAATTTTGCATATAAATGCAGAACTAATGAAGCATATTGGTTTGAACGGATTCGATTTACCGTTTAAAGTTGATTCGATAAATTTTGAAATTAATGTTTTTTAAAAAAATATGAATTTGAGGTCAAACCATCAAACACATTTCAATTTTAAAATTAATATTATATAGGATGAAATGAGACAGATACTAGTCAAAATATTACATCTTCTAACTTCATCGTTGGATCTGTTGTCCACTCTTGCTTGCTTGGTTTGAATATCGCTACTGAATTTAGTTTTTTTTTTTATATGAGTAAATTATATTAAAATACAGTATATTGATTTAATTTATGCTTCTGCACAGTCCTATTGTTGTTGATATTTGTTTATAATTTTCTCTTATTAATTTGTAAATAAAGTAGATTTGATTAAAATTAAACTCAAGAATAACATCTCGAAAATAAAAAACAAGTGATAAGTTAGGTATGTACCTCTCTTTTAAGTTGCTTTTTGGATCCAACATTTACGCGTCTTAAATTCAATTCAAGTTAGCAGGAGGTTTCAGGAGTATTTGAATTAACAAGTACAGCACAACACATCCATCAGCATTTAACTATTTATAATTACATCAAACATATAGAGGACTAAAACATATGTGGCTAAAACACATTGTTTCTATTTGAGAGATCATGAATTCGAAATTCAAATAAAAAAATTATTTATTGTAATAATAAAAATAATAAATAGTGGCTTGACCTCCAACTTTTACTTAAAAAAAAAAAAAAATGCTCTACTCAAAATGCGTAAAAATGAGATAAAAGTCTCTGATCAGAAACCCACATCAACAAAATATATATAGGAAACAAATAAAAATAAGCTAAACTACCAATTAATTAATCTACTGAAATTGCTTTAGCAGAACTTCCTCCACATATGAAACTCACTTGTAATTCTTTCTCCCAATATTTCCGGTGGCAGAGACGTTCTTCTAAAAACACACTCGTTCCTCTGTTTGCAAAATGCCCACGTTTAGGGTTTGCTTTTGTGCTGATTTAAAATTCACTTAGGGCATGTTTGGCTGTCAAGCGGGAATGGAAATGGGCTTGGGTTCGGATCCAATTTGAATGGCCGAAACACTGTTCCCGTGGAGAAAAAAATTAACTTTGAGGCCCTGTTCGGCCGCTCCACTGTTTTTGCGGGAAAAAAAATCAGTGCAACTGAATTTCTTTTCCCACCTAAACAATAATTTTTAGTTCAATTCTTGTACCCATGCCCATTTCGAATGGCCCACCGAACAGGTCTTGAGTGAATTTTTTTTTCCACGGAAACAGTAACAGCCGAACACGCCCTTATAAGTTAGGATCTGCACACTGAAATTTGACAAAACATGTCTCAAACATTAAAACATTATATATTAATTTGCTAAAATTATCTAAATTCATTTAAGCATTATTTTAATACAATTATACAAATAGTTTTTTTTTCCGGCCTACAACATCCGAAATAACTCATAAATTCAGAATACTCACAAAGCGCATGTCCAAGCATATCGGACCATTGTTAAATTTACGTCATGTTCTCAATTAAATTGTAGCATTAAACATTGAACCTAAAATACTACTAAACAAATTTAAGCAGCGTGTAAACTAAATTTATATATGCAAAGAAATTTATAATATTGCCAAACCAACTTTTGTGATTGATTTAATTATTGAGCTTATATATTCATCACTAAGTTCAATCTCGATGAGCAATATTGAGTTTATTCATCACAAAATTGAATCTCTATTGAACATATTGATACAAAAATTGCTACAAAAAAATACACACTTTTTTTTTGTGAGGAGAAACGCCCTTAGACTTGCATTCATAAAATAAAAACTTCTTACATCTTATCTATTACAGGATATTAATTTAACATAAAAAACTTATAAATAAACTTCTTGGAAAATAAACTTACCTACAGAACCTTAAAAGAAATAAAATTAAACTGGTAAAAGAAAGAAAAAAAAAAACAGGAATTGAAAGCGCCTAACTTAAAAGCAAACTACAGATTTTTCTACTCCTAAAAAACCTCCTGTGCTCTGCCAAGATGTGCTGCTTTGAAATTTAAATTCTCTGAAACACTGTTGAGTCCAGTGTCTCTTGTATCTCCAAATCCACTTTGAACTGTCTGCTCGGCAAGCCTTGAAAAGAGGTTTTGTTACTTGTTCCTTCTTGCCCAGTTTGCTAACAAATGAGGCTGTACCCAAAAAAAAAAAAAATGCACACTTTTGCATTCCTTAATCGGGTGTCAATTGTGAAATATATTTTCAAGGCTTTTCTTTGGACTCACCTTTTACCATACCAATGCAGCCGAAGAATTACCCATTTACTTAACTAGGCCAGTTTGATTAATTGGGCTAATTTGATTAAACCCGGCCCGTTACACACTCGAACAGTCAAAGACTCGAAAGAGTTGGAAACTTCACTTCACAGCAGCAAAGCGGAGCAAAACCGCTGGGCGAAACATCGACCGCGGCCATGGAGGTGGAAGCGCCGCCACCGGAAACCAAATCCAAACCCGAAAAGAGGGTTCCTGTTCAGCCGCCACCGACCGCAAATCTGAAACCCGTTAACCCGTACTCTCTTCTGGAAGAGACTCGAACAGCTATGGAAGAGATCGCCGCGCGCTTGCTCTCCGCAAAGAAAGAAGGTCGCCCGAAATCGGAGCTCCGCGAACTCAGTACCCAAATGTCTCTCCTCTTCATCTCCCTCCGTCAGGTCAGCTCCAATCCTAAACCCTTTATTTCTTCTCTTCATATGGGTAAAGATTTTAACAGAGCAGTTTTGGCTTCATGCAGAGCACGAACCATATGCAGCACTGTTAGGACTCTAGAGTCCGTGCGCTGCATGAAGGCAAAACTGCTCTGTTATAATCACTGCCCCTTCTTCATATGCCTACCTTGTTTTTTTTTTTTTTTTAAACATTTATCTCACGATGTGCATTTGAAGGTGAACCGGGCTATATTGATGGAAGAGGATCAAGTGAAGGCTGAAACAGAGCGTGCCAAGGCGCCAGTGGATTTTACCACTCTACAATTGCACAATCTGTTGTACGAGAAAAACCATTACTCTAATGCCATCAAGGCTTGTCGCGACTTTACTTCCAAGTACCCGGATATTGAGCTTGTGCCTGAGGAGGAATTTTTTGCGAAGGCGCCGGAAAGTATCAAAGGAAAGGCTCTAGCAACGGACCCTGCACATGATGTCATGCTCAAGCGGCTCAATTTCGAGCTCTACCAGGTTTGTCTTAATTATTATTAGTCAGTGTTAGGGTTTCTTTTGTAATGTCAATAAAAATGTCTACTGTAATTGTAAATAGAAATAACATCTCTCATACTGGCAAGTAACAGGAAACTTTGTGATGTTTGCAAATAAAGCGCTACTGTTATGTTGCTGTGGCCGGAGAGATGTAGTGTTAAAGAAAAATTGACCCATGACTAGAGTGAGTTAACTATGAAACAGTTTGTTTGAGTTAAAAGAAAAACAAAATATGGTGGCATCAAGTAAAGTTTTACAAAATTTAGTCTAGTTCAGGTGTTAATTGCAACTGCTTCCCAGAAGTAAGGTGCATAGACCATAGATATAAATACGAGAATTGGTAGGTGTTATTTTACAATAAAATCATGCTTCCTATTTTGCACAGACTAACAAATAACCTAGTTCAATCTGATGTAAATGTATTTGGTTTTTAGAGGAAGGAGCTGTGCAAAATGCATGAGAGGCTGGAGCATCAAAAGAAAGTTCTATTAGAGAAGATATCAGAAAGGAAGAGGTTTCTTTCAAGCCTCCCTTCACAACTGAAATCTCTCAAGAAAGCATCGTTGCCTGTGCAACAACAGTTCGGTATTTTACACTCAAAGAGAGCGAAGCAAAACCAAATGGCTGAGCTTTTACCGTCGCCTCTTTACATAGCATACTCTCAATTAATGGCTCAGAAAGAAGCATTTGATGAGAGGATCGAAGTGGAGATTGTAGGAAGCGTGAAAGATGCACAGGCATTCATGCACGAGCAAGCTAATAGAGAACCTGGTATCATTGCTTCTGTCTTTTTTACTAGCTTTTCATGCATTTTGCACATCATGCTCTTTAGTCTTTACATTGTTTTTTTTTTGTTTGGGGGAATTTCATGTATACCCCTCAAAAACATCGAAATTACGTATTTTCCCCTCTAAAATTCATAATATCAAATTGACCCTTCTAAATTTCAAAAACGCGCAAATTAACCCATTTTATTTTCTTTTCTAATTAAAACTCATTTTAAATTTATAAAATATAAAATACCCATTTTTCATTTATTAAAAAATAAAAAAAATATAGCATGTTAAAGAAAAATGTCAGTCTTCTAATTGGTCAGTTTTTGAGGGCAAATGCATCATTTTTCTACTTCTGACGCATGCACACATTTAGGCATATACCTGTGTATGTGGAAGCATTAGGGAAATGACACATTTGCCCTCGGAAACCGATGAATTACAAGATGATATTTTTCTGAAACATGCTATATATTTTTTAAGGGGTATACATGAAATTCCCCCCCTTTTTGTTTCTTCTGGGTTATGATAATGAATGGGTAATTTTAGGTCAAATAGCAAATGCGGAGGATAACAAATTGGAGGAAGATGTGATGGAGGAAGATGAAGATACGCAGAGAAGACGAGCAAGGCCGAAAAAGGAATTTTCAAAGGAGGGTACTTCTGACAAAGAAGGGATTAATCGTCTCCACCCATTAAAAATCTTGCTCAGTGTATTTGATGAAAATGAAGAGGAAAAACCTGTCAAGCTGTTTGTGCTTCGGTTTGAATATTTGGTCAAGCTAAATGTAGTTTGTGTTGGAGTCGAAGACGGTGACTCTTCAGATAGAGATATTTTGTGTAATCTATTTCCTGATGATACTGGCTCAGATCTTCCTCATCAGGTTTTTAACTCTAATATGTATATTAATTTTGAGTGAAGCTATGGTACTATGCATAGCGCGGATTGGTCCGTATGATTGATCAATATGTCCGTTTTCAAGTCCAAACAGTCAATCTGAACCATTCAACATGATCTCCAAAAGAAAATGTACTTGTAGATCAAATTTTACAATTTTTACAATTTTTTTACTATATTTTTACTATATTTTTAAATAGGTAGAAAATCACTTGATCTAGAAATTGTAGACCATTCCCCTTTGGCAGTCGCTGCCAAATTAAAAAAAAAAATAGAAATTCTAGACCATTCAAAAGTAGTGATTTTCTACCTATCTAAAAAAATAGTTAAAAAAAATAAAAAAATGTAGAATATCTGTCTACCAGTACATTTTCATATGGAGATCATATTGAACGGTTCAGATCGACTAATTAAATTTTGAAAATGAAAATATTGATCCATAGTTTGGACCAATCTGCGCTATGCATAGTACCATGGCCTCACTATTTTTCTTTTTATGTGATTGCATTTGATTAACATACTGTCAATTAGATTATGCACCCCTGGTTTAAGTTGATATTCAGATCAACATAAATCAGACAAATTAAGTTTAGTTACATTTGGTATAATTGAACTGAGCTTTAGTACTAGTAAATGCTCATTTTTAGGATGGCACTGCTGAAATTCAATCCTACCATAATAAATTCATATTGAAAAATGACCAATTATCTATTAAAAAATTGTGATGAGTATCATTTCATTTTTGATTCAGACTGCTAAGCTTTGTGCGAGTGACTCTTTGACATTTGGGGACATGGGTTCACGCCCTTACAAGTGGGCCCAGCATCTGGCTGGTATTGATTTCCTGCCAGAGCTACCTCCGTCTAGGGAGGTCACTTCTCATGAAATAATGAAGAATGGTGATTTGTCAGCAGGTGTCACTATGTATCGGTGCCAGAATCGGGTCCAAACAATTTTGCTAAAGATCCGCTCCAGAAAACAGGCTCAAATGGCTCTTTTGTGAGTCACTTGTTGTAAAACTTTTAATTTTGAAATGTTCGCTCTGCTATGTTAGTTAATGAAATGCTTCTTTATCAGATTTTGCTTTGTTAAGTACAATTGCATATGCTGTCATGTTGTCAATTAGTGTATGATGGGATTTAAATATAAGGTTGGTTTTGAAATTTATGAAGGCCTTTTAGAAAACACCATGTTATGATGGAAAGTCTAATCTATAATGGATATGCACTGCATGAAAAGATTAGTATATTTCCATATGTTGATATCAGTTTGGCTGTATTAATAAAAGCTGATTTCAGAAGCTGCACTGTGATTTTGTATGACTTAAATTTATTTAATATAATGAAGAACTGCAGGGTGTTTCTTGCAAAAATGTCAAGTCTTTTAATGAAATTTACAGGAAGCAGTTGAGTTCTTTATCAAAATTTGAGTGGCCTCCCATAAAATATGACAATGCTCCCTGGGCTGGGTACACTCCGTCATGCAAAATTGACAGCTGGACTCTAATGGGTCCCACCACTGAGTCCTCTTTTTTGGCTGCACCTACTACGGGAGAAATTTCAGGTGATCTTGACCGAAGATCAGTCACACAATGGGAGGATGTAGAGAGCAACAGAGAGGATGGCGAACTCCCTGTAGTCGCGCATGTGGCGGGTGCCGCAAACCAATACAACAAAGAAAAGACCCCGACCCCACCACCTGATGGGCCAGAAACCGACCGAATTGATTTCGCAAGAAGCTTGTCTCTTCTCTCCAAGAGTGCTCCGCGATCTAAGAAGGATAGTTTGGTAAATTTGGCGAGAAATGTTGACGATGAGATGATGGTTGATAGTGAGAGTGAAGCTGAGGAGTTAGCTGGTTTTGAGATGGAACCCGAAGATGTCAATATAAATTTAAAGAAACCATGGCAAAATCATGCTTTGAGAGAGTTTAAGTTAGTTTTGCGTAAAAGGTGCGGCAAGGATGAAATTGTGAAGTTGGAAGCTAAGGTATTATCTCATATATATGGATTTTCTGTTTGAGTTGTGATTTATTTAGAATGGAATATGCTTTGACAATCTTGATATTCATGATAGTGAAATTTAATTTGAAACCAACTTTTTTAATGGGGCTATATTATCTGGAAGTATGCATATGAAAAATAATGACAGCTGGTGCCTGTTGTTCCATTCATTGAAAAATTATTCTCTAACAACCTGGATTAGCTTTATCATTAGCTGATCTATATGTCTAACGATATATCTCTGAACTCTAGATGGAAGTTTTTTGACTGAAATTTGAGTGTTATCTGAGATTGTCAAATTGTTCCATTTATCCTATCTTTACCTAAGTTTTTGTTAACATTTCACCCAGTTCTAACTTTCATTATGAAAGTTTTGAACTAACCGTTTTTGCAGCTAAATGCACCCATTTACGGGGACCGTAATGTGAACTCTTAAAAGTATAGATTATATGGCGACCTTACCATTTGTTATATATTCTGTATTACTTGAGAAATTTGGATGCTAAATATCTGGTCTTATTTTTGGCAGGTCAAGATATGCATGGAGTATCCCCTTAGGCCACCACTTTTCAACCTAAGTATTTTTCCAGAAACTTTTCATGATTCGAGATGGCAAAACGAACTTCGTGCTATGGAAGCAGAGGTTTGCTTATTCATTTTTGCAACGTACTTTTCCATATTGTAATAATTTCACACAGCATGCCATAATGCCCATTTTGATTCCAATTCAGGTCAATCTGCACATTCTAGGGATTATACCAGGGTCCTGTGAGAATTATGTATTGGCGAATCAAATAAGGTGTCTCTCCATGCTGTTCGATTTGAATTTTGGTGGGCCAGATGAGATAAGAAAAATAGCTTCAATAGTTGACATGCGAATCGGTGAGCCTACTAGATCTGTCAGAGGAAGGGACCGGAGGATGGCTATCTATTGGAAAAGCACTTGATATACAATGGTTCATTCAGGATGTTTTCTTTGTATTCTTTTTATATGCTCTTGTAATTTTGATATTGAGGTGGGTGTGTATGGGTTAGGGGGATTACATTGTTATCAATTTTGTTTGTTATCTGACAGCGGGATTAATGTCTAAATCATATTCTTGATTCGGATTGCAAGTGTGGCAATGATGGAGACGGCCTTCGTCTTTTGGTCTCTGCATAGATAGGTATATCCATTTCATTTCTTGTAAGAAGTAACTAAAAAGAAATGAATGATATGACTCACAGAATCCTTTATTTTTGAAATAACAATAATAATATAATCCAAGCCCAATTGTTCTAAAATTATTGACACCCACCTGAATGGCATTTTTTAAAAGACGGATAGTGCACTAACACAACAGACAACAATGGTGCAATATGCAAATTTAAATCTGTACCCCTAAAACTCAATCCATCTAACTTTTTTATCAGCTGGTTTGATGAAATTTCCAAGTCTGGTGGCATTGTTGTAATCCTGAGGACCATGAGGGGTCAAGCCGGGGAGAACTAGTGCAAATATCCTTGACAATCTTAGCAACCATCCCTCTCGGTAATCAGGACCATCGATGTATCCGATAACAAAGCTTCGAATGAACTCCAACATTGCTGTGAAGTACTTTGGTACCAAGGTCCAGAGAAAAGTAATTCTTATTTGGTTCCTCGCTGAGGACCTGTTCATAAAGTACAAATTAATGGAGTGTCAATCTTAAAATTAAACTCTTGAAAATTTAGATAGGACTAGAGAGAGAGAGAGATGCTAACCTTTCCTTTATAGAATACATTGTAGTAGAGACAATCACCAAAGTGCTTAAACAGGAGAGCATTGTTATCATAAGGCACTCTTGGAACTATATCATTGCTATAAACATACCGGAAGTATGTCTTTTCAGTGTCCAAATGACTCTGCACAAATGCCCCAAATTTGGCATCCCCGACACGTGGCTGCCCGAAAGTATACACACCTTCTAGTCTGTTCAACAAATCCATCTCTTCATTCACTGCCAAAATACTTGGAAATAGAATTGCCAATGCACCCCCTAAACTATGGCCAGTCACCAAAAACTTGGCATTTTTGTTTTTGTCTAACACTTGCCTCAGCTTATCTCTTATTACATAGTAAGCAATGGGTTTTCCTTCTTCTTGTTGAATATTTGTGGGCCACCCCATGTTAATTTGTAGCCCTAGGGCTTTCAGGAAGCCGCCGTGGATTTTGCCTATACCTGGTATCTCGTACCATGAGAAGTCGAAGTCTGTGCACCATTGGAGTGCGTTGAAGGGCTTTGTACCACAGAAAGCAACCACCACAAGCTCAGCGTCTGCCAGTTTATCGCAGAATATGAACGCTTGAGTAGTATAGTCCCCTTCAAATTCTAAATTCAAAGTAAATGACCAAATAGTATCAAAACTGTAGCAAAATCACATTTTATATTACACCTTGCCTGCCATATAATTTTGTTACCTAATCTTCTTTTCTAGACTAGTTACATGTGATTCACCATACTGGTATACCATTTCAGGGAAGTTTTTTTTTTATTCTATTGCGTTCTTAATTTGTCAAAACTTATAAAAGCATATTTGGACGCTTAATTAATTTATCTATATTATTCTTGTATAAAATCATAATTAGTATTTTTGAGAAGATTACCATTCCAACAATTGTAGTACTCCAGGAATTCCATCTAGAATAAAAGAAAAAGAGAAAAAAAGTGAGTTTCTCAGAATGTACTGTTTTTAAAAAACTGGGTGGATTTGGTTTTACATTTTGACATCCGTTTACTATCCGTATTCGTATCCACTCACTGAAACGTGGATATGGATATGGTATCAGCATTATCCGCTCCGTTTTCACCCCTAGTTATATATCTTTGCAAAATTTCTTCAATAAAAAAACAAACCTTCCAATGATTTCTGACTGTGTTCTTGATAGATTCCTCATTTTCATACGCATATTTTGCAGCCATTATAGAGAGTGCAGCATGGTATTTGCGGTCACCAGGTTTTATGTTTTTATCCAAATCAATTCGTGTATCTAGGAGCCCAATCATGGATTTGTAATTGGCTGAATTCTCATCTGGGACATTTAACTTTCCTGAAACAATTCAGATTTCTTTTATTAAACACTGCATTATTATTTGATGCTATGCTATAAAAAAACTCGAAAAGTAATAATGTTAATTCTAAAGGTTAACAACGAAATATTGTTACAATGGCACATGTAACTTGATGAATAACATTTGTTGATTGATATATCAGTGTATATCCATTGCCTCCTGCATATAAAGATAGCACTATTATCATCATAGTAAGAATTATGAATTTTTCAAAGCAAATGTCAAATTAACTATTCTAAATCTCTAGTAGAAATTTACTTGCACTTAAAGAAGAAAGTTAAAGAAAAAATGATAAATTATGTTGTGAAAATTAAGGGACTAGTACACATAATGTAGTTGAAAAGCCGTAGATTAAAGTATATAATTAAGTATTTATGCTTTATGGCACGATTAATAAAATAATTGCAATTTGCACTCAACACAAAATTATATATTTGTTGAATAATTGGACCGGTATGGAAATTTATTAATACTTTAGTAGCCTTGATTAGTTGTAATGACTTGTCAAATCAATAAAAAAACGTGATTGCTTCTCAAGAAATTACTAAGCAATTTTTATATGAGATATATATATGTAATATTTTCGGAGAACCAATATCAAACACGATTATAAATAAGATCAACAGTTGGTTGGACTAAATAAAACAAAATTATATACAAAAAACTAGGAATATGTCAGAGCTTGTATGCTTAGGATGTAAAAACCTACATATCATACTTAATAGAAAACAAAGAAAAACAAGCTTAGAAGCATCATCTTGAAGAACTGTCAACACAAAAAATAAAGAAAGAATAAAACACCTTAACATTTGAAGCATCATTGCCAACAATTTAAAATAAGTAAACTTATCAAAATATGGCTCGGTGTAGCACGATCATGATACAAAAATTTCAGACCTTAATTACCTTTTCCGTTTCTAGCGAACGATGTGTGTTTTCTAGTACTAAATATACATGTCCGGTAGAATAAAAGCTTGCAATGTTTTCTAATCTCATCTACCGAATGAGGACAATATAACATGATATTTAGTGGAATAATACATAGAAACTAATTAATACTCAACCGACATGTATTCTAAAGGTATATATAACAAGTTAAGAAATGATGTCTAAAGTTCATTTGGTGTGATTTTAGACTAATATGATGAGATAACAAATACTTCCAGACTAATCCTCTTTCACGATTTTGATTGTAAGTCACAATAGACTTTCTAGTACTCATTATAACTTCATTATATATTATGCATATTTGGAAATATATTATGAACATTTGTTACTATAATGTTAGTATTAGCATGCTCTATGCAAATTTTTTGGTAGTTACATTCTATCATTGTTAAATATCTGCAATTCTCTATCATATTTATCCAAAACAAAGTCAAGTATAAACAAGAAGACTTTAATTATCTTACCACTGAGAAAATTCCTAATAAGCACAAAAATACTATCTCCATTTGCATAATAGAGGTTCATCCATTTCTCAACTGCCCGTCCGAACGTAGCCATCGGCTTCTTCAATTTGAGAAGAATCATTTGCAGAAAAAGGGAAACAAAAAGAATCCATCGACGCCTCAGCTTGTTTATATTAGGAGTTTTCTCAGGACAGTGCACCGCACTATTTTTGTCAATATCACCAGTGTACAAGAGATCAATGAGACCAAGCACAGTAACTTTATCTGGTTTTAAGATCAAGTAATCTGTAAAGTAGCCATTATGAAAGATGTCCATGGTATTGGTTTTAGGTGAGAATTGAGATTTAGTTTTGTTGTTGATCCATGGGGATTAAGGAAGAGCCTATATATATATCAGGATTAGACAACTCATTACTTAAGAACATGTAATAATTTATTATCAAGAATAATTTGACCCGCTCTTGATTGAATGTTTATTTGAGGGGATGATTGTTGACCTTCAATACTTAAATTTTATAAGGTTATGAAATTTGAACAAATTGGTAATTGGAGCCATGGAGGAAAATGATGGCAACTCTTAATTAATAATGTTGTCATCTTGATTTCTTGTGGCCTTCTCCCATTTATATACGAAGAAACACCAGTTTTGAGAGACTTAAATATTAGTGTTGAGTTTATGTGTGAATTTTACAATTTTAGGTGATATTTGCTTTTGGATGGCTGGACGTTGGAATTTAAATGGAAGGAAAAATAATAATATAATTTTCTCTAAAATTGAAGGATAAGACAATTGTATATAGAATATTTATTGTGCTAGATCTCATTTATATCAATAAGACCGAGTAATGTCGATCATATTTATTTTGGGTTAGTTCTCTTCTTTTACTAATTGCTTTTGTAATTTTTTTGTAAAACTTTTATTTCATCTAATGAACTTGTCAGGCATTAATTGATGATAATCGTCAACTAACATTTGAAAAAAATCTTTCAGCCTAATTTCTTAAGTTAATAATGGATTTATTAATTACGTAATATATTTTGAGTTGTTTATTTTTTTATTTTTTTTTTCTTTCTGAAAGTTAGTGGCTTTAAGTGCTAACTAATAATTTCATTAATAAGAAAAACAAACTTACAATGAGTCAAATGACTCTCTAATACAAAATCTAAATTTTTATTCTCACAAAATTCTCCAAATTACTCTAAATAACTCTAATATTCTAATCTCATTTATATACACTCATAATTACTCTATTACCTCAAACTCTATAGTTATCTACGACCGGATCTACTCTTTTGACTGCCGCCGCACTCCAACGTTTGGATCTACTCACCCGTGCTCCTATCGAGATGACGTAGAGACTCAATACTCCGAGCTCCGATGATACCGCACTCTCGCCTCCAATTGGCTCCGCTAGACTATGGACGTCCCTCTCCTCTCTCATTTTTCTCTCCACTCAAGAAAGTAGAGCCATGAGAGAAGAAATGAGCTATATCGAAAGAGAGATCTAGAAGAGTGAGAGGGACATACTAGAGCGAAAAAGAGAAGTGAGGAGGAAGAATGGTGGTGACGACTGATAGGGTTTTAAAAATCGCCTTTCTTTTTATATTTTGAGTTGTTGATTTTGGTGTTCCACATATTGCTTCATCAGAAGAAATGTTAGTCCTTATTAAAGGCTAATTATACTAAAACAACTAGATAAAACTTCTCTATTAGAGTCTAATTTGGCAAGGAACGAGAATTAGTCAAGCAGTTCGGGTATATTATTTTTTTATTATGAGCTCATGTGTATTTGTGTTCATTGACTAAATAATTAATTTAATAACATCGATAATTTTTTTATCAAAATAATATCGATAATTAATGGTGTAAGAGACATTGTATAGTATTTGTAATTATATTGCACTCAAAACTAAGCAAATAAGAAAAGAAGTTATATCATTTTTTTCAGAGAATATTGTTTAATGTCATAATTCTAAGGTAGTATCGAATAAGAAGTTAATTCATGAGAAAAGAGATGCTCAGGAATTTCTTTTATCTCTTTCTTTTCATAAATAAAAATAAAAATATTAATATTATCCAAGATTTAGCATTTATATGATAAATAGACATGCGTTCATATTATCATATAGTGAATCTTAAAGAACAAGAATATATAACAGAAAGCCTGCTTGTAATGCATGCCTTAATTCCAGATATATCCAATTATTTTATTAAGAAATAAAGATACTGCTGTTTTTTTTTCTTTTATAAAAAGCAGCACAGACAAAAATAATATCTAAACTGCGGGCAGAATAAATTCAAAAGAAGTGTCATTATTTAATCTCTTTTATCAGCAGGGGCCACTGGATTTCCCAGTCTAGTGCAGTTGACATAGTCTTGTGGGCAGTGAGGCGTCAAGCCTGGAACGAGCAATGCGAACAACCTTGCAAACCTCATCAGCCACCCCTCATTGTAATCGGCACCTTTCACGTAACCAATAACAAAACTGCGAATGAACTCAAATGTAGCTATCAAGTGATTTGGTATCAGAGCTAATGGCGAGAAATAGTTCTTGTTTGGTTGCTCCCTCAGTACCTGCATGGAAGATCTCATTAATTATTATAGCAATTTTCTTTGGTATATGTATGCAAGAGAGAGAGAGAGAGATGTGAATTACCATTCCTCTATATAAGCTGTTATAGTAGAAGCAGTCATCGATGTGCTTGAACAAGAGAATTTTATCATCAAAAGGAATTCTTGGTACCATATCATTGCCATACACAAACCTAAAGTATCTCTTCTTTGGCTCATCCAAAAACCCCCGCACGAACTTCCCAAATTCAGCGTCACCAACACGTGGCTGTCCGAATGTATACACCCCTTCTAGCCTCTTCAACAAATCCTCCTCTCCATGCAACGCCAATATACTTGGAAATAGAATAGCCAATGCACCCCCTAAGCTATGACCTGTTATTAAAAACTTAGCATTTTCGTTTCGCTTCAACACCTCTCTTAGCTGCTCTCGTATGGCATAGTAAGCATATAAATGTTCATTGTCGTTCTTTATCTCTTTTGGCCACCCATTTTCCTTTTGTAACCCGAGGGCTTTCATGAAGCCGCCATGGATTTTTCCTTTGCCGGATATCTCGTACCATGAGAAGTCGATATCAGTGGACCACATGACTGCGTTGAATGGTTTGGTACCGCAGAAAGCTATCACTACCAAATTGGCATCTACGGGCTTGTCGCACAACATGAAAGCCTGAGTGGAAGTTTCCTTTTCAAATTCTACAAAAAAAAATTAGAAAATTAATTGGCAACACCATTAACAATAAATTTTTAATGTGTAAATAATAGTTAAAAACTTATAAACCTAGCTTATCCCGAATTTTATCTTATTATATAATAATATTGACAAAGAACAGGACTCAGGAGAAGCTCACCATTCCAACAATTAAAGTACTTCAAGAATTCCATCTGCAAAATGAAGAGAGAATATGCAGAAAGAAATTAGTGAGTTCGATTCTTAAAAATTATTTTAATTTTGTTATAACAAAAGATATTGGATAATCCAAATTAGTTATACAGTAAAAATGCGAACCTTCCACTCATTGGTAACTATGGTCTTGATAGCATTCTCATTTTCATATGCTGCCTTTGCTGCCATAATGGAGAGGTGTGCATGATATTTGCTATTATCAGGCTTTATGTCTGTATCCAAATGAATTCTTCTATCCAACAAACCAATAATAGATCTAAAATCTGACGAGTCCTTGTCTGGGCATGATTTGTTTTCTGCAAAGTATCAATTAATTAATTACTTTTGGTTGAATTATAACATCATATTATATATCGATTATTTCCAACAGAAAAAGACACAAGTTGCATCCAATAAACATATAATTAATCAGAAGCTAATCAAGATGCATGTCGATCCATTGCTAATATATTGTACAATGCTTTCTGTTTTGCAGTACTGCACATGGCTAAGTTAAATTAATTACATGATAATGCATGCTTTGAGTGGTTGATTTGGTACATTAAAACTAATAAATTATGCTTGACAGCTAGCCTAAGCATCGACTGACTTTGAACAATTCATAACTTGGTCAAGACAAAGAGAGGAGAATCATTATTATCATTAATTAGTGTATTTAATTTGTACATTGGGATACTCATATATTCCTCAACCGTACAATGAAACCTTATTCAAAAGTTTAACTTCAAGATAAAACTTTTACTCCAAGTACGTACCTAAACATTAATATTTCGAATTCCTCTTATAAATTAGTGAGATAGACATTTTGAATGTCTTTTGTTTAAAAACATATATATAAGATAATTAACACTTCAACTTTTATTTCTGCATTTATTTTTAAGAAACCTTGTAAAATTAAGAGAGCAACTTAAAATCTTAGAACCAACCTTTACATTAAGACATGCAATTAATGCTCTCAGTATATATATGAAATTTTTTCAAAGTCCGGTAAAAGGATCTCATGGTATAGATATTCAAAGTTATGTTACTTGATCTTCCATTAAATCTCAAAAAATATTGTAAGTCTTACGTATATGCTTGAAAGGAAAAAAATATATATAACTAGCTAGAACAAAATTGTAATTAACCTAAGGGATAGTTTACTAGAGATGAAAGATATATGTGCTTTAGATTTGTACAATTGCAAGTAGTTTAAACTTAAGTATACCTTTGAGAAATTTTTTGAAAATTTTCTTGAAGCTACTTTCATTCATGTAAAAGCAATTCAGCCATTTCTCAAGCGCTGACCCGAACATGGCCATTGGTGTCTCCAAGGCAAGAAGAACCATTTGCACTAAAAGCGACACAACGAGCGCCCATCTACGCCACTTGCTATGGATCTTATCCGTTCCATCAGGGCAATCTACTGCCTTATTGGCACAAACATCGCCCGTATACAAGAGATGGATTAGATCAAACAATGATACCTCCTTTGGTTTCAAGACCAGGAAATTGTTGAAGGTGCCTCCATGACAATGATCCATTTTTCAGAGAGTAGTAGAAAGAAAGGGAGGTAGTGTTAATTTTTTGTATTTCTTTGCTTGGGAGCAAGTAAACTCGGTTATAGCTTATATATAGTAGTAGAAGGCAAGCTATGGTAGACTGTGCCACCAACCGATCATTTAAAATGATCAACATATACAATTATCATTATTGCAATTTTCTACCCACGTGCAATTAGACATCCTCATGCATTTTTTCCGTGTTATATATCTTGTATATGTTACAAAATCATTGTTTTAAAATAGGTACAAAATTATTGTTTTAAGGAGATTCTGGACCATCCGATAAAGTAATTTTGTACATATTTTAAAAAATAGTAAAAAAATTCCAAAAAATATAAAATTTGGTCTTCAAACATATTTTATTATAATGATCATGTTGAACAGTTCGGATCGACTATTCGGACTTTGAAAATGAAGTTAAATAATTGGAAACAAATGGAAGTATGAAATTTTGGATGCATTGGAACACTTCTCCTTGTATATATTACTGTTATTACTTTAAGTTACTAATTAGTAATATAAGAATTATCATTTTTTATTTTATACTCAGGCAATTATTTTGCATGCTTATATTATGGCGGTCCTTTTTATTATAGTTATTTATAAATAGTTCTAAAAAAATTTAACAGTCTAATCAAGCTATTATTTATGTTCCAATGCACCTAAAATTCTATGCTCCCATTTGCATCCAATTATTTATCTCCTTTATCTTCATTTTCAAAGTCCGAATAGTCGATCCGAACCGCTCAACATGATCTTCATAATAAAATATGCCTACAGACTAGATTTTATATATTTTTATTATATTTTAAGATAGATACAAAATCATTGTTTTAAAGAGATTCTGGACCATCCGATAAAGTGATTTTGTACCTATCTTAAAAAATAGTTAAAAAATTCTAAAAAATATAAAATTTGGTCTCCAAGCATATTTTATTATGAAGGTCATGTTGATTAGTTTGGATCGACTGCTTGGACTTTCAAAATAAAGATAAAATATTAGGTGCAAATAAGAGCATAGAATTTTGGATGCATTGGATCCTCCTCTTACTTAATTAATTATTACTGTGACCATACATATATATATATAGATGATCAATTACTCGTTGTTAGTAGACATATCCATTATCATGGTCAAAGCAGTGTGCTTTTGGAAAGAGAAGGAAACCATAAATATGAATCATTGGTTTGTCCGTGTCTTGGAATTTTGGAATTAACTCTTAATTATTTGACTCTACCTACCGAACAAAAATAATGGATGCTTGATTTTACGTGTTTGGCGGTAAACTTTTGGATCAATTGATCAGAGCGCACGCGAAAAATATGATAAACATTCCAATTTGAGGAAAAAAAAAAAGTAATTAAAGTGCCATGTAGTCATCGGCTAGCTTTCCCTCTACAACACCAAAATAATTGAGGCATGCTAAGCGGAATTCGTATCCTCTGCATTAACTCAAAAGGGAATCTTTTGAGTTAATACATTAATTTAGTCAACTTTAGAATACAAGATCCGCACTAATATTAAAGGACCTTGTGTTGAAATCAGACAGTCGGATTGACTCCGTTTAATATCAGACGGCCAAGATTCATTAACTCAAAAGATTCTCTTTTGGGTTAATGCAGAGGATACGTGTTCTACTAAGCGACAAACTCTGCTCATCTGGCCATTCGGATGCTTCGTATAGAGAAGGAAATACGTGACACACCGTGACGTGACGTGACGTGATCAATTTTTTTTTTTCACGTGACGTGACCAAAATGGAGGATGGTCACGTCACACGAATAGTCACATCACACGTAGTCACGCCGTGACCATGCGTGATATGATCACACGTGACGTCATAAATAAATATATTTCTTTGCATTAAGCACTTCTCCCTCCGGCAGCGCTTCCCTTTCTCTGGCTCAAATCATTCGGTTAGCTAAACGAATTGATCGTGACGTGTCATGACGTAAATTAGTCATGTCAATTTTTTATATTTTAATTTAAATTGTTGAAAATTTAGAAAAAAAAATATGAAAAATTCTAAAATAAGTAAATAATGTTGTAAAGATTATTTTTTTATGAAAGGTTGCATCTGATATTACTTTAAAAATTCAAATTACAAACATTCATTAGACTAAACTAAAGAAAATAAAAATCAGTACTACATCAGTACCAGTATCACTGAACTTATACTAAAATAAAAATTTGAATACTCTATACATACAAAAAAAGTTGGATACTCTATGTTTCATACCATGACATGACGTGTATTTTTCACTGAAATGCGGTCATGTCACGCGAATGATCACGTCACGCGACACGTGAGTCACGCCACGTAATCGACACACGTGACGTGACGTGACGTGACGCGACGTTCCGTGACATGACTAGTCACGCCGTGACAAATTTCCTTCTCTAGCTTCGTGTGTATATATATATCCTTTTCTACTTTTACTTACTGCAGTTTTTCTTTTTAACTTAAGCTCATCATCATGAGCTACATTGTATTTTCTTTTTGCTGTTACAACACTTTTGTAACAATCTTTTATCAATGAAATGATATGACTCTTATTTTTCCTCAAATGTATGTATATATCCATATCATACGATAACATTGAATAAGTATGAAATTATCAAAATATTTGTAAAGCACCAGGTGAAAATGCTCGCACCTTTTTCATAAACTGCAACTTTAAGTGAATTGGGCTCGATCACATGTCAGGTTCAGCTTACGCAGAAAATATTTTGATCTTTTTCGTGCATAAACAAATAGTCACAATACTGTCATAATTAAATTTTTCAATAATCATAATTTTTTTTTTGTGGGTGATTAACAAGTAACAACCCACAGATATAATGTCAAATACTCACATTAGATAATGCAAATTCTGAGGATTTATTAAAACGTCAGATGCAATTTTAAACTAACAGTTTGAATCATTCTAGCTTCACAACTAGGACCGAAACAACATTTCTTTCCAGTGGTCGGTTTAGGAATAACCATTTGGAAACATGATGCTTTCCAGTTTGTACCAAGCAGCAATCTCAGATCGGCCGATGATACTGGCAATGGATTATTTTCATGGAAAATACAAAATATCATCGCGGGAGCGAATTGCTTAAAGTCAGATGCCTACACGAATACTATTTTGCATGCACGTACTGTCGATATTTTTTTTGAAATTTGTTGGCAGAAGCTAAGCTACCAATAAAAAAAAAGTAAAATAAGTTGCACTAAGCCAAGTCCCCTTAGCTACTCTGTTTTACACCGTAATTATTTTCATGTACAATATCAGCGTACCCTATAACTCAACCTCTTCGATGATCTGATCTGCTAGTATCATAGCCGGTAGCATCCTTCCCCTGAACACCACTTTATTTTGTTGCTAATGGATGAACCATATGGTAGCACAGTACCGAGTTACCCATCCACTATGGTTATTACTCCCACTTGATATGGAAGCTCGACATGATTGATCCCACATGCATACTGCATCGACTCACCCATTGGAATGCTATGCATAAATATTTAGTAGGTTATTTACTGGTAACCTATGCAAATTGGGTCTGTTCCTAGATGTACAAAATAAACAATATTAATTGCTATAGAATTGCTACTCATATATAATTGATTTGAAAACTGAGCTCTGAATTCAAACATCTCATGCACAAAGTGTTTCAAAAATCTGTCATAACTCATAAGTGACATAGTACATTTCATACAAATGGTACAATGACTGAAAAAAATGCTGACTTACGTAAGATAGTAAATTACGGACCAAAATGGTAGACTCCTTGTGAATTTTCATGGAAGACCAAAATCACATTTAAAAAAAACTCAAATTAACCCTAAAAAAGAGGATTAAAAGTGATTTCGTTCAGAAAATCACTCTTAAAAGAACTACAAAAATGAAACCAAGTTTCATCAAACATTAAAAAATTAGAGCAAACCAATGGTGACGTGAAAGGAGTTGGGGATGGGCCAGACCAGAGTTAGGAGAAGTGGAGCGACAGGCAATAGGGGTGACTGGTGCGACGACGACAGGGAGATCGGGGAAGGGTGATTGGAGAAAGCGACAACGATAGTGCGAGGGAAGAGAGGTGCAAAGGTCGGAGAAGGGTGAGCGCGGAGAGAGGTGATAGGGAGAGGACACGACTAAACCCTAGCAAGGTTTAGGTGGGAAAATAGCATACGAGGGGGAGGTGATCAGCGTTTGGACAAAATTTGCTTTAACAGAGAGGGGAGGAACGTTCCATCTAAGATTTTCTGTTTAATTTGAATTAGCGCTTCATCTCTTTGCACGAAATTGAAAGCAACTGAGTGGTGGAAAATACCGTAGAAAAAAATTGAGATCGCTATGCGTTGCATGCTAGCCAATTCCTTCATATTATATATCATATAGTGCAGCTAGCTAATTCTTTCATATTATATATCATATAGTGCAAATTAGAGTGCATTGTCTTTGCCAATTCCTTCATATTATATATCATATAGTGCTGCTAGCTAATTCCTTCATATTATATATCATATAGTGCAAATTAGAGTACATAATCATATTTTTCAGAAGGGTACTGCTGCTTTTCTTTTCTTTTATAAAAAGCAGCATAGACAGAAAAATAATATTATTTAAACTGTGGGCTGAAAAGAGTAGAAGTGTTATTATTTAATCTCTTTTATCAGCAGGGGCTACTGGATTTCCCAGTCTAGTGCAGTTGACATAGTCCAGCGGGCAGTGAGGCGTCAATCCCGGAACGATCAATGCAAACAACCTTGCAAACCTCATAAGCCAATCCTCATTGTAATCAGGACCTTTCACGAAACCGATAACAAAACTACGAATTAACTCAAATGTAGCTGTCAAGTACTTTGGTATCAGAGCCAATGGCGAGAAATAGTTCTTGTTTGGTTGTTCCCTCATTACCTGCATGGAAGATCACATTAATTATTATAGTCAATTTTCTTTGTTATATATATGCAGCAGATAGAGAGAGAGAGATGTGAATTACCATTCCTCTATATAAGCTGTTATAGTAGCAGCAGTCATCGATGTGCTTGAATAAGAGAGTTTTATCATCAAAAGGAATTCTTGGTACCATATCATTGCCATACACAAACCTAAAGTATCTCTTCTGATCTGGCTCATCCAAAAACCCCCGCACGAACTTTCCGAATTCAGCATCACCGACACGTGGCTGTCCGAATGTATACACCCCTTCTAACCTCTTCAACATATCCTCCTCTCCATGCAATGCCAAAATACTTGGAAATAAAATAGCCAATGCACCCCCTAGACTATGGCCCGTTATCAAAAATTTAGCATTTTTATTTAGCTTCAACACTTCTCTTAGTTGCTCTCGTATGGCATAGTAAGCATATAAATTTTCGTTGTCACGCTTTATCTCTTTTGGCCACCCAGTTTTGTTTTGTAACCCGAGGGCTTTCATGAAGCCGCCATGGATTTTTCCTTTGCCGGAAATCTCGTACCATGAGAAATCAATATCAGTGCACCACATGACTGCGTTGAATGGTTTGGTACCACAGAAAGCTATCACTACCAAATTGGCATCTACGGGCTTGTCACAGAACATGAAAGCCTGAGTCGTAGTTTCTTTTTCAAATTCTACAAAAGAATTAGAAATGTATTAATTAATGTGCAACACCATTAACAATAAAATGTTAATGTATAAATAATAGTTAAAAGCTAATAAACGTATAGCTTATCCCGAATTTTATTGTTCTTATTATATAATAATATTGACTAACATCAGGACTCAGGATAAAAGCTCACCATTCCAACAATTAAAGTACTTCAAGAATTCCATCTGCAAAATAAAGAGAGAATATGCAGAAAGAAATTAGTGAATTTGCTTCTAAAAAAAATTAAAATTTTCTTTTATATTGGATAAATCCAAATTAAGTTACAGTAAAAATGCGAACCTTCCACTTATCAGTAACTATGGTCTTGATAGCATTCTCATTTTCATATGCTGTCTTTGCTGCCATAATGGAAAGGTGTGCATGGTATTTTCTATTATCAGGCTTTATGTCTGTATCCAAATGAATTCTTCTATCCAAGATACCAATAATAGATCTAAAATCTGATGAGTCCTTGTCTGGGCATGATTTGTTTCCTGCGAAGTATAAGTTAATTAATTACTTTGGATGTATATATAGTATATAGCAGTATATTATATATCGATTTTTCAATAGAAAAGGCACAAGTTGTATCCAATAAACATATATAATTAATCAGAAGCTAATCAAAACAGAGAGGTTGATCCATTGTTAATATATTTTAGAATGTTCTCTATTTTGCAGTACTGCACATACTCTAAAGTTAAATTAATTTCATGATAATTCATGCTTTGCGTGGTTGATTTGGTAGATTAAAACTTGTTATATTATGTTTGACAGGTGGCCTAAGCATTGACTTTGAAGGATTCATAACTTTGTCAAGACAGAGAGGAGAATCAATATTGTCATCAATTGGAATATTTTGTACAATGAGATACTCATATATTCCTCAACCGTACAATGGAACCTTACTCAAAATTTAACTACAAGATTAAACTTTTATTTCAAGTCTAAACATTTCGAACTTCTCTTATGAGGGATAAATATTGGCATAAAGATGACTTGAATTAGTGAGACTTTTTGAATGTCTTTTGTTGAAGAACATATCAGATAATTAACACTTCAACTTTTATTTCTGCATTTATTTTATAAAACCTTTTAAAATTATGAGAGCAACTTAAAAATCTTAGGCGAGAACAAACCTTTACTCTAGTGATTAAGTAAGACAATTAATTAATGTTCTCCATGTATTTTGAAAAATCTTCAAAGTCCGATAAGAGGATCTCTTATAGATAATTAAAGTTACGTTAATTGATCTTCATATTAATATCAAAATATTGTAAGTATTAAGTATATGAGAACAAAATTTTAAATAACCTGAGGGATAGGTCTAGAGATGAAAGAAGTGTTTTAGATATCTACCATAATTGCAAGTAGTTTAAACTTCAAGTATATATACCTTTGAGAAAATTTGCAAAAAATTTCTTGAAGCTACTTTCATTCATGTGAGAACAATTCAGCCATTTCTCAAGCGCTGACCCAAACATGGCCAACGGTGTCTCCAAGGAAAGAAGAACCCTTTGCACGAAAAGCGACACGACGAGCGCCCATCTACGCCACTTGCTATGGATCTTATCCGTTCCATCAGGGCAATCTATGGCATTATTGGCCCAAACATCACCCGTATACAGGAGATGGATAAGACCAAACAATGATACTTCCTTTGGTTTCAAGACCAGGAAGTTGTTAAAGGTGCCTCCGTGACAATTATCCATTTTTCAGAGAGATATTAAGCAGAGAGAAGGGATGTTGTGTTAATTCCTTGTATTTCTTTGCTTGGGACTTAATTGGGAGCAAATTAATAAACTGGGTTATAGGCTTATAGCTTATATATACTTATATAGCATCAGAAGGCAAGCTATGGTAGACTTTACCACCAACCCACCATTTCAAATATAGCGGAGCCAATTATATACCATTATTGAATTTGCTACGCACGTGCAATTTGCCATAGTCATGCATTTTTCCGTGCTATATATCTTGCTGTATATGTTACTGTACTATTACTTGAAGTTCCTAATTAGTAATATAAGAATTATCATTTTTATTTCATATTCAGGCTATTATTTTGGATGCTTATGATGGTGGTCCTTCTTATTCTAAAATTTGAATAGTTCTCAAAAAGTTTAACCACGCTAATTAAGTTTTATTTACTTAATTGTAAGTGCGACTATACATATAGAGATGGTCAATTGCACGTTGTTAGTAGACTTACTTATCTATATAAAACGACACCAAAATAATATAGAGACTTTCTGATCAGTCATGGTCAGAGCAGTGTGTTTTTGGAAAAACATGGAAACAATAAAATATGAATTATTCGTTTGTCCGTGTTTTGGAAATTTTGAACTCTTTATTGACCCTTCCTACCTAACCAATATAGATGCTTGATTTTACGTGTTTCGCGATAACCTTTAGGATCCACAGATCGATCAGTGCCCACAGGAAAATTAAATATGATAAACATTCCAACGTGAGAAGAAGTCATTAAAGTGTAATATAATCATGTTTAGTACACGGAAAAGAATAAAGTTCTCACATTGGCTTTCCCTACAACATGAAAGCAATAATTGAGGCATGCTAATCGGATGCTTTTTATATACGCGCTCTATAATTCTAAAATTTATCAGATTAGCTTCAAACAATGAATCTAATTAAATTATTAAAATTGATTTACTTGACGAGTGCTTCATGTATATGTAATTTTATTTATTTAGTACAAAATTAAGTACTAATTAAAAAAAAATAATAAGTAATAAATGCATTAAAATAACTTATAAAACAACAATTTTTTGACAAGTTGACTTATACTAAATTAATTTAATTGATTTGAACTATTTAAATTTGTCATTTGAAGCCAATCCGATAAATTTTGAAGTCACGCTCACCGACTTTTCTTGATGAACATTGTACATACCAACTTTACTCTTAACAATTTTAATACAAGATCTAAGCTTTCTTGACCTAAAGAAACCGTCAAGAATCGCTAATGTTTTTTAATTTTCTTTATACTGTATCCATGAATATTAATGCTTAATCATGCATACATTTTTAATGTGCAAGATAAGTTGATTTTTTTTAGGCACATTAATATTTTCACAAGTGTTCAGACAAGCGCTACGTGATTGCTCTTCAGGCGATAATTAGCAATTCATCTATTTTTGTAAATGTTTGAGCTGCTGTAATGTTTACCAATTCATTTGTCTTTAGTTGTTTTTTTAATTGATCAGGTATACTGCATTATTTTTATAGGAATTATATATGGAGTAAACGAACAAGATGCTCATAAACATTATCTTTGGTCAATTATAGGGAGCTTAATCATTTTATTAATTTTAAATTTTAATTATACATATTGAAATTTAATTAAATTTATATTTAAAGTTATATATAGTTTAACATTTTCATCAAATATAAATGTGTGCATTCAACAATTAGTAATTAAGATTTTACTTTATAGTTACATGGACTAAATTCAAATCTCAACTGTCACATATTATATATATTAAGTTGATCAGTCTCCCAATCTAATTTTTCTAATTCCACCACTTAAACTTTTACAAAAAACGGATGTTCACTATCGTTTAAAATTTCTAATTCTACTGCGTTGGGTTGGCCGCGAGTGGTTTCCTCATTAAACTGGCCATCATTTAATTTCTATAAATAATTTAAGATTAGATCAAAGTTAATATTGTGCAACTCACCTCATGATTTCTATATTTCTTAATAAAAGTTTGTGAAATGATGCGGAGCCAGAGGAATCTACATATTACTAAGAGGTGACCAAGTCATCCATATAAATTTAAAATTAGTAGTTTCATTGGTTTTGATATTTTTATTATTTTCTAAGTACATATGGCTTTTAGTTCCGAAATTTTAATTAATATTAAACAAAATATAAAATTTAACATTATGCACATAAATTCGGAAAAATTCGAAACTCGCCCAATCTAAAGAATAATACTCCGGATTCATGCCTTCTTTTCGTAAATTCCGGATCCAGGGTGCCTCGGTTAACGCAGATCCAGAAAATAATTCTCCGTATTTGTGTTTTTTCATATTTTTAATTAAAATAAAAAAATTATGATTGATTTATTTTTGTATTAAAATATTAAAATATTTTTATATTTCTTTGAAAATAAATATAATACTATATAATTAAATTTATTAGAAAGACCACGATAAATAACCCGAATCAACATTTTTCAGGTTAAATTTTTTATGGCTGGAGAAAAATTAAAATATTTCTTTGTGTTATTGAATTTATTTTTAATGTTTTGAATCTGAGCTATTGATCCCGGTTCAAAAGTCATTTCTAGATAAATACATAAAATAGTGTGGTCCTTCAATTTTTTTAAAACTAAGAATTTTCTCTTACTTTTGTCAGACTTCTTATCAATATTTTTTTAAAATAGATACTATATCTTAGAATTTAAATGTACTAGAAAGACCACAATATTTTTTTTATTTACTTAGAAGTGACTTTTGAAACAGGATCAATAACTCTGATCCAAATTTCTTTTTTCCAATAACACATAAAGAAATATTTTAATTTTTCTTAATTACATCCGTAAAATATCTGGTATGAAGAATGTTGATTCGGGTTACTTGTAGCAATATTTCTAATAAATTAAATTATATAGTATTCAATCTATTTTCAATGAAATATAAAAAATATTTCTAATATTTTAATATAAAAAATAATAAATCTTAATATTTTCTATTTTAATTAAAAAAATAAAATAATTCGGAGAATTATTTTTTGAAAATTCAAATATCTTTCCGGAGAATTATTCTCCGAATTGGATAAATTTCGATTTTTTCTGAATTTGTCTGCAAAATGTTAAGTTTTATATTATTTAATATTAATGAAAATTTCTGTTTTAGTTCTCCTTATGAGATATTATTTCTATTAATTTAAATTTTCTAGTTCTACCATATTCTTGTATTTTTTTTGTAGTAACAGTGTGAAATGATTAGTAATTAATTAACTTCGGATTCAGTACATATATATGTTCCACCTAGTATTTTTTAGACAAGGTCCAAATCGAACCGTGTGTATTAACCAGTCAAAACCAAAAGTATTGCGTGCATATTAAATATCACTGAATTATTAATCAACATAATTTAGGATCTAGATTGAATTGATCTACCTAATCAATTTCTTTATTGCAGTACTGATCACGTCTTTAATTAGAAAACCTTGTCGTGCTTCAAGTTCCATCTTAAGATTTTTTTTTTTTTTTTTGGTTTCCCGATTGTCTTCTGTCAGTGCTTATGCTGGAAACACTAATTTGCTTCGAATTAGATACAATAACACGGTTAGCAATTTCGAAGGGATGTCTCCGATCTGCTTGTACTGGAGATGATCAATACTAGTTCAGAAGAGGTTAGAATCGAGAAGGAAATTTGTCACGGCGTGACTAGTCACATCATAGAACGTCACGTCATGTGTCGATTACGTGATGTGACTCGCGTGTCGCGTGACGTGACCGCATTCAAGAGAAAATTACACGTCACGTCACGTCACGGTTTAAAACATAGAATATCCAACTTTTTTGGTATGTATAGAGTATTCAGGTTTTTTTTTTAGTGTTGGTTCAGTGATACTGATACTCATGTAATGCTGATTTTTATTTTCTCTAATATAGTTTAATGAATGTTTGAATTTGAATTTTTAAAGTAATATCAGATGCCAAACAGTCTTTTCTCAAATTTTTTTTTGAAACATTATTTACTTATTTTAGATTTTTTTCATATTTTTTAGATTTTTTTCTAAATTTTCAACAATTTAAATTAATATATAAAAAAAATTGACGTGACTAATTGACGTCACAATACATATGGTCACGGCATGACAAAATGTGACGTGACTATCTGCCACTATTTTGATCATGTCACGTAAAAAAAAATATTGATTACATCACGTCACGTCACATAACCAAATCACAGCGTGTTTGTTATGTCACGTCACGGCATGTTACGTATGTCCTTCTCTAGATTAGACCGTGTTTCTTTCTTTATATATTCTACTATTTAATTACTTTTCCTTGCTAGCTAGCTTGTTTTATTTGAGTTCTTCTATTCTCTTATATACGACTTTTTATTTTAAATGGAAATCATAACAAACTTATTAACCAAAGCAGCCAATCGAATGAAAAAGCTACAAAAATAGCCTCCACCGGATCCCCAATCCGGTGTAACTTGAGAGGGTCGGATTGGGGATCCGGTGGAGGCTATTTTTGTAGTTTTTTCATTCGATTGGCTGCTTTGGTTAATAAGTTTGTTATGATTTCCATTTAAAAAAGAAAATCCTTATATACTGTACGCTGTCAATTAGCTGATGTACTGTTAATAATATAGCATGTCGTGTTATTGTTTCGAAAAACTTTAAAGTGACGAATTTAAATTATAGAAATTGATATATATACTTCACATATATGTTTCTTTTACATGTAAAATTTATAATTTTTTAATTTATTTGGTATCAAATCAAGCGGCAAAAATAATAATGAAAAATGAATGTATTAAAATTAAATTAGAAATTTTTATTTTTAAGGACTTAACTTTGTACTATATAAGTTTGAAAATTATGTAAACTTTGAATATAAACGTATCACTCGTGATTTGAAACCTATCTGATAGGTTTATGAGGTGATAGGATGCTAGCCAAACTCGAGATATAATATTTTTAAAATTGAGAAACTTAACTTTCATCTTTTATATTAATTACTCTTATGAATTAATTTTCTAAATATTGAATCCAATTTTATTTTGGTTTGTTTGGTTTATTCGATTTGTTCGGTTCAAATCAAAATATATTAATTTTTCTATTTAAGTAATTAATTTGTAATAAACCGAAGTATATTAAGAAATAAACCAGGGTATTAAGAAATAAACCGGATATTAAGATATAAACCGAAGTATTTAAAACAATTGATTAAGAAATAAACCCAGGTATTAAGAAATAAACCGGAGCGGTCCGGACCAAATTCATAATATATAGAAATTCAGTCGGTTTGGTTTTGAAACTTTTCAAACCGAACCGAACTATTTGGTCCAAACTAATTCGATTCTATTCAAAACCAACTAAACTGGACCCAATAAACACCTCTAACCACAACTCTAGAACAAATGCTTTAATATTAGTCAACCTCTCTATGTGTGTGTGTGTGGAGTAGAACTAGGGTGCTCCTAAGTTCACCAAGCTCCTTTGTGAACTCAACTCTAAAACCTATCGGATTGACTTCAAATGACGAACTCAAACCGTTGAAATCCTTCTACCTTACGAGTGATGCGTCTATATGCAATAAATTTAAAATTTGAAATAAAATTTGTACAGAGTCAAGTGGTCAAAAGGCTTCCAAAAATAAATGCATTAAAATTAATTTATAAACCTTCTAATTTTGACCACTTGACTTTACAGTAAATTAATTTGAAACTTTAAAATGACGCATCATTTGTAAGGTAGACGGATTTCAACGGTTTGAATTAGTCATTTGAAATTAATCTGATAGATTTTAGAGTTGAGTTCACAAAGGAGCTTGGTGAACTTTGAAGCACCCTAGTTCTTCTTCTCTCTCTCTCTCTCTCTCTATATATATATATAGCTGGGCTACGGTGCTTCATGGAGTACAACAAGTTTTTACTCCATGGCACTATATTTTCATTTTGAAAATCCAAACAACCGATCCGAACCGCTCAACATGATCTCCATATTGAAATGTGCTTGGAGACCAAATTTTACATTTTTTGGTTTTTCTTTATAATTTATTAAGCCACTTTTAAAATCGTTGATCCGATGGTCCATAAATTTTTACTGTTCATAGTGGATCAGCGATTTTCAAAATGACTTAATAAATAGTAAAAAAAAAATTCCACAAAATGTAAAATTTGGTCTGCAAGCACATTTCAATATGGAGAACATATTGAGCAGTTCGGATCAGCTATTTTAACTTTGGAAATCAAGATATAGCGTGGAGTACAAACGTGTTTATTTCCATCAAGCACCCTAGTCAACCTCTATATATATATAGTAGAACTAGGGTGCCCTTAAGTTCACCAAACCTCTTGTGAACTTGACTCTAAAATATATCGAATTGACTTTAAACGATGAATCCAAACCGTTGAAACCCTTCTACCTAATGAGTGATGCGTCTACATGTGAAAATTTTAAAGTTTCGAATTAATTTAATATAGAGTCAAGTGGTCAAAAGTTTAAGGTTTATAAATTAATTTTAATGCATTCATTTTTTGGACTCATTTGACCACTTGACTCTATATTAAATTAATTCGAAACTTTAAAATTTTCACATGTAGACGCATTAATCATTAGTTAGAATGATTTCAATTATTTGGATTCATCTTTTAAAGTCGATTCGATATATTTTAGAGTCAAGTTCACAAGAGGTTAGGTGAACTTAGGAGCACCCTAGTTCTACTCTATATATATATATATAGAGAGAGAGAGAGAGAGAGAGAGGTTGACTAGGGTGCTTGATGGAAATAAACACGTTTGTACTTCACGCTCATATGAGATGAGCTATGGTGAGCTGCGAATTAAGGATCTTGTTTTATTTCACGTTCATATCTCCGTTTTCAAAGATCAAATAGTCGATCCGAACCGCTCAACAAGATACCCATATTGAAATGTGCTAGCTTGGAGACTAAATTTTAGATTTTTTGGAATTTTTTTACTATTTTTGAAGATAGGTAGAAAACCGCTGTTTTTGAATGGTTTAGAACCATACAAAACAATGATTTTGAAATATTTAAAAAACAATAGTAAAATTTTTTTCCAAAAAAATGTAAAATTTAGTCTCCAAGCACATTTCAATATGAATATCTTGTTAAGTAATTCAGATCGACTATTTGATTTTTGAAAATAGAGATATGAACGTAAAGTAAAATAAGATTTTTACTTCGCAACTCACTATAGCCCCTCTCTGTATATATCCCCTTAACTCGAAGACTTGTTCTAGTATTGACCTGCTTGTATTGGCCTTTAGCACAAGCCCTGATAGACCAGGTATATATTAGTATATCAGCATCTATATATGCACAATGCAAAGATAGCAAAAAAAAACATAACAGTGACAAATTTATCATTTTTTAGAGTATTGTAGCAATTTAATTAAGGTTTTATCATTTTTTAGAGTATTGTAGTAATTTAATTAAGGTTTAACACACTTCATAAAACTACAAAGATGAAACCACAGAAAATTAGACAGATCCATTACGCTATTTTTGCATGTGGCGGGCTCTGCCACTAGAGGAAACAGTGCAAATTAGGCAGCAAATACTGTTTGTGTGAGATGAAAAAAGTAAAAATGACGATGTTATCTATCAGAAACTGAGAAGTCAAAAACACATTTAGGAGAACTTGTTTCTCATACACTTAATTTCCTGTACTTTTTTCAAGTTCACAATTTTTGTATGCAGTCAAACACTGAGTCTGAATGAATGCTCTGTTACCCTACCGTTTGAGTTTGAATCTGGACCAATCACATCCAAACTTATAATATACGGAACCTCTTTAAGATTCGTGTCAATATATAATGAACGGACTGGATACAAACTCAAACGGTGAGGTACCTTAGGATATGAATTATTAAAACACTTGGCCACTTGGATAGTTTTGAAAATTGTCGTATCTAAATATCTGATGCTTCCAATAAAGAAATACAGACTGGTAAATAATTTATTCTTCTCTATTGATAATAACAAAAGGCAAGTATTTGCATTTATGATGCTTTACGAAACCTGAATATAATAATATTTTAAGTTCATAGGATAGTCAATCCACTGTAAAACTATAATTAATTCTTAATTGTATATACACAGTTCCATGTCACTGTCAGGATTGTTTATTTACACGTTGAACACCTCTACAGGCTACTACTGCTCTCATAAACAGGGATAAAATGGTACAGAATAAAAGAGTTCCTTTGAGAAGAAGGATCTGCAAAAGCGCATTAATTTGAAGCTTCCTTTAATTACTGAGCATTATGAAACAATCAGAAATGACAATTATATTCCTTTCAATGTAATTGAAAATCCATAAATACATTATGCATTTCTTGCAAATGCATGATCCCGTAGAATTTATGCTACTATCAACTGCATTAATTATTGGTGGCATTGATGTTTGAATTAAATCTATGTGACGTGGTTAAAAAGATTGTGTTTGAAAACACAATTTTTTTTTATATTAACATGTTAGGATACAATTCAAAAAATACAATACAGAAAAACTGATGTTCCAAAAACTATGCCATGATTAAAGTTTTATATTTGAGCCATTGTTTCAAAAATCAGTATGAATCAGCCCTTGGTACAGCATCCTCCGTGTGGAGAATCGTGAGTCCGAACTATAATTGAGAGTCATTTTTGGATATTAAAAAAAATTACAAAGTTAAACCTCCAAAGTTCTATCTCAAAAAAAAAAAAAAAAAAAAAAAAAAAAAAATATATATATATATATATATATATATATATATATATATATATATATATATATATATATATATATATATATATAAATAGAGTATGGCTAATATGCTTTCGATTGTATTTCGACTGAAATACAACCAATGTATTTTTCAATTTCCAAAGTCCAAAATGTCAATCCAAACCGTTAGATATGTTCTCCATATTGAAATGTGCTTGGAGACCAAATTTTATATTTTTTGGAATTTTTTTACTATTTATTAAGCTACTTTGAAAATCGCTGATCCAACGGTGGCTTAACCAAACAGTGAAACCATTGGATCAGCGATTTTCAAAGTGGCTTAATAAATAGTAAAAAAATTCCAAAAAATATAGAATTTGGTCTCCAAGCAAATTTCAATATGGAGAACACATCTAACAGTTTGAATTGACATTTTGGATTTCGGAAATTGAAAAATACATTGGTTCTATTTCTGCCGAAATACAACCGAAAACATATTAGCCATACTCTCTCTCTCTATATATATATATATATTTACAGAACATTATTGAATTTTGAAAGATGTTGCAGAAGGTTGAGCTTTTTCTATAACAAAAGGCAAGCTTCCAATTCCAGGTAAATCTTGGACCGCTTCTTAAAGGAACGACTTTTATATGTTGGAATTTTTGAAATTCAAGTTGATTAAAAAAGAATTAGTATTTCTAAATGTGTTTTTTTTTAATTATATGTTGCAATTATATTTTTTAAATGTAATGTAGCATGCATAAACAGCAAACAATGCATGTAGATTTAATAGATAGAAAATAACTTATTTAATTTTAATGAACAATATAATGAATGATATTTAGTTATTTACTCATTATTCACTGAATTTGGATGAGATTAAACTTCAGGAGTTATATTTAAATTTTCAATCTGCAAAAAATATGGGTGACATATATAAATTCTTCAAAAGTTCATATATGCTCAATTTTCCTATTAAAATATAAAATAATATGATAATAATAAAAATATTTCATAAAATTTTCAGGAAGGCAATAATACGATTTGAGGTAATTGACAAGCTTGACAGAGCTAATACACTCCAATGAAAATTTACAAAAAAAATTATAATATTGAAAAAGATTTAGATATTTAATTAATATATACGCTTTCTTCATTGAAATGCTTCATCAAAGAATATTTATTTTCTTGCAAGTGCAAATCTACATCATTGATAAGGGATGCTTAACTATCCTTATGATATTAAATTTCTTAATCATGTGTGTTGAAATTTTTAATTATATATATATATATATATATATATATATATATATATATATATATATATATATATATATATATATATATTTTTGAAGTTTTTAATAATTAATCCCCTTTGAAAAATTAAATGTTCACTTGTAGTTTAGCAATTAAAATGTTACTTTATAATTGTAAAGGCTTGAATTCAAATCTGACTGTCACAAAGTATTCATTTTACGCTTCATATTCTCAATCTAATTTTTATAATTTCGCCCCTGTACTTTGATAATTTGAGAAATTAAAACGTGGAGATCCAATGTCTTATCTGCTCTTGGTATTAATTAGCCTCTGAGAGGTTAAATAAAATTTTCCATAAAGAACTTTAAGGACTAACATTTTTATATGTTGAATACGTCGTATTCGATAAGATGGGCAGTGGCGGATTTAGTAAGGCTCAATGGAGTCAGAGTTTATCTTGCGTAATCTGATATCACTACCTTTTTTAAAAATATTTTCATACATAAGAAGTAACGCGTTGCAGTTGTCCTGATTGGACTAAGTCTAATTGAAACTATCTCCAAAATTAACTGGCTAATCATGATCAGGCAAGCTAATTACTTATTCATTTACCCACGTGACAATTTGTGTATTGACTGGCTCAGCAACAGCGAATTGATTAGACTAACATATTAGTGCGATCAAATTAATTAACGCAGGAAGCTACCCATCTATTGGGGATAACATAAATAAAAACAGCAATAAGTGGAGGGGTTTGTAATTAGTGGGAATCTACATCATCATCACCTATTAAATTAAAAATGTGAGAAATGTAAGAATAATTTATATTGGAAGTGTTTGGGGTCCACCTAAAGTGATTTGGTCATTGCGGACAAATCTAAGTCAAGAAATTTGTATTGGCTAATTTCACACACAACTGTAGTCATGGTGACATGAAATTTATTTAAAAAAAAATGAAGGTCAAGTTTTCAAATTTCATATTCTTGATATTAAAAAAATTATTTTATCTGAGTTTTAAATTCATGACTTTCCACATAAAAATTATGCGCTTTTGTCGCTAAACTACATGCTAGTTCTGATGACATAAAATTCATAATCAGTGTGAAATTTGTACATTAGCTACATTTTATTAATAAGTAATCTATTGCTATACATAAGTCCACATTTTTAATGTTTGTATTTACACATTTTTTGAGTTTGTACAGGTTCAATAATTATAAACGAATCGGCCATGAGTGTCCGGACTCGTCTATGAATCTATTTCACTGAAGTATTGTAGGGTGTAGAGTGAGATTTGAATTGTGTATTTTTTAGTTTATTCTTTTTATTAAAAGAGCCAGTATACTATTATATTTTTAGATGTTATTTTTAAAAATTAAAATGTGTCTCTTTATAAAGAAACAGAGCTTGCTCTATTACGTTAATGTTGCTAACTATCTGTTTTAATTTGACACAAATTTTAAAGAGACCTAAATCTTAGACAAGTTCCTATAAAATTTGACTCTTCACAGAGCATGTATAAATTGTAATGATTTTCATGGCATACTTGTCATTTAGCTGCGTTTATCGGATTATGGAATAGAATGTGATATAATCATATATCACATAAAAATGATTATATCACATAAAATGCTATTATGTTGATTATTGGTGCCTCCTACAGTTTGTACTACCGAGCAATGGTCCCAAAAAGGAACCCAAAGGCCTCGCCTACTAGGCTACTAGATAATATCGGCTCATGTCTTAGATTGGGCCCAAAATTACCTGTAGATATCTGAAATAATCACAGGCTCCAGGGATATACGAGTCCGGAATTATTTTTTAATTATTTTTTGTACAGTTTAACACCTTTTTTATATTGTTCATATACAGGTTGGCTAATATACAATTGATCATTGTTTCTGAGTTCCCGTGCAATTAAGTTATTTTTCAATTTTTGAAGTCCAAATGATAGATCTAAATGTTAGATTTAATTTCTATTTTAAAATGTACTTGGAGACCAAATTTTATATATTTTTTTTGAATTTATTTTTGTATTTATTAAGCCACTTTGAAAATCGTTGATTTAACGGTGGTCTAACCAAACAGTAAAAGTAAAAGTCACCGTTGGATTAACAATTTTTAAAATAGCTTAATAAATAGTAAACAAATTTCAAAAAATATAAAATCGTACTTCTTTATTCTCTCTCGCCACTCTAGCTTTTATCTCGCGCTGGAAAGAGCTTTAGAGCAAGGAGGCGGGAGGAGACTGGAGCAAGGAGGTGCAAGGAATCGACGGACTGGAAGCGAGGGGCGCTAGGGGGGCGGGGCACGAAGTAGTCGGCTTTGAGGGACTAGTCTCTCTGCTTTTATTTTTTTGTTTTTAATTTGAGAGAAAAAAATACTAACAGAGAAGACCACGGGAGGATAAGGAGATAGCTAGCTGTTGCATAACCACTAACGAAGGGACTTCCAATAAAAAAAAGTTAACAAAGGGACTATTTATTAATTTTCTGTTTCTATTTTTTGATCCAGCGACTTTCCCTAGCACTAATCTAAAAGCTTATTGGATGGTTAAAAAGCGCATAGCCCAACATTGACACTATATATGCATAGCACCGTAATCCAACTATATATATGTGTGTGTAATATTCGAAAAATTTAATAATTTAAATTATATATATTTTTTAAATTATTTATAAATTCATGAAACTTAGGTTTATTTATAAGAAGTATTTAATAAAGATCTTCAAACAATTTTGGATTTAATTATCAATTAAGAAAATTTAAGGATTTGTTTTACAAAATGTGTAAACTAAAAAAAATAACCAGAGTGGCATTTGAGCCATGCGGCTCTCATACATTCATCTGATCATCTCCACCCTCTAACCGAGCTCCCAAAATCACTTAAATAGACTTAGACTACGTGCATTTCTGAAATTCTTGGAGTTTTAAAACTGATTTGGTAGTTTCTAAACTAGTTTTAGGATGTAGATGAATTTCATATTTAACAATTTTATTCAATAGTTTCTAAATATGAAACTGTTTCAAAACTCTGACATGACAAAATAATCAATTTTTATTCGCTCAATTTTTAATGTTGTTTTAATTAAATGCTAATGTGGTAATTAAGAAACTCCAATTTTAATTTTATAGATGTAGAGATGTAGAAATTCAGAGAGTCTGAAATTTCTAAAATTCTGTTAACAGTTATTTAGAAACTTTTAGAGTTTTCAGGGATACAGATGCTCTTAGTCTCTCTCTTCGGTTCTCGAATGAAAGAAAAGAAGAAAAAAAAAAATAAAGAAAGAAACAGAAACATAATCGGAAAGAAAAAGAAACAGAGAGAAAGACTATAAAAGGAAAATTTGCAATTGGAAAATATGGAATCTCTCGCAACTAGACGTAACTACGAAAGACACGTACGGGAGTTTTCAATGTAGCAGATTGTTTACGGGTCTCATCTTCTTATCCTATGATATTCAGAATTATTGAAATTGTTTGATATTTTATTTTATATGAACTAAATTATTATTCATTTTTCATATTGAACAATTGTTTGTCACATTATTTAAAATGTGTGAATCACGTGCATAATTCAATTAAATTATAATGGATTTGTGGCTACGGTTTTTGACTACGGTTGAAAGTCACAAATAAATTTATGATCATCTGGTATGGTTTGTAATTATCAAAGTGCGTTGACTTTGAACCTATATGCACATATGGTGCGTGCTCAATCACTTGCTAGGCGGTGATTGATCGAATCAGTCAATTGTGGGGCGTTGACTGATTTTGACAGATAATTTAGGTGACTACAAGGAAACATCTGATTGATGTTATATCTAGTTAGTTAATTACAGGACGATTTTGGGTTTATTGCATACAAAATATTATCTAACTATGAACTCGATTTTAACAAATAGTATAAGTCCAAACACTATAGATGAGGGTTTGTTTGAGGGTACTATATGTATATCGGTACTGGCAGGTGTGGATTTAGCGTGGCCACCTATGTGACAAGTTGGTGGATCATCTGTATGTGTTATCAAATCTGACAATCTGAGTTTAAGCCAAAATGTATCTGTTGAACTTCATTTTATGTTATATTAGTTGAGATTCGATTGAATATTGTGATTGAGCATGTGCATTGATATATATATATATATAGAGAGAGAGAGAGAGAATTTTTGTGGATGAAGAATGATGGATCGGCTCAAGGGGTTTCTTTGATCAACTGGCCTTCGGTTTGTCTTCCGAAAAAGTGCGGGAGGTTGGGTATTCCAGATTTAGAGTTGCGAAACATAGCGCTCATACTGCGATGGTGGTGGAGGCTTTATACAGATCCAACCTCACTTTGGGAAATTGTGGCAATAAAAATTAGAGGGAAGAGTACTTATGCCGATGGGCTGCGACTATAGGTAATCAGTGGTTTCTTCTTTTGGAGGCAGTTGATCATAATTCACTTTCTTTTTCAATGGTTAACGAAGTGGAATGTGGGAAATGGAATGAGCATCTCCTTTTGGTTCGACTCCTGGACGGTACAGCCACTGGCTCGGATTGGCAGGGGACAATCGCGCCTACAACAGCCATTAGCATCTCTGAGTGATGCGCAATCTGTCACCTCCCAATTTGCAGTTCACACAGATCAATTGGAGCGGATATGGCTCACTGATGGAGACGACACAATTGTTTGGAAGTGGAACAGCTCCGGACTGCACTCGGCTGACTCAATCTATAAAACTATGGTGGGAGGAGGGAAGATAGGGTGGTCGTTTACGGTGGTTTGGGAATGCAAAGTCCCACCCACTGTCAATTTTTTTGCCACCATGCTATTACGAGATAAACTCCTCTCACATGAAGTCATGGAACGAAGGAGAATGAATTGCGAGCCGAATTGTGTAATGTGTAACAATTGCCCGATCGAATCTTCTTTACATTTGTTTTTCCTCTATCATTTTGCAACTCATGTTTGGTTCTTAGTTTCTTAGGCTTTGGGCTATCGGCTCATGCACCCGGATCTAACAATCCAACAGATATGGACCAAGTCAGAGGGGATGAGGCGTAACAGGCAAAAGAAAACATGGGCAGTTCACTTCATGTCTACGCTCTGGCTCATTTGGAAGCAGAGGAATGAAATTGTTTTTGGCGGACTAAGAAAGGAGGCAAGAACATTAGCGGATCGGGCGATTGAGGATAGCGCGCTATGGTTGAAGCATGGATGATGACTATGTTCCTTTCAGAAGTGTAAAAGGGTTGGTAGCTTTGCTTTTTGCTGTTGTTTGTTTTTTTTTTACCTTTATTTTATTTTATTTATATGTTTGAAGTAGAGGTGAGCATACTGATATATCACTGAGCCGTATTAGCAATTAGGAGATGGAAATGATGTAAGTAGGTGTTTTTTGGTCTTATGGCATGAGTGCCGGGAGATCAATGGTTGTAAAACTTTCATTTATTTAATTAAAAACTTGGTAACCACTACTAAGGATTTTTCAAAAGAGAGAGAGAGAGAGAGAGAGATGGGCTAACTTGGTACCTGCTGCTAAGATTTTCAACAAAAAAAAGATGGGCTAACTTGATTTGGGAAGTAAAGAGGGTATTTTACTTGCCGCTCATATCTCTATTTTAAAAATTCAAATAGTTGATTCGAACCTTCCAATATGTTCTTCATATTGAAATGTGGTTGGAGACCAAATTTTATATTTTTTTCGAAATTATTTACTATTTTTTCATAATTTTTGAAAATCACAACTTTTCATTAAATTAAAATTTTTGTACCCATCTTAATAAATAGTAAACAAATTAAAAAAAATATATAAAATTTGATTTGCAAACACATTTTAATATATCCAACATGTTGAACGGTTTGGATCGACTATTTGAACTTTAAAAATATAGGGTGTAAATTTGTGTCACCAAAAAATGGTGTAAGTTGATCCCTCCTCAAAGTGGGTGTTTGGATCGATTGCTTGGTTAAGCCACCATTGGATCAGCGATTTTCAAAATGACTTAATAAATAGTAAAAATAAAATCTAAAAAATGTAAAATTTGGTCTCCAAACACATTTTAATATAAAGATCACATCTAACAATTTGGATAAACTTTTAATTTGGACTTCGAAAATTGGAAAACAACTTGGGTGCACGGGGCCTAAAAAATAACTGATTTGATATTAGCCTACCTCTCTCTCTCTCTCTCTCTCTCTCTCTCTCTCTCTATATATATATATATATATATATATATATATATATTATGTTAATATCAAGTTGCGATGATTTAATTCTGAATATGGATTGATTGTAAGTTTTTGCACTGAGAGATAATATTATTAATTTCTCGCCCACCCACCCTTTAGGTTCTTTTCAAGTTTATTACACGGATACAGAGAGACGGTTTTAGATTACATCTGACAACATGGGATCCGAATTTGCTGCGATTCTTTACCCATGGACAGTACCCTACAATCCCTGCCTTTTCAAATCCAACTGTTGAATTGTTTCGAGATTCATGCAAAGAAAAATCAAATGTTTTGAGACACGTGCAAAAAAAATTTGGACTATTGCATTTGAAAAAGTAGAAATTTTAGAAGTACTGTTCATCCTTTTAGGATCGCAGCAGATGTGAATCTGATAACATGACAACATCAAACTAGAGTTTTGGGCTGTTGAAAATGAGAGAATGTGAGACACATCACTAAAACATTGTTTGTCGTATTATGTCAAATCAAACTTATAACAAATATTGAGATGTGGATAATATAATGATGTTATTAGTAATGCATATAAAAGATCTACTGTCTTGTGTTTTGTCTTAGTAAATATATACATGCTGTTATATCCGTATTCGGGTGTGACAATATATATCAATATGTTTAAATCATCAAATATTTAAAAATTAACACAATTAAGGAAAAAATACGATCAAAATGAAAAGGAGTAGAATTAAAGATCCCGTGGATAATTATGTTGTTCGGTTTTATGCAGAAGAAAATTCTTACCGTCTATGAGCAAAACGCATTAATGCTTCATAAATTAGAGACGATCAAACAAAGATCATGTTTGCTCCCCGAGAAAGCAGAAGGCACATGTCTAGGGGTGTAAACGGAGCAGATTCAGAGCGGATAATGCTAATACCATATCCACATCCACATTTCAATGAGCGGATATGAATACGGATACGAATAGTAAATGGATGTCAAAATGTAAAACCAAATCCACCTTAAACGGATACGGATACGGAACGGACAATCCACGGATACAGATTCCAATACGGATACAAAACAAATAATTGGCGGATAATTGAGTTATATGAACTTTAAGATATAAATAATAATTAATAAAATTTAAATATGAAAATAAATAAAAAATTAAATATGAAATATGTAATATAGATATATCCAAAATTCAATCAATGATGATGCATGATGGAAACAATAGCCTTGAAATATGTCCTGAAAAGAAAACTTAAGTAGCCTTCAAATTACCTCCATTTCTGCATAGATGAAAATAATATTTCATAGCCAAAATAGTACATAGATAAAGAAAAATGGAGGTGTTCTTCAATATGGAAATGGAGAAGAATATAAATAAGAGGAATAGGTGATGGAACAAAGTTCAAAGGCCTGTAGATGCCAGCTAGCCAAGCTTTAATGCGCTTGTCGCTGCCTGTCCGCACATAGCCAAAGCAGCTTGTCGCTGCTTGTCCGGATTGGTCCTATTTTTTAATCCCACAATAGATGGAGAAAAAGAAAGGAAGCAGTATATAAGCGCTGCCGCTTAGAAATGTAAAAATTCCGTTTTGGGAAATGACCGACTGAAAATCTCATCTGGATAATGTGGATATCCGCTCCGTTTAGCATCCGCGAAAATTATCCAAATCCGTATTCTGATCCATTTATCTACTTCAGTATTTATCCGGATCCGTATCCACGAATAATCCGCTTCGTTTAATTCGGATTCGGATAATAAATGGAAACGGAGCGGATTCGGAGCAGATAATCCGACTCCGTTTTCACCCCTATGACATGTCCCATGTGCGGAGAAAATAGAAAAAAAAAAAAAAAAAAAACTCTGGCTTCTTGGATGATCGAACGGCCCAAAATATATCCTGTTGTCCAGTTAAGATCGGGTGTGGAGTTCTCATTGGGCCGGGGCTGTACTTGCGGGCCCCTTCATGTGCTTCATGTTTCTTTTTAGTTGGAATGTTTGACAAAGATTTTAATGATAAATCGTGCTATATAGTATCTACCGTTAGATTTTAATCTAACGTGAATCTTGGGAAGTTCTTACAGCTTAGAAACAAATTAGAGGAGATGAGATTGCTTCTCTGCCTCGAAAGTTCCCCACTCCCCAGCTCTAATTATCGGATTTTCGTCCGATTTTTTTTTTTTTAATTTTCTATGGTGAGAACTATGCTTTCTTTCCCCACTCGACAACCAACGAATCAACATGATTTATTTTATATATTAAAGATGTATACGTAGTTCAAATCTAACAGCCTAAATTATAACGTGTTTTAAAACCATAATTATAAAAATAATATTAAGTACAAAATAATAATTATACCGGTAGTTGAAGCAAGAGGAGATCTCACACTATGTCGGTTATTAAATTAATATACTATGCACTTTCGAATTTAATCTTTACTACAAAATATTGTAAATTCCATGTTCATCTGTCAGTTATTAAATAATCTTGGATTCTATAATTTCGGGCCCCTAACATGTGCCGCCCAAAAGGGGTCCGTAATACCGGGGGCCTGAACTAATGAACTTGATCGATCAGATGATTCAGATCTGGTGCAATTTTTCCAGGCTTGGTCCGATGCATCGAATTAAACTTATATTATATACTCGAGTTTGGTCCCAGATTTGGTCCACAAATTATTCCAATGGCTGTGTAGCAGAAAGGGATGGTGGCTCCCAAAATTTGATAGCCAATCAAAGCTTCGTTATGTTTTGTAATATATATATATTTTTTTCGGATTTTTTTTTATTTACCACCGAAAAATCGTTTTAAATTAAAAACCACTCATTGTCACTTTCCTACAAAAATACCACCCCTGCACAACCCTTGTGCGCACCCAAAAAACGGGCACGCACAAGGATTTGGTGCACCTGAAGTCCGGGTCCACGGAAGAGTTCGCGCACCGGGTCCGTTCAACAATTTGACGCACCGATCAGATCCGCACAAGGGTTGTGCGCACCCCCCCCTGGAGCTATAAAGCCCCTTGCGCACCCAATTTTACCCCATCCGGTCCGCGCCTCAGCCCCACAGTAAAGGTAATTTTTTAATTTTTTTTATTTTAAATTTGTAGTTTAGTATTTAGATAGTTTAGATAATTTAGATAATTTAGTTTGTAGAATTTAGATAATATAGTTGTAAAATAATTGTAGTTTATTTTAATTTAGATAGATTAGATAGTTTAATTTATTTAGTTTGTAGATTAAGTTTAGATAATATAGTTGTAAAATAATTGTAGTTTAATTTAATTTAGATAGTTTAGATAATTTAATTTATTTAGTTTGTAGATTAAGTTTAGATAATGTAGTTGTAAAATAATTGTAGTTTAATTTAATTTAGATAGTTTAGCTAATTTAATTCATTTAGTTTGTAGATTAGTTTAGATATGTAATTTAGTTGTAAAATAATTCTAGTTTAATTTAATTTAGATAGTTTAGCTAATTTAATTTATTTAGTTTGTAGATTAGTTTAGATATGTAATTTAGTTGTAAAATAATTGTAGTTCTTGCGAATTTAATCGGACGATGACCCATTAATTTAGTTTGTAGATTACTTTATCGATTGTTTTAAGATTTGACCTAAAATGTATACTTTATTTTAGTATGGCGTCAACGAGCGGCACAACACCATTGGATAAGCATAATTGGGATCAAGAGTTGATCTCTACAATATTTCCGCACTTTACGGATGAGAGCATTAGCCCCGTCTGTTGGTTCCCGCGTGAGGGCCACAAGATGAAGCTAGCATATGTAAGTTTACATTTGAGAAATAATTTAAATTAAAAAAAATATTTTTTTTTTGAAAAATATCTCTATTATTTATTTTATTTGCATTTGGAATTTATTTTAGGATCATGACATGACGGAGGTGAGGAATAACCATATGACTCTACGATATGACGTGCGCTATGCACCGATGTTACAGAGGATGGGGTTGTGGCATGTGTCACAGCTCGCCCCTGTTATTGCAGATGCCTCACTTACATCTGCACTGGTCGAGAGGTGGCGGCCGGAGACACACACGTTTCACCTGTCCATTGGAGAGATTACGGTCTCTCTGCAGGATGTGAGTTGTCTTTGGGGCCTGCCCATTACTGGAGATGCTGTGACCGGTGTCGAGTATGGAGACTTTGCGCAACTCGTGACCAATCTGCTGGGTGAGGGATTGATGAAGCGGAGGAGGACAAATAATGGCATGATTGACTCTAAGAACGACATCTGTATAGTCGCCTTGCGGGAGCGTTTCAGGTAATTTTAAATTTAATTTATTGCATGCATGTAACTTTTTAAATCATTTGATTGCGGCATTTACATTGTATATAAGTAATTTTACAGTCAAGAACTAGCCGAACATGCCGATCCCGCTGAGGTAGCTCGGTGGACCCGGGGTTACATTATGGAGATGTTCGCATCTGGATGTTCTCAGATTCATCCGGGGGCACTGTTCCTGCCTCTCTATTACAATTTCTGGTGGACTTGGAGAACCCGCGAAACATGAACTGGGGTGCAGCGGTCTTGGCATGTCTATACCCCGGTTTATGCAATGCGTGTCAGGTATTGAAAATTATTTTTTCTGGTTAGTATTTCAACAATTTGATCTATGTTTTGTATTAAAAAAAGCTGCAACTTGCATTAAAACAGGTGACCAAGAAGAGATTTTACGGTCCGATTGGTCTCCTCCATCATTGGTCACGGACGAGGTTTCCATTCGGCCGTCCATCGCCATTAGCGAAGGATTGGGCTCCAGATTAGGGTTAGCCCGACGGGCAGACATGTCCATCGCCATTAGTGAAGGATTGGGCTCCAGATTGGGGTCAGCCGCTCGCAGTACGACGTGACATGAATGACCGAGATTACGGCTACATTCCATGCGGTGGTCCGGCTACACAGATTGTAAGATTTTATTATCCCTTTATTATTTAAAAATGTTTTTTGTATTAAATTACATTCTGAACTAATTTATTTACAATTTATTTGAAGGTGCTGATGAACATCAAGCAATGCTTGATAAGTGCAAGAATGGCAATCACAAGAGGGTGGAAGAAATTCGGAAAGAGAATGTTGTGCATGGCTGCACCGCCGGTCGTCGTCGCCGGATACAAGCCCCAACTAGACAAGATCCTGATATTATCAGATCTTCCAGCTTATGAGGACCTGCACGACATGCAGAGTGATGACTCTGCACCGCCTGGGAGCACCACCGAGCCAGATATGTCAGATATTCACGCAGCTGCGACAGCTGGTGATGTGGCGGTACGTGTTTAATATAAAAAGTGATGTCGTGTTATCTTCATTGTGAAACCTAATTATGTTGTAATTTCGGGGACGTACACACCGCCCATGGGATGATCCGTCAGGCGGCAAGAAATTTTACGTTTGAGCTGGGATCTCAGTACGGTAACCCCACGCAGTCGCAGGACTTCCCTTCTCAGGATGACCCTTCTTCTCCTGTATTCTTCTCACAGCCCCAGTAGGATCCATCCACACTCGGACCAGACAATAATGTAGCTGATACACCTGAAGACGTCACATTCGGTCCAGGGGCAGATCAGGGCGGACATGCAGAGAGTTTGTTTGGTGAGATACAGGAGGAGACTCCACAGGCGTCACAGCCCTCCCAATCCTACATGCCGATATTTCAGAACACACATGAGGAGATATAGGAGGAGGGACGCGGCAAGAGGAAGACGGTTCCCTACACACCATCCTCCCGTTGATATTTCGATCTTAGTTGTTATTTTGTTATTTTGTGTTGGAACTTTTATTTAGATTTTATGGGTGACTGTTATGCATATTTTGTTTGGGACTGTTACGCATATTTTATGTTGTTATTTCGTGTTTGAGACGTTTTGGTGTTTTGGTGTTACGGCATAGTTCTGGTGTTTTGGTTTGGGTTACGTCTGGGGTTCTGTCTAGTGTTAGCTACAACATATAACTCTAGGAACTTGAAAGGAGTGGTCAAATTCATTATCATTTGGGTATACAACCTCCAGCTATTATCATCTTGTACCGGTAGCTGTTGGAACTAGGTTTGGTTGCCTTGACCAATATTGATTCTTACGGAAATTACTAGTTCATAATAATTCGGATCAATACCAACTTGCTGGTACACTTCTCTAGTTATACCTCTATAATCTAAATCTGGCATGATATTGAACATTTTTGAAGGTTGAGTACTATAATAAGCACCATTTGGTCCGTTTAAAACTTCACCACCAAAATAACAAGCAATTCCAATCATAATTGAACAAACCTATCAATTAATAAATTTAATGTTAATTTTAAAAATAATGTGAAATAAATAATTTAAAAAAAATAAAGAACTAAAATTTACCTCTCTGCTGTCGCTTATGCTCTCTGCTCCTTCACAGTGTTGTGGAATGAACACAATTTCCAGAAACCCCGTTTTGATATTTTTTTTTTGGGTGCGCCAAACAGCTGTGCGAACTCGTGGGTGTGCACAAGTACTGCGCGGATCCGGATCGGGTGCGCACAAGGGTTGTGCAGATCCAGTCTTGTCGGGATTGAGTGTGCACAAGGCTTTGCGGATCCAGTTCGGTCGGGTGTGCACAAGGGTTGTGCTGATCCGTGTTTTCGAGTGCGCACAAGGGTTGTGCGGGGGTGGTATTTTTGTAGAAAAGTGGCAATAAGTGGTTTTTAATTTAAAACGAATTTTCTGAGTGGTAAAAAAAAAATCCGTATTTTTTTGAAGGTTAGGTCAAGTGGCTCAAGTCAGTCAATTCTTTACTATTTGCAGGGCATTTCTAGTCCGGTTTCAAAGTTTTGATATATTCTTTGGAGCTTAAAAAAAATTGGATCCAAAGAATTTTTCAGATCCTATGTGATCAAGTCCACACAACATCCGTGGTGTGCAATGTATATAATAGATCCGGGAAAAAAAATCAGTTCCAAGGAATGAATTTGAAGCTGTTTTACAGTTTCGTCTACCACATTTAAATTCAACCTCTAAGATTTTGATGAGTGTTTTATTTTGAAGTAGAGGGTTGGGGGTGTCAAATTAACTAACACTTTATTGCTTATAATTAAAAAAAAATTTAGTCGGATTTTAAATCTGCGATCTCCCATAAAAAACATTATGTTCTACCACTAGATTATAGGATGTTCTTAGTTTCTATTGACTGTTGTTTTTGTGTATGACAATGGGTGAAATTTGAGTTATTAATAATTTTTTTTGCTTTTAGTTTTTTAAATTCTATTTTTTTTATAATTTATTTAATGTATATGTATTTCTAATACATTATATTTATTTCAAAGTATTATTTTAATTAATCAGAAGTCCCATTTAATAGATTTATGTTATTAGGTTAATCTTGAGTCTTCCAATAAAACTACTTATTCATCCTAATTTATTAAACCGCCTAATTACACTCAATCTCTTCTTTTTTTTCCCATTTCAGAAAACTTTTCGATACCTTGCTGAACTATAATACATCATTCAACAGCCATACATATCCTTACAGGATGCTTGGCCCATTCGTGATACCCTACACCCGACGGACCAACATACTGATCACCAAGTTAATATCCTGACAGGGTCGGATCAAATCCTGTGGAGATTTGAAAAAAAAAAACTGACACATACTCTTCCAAATCATTCTACCAAATCCTGATGGGTGGGGGCAAAGTTACATGGCCTTTCCAATACAATTGGAATGCAAAAGTACCGCCAACAGTGAAAATTTTCACCCCTTTAATTTGCTGCTCCGAGGTAGGACCCTCACTATCACTAGGGAGGTTGCTTCACAGGAGGAATGCTGATAGTGATAGAAAGAAACTGTGTGAGTTGTAATAATTGTCCTTATGAACCAGTTCTCCACCTATTATTTTTATGCCCGTTTGCAAGTTCCGGATTGCTTCTTGATTATCTAAAGGAACCTATAATGAAGATAGCAGAATCAGTTTCACAGATTTGGGAAGGCTCGTGTACGATAGTCAAACAAAGCTCAAGGAAAAATCAGCAAGAAGGAATGGGCTACTAGATTCATATACACAGTTTGGAATATTTGGAAGTGTAGAAATGACATTATTTTTAGAGAGCCAAGAATTGGGGCAGCTGCACTGGCACACAAAATAACACCGGAGATGCATCTCCGGTTAAAAAATTGTTGAATCTCCAAAATGGGGCTTTTTACTGTTTTTTTATTGTGTTTTTTTTTTTTTTTTTTAATTGTCACAGCAGGCTTTTAGGTTAATGTTAGGACTTAGGATAACGCTGTTGAATGAAGAATTGGCTGTAAAAACTTTCCATATTAATAAAACACACATGGCAGCTTCTGCCTTGTTTTAAAAAAAAAAAAATTCCACAATACGGAAAGATAATTTAAAATTCTCACTTGATGCACAGCATGTGGTATTTCAAAATGTGAACTAAAACTTTGATGATTCGATCAACCCATTAATATTCCAACAGATAATATAAACACAACAATAGATTTAGCCGATTGAGCCGATGAAATTGGATGGGTGATGTTGTGTTACATAATGGTCCCGCAACATAATTATACTGATAGTGTTCCAAAATGACTAGGGGGGATGCATGCAGATGGAAAAAGAAAATTTATGTTCTCTTGAAATCTTTTCATGATCTTAATTTATTCTCGACAGCGATGCACATTCTGTAAGCGATCGACGCGCAGCATCAGATCAGATTTAATTTATAGGTGATATTTTTCTGATATATATACATCTTAATAACATTTTTTACAGTGCCCGCTATTTTTAGCACGATAGAGATTTCTCTAATATAATCATACGATTGAATAGAAAAGCAACTCCATTAAATTTAGTCTCTACTTTGTCAATGAACAAATTAGAGAATTACATCTGTAATGTAGAGTTTGGAACCAAGATGTACTGGTACTGGCCAGTACACGAACCTGATCTGTACAATTAATCTTAGATGGAGAAGAAGAACTTGAACGGGGCTGTTAGATGTAACATCAGCTGGTGGGCCCATGAGATCTGCTTAGACTGACACGTGTCCATTGATAGGGGTGATGATTTGGTGGACCCCAATTAGTTTCTTCACAAGTCATTAATGGTCCTAACCACATTTATAAACACATGGTGTCTGCAACTACTGTACAGCTTCAGGATATGTTTTCTTATTCCATTTCTTCTCAATTATTAATTGATGACAGTTTAACTAATTAGGCCTACATGGTTGGGTAAGTTTGAATTTTGACAGCTAGTATTTTTGCAGCCTGCTTGGCTATTCTACAGATACATTATGTGGTCACGCTGTGGTTATATATGACATGATTGATTATATTTAATTATTAATTTCTTGTTTTAAGTTAGTTTACAAAAATAACAACGAAAAATATAAAAAAAAATATAAGAAACTATTACAAAGTAGATAATGTTAAAATTTTTTATCACTAATTAACATATTATGAAAAACAGTAACGTAAATGAACACATAACATTGATACGTGAATCATATTACGGGACAGACACTTAACGTAACATGCTATGTGTGTGACTTACCTGTGACGTGAAAAAACTGATAATAACTTGACTAATTTTCTTCACAATTTTAAGAACTGAAACTAATTGAAAGCTTTTTCTATTTTTAATAATTATAACATAAAATATACCGAGGAGAACAATTTATGACTTGGTACAATCTAACATAAAATACTCCAAACTCCGTACCCGAGAAAGGGCCCACTAGGGTCAGTTTTTTTTTCTAAACAGGAAATGGATCTGAGCATCTTTTATGTATACTATTATTTTTAAATTTACTTCGAAAATTAAAATATATGTTAGATAGACAATGTTAAATTAGTCTTCGGTAATTATACAAAAAAAAATTATAATTTTTATATTGGTTGGATTTAATCCAACAAAAATAGCAAATATATTTAAATCTATTAATAATTATATTTATTTTGATTGCCAAGTCGAGATGAATATTTTGAAAACAACTTAATCCAAGATTTCAAGATGAAAATAAATGTGGATAAAAAACAATATTAGAATCATGCTACAATGAAATTTTTAATGATTAATAAATTGTATAAAGATCAATGTGAAAAGGCGATGAACAAATAATATCAGCCATAAGCTCATCTTACCTAATTTACACTCATTTAATGAATTGCAACCATTATATTAAAAATTACAGATTCGATTGGTACAAAAAAGTATGATAAAATTTGAAATTTTTAGAGAATCTAAATTCTCTTATGAAGTTATGATGGTAGGAATTAATCCTTATCCTCCATCATATTCATGGGATGAATTTTATATTAATTTTCTGTACGTACCTTATTTTGTTAGGACTCAAATGCCTCTATTGTTTTCGTGTCCAATCATGTCTCTCGTTGTTATTTCTGTTTTCAAAGTTCAAACAAACGATCTGAACTGTTAAACATGATGTCATGATCTCCATTCTAAAATGTGCTTGTTGACAAACTTTATATTTTTTTGGAATTCTTTTATTACTTTTTTAGATAAGTAAAAAATTACTGTTTTTTAGGAGATTCAAAAATAGATAACTAACTTTTAGTTAAATAGCTATTTTATATTCAAAATCATAATAGAAGATATTTTATACTAAAAACACTTGTGCAACTTAACTTTTAACTTTACTAAAAAAAATGAGAGATCCTGGACCATCCAAAATTAGTAATTTTGGAGTAGGTCGCATTAGATTTATTTTTAAATCTAATGGGCTTCAAAATCATTCGATCCGTTTTAAGATAGATGCGCACAAAAATTAATTTGAGCTCGTACAAATATTAAAGTAGAGCGCACAGATCTTAAAGTGAATTGGATGGTTCAAGAGGCCATCGAACCTATAGTATAGTAGATTCGATAGGCATATGACTTACTCCGCAGCTTATTTATTTATGCAAAGAAATCTCAATTAATTAATTAGTTCGGTGGTTTGGGATTGAGTCCGCTTCTCTGGATATTTCTACTTCTATTTTTATTTTTATTTAGTTCTTTACGCAAATAAATTTTAATTAGTATTGTATCCGTACATTGCAACGAAAATATACTATAAGAGAACTAAAAAAATCTCACACAAAACAACATTTTATAAAAACAAATTGAGACAAAATGACAAATATTATTTCTAAATGACATATTAATTTACATTTATACGTAAATAACAATCATTAAATGACACATTAAATAATATTTACATGTAAATATCATTCCTTAAATGACATATTTCATTCAATGACATGTTTTTTTTTTTTAATCTTTTTGATATATTTTCATACAATAATCATATACAAAATGACATATTAAGTGACAAATAATAATCCTTAAAAGATATAAAAAAAAATAGAAAAAAATGAAGACATGACCAATCAATTATCAATCAATATAATGTCTTAATTGACATTTAAGAAATAGAAAGAAATCATAACAAATCAGAAGATGATAAAATTTGTATGTAACGAGTAGGTGTCTAAATAAATTTAGACTTCTACACATAGAAAAATATAAAAATGATACTTATAATCAAAAGAAGACAAACTATTTGATTAGAGGGCTGATCATATTCAATCTGAAATATTATCTTTTAATCACAACTATTGGCAGGACATCTACATGTTTAATATAAAAATGAATATAAGAGGTATATATTACGATAATTTGACAAATCAAATAAAATGCAGTGAGATATATCTTGAGCCAACCGAGGATGATAAAAAAAATTACAAGTCCCTATCATGTCTGATCCATGTACTATTGTGTAGTAGATCAAATCGGTTAAGAAATTCACATCCAACCGGAGTAGGACCCAATCTTTATATAAAAAAAAAAAAATTAGATACAATGAAATATGTCATTAAGTACACATCAAGTTATATATCCTGGTTGTCTGACTATAAATAGACATTCACATGTAAAATTTCCTGATCCCTGCACTCAAAAGTAGTTTAATTCTGGTAGATCTCATTAAAAATGGAATACCTACACTTCTCGGACACATACCAAGAAAACCAAATTGACCTCCTAAACACAATTCTACAAATGGAGTCTGGTACAGAACCCGGTCTTTTCAGCTCTCCGACATCCCCGGCGGCCTTATCTTTTAACGACATATCAGCCTCTACCATTCCAACATCTGTCATTTCAACAGAAGAGATGAGAGAAATGGTGTTTAGGATCGCGGCGATGCAGCCGATCAATATAGACCCAGAGGAGGTGAGGCCACAACGGAGGAGAAATGTAAGGATATCAAGCGAGCCACAGAGTGTCGCGGCACGGTTGAGAAGAGAGAGGATCAGTGAAAGAATTAGGATACTACAGAGAATGGTACCGGGAGGGACGAAGATGGACACTGCATCGATGTTAGAAGAGGCGATACAGTACGTGAAGTTTTTGAAACGTCAGGTGCAAGCACTCGAACAGGTGACTGCAGCGACAGCACAGCCGTTTTTCTCTGGCGGCATAGATGTGTAGTAGGATGCTAATTGGGGTGGATGTTTAATGGAGAGGTTATGGTTATTTTTTTATTAGATAATATGTATAATCATGGAATTTTGGTTTTGCCCTGGTTGATGTTTCTGTATAGTAGTATGAGCTACCTATTGATAATAAGATGATCTGGCGCGCTGCTTAATTTTTTTTCTGAAAATGGTTTGTCCTTTTTTAAATAAAATTGTTCCTGACGAAGCGCTGCTCTGCATTTTCATATCAGAACTCTTTCAGCCATCCATAAAATTTCAAATAAAATAAAAAAAAAATAAAAACATGCATGGTTCAAATGGCTACCTGTCTTTAATGTCTCAAATTGTGTCTCATATCTTTATCTTTGTTTTCTAAATTCAAATAGTTAATCTGAACCGCTGAACATGATCACCATATTAAAATGTACCTAGAGATCAAATTTTATTAGATAAGAACAAAATCATTGTTTTTGGATGGTCCATAAAAATAGTAATATTGTACCTATCTAAAAAATAATAAAAACATAAAAAAAATATAAAATTCGGTCTCCAAACAAATTTTAATATGATCAGGTTAAGCAGCTTGGATTGTTTGTTTGAACTTTAAAAACATAAATAAAGATATGACTTATGAGGCACGATTGAAGCAGGAAAGAAATGAGGAATTTGAACCGTGCGTACACTAAAAAATCCACATACTTACATCATGTTATGGGCTCCATAACTGTGCCCATCGGACTCAAACTGAGTTCGATGGGCTCCATAACCGTCCGATCCGCTTTAAGATATGTGCACGCCGCTTTAATATCCGTGCTCATTTGCTTTAATATACGTGTGCACGGATCTTAAAGCAGATCGGACAGTTATGGAGACCATCGGATCCAAATTTGAGTCTGATGGGCATCGGACCCAAACTGCTCTCGTTATGGGACTATTAACTACCAGGCTTATAAATTCTAATTATATGCACTGAACCAAAGATCTGATAACCAGTGCATGGTCCATGCTAGGCAGCAGAATCCTAGGCAGATTGCCTGTTAATAAACCAGTATCAGCTTTGGTTTGTTCCCTTTTTAAATTCTGTATATCCAACAACTTCATGTCCCCTTGTTTCCGAAATTAAGCCTGCTAACGAAATAAATAGGACCTGTTATTCCAATACCAATTCTTCAAACTTTTCCATGTACGAATCTCAACAAAGTAAGTTTTTGTGCACGAATTTCAACGGTTGAGATCGGAATAACAGGTTCCTGTTATTCAAAGCATAACAGAAGATTTATTTCCATGCCAGAAAAGCAAATGATGCTTGAACCTTGGCCGAGAGTAAATAAGATGTGTGACTATTGACTAAAAACTGAAGTCAACGAGTAGTTACAACAAAATCTTATAAAAGGAAGGAACACTTCTAATTTAGGGTTAATTTAAGTTAGTTTTTAGTGACAATTCATACTATGTTAAGTTTTGGATCTCTAACAGAAGTTTGAAAAAGCGCTCCGGCATCACTCCGTCAGTTCAAAGTCGAGTAAAATAATAAGGCTGCAATTTTTTCAACTGCATTTAAGATTAATACGGATCAGTTGCAAACACGTTTTTTTGTACTTGCCTAACTCTGAATTTGAATTTTTTTTTTTAAGATTAATACTAATTGTTTTGTGTGCCTACCCCTAATTTGATGAAGTGCCTATCCCTGACTCAGAAATATCTTTGCTTTGGTTTGCTTTATCCCAATTACTATTCTGATAAAAAATCTGATTTAAAACACATTTGAGATTTGGATGCTGGAGAGGTAAAGAGGAGAAGGGAAAAGTGAAGAAGATGTTTATGACAGTGGGACTCATTAATTTGTTATACATGACATTTAACTTTTCAAACAATTTCAGCCCAATTTTGCACTCAACAAAAGCCCAAACTTGTTTTCTAGACAAAAGTAACACACTCATCACTTCTCTATCATTGGACTGGAGCAAGCAGTGTAATCCTTCTTGATATTTTAACTGTTCCATTCCGGGTTCATTGTTATATATTCCTTTTTATCACCAAACGTTACATGTGATTATTAATTTAACCTTGTTTGCATTTTACTTGCTTCTTAGTTGTTATTTTATTTTACACATATGTAACATTATTTGTTGTGTATATTAGAAATTACAATTTAACTCTATTAATTTTGCAATTTACTTTTATTTTTTGTATGCTTTTATTGTATTATAAAAGTGGGTCATACAAATATAGTATTGTACCCAATAAGTGAATGGGTTTAAATCCGATTAGCTATTGAATCTGATTAGTGTCCTACCCTGACGGAAATTCTGAATCCGCCCCTGGTTGCAAATCTTTGAAGGATGTTGTAATACCAATTGAAAATGATTACTATGCTACTTAAATGAAGGCCTGTTTTATTTAATCCAAATTTCAAACCCAGCCTATTCAATTACTGGTGCGGAATAGATGGACTTAATCTAGTTAAATATATAGCCCATTGGACTAAAGGTCCAAGTACTAGTTGGGTTTGGACCTCATAGGCCCACTGCAATAGACTGGTTTGGGTCAGTAATGGTCTAATCAAAGCGGATACTTAGCTTTATTAAGTAGGCTCAAGTGTTTAAGTTATGTAGAATGATTCCTTAAAAATTTGAGCAAATTTAAAAAGATAATTAAGTAAAAAGAAGCTTAAGCAAGTGGTTTTAAGTTTTACAAAAGAGCAAGTATTTGATAAGATTAAGACTCTTTAATCTTCTAAGAATCTCTAAGGTGGTCTATACTCTAAAGAGGATGTGCTGAATACTACTGAGTGCATTACAATACTATATTGGATAGAATGAAGTTCGAAACGAGTTGTAAAAAATCTGGACCTATTTAAATTATCAAGAGTCACTTTAAAATATGTACAAACTTAAACTTTTGAGAAAAAATGGTCAAATTAAAAGACCCAATAAAAGTTATTAAAATTTTAATTATTTAATTAAAAACTTAACATATTTAAAATAGTTTAAATGTAATAAATGTACTTATTAAATAATATAAAATACATAAACAATTATTTTTTTTTTCAGTTTGAATGAAGTTATCAAATTAATATACCATTAAGCTGAATATACGTTAGAACTATTTTTTTTTTAAAACAATACAAGTGTCATGTTGACACTAGTAAATCATCCCCAAACAACTTGACGGTCTTACCCTTACACTTTTTTAAAAGGTATAATACTTCGCGTACAGTACACCAATTTTAATCGGTACACCTGTATATCTATTGGGGTCAGCTTTTATTTTCAATTTTGTAATCCAATTATTTATTGTTCCTGCTAACATTATTAATTACCTCCTGCGATAAAATGATAGAAAAAGGTTCCATTTTCTGGTTCAAGTCTGACATATAAGGTCACGTTATATGATCAACATATGTGTTCACATATGACATGACGTTGTATGACATAATCAATAACAACCAGACTAATTTTGTTCACTAGTTTCAGTTAAATCTGAAACCTTGTCTTTGTCAGTCTGGTCCACCAAACCACATTTCTGCATGAGGAATCTAGTGGTCCTACAATGGTGGGTCAATGGCCATGTGCCGGGGATCCGTAAGTGTACAAATATCCTCCGATTATCTTAGATCAACAGCGCCGAATACCTTGTACCAGTAGGTATAATACCGGTTCAAATGGAATTTTTTTTTAGAAACCATAAATAAAAAAAGAGGATTATTATACTATTTTTAGTAACACTAAATTACACGATCTATTTTTAAAGTTTAAACAGTCGATCCAAACCATTCAACATATTGGATATATTAAAATGTGCTTGCAGATTAAATTTTACATTTTTTTTTATTTTTTAGTATTTATTAAGATGGGTACAAAAATTCAATGGTCTCATAACAACGATTTTGTAAATACTTAATTAATAGTAATGAAAATTCACAAAAATGTAAAATTTGGTCTCTAAGCACATTTTAATATGGAGGTCATGTTGAACAGTTTGGATCGATTGTTTAGACTTTAAAAACTTTAAAAATGAATGGTGTAATTTTGTGTCACCAAAAAATAGTATAATTGGATCTCTCCTCATAAAAGAAAAGAGATTTTATCAAACCAACTTGATTACTTAAACCATAAATAAATAAAAAAAGATATTTTACCAAACCAACTTAATTACTTTGGTTTTTGCAAAAACTATAAGAACCGAAATTTGTGGAACATCGAGGTTTGATAAAATTTCTTTTTATTTTTTTATTTATGGTTTCTAAAACAAATTCGTTCAAATGCCATGTTTTTATGCCTTAAGATTTGTGCAACACCGTCCAAGATGACCACCCTAGAAAGTTGGATTTCAATAGTTCGTTGTGGGCATTCAATTCAGGACCTATAATATGAACCAGAAGTAGACAAGAAAATGAGTTGGACCGGAAAAAAAAAAAAAAAAAAAGAATTAGGATGAAATTACTTGAATTGAAAAGAAAATGAATTGAAAAAATAAATTTGATCCAAAATTAAACAAACTTATTTACTAGAGATAGATAATAACATAAATATACACGAGCCAGAATTATTTTTCAAAATCTAAGAGTTACCTACTCTTGGGCTTTAGTGGATCCACCTTGTTTGTATTTACAATTAGGAACAGTCTTTTTGCAAAGATAAAAAAATTATAAAACAACAATAATATATAAATCAGTAAGAAACACAACTCTAATACGATCGAGTCTTTTTGAGAGGATTTTTCTTATGAGAGAAAATAACTTTAATACGAGTTGATAGTTGATAAATAAGCTATAATTAGATTGTCTTTTGGCATGTTACAGAATGTTGGACCATATAAATGACGGATCCAACTTCGCTGCTTGTCAAGTAGAAAATCAGAACTCTGTTTTTTCAAATCAAACAGTTGAATCTTTTTCATATATAAATCTCAACACAAATTAATGGAATGATTTGAAAAAGTAAAATCCTGGATCCATAAATGTCAATCTCCCGTTATTAATGTTATCGTTTATGTACCTAAAGTCTCCTATAATGCACGTGCGCTTCTCATTTTCTAAAAGTTGAGAACAATTTCAATGCATTTTATTTATGGCATTTAATTATTCTTGTTGTTCTTATTTACATATGCAAGTAGGGGAGAAACAATATGGATAATATTCGATCCGTATTCGAAAAATTAGATGTGGATATTTGATATTAAATATTCATATAGATAAGAATACTGGTATGATTTTATATTTCAATTATCCGTATCCAAAATAGAAGATATATACTATATATTTTAATATATATTATGAAAAAATTATTTATTCACCATTATAATTAGATAAATATTATGAATTTTAGTATATTTTAAAAAGTTTTAATATTATGTTAATAAATATCCGATTCAATCTGGATCCGTATCTGTATCCACCTAATATCCGTTCCGTATCCGTATCCAAAAAATGAAAAAGAATATGGAGATGGTTTTACCACTATCCACTCCATATTTGCTCCGTTTTCACCCCGATATGCAAGTCATCCAACCTTTAATTTTTTAAAGAAAGATGGAGATCAAGTCTCTGAATTTCATACCTCAGTTATTTACAATAAAATATTTCTTTTATTTGAATTTTGAACTTATGATCTTCTATTCAGATGACATTAGACATAAAGTTAGTTCTCTAATCCAACTATTAATGCATGGAGTGCTGTAGAATTAGTTTAGCATTAATCTGATAGGTTTTAGAGTTAATCACATACAAGTCATCCAACATATTGATGTAGAACTCACCAAGTGTTATATGCAATGTTATAAAATGCGGTTTCTATGCGGTATGCGGAAAGTCACCGCATACCGCATATACAGTATGCGACCGCATATGCGGATTTTTATGCGGACTTATATATACGGATTTTAAAATAATAATTCATATATATATAAACCAGTATGCAGTAATATGCGGTAATATGCGGTACTATGCGGTAATATGCAGTACTATGCGGTAATATGCGGTACTATGCGGTAATATGCGGTACTATGCGGTAATATGCAGTACTATACGGTAATATGCGGTATTATGCGGCCGAATATGCGGTATAAAATATGCGGTCGAATATGCGGTAGTAATATGCGGTAATAATATGCGGCCGAATATGCGGCCGCATATGCGGAACCGCATATATGGACCGTATACATATTTCTATGCGGATTGCAACCGCATACGCATATGCGGCCACATAGACCGCATTTTATTACATTGGTTATATGGAGTATCATAGAACTAACTCTATTTTTTTAAGTAAATATTGAAAGACAAGTCATTAAACTATTGTTTAATATTTTCAAGATTGGCTTTATTTGAGTTCCGCATCTGCAATCTTAATTTTTAATTTCACATGTTTGACATTTTGTTTATTGAATTTCATATTTGCAATCTTTCAAGTATTGTCTTTCACACTTGGAATTAGCATCATTTGAATTCCGTACATACAATTTTTCACACAAAAATCAGTCTTTGTCAAACGACCAAAAAATTAGTTCTTATACTTAAGGATTAGTTTCGACAAAGAAGCCTTTTGTTTTTTTTTCATTCCTGTTCTACCTCCATGTTTTGACATTTTCCAACTCTTCTAGGCTCAGCACATGGCACCCGATTATGATTGCCAATGTGTTTGTAAATAAGAATACATATATATATACAAAAAATTACACTGTTTTCAAATCTGTCGTGTTTTATTCTATTAAAATAAATTACAGTGTTTCAATAATTTGAGCCATTGGGCCTAAATTCTAGCCAGAAATACAAGAATAACTGGACAAATCTAAGACCACATGGGCTCACTACTTCATAAAGCAAATCACAGAACACATATTGTACGTATCAGTTAAAAAATTACAATAAAATTTAAAACTAGCAAACCACTGAACACATATTGTACGTACCAGTTAAAAAAATTAAAAAGTCATACAATAAATTTAAAATCTAGCAAACCACTGAACACATATTGTACGTACCAGTTAAAAAAAATTAAAAAGTTATACAATAGAGATTAGCATGGCTCCTGCGCAAAGATTAGCATGACGCATGCGCAAGAATGACATGCACAAATCGACAAATGATTCAAATTTTTTAAGCCTCTAATAAGTTCTCAAAAAAAAAAGAAAAAAAGAAAGAAAGATAAAAACTATTGCGTAACCTTATGTCCGTGTAGTGGAACTACTACTACTATGTAACCAATGTTCTATGCCTATCAAAGGCTACAGATTATCCATACATGATATAATTCAATTTAGCATTGCACCAACAATTAATAGTTGGCCCTTTAAAGGTTACTGGGGAATCTTGTTAAGCTTGCAGTACTGATAATCCTTATACTTTTTGGCCTTATACTTAGCTGGGTTCTCGTTGCTGACAAATTGTGGCAGTGGCCCGACTACCATGTCTTCTGGTGGCTCACAAAACACCGGCCATGATATGCGTGTCTCATCTTTCGTTACTGTAGTACGATGTAGCACGCCCTTGTAGTTCCCATTGCTTAAAATCTACCAATACAAGTAGTTCATATACTGGAATTAGATCTCTTTCCAAATTATAGAGGAGTTTTTCGACTGAGAAAATATATATAAGTGTATATTGTTTTGAAAATTGGAATCATAAGAACAATTAATATTTTGAAATTCTACCTCGATCTGGTCGCCAATGTGCACGATTATTGCATTTGGAATGTACCTTGCATTGATCCAATGGTCATCTTTAAATACTTGCAGCCCTTGAACTTCATTTGGTACCAGGAGTGTGATTGCCGACATGTCGGTGTGAGCGGGCACGCCGAGAGCTAGGTCGGGACAGGGGCATGGTGGATAGTAGTTGATCTTGAGTAGAAATCTAAGGTTATCTCCACCTGAAGCTTCCTTCAAAACATTCGCATCCAAATGTAGACCTAACGAGAGATACTCTAAAAGCTGATCCACCAATGGAACCATGTATTTGGTATACTCCTCATTCACTTGCCTGGTATATAGTACAAGGGTTAGAACAAAGTTAAGACCCCTCCTTCATGATCTAATAAGGAATGCATATTCTTGTTTTATTCATTTTGACATTAATTTTTTAATATAGATATGCGGCTACCAAAATTTACTTATCAGCTTTTCATGGTTTAGACAAAGTAATAATAAATTGTATTTTTGGTTGCCATTTTCTCTAACATTTTTAAAAGAAGCAAGAAATTTTGTTTTAATGGCACATCCATGCATGCAAGAATTAACTGAAGAGTGATGATTTTAACATAACTATATTTTTTATTAACACAATACTTTCAAAATTTTCAAGTATATAAACAATTTTATCCGTACCTTTATTGTTGTAATTACTTGTCTTATTTAATTATGAAATCAACACTTTCTTTATTTTAATAATTATGATTCACTTTATTTTCAAAATCAAAACATTTTTTCTTTCCTAAAAACAGGACACAGAAATTAGAAGTCATAATTAAAGAAATGAAAAATCAATTTACCAATCAACAAAAAGAAAACTTATAAATTTAATTAGTAAATAATAAATTGTAGATTTATTAATTGAAATGATCAGATTTAAAGATAACATTATCTAAGTATTTAGTTAAATTATAAAATTTACAATTAACAAAATATATTTTCAAAATAATTTTCAATTAATTGAGTGACATAATTAAATTAGGAAGTAATTACATCTACAAAAAATAGAAAATAATCTAAATGACAACTTGGACATATTATTTCAAAATTTGGTTTGGTATTTTTTTTTTCACTGTATAGTATACAATTAGAAGATAACATGAATGAAGGATAACAAATTTAGAAGTTTATTATATTTAAGAAGCTTGCTAATTAAAGAAAAAGAAATAAATGATAGCTTGATTGAGAAATAAATGAGGAATAAAGCTGTCTATTTATGAAAATATTTAAATTTTGTTGTGTTAATAATACTTTTATAGTGTGAATATCAGCACATATTAATTGAATTGGTGGATGGTAACTCATGAGAAAATTAATTGATGGTAAAGAGAAAAGTTTGATATAATTGTAAAATCCAGACATAGTCTTTCAATGATTGATATATATGGACATTTCTAAGAGCAGAAATTCCACATTTTAGAAAAAGAGAAAGACTTAAATAGAATACAAAGGCTCAAAGGAACTATAGTTGACTGAAGTAAACCATCCCCTTTCCATAATTAATTATTACTTTTCTGTACAGGTAAACTAAAATTAAAAATTAATAAAATAGAAAAAATTGGGGTTTTTTCTTAAATAATTCAAGTGCTGTTATTTAGAGCACTGATCTGGACCATCTTTTATTGAATGAGACATCAAAATATTAAAGTTAGCATGCATAGGGATAGGGTTGTATCATTGTATTGAAGTAGCGATGCTAGTATGTCAAGCAGTCTTTGTCCGCTTTAACTACATATTTAATTAATGGCCACATCATAAAATTGCCAAACTATGACAACTTGACAAATAATATGCCTTGCAAGTATCCGTCTCATTTGGAAAAGTATTTTGCAAGGCGCCCGTGTTATTGTTATCAACCAATTTCTATGCTAATGATGGCTACCAAATACGTACAGCCAAATTTTATGTTCACTTTTTCCACATGAAACCGTTTTTTTTTTTATTATTTATTTATTAAAGGGTTCTCTACATATGGAACATGCGTACGTCTCAACATGGAGAGATTACCCGACCAGTACCGTATTCAAAAACACTCGTTTTATTTCGCAAAATACCATATCCCAACTCTCTATATATATATTTAGATAGATAGATAAAGAAGTTGGGCTATTGCTTCAAGCTTATATTTTTGTTTGTCTTCTAAAAAAAAAAATATATTTCTTTGTTTCTGAAATTAAAAATGTCAATTCAGTATGTTCAATATGATCTCCATTAAAAAATGAGCATCGAGACCAAATTTTGCCTTTTTTTAATTTTTACTAATTTTTAAAATTGTTTAAAATTGTTGTTTTTTTTTAGAAATTTATGGATTATAAGAAACAATTATTTTAAAAATTCTAAAAAAATATTAAATATAGTCCAAAAAATGTAAAATTGGTCATCCAACACAATTCTATTTGAATAGACTATTTGAACTTTAAAATTATAAGATATGAGTGTGAAATAAATATTTACTTTATGAAATATAATAGCCCAATACAACACCCGTGATTCATTTTGAGAAAAAATTATCAATTTTGCCCATATTTGATTAATAATTGTACCTGCAAAGGTAATTTGCACCTACATATTACAAAAAAAAGTACCAATTATTTAATATTTTCCTAAAAAAAACAGTATTTAATAATTGTACTTACAAGTTACAAAGCACGCGACTCTAGTCCAATAAGGGAAAAATAGTACCAATTATTAATGATGGTCCTGTAGTTTTATTTTTATCCCAGCTCGTTAATTTTTTTATAAACTATAAACAGAAAAATAATTTTAGAAAACCAGTGTGACTGATTTAGTTTTTATAAAAACTATATATAATGAGTTGCCAACTCGTTATAGAAATTTTTTTTTTCCCCACATTATGAGTTGGCAACTCATTCTTGAATTTTTTTTTTTTTTTTTCAGTTTTTACAAAAAAAAACTGTGCTCAAACTATGTAACCGATGGTGTAATTGTTGTTTTTTAGTCCGGAACGAGTTGGCAACTCATTCTCCAAATTTTTTTAGAATTTGCTTATATATTCGAGTTTTTTTAGTTAGTATTTTAGTATACATAAAAAAAATATATTCAAAGTTACTGGCATACTGAAAGTTGTAGAACTATGGCGAACAAATTCACCGAACTACGTACATATATAATTACCAGCACATTTTGTGTGTATATCGGTATTTTCCATCTGTCAATTCTGTTAAGTTTCAAGTCATAGACGTAACAATTATACATTTCAATATTCTCAAAACTAGTATCTCAATTAATCTTATGAAAACTAATTATGGTAATTTAACCGACACATTCGCTACACCTTGGAAGCATTTGCTACACCTTGTTTTTAATGAAGACATACATACCTCAATTTGTAGAACTATGGCGTTTCTAAGTTCACCAAGCTTATTTGTGAACTCAACTCTAAAATCTATCAAATTAGTTTCAAACGATGAATCCAAACAATTGAAATCCTTTTATCTTATGAGTGATGCATTTATATGTGAAAATTTTAAAGTTTCGAATTAAATTAGTATAAAGTCAAGTTATCAAAATTAGAAGCTTTATAAAGTAAATGTCTATTTTTTTATAAGCAAACTCTAAAAAAAAAAAATGGAGAACCATTAATTGTCAACTCATTCCAGACTAAAAAGCAACAATTACACCATCGGTTACACAGTCTAAGCACAGTTTTTTCTGTAAAAAATTGAAAAAAAAGTCAAGAACGAGTTGCCAACTCGTTTTGCGGAAAAAAAAATTCCAGAACGAGTTGGCAACTCATTTTTTATGATTTTTATAAAAACCGAATCAATCATACTGGTTCTCTAAAATTGATTTTTCTATTTATGGTTTATAAATTCCCAGTTGTGCATGAAGCCACGAACACGTATCCTCTGCATCAACTCAAAAAGAGAATTAAACAGAATTCATTCGACCGTCTGATTTTTTAACAAAGGAGCTTTAGTATTAGTGCAGATCTAGTTTGCACGGATTTTATAACAGATTGGATGATTCAGATGTATTAACTCAGAAAATTCTCTTATGAGTTAATGCAGAGAATGTGAATTTGTTGTGCACTACTATATGATTCTTTTTAAAAGAAAAATAGCATCAAATTTAAATATTTCAACTAAACAAGTATGTTGGATTTGATTTTTATGAAAAACAACTCCACCGATCTTGTGAATCGGTGGAGGCAGAAACTTTTGCTCTCCACAAGTATACTAAAATGCCTCAACCGATTCACACAATCGGTGAAATTGTTTTCCATACACATCAAATCTAGTGTACTTGTTTTGTTAAAATATTTAAATACGATTCTATATATATAAAAAAAAATCACTATAGGGATTAAACGGATTGGCTTGAGTTAGTCTATATCGTGCATGTTTTTTTTTATTATAATTGAGTTATAATATTGTTAATCCGTATTTCATTCAACACAAAATAATAATCAATCAATCGGGAATTTTATTTTAGATGTTCGAATTTTACGAATATTCTCATTAAAATATATTAATTGATGTAAAAGCACAAATATCAATAAAATTAGAACTAAAATTATAAATAAACATACTACACTCTAGCTAGGTTCTAATAATTCAAAAATTAAAATCAGCAAGGTATCATATTAATTTTTTGAAAATATCACTATTAATTTACAAATTAATTTAATCAAGAAATTCATGTACAACAATAAGGTCATGTTATGCTCGACTATTTTTACAAAATCTGCATTCCGAATATTTTTTTTTCTGTACCTAATTAATTATTGTGATACTGAATTTTTGGATCCGATCGGTCGGATTAATCACACACCTAACTATTATGTGTGTGAATTATGTTCGAAATTCTGAATAATGTAGAACTTTAGTTAAATGTTAGTAAATAATTAATATATATATCTAATTAAAATGTTAGATATCATTACTTAACGTCACGTACATCTCCGATAATGATTTTTTTTTTTTTTTTGACAAAAGTAGAATTCCACCTGTTTCATAATGTAATAATGTCCATACAAAAGTATGCATAGTATCAAATATTCACTTATTCTAAACTAATGGAGCAACATCCATCTAATAAGTACATAATTCACAAAAACAAGATAACGAGGTAATGATATATAGCAGAGAGAGATCAAACCTATAGTCGGGTGGATTCTCCGGCCAGAAGGCGTGATTGATCTGCGACTGCGGCCATATGTTATGGAACAGGAAATCAACCCAATTCTTCATGCCTTGCTGTTTGTTCGTCAGCCTTGAACCATACCCTTCGAGTCGCCCCGGTACCATCGCCACCTTTTCTTTTTCTTCTTGCGGCAACTCGAAGAACTTCTTACCAACCCTCTGCAACTCCTGAATCACCACAGGAGGAATCCTGTGATTCGTGACCTGAAAAATACCCCATTCTTGACTTGCTTTAACGATTTCATCAATGATTTGGTCTCGGTTTGTGTTGGCCAGGTCGATCACTGGTATCTCCGGACCTGGCCCGTGGAATGTAGTTACGCCAGGTTGTTCATCGACGGATCGGATGAACTCAGCTGGGATTGTGTTGGCATCCTTGCTCACGGATGCTACGCATTGCACTGTATCCACCCCCATGGTTTTAGACTTTCAAAAAATAAATATTATTTTCTGATGTTGAAGAGAGAATGTGTTTGATAAAAATAGGCTGATTGAGGGGAAGAGAGAGAGGCTAGGCTATATACATAAATACATGTGGCTGTGTGGAGTTCTTCAATTTTCCATATGATCTGCTTTAACATAAAGAGCCTGTTATGTTGTAAATATTAAAAAGTCCTCTTAATTTAGGACATTGCTTAAGTGTAAATGGGATTAAAACGCTTGTCAAAAGATTCATATATGCGGTGTTGTGCTGTAAAAATTTCAAGGGTAAATGTGGTCCTGAGACCTGATATCAGTTATGCAAATAATAATAGAATTTTGCAATTTAGCATGTATTCATATATAATTTCTAAAAAAAGAAAAAGAAAAAAGAGAGAGAGAAACCGAAAATATATAGTTTTCATGGCCGGGTCAAATCATCATCCAAAAATAGACATCATCCATTCATCCTCCAATTTATTCTTTTTAGATGCTACATGATCTTTAAGGATCACTTTTTTACAAATACACTTTTTAGGATTTTATTTTTATTTTTGTGGGTATAAGTTAATTAGACGACGTCAGGCCCATGTGCTGCCGGTATACGTAGTAACCACAAGTCCTTTTATGTCTTTAAAATGGTAATTCCGGGATAAAGATATCAGTTTTGCAAAATGAAGATTGATTCTGGTTGTTTTAAATGTATTCAGGAAGCTTCGATTCTGAGACTCGATGTAGTTAGGGCGGGAATTAATTTACCATATATATTTGAGTATCTAATCTGACCAATTATTTCTTTTTATTTTTCGGAAGGATTTGATATCAATAGGGTTTTTATGCCCGATCATTGATTTGAGTTTGTTGTTAACCGGGTATATTTGCATCCAATTCTTTGATTTGGTTTGGATATAAACCGGATGTTTGTGTCCTATCTTTGGTTTAGTATTTGTCAGATAAATGTATGTGACTGATCTGAATTTGACATGGTTTTATTTTGACATTTGGACATGATATTTGATATGATTAATTTGAGTATGTTTGTCTATGGTATTTGATATTTAACTATACTTTTATCATCGATCCTTGATTATGATATATGATATTTGATTTTAGTTTGATCGTGCTATATATATAATGACGTGGTGCCAGAGCGGCTGGTACCATCATGGCATGACGTTTGAGCAGTATGACTCTGAGTTGATTTTGCATTTTATTTTCATACTTAAACAGATACTGAAATCATATATCAGATACGAGTAATTGTAACGTTTCATATTATAACTTCAATTACATTTCAAATAAGAGTCTGTTTCAGACTCCTAACTAATTCGTGGAAAAACCACTTCACAAAACAGATCACCAACGAAATTGTACAGATTCTTTCTCAAAAAAGAAATTGTAAAGATTCATTAGATCACCATATCAACTACTATGAAGTATCAACTAGAACTCCAGCTCCCATTTTTTACTATGTGACAATTCATAATCTAAATATGTGGATTTTGCACCTAATTTACTACCAACCCTCGGATAAATTTACTATAAATTTACTATTTGTTTCATTCTCATATATATCTTCACTGTATGAATTGAGCACAGTCTTATCGCTCGTTGAAATCATTTTTGATATAGTATTATCGCTTGATAATAAATCTTTTGTGATTTTTTAAAAAATAAGAACTTTCATTAATTCCACATCCATTATTTATAAAATATGTTTTTAATTTGTTAAAATTGAGCCTACAGTTTTATACAGAGACGAGACTCCTCTTCATTTGTGCTAAGCATACATTTCAAATCATTTATGAATTAAAAATTAAATAGCCAGATTTTCTATCCTTATTTACTGCTTGAACTAAATCAAATATTGAGTAACATATTTATTTTAATATGACAAATTCGCACGACAAAATAAACCACAACTGATTTGTTTATGAAGGCCAGCTACAACTTAAGGTTGAGAGAAAACAAGCCTTCATCTTCTTATTTAGTTTCATTAAACAATACCATTAATGCCCATCAAAGGGTTTATTTGAACTATGAAAACATAGTTGACAATTAATTAAAATTATTGAGGAATCTTGTTGAGCTTGCAGTACTCATAGTCCTTGAACTTCTTGGTTTTATACTTGGCCGGATTTTCATCGCTGACAAGTTGAGGCAGCGGCCCGATAACAAGGTCCTCTGGTGGCTCACAAAACACTGGCCATGACATGCGGGTCTGGTCTTTGTTCACCGTGCTCCTGTGCCATACGCTCTTGTACTTACCATTGCTCAATATCTTTCAATAAACATAGTAGTTAAGTAAGAAAATAGTAAACAAATTTGGAGAAATTAACTTTTACTTGTGTAAACAATTATATATGTACCTCAAACTGGTCGCCGATATGCACGATAATCGCATTTGGAATGTACTTGGCATCGACCCAGTGGTTGTCCTGGAGAACCTGTAATCCTTGAACTTCATTGGGCACCAAAAGGGTGAGGGTTGACATGTCAGAGTGTGCTGCAACACCTAAGGCAAGGTCGGGGCGGGGACACGGCGGATAGTAGTTGATTTTGAGAAGAAATTTCTGGTTGTCGCCGCCTGATGCTTCCTTCAAAACATTGCTCTCTAAACCTAGTCCAGTTGAGAGGTGCTCAAAGAGGCGATGCACCAAGGGGACCAGGTACTTGCTGTACTCTTCATGAGCTTTTCTGTTGTAACAGAAAAATGTGTACTTCTATGATTAATTAATTAATCAATTTGCCAAACTGGTGCTCAAATTAAAGTTTTGCATGTGTATATACACGCCAATGGCAATCAACCGTATTTTTCTTTTTGATAAAAAGATGAGGGTCAAGCTCTTAAAATTATTTATCAGTATATATAGCCGTAAAATGAGAGTAAATTTTTTCTAAATAAATATAAATCTACTTTCTTTGTAAATGCAGTGCAATATTTTGGATATGGTTAAATTTAAACCTTGGGATAGAGGTTCATATGAAAAAAAAAAAAAAAAGGTTTTCACTAGATAGTACGTATATATTAAAATCGGGTTGTAATTTTAGGTGTAATCAACATTACATTCTAGATGAAGTAAATTAATTTAAATATAGTTATCGTAAAATTAGATGATGCAAGTGATACAATTAGATGCGATAGTCAAAATGATAGCAATGCCTATCGTAGGAATTATTTTCAACCAAAGAGAAGTCTATATTGTTTGCTGACTAAAATGTCTATTTCTTTTCCTATCGCATGATAGCAATGCCAGACTAAAAAGTCTCATAATAGAGATTCACTGAACTCAAAATTTTCTTCTATCACATCAAGTTCATTTCTTAACTTCCTTATCCAAAAATTTAGGTAATTGTGGGTCTGTTGTTGACATTTTCAGCACAAGAATTAGGAGAAATTAGAAAATTTAGATTGAGAAGACTATTAATTTAAATACATACTTTTAAAAAAAAAGAGGCTAGTGTCCTTTTCATGATACTGAAATATAATAATTACAACTAACAATTCACCAAACCGCAAAATCTTACATCTGCCACTTTTTGCGGTTTTTACCAGTAACTTGAAGAAATCAAAATGAAACATATATAACACATAAAGAAATCAGGTTCTAACAACATCCAACTGCCAAAAATATGCTAAGTTTGCTAATACTTAGCAAACTTAGCATAATGGTAAAGACTTAAATCTAAGTGTTAATAATAATAAATTAGAATTCTAACCACTAGATTACAAGCATACATAGATCCGTCCCAGCAGGATGGCGCTATGTATGCCTGTACATTTTAACACATCTATCAGATCATAGTGGCTTAACATTTTAACACATTAATTTCTTTTCCTTTCCTTTTTTTTTTTCGGTATTCACGAAATACCTTAATTTACAGTCTGTTACAGATTATTGTTTGCATTCTTCCTGTGCGTACTAGGTTGACAAGGTTAAAAATTGACAAAAACTTAAATAACTTCGTCTAGCTAGAAGCCTAGCTATATGATTGTATATTTGACATTATGCATGGAAGTTTAATCTATGACACTGACACTGAAATAGTTTACTTATACTGTTATACATAGATCAAAGGTGTCAAGTCCAATATTAAGGTTAATTTGGAAAAGAAACATATTTCACCTGACATGAGTTCATTTTTGCGTGGCCAAGTGCATGCATGCGCACAATATTGGAAAACTAAGTTATGGTTATATTATATAGCAAAATAAATATCATAAATTTCAAACCTGTACTCTGGCGGGCTCTGTGGCCAGACACTGTAATCAAGAATATGCTGTGGCCAGATGTTGTGATACAGAAAATCAACCCACGTCTTCTTTCCTTCGGGTTCCCGGTGCAGCTTTGTGCCGTAGCCCTCTTTCATCCCGGGTTTCTTCGCAATCTTCTCCTTCTCATCCTGTGGTGCCAGCTCGAAGAACTCTTTTCCGACCCTCTGCATCTCCTTCACCACCTCTTCCGGAATGCCGTGATTTACCAACTGGAAAATGCCCCACTCGGATGACGCTTCAACCATTTCACGCGTAAGCTGGTTCTTGTCTGGATTGGCCAGGTCTATAACGGGTAGCTCTGGTACTGGTCCATTAAAGGTCGTTATGCCGGGTTGCTCGTGCTCTGACCGGATGAACTCTGGCGGTATTATGCCAAGGTTATTGCTCCGAGATGCAATGGCTTGCACCCTTTCTACCTCCATAGTTTCCAAAGAGATATTAAGATATATATTTTTTTTGAAAGTTCAAATTATGAATGAATGTAATACTTTTCTTAAACGATGGGATGCATGGAGAGGCATGGGATATATTGTACTATATATAGAGATGAATGAAATTATAATATTGGTTGGTTTGTTATGTGGCTGGAAAGTACCCACAGGTCATACCAGGCATGCAACTGTAATTCCAAATTTTGTTTGCGCAGGAGTCTTGACATCAAAATCAATGGAAAAGATCAAAACATGTTGTATAACTTTAAAATCATACCTTCCTCGTATAAGTCCGCCGCCTCAGTTCAAATTGTCATTAATATTCCTAGTACAGCCGTTTGAATAAATAGAGGCGTCGTTTACTAGCTAAATCAAAACTGATAGTAAGCATGCACTGTTATATCTGGGACTCGCCAACCCGAAATTTTTATTAATAAGAATATAAATAAAAAAATATCGGTTTTGGGGAAGGTTTTGCACAGAATTTGAAAAGTGGGAAAAACGAGATTGTTTATAACGTCCTCTGGACGTGATTGTTTACAACGGTCTAATTAGCGAAATTAGATTATTGCTAATTAACACGTTTAAAAAAATAAAAAAGTCTAACCGTTATGGACGATAACGGCCAGCTCCAGTGGCTTTTTTGGCCCATACCATCATAAAACTGAACTGAACTGAACTTTAAAAAAAACTGTAGCTGGTCTTTATATATCGTCCATAACGGCTATACTTTTTTTTTCTGGAGTTAATTAGCGCTAATCATATTTCACTAATTAGGCTGTTGTAGTCCATAACGTTCAGAGAACGTGATAAACAATCACGTTTTTTCCACTTTTCAAATTTTATGCAAAACATTTCCCAAAGGGGGGCTGCTATTTTGAGGGCAGAAATTAAGCTATTGAGAGCACAGATAATTTTTTTTCTTCAATGTACCAGATTTGCCCTTTTTAAAACTTTCTTATTCTTTGCTTCTAATTAATTCCTGCTATAATTAGAAAAGTTAATAACCGGTTCTAAGTTGAAAGAAATAACTATCCCATTGAAAACAAAAAATTTATTCTTAATTTGTTATTTCAATATCCTATGTTGCCTTTCTTTCTTGATCTAATCTTCTTATGTTTTAGTTATTGTTTCTCTTTCTAAGCAAGAACTAAAATGAATTAAAATAGACAGAAATTATGTGATTTTCAAGTATTTTTAAATTCTTCCCACAAACACGTTCAATGGCTCCGACGAATGAATTAAATTTGTAAAATGTATTTTTTTTAATGTATCCCTAAAAATGAGTTTATGGTATTTATAAAATGACGAATTAATCTCTAGAAATGAGTTTACTGTCTTTTATAAATACTAGTATCGTGTCCGTGCGTTGCAACGGAGACATATTATAAGATTGAATAGAATACGAAGAGACTTTTTTATTTGACATTCATACAAAATTAAGAAAAAAAATATAAATAAAAATAAATAACACAAATGAAAAAAATGGAGAGACAAATAAATAATAATAAAAGAAACAACAAACGGAAAAAAACTGATCAAATATAACATGAATTTTTTTTGTGAAGTATTATTGTCAGTGTGATCCTCTTTGATGTAGTCCAATATTTCTGAAAATGAACAAACAAAATATGAAAAATAAATTATAATTGGTAAAAAAACATACTATAAAATTAGAAATGTTAAATTAATATGGTTTATACCTTATTTCTCGCTTAAGACCTCCTTGTAAAAATTATTTTTTGTGTACACTTCTGGGACATCAATGGTGTGCTCTTGACCAAGGGCTTTCAATAAAAATAATATGGTGTACGTTCTCTTGTCAGTCTCATTTATCTTGTTTTTCACAGCAAACTGATTATAAGTGCAACGGCTTTTCCTACACATGCCTCAAGTGTGACAGTTAGATGAAGCAAGATTAACACCAAATTAAAATTTATTTCAATCAGGACACAACAAATGCGAAATATTTCATATAAGAAAAATGTAATATCATAAGAATTGTGAAAAAATCTACAAAAGGAGGTATTCTTTATTTGATTATAGCCTTATATTCTCTATTTTTCTTAACTTTCTAAATTTCAGCTCGACCATAAAATAAAAATACAATATATACAAAACAAAAAATGTAAGGAATGATATATTTGTTATTAAAATTAATAAAAACTAAGAAGATATTGAACATGTTTTTTTTATCATGGCAATCTGGTTGGTTACAAATTGTATCCTTTTTCTTCTATTTCATTTATAAAAAAATCTCATGAATTCCAATAGTTAAAAACAAAACAAAACAGTGCCATAGATTTAGCTACTAATAAAATAATGGTACCAGTCAACACTATTTTTTTTTTTTGCAAAGTATAACGGCACCAGTTTAAAATTTCAAAATATAAAACCAGTCTAACTTTTCAAAATATAAGGGTACCAGTTTTGCTTTTACTCCAGTAAAAGTTCTAAAATATAATATATATCATTTTAACAAAAATATCAAACTTAAACACAAATTCTCGTACCACTACACTATCATTTTCACAAAATTATCAAATCTAACACCAATATTTCAAAAATAATATGCTACTAACCTTACAGTTTAGACTTGTACAATCCTAGATATCAAACCAAAATTGGAGTATTTTAACTGACAAAATGGGAAATACACAGTAAAGGTAAGATCTAAAATCATTCCTATCTGCCAAGAAAGCTTTACCGAATCATAAATGGAAGTAAATTCTTGCTAACCATAAAAATATATAAGTAAAAATCCAAGGCTTCAAATTGAAAAGTGAATTTATTCTACCTTCCCTTTGTCAGCGATATCTACCTAATCATATCTCTTGCTTTCCTCAAGGACCTTCTCTGCGACAGCCTTCGTCTTTCTTGCACCATCAGCGGGGCCCTACCTGCAGCTTTTTCTTCTTATTCATTGTAGTCTTCTCCATACACTGCACTCGAATACTTCTATATATAGCCTTCACAACTCCAAGCCTTAATTCAAGTAATTTTGTCATCAATCAATTAATAAGTTTATAAATCAATTAAGTTAAGAAGGAAACCAACAAGGAGGAACATAGAAGGAAATTAAAAGCAGATTTGGATTTCTTTGTGGATTGCAGATCAGAGAAAAAAAGTACATATTGTGTGCGTTATGTGTAGCCTGATGAGCATAAATTATGTGTACTTTTGCCTAAGTTAACTTCACTAATTTCTATGCATTTAGGTTAATTTAGTTTAGTTTAGTTTAATTTAGTTTATAATTATATCAAGAATCAAGTTACTGCCCAAGTCTATTTTAAATTTCAGGAAATTGAGCAAATTATAGATCTTCTCGCAAGCTTTCCGAAAAGTGGTAAAACACTAAAAACAGAGTTACGGATAATGAGTTATGCCCATTTGAAGTTTGGTTCACACACACGGACCATACAGACTCCACACGGACCGTACAGAAAGCAGACAGAGTACCAAAGAACGAATATAGAAATTCCAGCTTTCGACATCTTTTCGTATTTTGGCCATATCTTGGTCATACGAACTCCGTTTTAGGCAAATAAAAGCTTGCTGGAAAGAGGACAACGAGATCTACAATTTTAGGAAGGTTATAAATCATAATTTGTAATGTGCAAGTCGCAGGAACCTTTTTAGAAAAGAATCAGCAGAAATTTATTGTCATATCTCATGAGATCTTGATTGATTCACCTTCCATCCGTGGTTGCTTGCTCCCCAAGTCACAAAATAGCTATAAATGAGAGGAAGGCAGCAGCAAGAAGGGAAATCTTCCCTTTGGGGGGGGCATCTCCACTTTGGGGAGGCCATCTCTAGGATACCACCATTATTCTCCACTTTGTTTCAAGGGCTTGGAAAGAAGAGGCTTAGCTTGGAGCTTGTTTTCTTAGAGTTTTATCATTTCTTTCTTCTTTCTATTTGTTTTATTTTCTCTTTGACCATGTTAGTTTAAATTCTTTTGTTTCTAGGGTTAAGATGTAGTTTCATGCTTGGTTTTACTTGTATGCTACTTGAATTTGTATTGAATGCTTAGTTTTCATCTTGTTGTGTAGTATTTTAATTGCTTGGTTTTTGCTTGCTTGAATTTGATTAGTCATCCCGTTAGATGAATGCGCACGTCTAATTGTTAGGAGCCAAGTCTATGATATTCAATCCAACTGAACTAAGTATATGAGGTAGGTCTTCGGATCAAGGAGTACTGAAAGGTAAACTTTCCTCGAGGCAAAAGTCCTTGGATACCTTTAGTAAACCAACAAGTGACTTAGATAACTTAGTCCAAAATTACGAAAGTTGAGGGTTAACGCATCTAAGAGGGGAGTAGTTGAGTCTGGTAAATCGGGTTCTAAACCAAAATTGCGACAGCTGAGGTAAGGAACTTAGATCTGGTCGATAGAAACCCTAGACAAAAGCACCAACACAGAAACAGTAGCTGCAGTATTCACTCGGGGGCTTATACGGACCGTACAGGATTCTCTACGGGCCGTATACCCTGGGGCCAGACAGATACGAAGTCTGAAACCCTGGAAACCCTTTTTTTATTCTTTCTAAAACCAAAACCAAAAATCTTTATTGTTTTAAATACAACAAATCACCTTTTTTTTCAACTTCTAGAATTATAGTAAATTTAAGTAGAGTCCGGTCTTTTATTACCGTCCCTGTGGATACGATACCCGACTATACCAACGGTAGGACTGTGCATTTGCAGTCTCAACCAGAGGTAGACTCGAGTTTAAAAGGTACAGCTTGCTGTACTGAAACTTAGGAGTGCACTTCTGTGTGCGAACATGGCCGTACGTATAATGGATATGCTTTTAACTAAATTTAGACTTCTACACATAAAACAAAATGTATTTAATCAAAAGCAGACAGATTATGTAATTGAAGGATTGATATTAAATCCAAAAATTCATCTTGCAATCTCAGCCGTTGGCGGATCAGGACAACAACGTGCATTATATAAGAATGGAGATATAAAGATAATATTGAAGAATAATATGATGTGTTGAATGCAAATCCATGCATCTTTCTATTTTAATTCAAGCCTAATATGTAAAATTATATCATTATTTTTTTAGTAAAGTAAAATTGTATCATTATATTGATGTTGGTTTTTGAATTTTTTTTTTTATAAAAATGATTTAATTGATGCTAATTGTTTCTTTGTGTAGATAAATTTAATACGTAATTATAACTGTACATAATTAATCATGACCAAAAGAATAAATAAAAAAGGAGAAAAAAATCTTAATGCATATCACAGAGAAAATAAGACATCATGTCAAATATATTTTCAAATAACAATAAACTTTATATTTCCAAACACGTACATACAAGTTACAACCATTGTATTAAATATTTCCTTATATGCTGCACTGCTTGCTTATAAGTAAATTACCTACTTATTTATTTTTGTAATTATTGCAGCATTTAATTAGAAGCAAAAAAATATGGAAGGTTTAACAAGGGTAAAAATGGTATTTAGAAGAAAGACATCTCTTTGCTCTCAATAACTCAAATTATGCGCTTAAAATAGCAACCCCTTCCCAAAGCTGAAAATTTTTTATTGATTTTTTTTATTAATAAAAATTTCGGCTCTACCACTCCAGTACCAGACCGGATTGTTTTTACTTTGCATTATTGAATATTTATATATATAACTTGTTTGGAAGAAATGATCCCTAACAGAGCAGTTTCGGTTTCACACAGCGCACAAAATATAGAATCAAAATATGGTTTCTGCGCTGTATAAAGCTAAAAGTGTTCTGTTCAAATCTTTACCTCCAATAAACCTAGCTAGATTTCTGTTTTTTTGTGTAGATAACCTCTCCAGCTCGGTTCTGTAGTACTTGAGATTACAATCAGACGGATCATAGAGAATCATATTTATTTCACTTAATTTATATATTATGGTTAGAGGCGAAATAGGAAATTAAATTGAGATTGGGGGATTAGATGAATAAATTTCATATAAATTTTTATTTTAGGAGGAATACTAATAGTGATAATTTTTGCAAAAATTAAAAAAATTTATGAATTAAAATGAAAAATTTCAATTCATAGGACTTAAATACTTTTTCCAACACACTTCACCCTTAATTAATTATGGCATTTTGGATTGGCCGAGGTTTCAAATCATCTAACTTGAAATTACTTTCTGATCTTGAATTATTAACTTAACTAATTCGTTAAGTTAATAGCACATGGAAAATCCACTAATAGAAGAGAAAATTTATTTAAAAAATCAATTAAAAAAATTGCACAAGTTCTACAAAGAACTTTACTTTATTATTAATTTTGTTTTCTTATTTTTCATTCAACGACATATAAAAAAAAATCGCATAAGAAATTGGAGAAATGATTTCCACGGTGTCATAAAAAATTTGTTAACATATGTCGTATTTGTTTTAACAGGTGTCGCATTTTTTGCAGTAGCGATTCGTGTCCATACTCGAAATATCAATATATGAGAAAGACAATTAAAATATCTATTTAACGGAGTTTGTTTCTATTTTTAGTGAGAATCTTACATATTAAAAATTCCTCAATGATAAACAAAAATCTTTTTGTTTTATTATTTTTGTAAGGATATCTTACATAATGATGCCTGATCAGGGATCAGGAGAGTTAAATAAAGCTTGATTTTAATTCTTCTTGAATATTTTATGATGTCCGGGTTTCGGTTGGATTCGAGTCAGTTGATTATTAAAACTTATCATTATTTTTGAAATATATCCATTCGTCCATTTTGGGTCGGATTCGGATTGTTTCGAGTCATGTTGATTAGTTTAATTTTTGTAAAATAATAGTAAATTGAGTCAGACTTAATTAAAATCAGGTCGGAATAATTTTTCTAATTGAGGATAATTTTACCACATCTCTATTTCACGTCACCAAACTCTGTATTAAATTTTGAAACGGTCTCTCCATTTGGTCAATAAAAGAAATATTGAACAACTAGAAAATGACATTCAACTTCATAAGTCCGTCCATCATTGTCATTTTGATCTGAGGAGGGTTAGGTAGGGTAAGTAATTGCTGAATTCAAGGTTTATGACATTAGTTCATTAATTATTAATTTTAATATAAGGGTTTAGATAGAACTTATCTAGACTATTTAGTCTAGTGACAAATAGAGCTGTAAATCAGCTGGCTCGGGCTGAACTGGGCCTTAGCGCAGTTCGTTAATTCTAGACCGAGCGAGCTGTACATAGGACTTCCAAGCTAAAATCTCAGTTCAAACAAATGACGAGCCAGCCCGAGTTAGCTCGCGAGCTGACAAGCTGGCTCAGTGGGTCTGGGTGGACCTTGTTGAAAGAAGAAAATAAATTTTACAAATCTTTTTGGACCGAGTTGAACCGAGCTTGACAGTATAAAATGCACACAAATTCATACAAATTCACAAATTGATGCCTAGCCGAACTTGCTCGCCGAGTTGACGAGCAAGCTAGGCTTCAGCTCAAACTCATTAATTCTGGACCGAACTAATAGCGAACTGGCTTGTTAACAGCTCAGTTCAATAACGAACGAGTTGTTAGCGAGCGAGCCAGATGCGAGTTACGATCGAGTCACAAGCTACGAACTTTTTAGTCACCCTTGGTGACAAAGACACATGCCTCATATGTAGAAAGTCATGAGTTTGAAACTCATAAAATGAAGAAATTCTCTATATTAATACATAGGTATATTAATACATAAGAGTTTGAAATGCATTGGAGGCCTGACTTACAAACCATATTTCGGAAAAAAAACAAAGGATTTAGGAATTTTGATAAGAATTTGTAGTAGTACAAAAAAAGAGACGCATGAACTAGGAGAACTGGAAGTCAAGTTCCACTATTTTCGATAGGCTGCATGTTGTCATTTTATCATGTCATTATTGTCGCGGCATGCGTACAGTAACATTTTATGTTTGATATTATTTTTATTTTAATATCGGATCGACAAGTTAGAGAACGACATTTATCACGTGATTAGTCACGTCACGTCATGTCACGTCAGATTACGTGACGTGATTCGTGTGACGTGACTACATTCGAGCGAAAATTGCACGTCATGTCACGTCACGGTATAAAACATAGAATATCTAACTTTTTTGGTATGTATTGAGTATTCAGATTTTTCTTTTAGTATAGGTTCAGTGATACTGGTACTCATGTAGTACTGATTTTTATTTTCTCTAGTTTAAACTAATGAAGTTTTGTAATTTTAATTTTTAAAGTAATATCAGATGCCCAACAGTTTTTTCTAAAACAAAATAATATCTGCAACATTATTTACTTATTTTAGAAATTTTTATATTTTTTTTCTACATGTTCAATAATTTAAATTAAAATATAAAAAAATTAATGTAACTAATTTATGTCACGTCACGTGTGATCACGTCATGTATGGTCACGGCGTGACTACGCGTGACCTGACCATCCGCCACCATTTTGATCACGTCACGTCACGTGAAAAAAAAAATTGATCACATAACGTGACCAAATCACGGCGTGTCACGTATTTCCTTCTCTAGTCGACAACATTATTACTATCAATAACCTTCAAAAAAAAAAAACATTATTACTATCAACACAATCGGATATATATTCAGAATGTATATATTTCTGTACACGAGATCTAAATTTCTAATAAAAAAAACTTGGAAAAACATCTATAAATTGTAGTTAAATTTTCTCTTAAATTAATTACTGAGGTGATAACATGTTACAGTAGCTTAAGATATTTCTTCTTAACAAGCACAAAGTTTCCAAAAAAAATGAATAAAGATTTATTAGAGAACTTTGGAATTATAATTCATTGTCATCTATTAAAAGCTATGTTGCATGAATACGGGTACGGGTATCGTATCGGATACGATACGGATACGGCGATACGGAAATTTTAAAAAATTCCGGATACGCCTATTAAATATATTATTTTTTATTATATTATTAATTTAACACTTATTAAATATAAAAAAAAATCTTAAATCAATAACCCATTTATATATTAAATATTATACAAACTCGCTTCTAACAAGAAATCAGGTGTTATGTAGTGGGATGGGCGAACGTTGTTAGTCAATAGGTTGCTGGCTCAATTCGCACAAGAAGCATAAATTTGATTTTTGGGTCTTTCACCATCAAGACCTTTCTTTGAGGAAAAAAAAAAACAAAACAATTGTAGGTAGGATTTCGACAAAAAGGAAGATATTTTGCTGATTAACATGGGTCCGCCCCTGGAGACGATAGACAGAAGGAAGATATAATTACTCAAAAAAAATGTAATGACCTAATTATTACAAATCAAAACTGATTCATTGTTAGATATAAAAAAAATATAAGAATAATTTTTGCCGTACCCATCAAAAACTTCTAAGTATTTAGTTGCTAGAGCAAAGTTTAAAAATTGGTTATTTTCCTAAAACATCACACAATTTTTCTTATTTTAATCTAATTTTAAACATTTTATTTCATTGATTAGAATAACTAAGTTTTTAAAGTTTTAATCTTTTTTTTTTCTTTTACAGAAATAACCCATTTTTTCCATCAATACAAATCCAGTAACTTGATTTGCACATTAGCATATTCAACATTAATTGATTAGAATGCAAGAGTATATTGATCATAATAGGACGACAAGAATACGTTCATTTGAAAAGAAGGGTGATTTAGTCATTTCACCTTAAATTAAAAGATTAATAACAAAAGTTTAAAATTAGATTAAAGAAAGCGGCGGGGGGGGGGTTGGTGAGGAAATAAGCAACTTTTATGTTGTGATGGGAAAATTGAATACTACATACTTTGATGGAAATGACGACAATTATTGTAATTTAAAATGTAAAAATAAGAATTTTAAATATTTTGCTGAGGAAAAAGACAACTTAAAATATTTCAATGGGTTTACCAACAATTCTCCTAAAAAATAAGTCTTCTGCTCCTGTCCATTGTTAGAAAAATTTCAGCCTCTCAAGTCAGCAAATTGAATTACTTACAAGCAAAAAATTCTTAAATGCCGTATCTTGCTATCTTATATATATAACGGCAGCTTGAAAAGGCGTATATGGACAATTGAAAATGAAGATACCGCATAGTCGTTACTGGTGAAGGCAGCATTTAAAGATTGATCACTATTCATTTTCCAAAATAGCTATATTATTTATGAAAATTTATTTTGGAGGAAGTTCTTTATATATATAAACTGGAAAATATTTTTAAATTGGATTGATGTAAGGTAAGAATATTTATTTTCTTCCATCCTCCATGTATCAGTTGTATCCATTAGGTTTGCCTTTCAAACTTTAATTCTGAGAAGAGAAATATCAATTGAAGAAAAAAAAAATACAAGGAAAATTTTTGCATCCATAATTTTCTTTACTAAGCCATACGTAAATTCATTGCGTATCACTTGATTCAAATGATCCCAATCATTGTTTCTCTAATATTTAAGGTAAAAAAATTAGTTGAGAATTATGCTATAATGAATTTCCCTAATGAACTGGTTTGATTATTAGTTTGGAAGCCTAATCTCAAAACTATTAGATCACAAAGCCGAATTGTAAAAATTTATGTAAATTAAAAGCCTGATTCTCAAACTTATTTCAAGTCACAAGCATAATCCCAAAATTTATTCCATCCAAGGCCTACAATAAAAAAAAAACTCCTTTCTTCGGCCCACCAATTGTAGGCCCATTTTATTTTCTATTTTTCTTTCTTTGCCCCGGCGGAGCTCTCTTAATCAATTTGTGGCGGCCCGATAGCTATGAAACCAAATTTGATCAGATGTCCAAGTAGTTTGATTTGTGTTAATATTCGTGCGCATCAGACCAAATTCGGTCACCTTAGACTTTTTTTATTGCAGGTCTATCCAGTGTTTTAAAATTCGGTCTATTCGGCCGAATATTCCTATTCGGTTGCAATCCGAATAAAAAATCTATATTCGGTCCGAATATGAAGTTTAAAGCATTTTATTGATTTAGAATATATTAATAGTAATAAAATACTGATTTAAAGTATATTAAAAATAATTTATACCACATATTATCGGTTTAGAGTACATTAACAGTGATCCATACCATATATTACCGTATGCTTGTTTATATATACGAATTCTCATTTAAAATCCGCATATATAAATCCGAATAAAAATCCGTATATGCGGCCGCATACCGTATATGCGGTATTCGGTGGCCTTCCGCATACTGAATGAGAACCGAATTTCAAAACACTGGGTCTATCAAACCGCCGAATAGTTTGTTTTTCTTTTGTTTTTCTGCACTCTGGGCCGAACCAGCATACACCCTCTACTTTAAGATTCTTGCGCACGGATATTGAAGCAAATGTGCACGGATGTTAAGACAACGAGCACAGATCTTAAGACAAATCGGACGGTTATGGAGCCCATCGAACTCATTTTGAGTCCGATGGACATCAGACCTACACTGATCTCATACTTTTGATATAAATATTCCCATCGGGATAACCATGACTAAACTGAATTCTATTCTATATCATGTTTTTGGTTTCTAAACCGTTAGCCTTGGTTTTTAAGAGCTTTAAACTGATGAGTTTCAAACACTATTTTCTATTAAATATAAAGAATGAAGAAATGTCATATTATTACAAAAATTCTTGATTTCGCGCTTCACTTCCCCGCCTTCTCTGATGTCCTGACTCTTCCTTACGCTGACAAATAGGAAAGGGTGATAATCCAATTATGGAGCAAAAAAAAAAAAAATTATTTATGCCAGTTTCTAACAGAAAAAGCGAGGTTTCTTTAGGGGGGTAATCTGAACAGAAAATAATAAACTAATTCTATGGAAGGGGTAGAAAGAAAACAAAGTTCAATTGAAGTTTTTGGAAACAGAGGTGTTAGCTTTGATAAGAAGTTCAGAATCTTTTTTTTTTGTTTGCTGAAATACTATTTATTGTAATTTACAAAAGTTCAATAGATATGATTTTGAACTGTTTATTTTTGTCGTACAAGCCTGCTAAATGAGTCGGGCCAACTCATGGGCTTTGAGTTGAGCTCTTAAATGAGTCAAAATGAGCTGAGTTTAATTTGAGCTCAGTCCAAACTCGGCCCGAACTCGGAAATAATTTACCCTAACTTTACCGAGTCGATCCGATCTGAGCCGAGTTACCCATTGAGTTGAATCTCGCACCATCTCCTTCGTTCCCAACTCCCAAGCGGCTCCCTCCTCTCCTCTGATGAATTTGCTCACGCCGCGTCCCTCCTCTGGAACAAATCTGCTCTTGCGCCTCTCCTGGCCTCTTCTCCTCCTCCTCCTTGCCTCCCTCTTCTCCTCCTTCTCCTCCTCACTATCTCTCTTCAAATCGTCATTTCAACAGGTAACTCTCTAGCTCCGTTTTTTATGTCTCAGTTTTAACAACAGATAAAAACTCGGATCTTCTGAGCTTAATTAGAAATTTCTACTTGATTTTGAATGAAACCCATTAAGGTTATACCATAAACTGGTAGGATTTCTAAAAAAATTGGTGAAATTATGACTGATGAGATAAATTCTTAGATTTCCCAATAAGGTATCCTTTTTAAGCACCTTTTTTCATAATTTTCATGAATACTAAGTTTGTTCAGTGTTCTTTATCAATTGCAAAACAAAGTGCAAAACATAAAATTTGGTACCAGTGCTTCTGTCAAATCTTGGTATACCAGTTGTATCAGGAGTTTGATACAAGTAGCTTGATTTTATGGCTTTGATTTTGTACAACAGTTGGGTGCAATCCCAATTACAGAATCATCCTGATGAACTGTGGGAAGATGGTGTTAGGGACTATTTATCTCATGCTTCACACATAATGGTAATCCTTTTTTATACTGAAACTTACACCTCTCTCAATTAACTTTTACTGATTTTGTTGTAATATTTTATTATGTCCTTTGAACTTTGTCTTATCAGGAGAAATTCAAGGACGTGGTTGATTGGTTCAAGGCAAATTCTGAGAAATCTAAAGTAGTTGCAAAGTCGGGTCTCTTCGGCAAAAAGAAGCTTCTTTTCTGACCACCAGCCCACAAAGTTCAGCAACACCTTTTTCTGTTTTTCAGAAGCCGCCTTCTACCAGTAAGTTTTTTGTAAGATTTTGTGCCTGGTTTCCATTGAGAAGCTAATAACTAGTCTATTTAAATCATTTGTTTCATATGTATTTTTTTTATTAAAAGTGTCAGTGCATCCAACATCTTTTAAATACTATTATCTATTCCCAATTTAACCAAAAAAATTTTTGACACCATTACTGCATAAGAAAAATTGAAAAAACAAATTTAATTACAATTATGTATGGGTTGATTGGACCCTTGGCAGTGGGTTTGTATAATAGACTTGAAATTATTTATGAAAAAATTTCACATGTCAAATGTGATTCAATCTGCCTCCAGCTCTAGTGCCACTGGTCACTTGTACCGCCTCAAAATCACTTTCTCCATCATCCAACACAGTCCAGTGGCAAGTTCTGTAAGGGTATCAAAACCAAGTGTTCAATTGCTCTGCATATTATATAGAAATTGACCATACAGTTCTGTTGTGGATTTCATAAAAGAATAATTTAACTTAGCAACAGAAATAGACCAAAGTGTTCAAATATTGTGTATTTCATATAACTAGCTATGATCATTAAAAAATTCAAAATCAATGGTACTTGATCAAATGTGGCATCCTAATGGTAGAATCCCTAATTACTCAAAACTTTTGTCCTTACTCTTAATGTATTGTTGGATGGCAGAATCTGTCAAGAAAATACAAACTCCTGATTTCTCAGTTAGAAAATGAATGCAACTCCTAAATTAATTTTAATTATAAGTTAACTTATTATAGATATGGAGATGTACTTGCTGATATGTAATTGTTTGTCACTAAACAGGTGATGAGAAGACTATACGACAAGACAAGACTTGCAAGATTTGTTTCAGCGAGAAGTGTTAAGAATATTTTTTTATTTTGAATTTATAATGGTTTGATTAGGGAGGAATGTTTTTTTTTTTTTTTGTATTTTGAATTTATAATGGTTTGATTAGGGCAGATTTGAGCAATTTGAATTTATAATGGTTTGATTATGACAGTTTGATTTTGAATTATAGTGAATTTTCTACTATTTGTACATACGTGTATCATGTTGAATTATCATGTTAAAATTAGAAAATAATAAAAAATAATAAAGACAATAAAGACAGCACCCAATCAAAGCTAATAAAATAAAAAAATAGAATTTTAGTAAATAAAAATAGATATTATGCTGTGATATTCTTTATTAATAAAAAAAATAGATTTTCTGCTATTTTTTTGTAAATAAAAATAGATCACATGTTGAATTATCACTGAATTTTCTTTAAATATTATGTTTATTCCTTCTGTGCAGATAACGGAAGTTTGTTCTTCCAATTTGTTTTGAAGAGTCAACAAAGACAGCGCCCAATCAAAGTTTTACTAATATTAAATAGTAGCCCAATCAAATACAGCGCCTCCATTCTTTTTCCGAGCTCGAGCTGAGCTATGGGCCGAGTTGAGTTCAATCCGAGCTGAAAGCTCAAGCTCGTTAATCCGAGCTGGACTTTTTTTCTTCAAATTTGAGCTGGACCAAATTGGACTTATTTTCTTATGTGACTGAGCTGGACCGAGCTTTGAACCGAGTTTAGCTCATTAGCACCCCTACTTACAAGTCATTTTATAAGAAATAATTTCATTTTTCTTAAAATACAGCTATGTCCTTTTTTTTTCATTCATGTCTAAAACTTTAAATAATAGTTATTTGTGTAAAATATTTAATGCGTTCTGATTTCATTTCAATTTATGTGATTTAAATGTACTAAAACTAGGGTGAAAACAGAGCCGGATTATCCGGTTATCCGCACGTATTAAATGGAGCGAATAATTGCCAGATTCGGATCCAGATAATTTGTTAATGGGGAACAGAACAACCGGAGTTGGATTCAAATAATTGCTAAACAGATCGGATATCCGGATTATCAGGATCGGACCCGCTTCAAAATTGACAGTTCGCCTCGCGACTTACACAACTCATTTCCAACTCTGAACTTCAATTTGTCTGACCTGTAGATATATGGGCTTTTAACTTCGATTATATATTAGTTGTGGGACTAATCAAAGACACATGTCTGGTACTATTCCTTCATGCTGCTCTATGTGACCATGTGCGCTAAAGTCGCGGACGCAAAAAAAACTGATCCTGACCATGCAAAAAAACTCAGATTCCAATAGTGTGTGTGTGTATTAAAGTTGAGTGACAACCGGGAATTTTACTCTATTGGAATGATAAGATTTATTAACAATGTCATTGTTTTTTTATTTATGGTTAGGTAATTGACGGCAACTAATTTCGAAATTTAAAAACAATCTATTAAGTCTCCAAGTTTATGTCACCGAGGCTACGGTCAAATGTTAGTATTATAATCTTCTATATTGAAGATTTAGGAACTAAATTTTAACACTAATCCAATCCTGCTTTAGTTTGACGGGGTGTGCTTTTGAAGCAGTGTTCGAGTGTGTTTGAACGCTTGTTTGTACTAACAAAACAAAACAAACAAACAAACAAAAAAAAAAGTCTCCAAGGTTAATTAAGCTTAGTAATATTTTTTTATTTTATTTTAACCTATAATACAACATCAAGCACATTTATATTAGGCATTTTGTTTGACAGCTTTCTAGTTCTCTTAATTATTAGCCACTTTATCTAGTTACTTGTAGTTATAATATTTGACCTGGCATATCATGAAATTAATACCTACTTTGTCTGCTTTCATGGTCAACATAAGGTGTATTATTTAAACTTATTGGGTATGTGTATAGGTATGTCTAAATTTTTTTTTTCGTTAGCTAAACAAATATAGGTACGGGTAAAGGCTATTTCGTATTCATTAGGCAACGGATAATTATATAAAATAAATTACATATAGATATATAAATATTATATTCAATTTTATGTTTCTCATATTATTGTATCCACGTTAATCCATGAGAAAATGTATGTATTTTGTTGTAAGATGAATATTATATTAAACATGTTATTTTTTTAATTTGAATGTTTTATTTTTTAATTAATGAATTGAATTTTGAATTTGTTAGAAGAGAAATTTGTATTTTTTTTTTGTTTTTTTTTTCTTTATAACAAAATTATTAGTTAGAGTTGATTGCATATTTGTATTTTGATTTTTATATTAGTAATTGTGATTGCATATGTATGAAAGGATGAGTTTTGATAGTATATTTGTAAACATAATAAAACAATTATATTAGTATTATTCGTTATTCACCCGCTACCGTTTCGTTACTCACTAATTTTAACAGGTATGGGTAGGGTAGGATAAGACAGATTCTTAACGGGTATGGGTAGAGTATGGATAAGGTCAACTCTTAGTGAGTATGAGTGTGAAAATATTTTTATTCTATCCGTATCGTATCCATTGACACCCCTACAATTCGCTAGCTTATGTAATTATCAACCTATATATAGTTGATATATATATCATACAGAAGAAAAGGATCTATTTACCTACGGAAGCTAGTTATGCCGATCTCTTTTTTATTTGGAGCAATAAAAAAATCATAATATTATATACTCTTACAAAATGCTTAAAAAATTAATTATAATATATTTCAGAACTGCGAACTTATTGCAATGATATAAACTATGTTTGATCTCCGTAACATAGATTAAATTCTCACAAAAAATATGTAGAGATGTTGGAGTACGTCTAGCAGACTCTTTAATAAAAAAAGTAAATCTATGTGGACTTACGCATAGCATAGCATTATTTATTATTTTTTGTCATGTTATTAAAAAGGAATTTTTTTTTTTTGTGGTTTATAAGATGGACACATCTTCATTTATAGAAATATCTATTTTACGGGGAGCAAAAAAAAAAAAATGCTTTGCAAACCTTTAATTTAATTAAATTTTAATTCATTGAACTATTTATCTCCCTGTCGAATGAGAGATGGACGAATCATGGCGACAATTAATTATCTTCCCTGTCGAATGAGAGACTTTGTTAGCATAATAGAATCTCATTCTACCTTGACATGTGATTTCCAGCTATACAAAATCATCAAAATCTTTCTATGATTTAATTTATACAGATCCATTAAATTTAAATTTAAATTTAATTAGGAGGTCAATTAATGGTGGAATATTCCCCCTCAAAGGTGAAAGCTGTTTGCTATAAGTTGCTCCTATACTAGGATAAAAAAATATTTTTTGTTATCCAACTTGTAATTGTAGGAAGAGGATTCAAATGGACCATGATTTTGTGCTCTAATGTGCTCCACATCTTTTATTTTTGTTTTCAAAGTTTAAACAATGATTCAAACTACTCAATATGATATTCATAATAAAATATTCATGGAGACCAAATTTTTTATTTTTTAGATTTTTTTTTACTATTGTTTTTCATAAGTACAATATCACTTTATCGGACGGTCCGAGTAATTTTGTACCTATCTAAAAAATAGTAAAAAAAAATCTAAAAAATATAAAATTTGGCCTCTAAGCATAATTTTATTATGAAGATCATGTTGAGCGGTTCAGATTGACTGTTCAGACTTAGTAAACAGGGATAAAAGATGTGAAGCATATTGGAGCACAAAAATCATGATACATTTGAATTCTCAAGAGTATGTTCTAAATTACTAAAAAAAAATCTTAAATTCAAAATATGACGGACAAAATAGTGGAAATATATAAAAAAAAAAAGTAGTATTCACTACAAACTGTGGTAACTAAATTCCGGTGATATTTCTTTTTTAGATTGTCGCATGCTAGTTTAAAAAAAAATGAGGTTATTGTAAAATTGTACTTAATATTAAAAATAATTATAATATTTGTTTCATACTAAGTTTTTGTCCAATAAAAATTCTGGTTCCGCCTTTGCTGTGGAGTCAGAAGATAATGGAGCTTTTCAAGGAGAGAACATTCTCATAGGAGAGTATCTATTTTATAATGGGCGAGATCAGGGGGGAGCTTCATAATTATAAGATGCTGATTTTTTTATTTTATTTTTTTGCTTCAAATTAGGAATAGCACATGTATAATATACATCGCCCATTAACAGAACATTTATTTTACATGATGAGCTTTTAGAGCTGCGTTAAAAATGGTACATGTGAATCGTGATATATAGAAGTATGTGTTTATATATAAAATTTTGAATTAATTTAGCATATAAAATTGAGTAAAAAGATAGAAAAAATGAACATATTAAAATTAACTTATAATTTTTTTTTTATGCTTGATTTGATATAAATTAATTTAAAAAGCAAATATTTTTTTATGTATGCACGTCACTTATGAAGTAAATCGATTATAATAGTTTGAATGCATCATTTGATGCCAATTCAATATTTGTGAACTTAAGAACATCATAATTTTAATCAGTTTGATAGTGTATTTTGCGACATTAAGCATCAAATAGCCGTCAATATAGATTAGTTGATTGCTAAATTTATTACATATCAGCTACAGCTAATAGACGTCTATAAAGACAAACTAGGAAGTATAAAATTCAAAATTTAAATTATTAAGTATACGTGTGTTATAACGGAAGTATATTATAATGAACAAAAAGAAATTCATAAAAATGACATATTTTTATTAGAAAAAGGACAAAATAACAAATAATATTTATAAATGACATATTAAATAACATCTACACATAAATAACATTTCTTAAAAGACATATTTCATTAAATGACATATATGTTTTTTTTTTCTTTTTAATATATTTTCATACAAAATGACAAATAACATTCCTTAAAAGATATAAAAAAAAAAATTTGAAAGAAATAAAGACATGCCCAACCAATTATCAATTAATCTAAAAATTCCTTAAATGAAATTTAAAAAAAAAAAAAAAAAAACAAGACCAATAAAAAAATAATACAATTTGCATGTGGCAAGTATGTGTCAAAATAAATTTAAACTTCTACACGTAAAAAAAATATAAAAAAAGATACATAGAATCAAAAGAAGGAACGTTATTTGATTGGAGGACAGATATTTAATTCAATATTCCATCTCTTAATCAACTATTGGCGGATCAGAACTTCCATGTGTTTAAATAAGAATGATGATATTATCCTTAACAATAACTATAATTAACCACTATTTTTTTATCTAAGGTTTATTATTTAAATAATATTATATTGTAACAAATGGGTATATTTTGAACTATCACTTGCCTTCCGAAATTTTTATTAATATTAAAAAGATATATAAATTTAACTCTGCACCTAAATTCGAGAATATTCATAATCTGTCCAATCCAGATAATAATTCTCCGAATTCAGATCTTCTTTTCAGAAAATTATTCTCCAGATTGAAGGGCGCCCCGGTTAACGCAGATACGGAGAATAATTCTCCGAATTTGTGTGTTTTTTAAAAATTAAAATAGAAAATATTATGATTTATTTATGTTTTGTATTAAAATATTAGAAATATTTTATATATTTCTTTGAAAATAAATGGAATATTATATAATTTGATTTTTAGAAATACTGCGACAAATAACCCGTAACAATATTTTTCAGGCCGTATTTTTTGCGCCTATAAGAAAAATTAAAATATTATTTGTGTGTTATTGAAAAAATAAAAATAATTTGAATCTGAATTATTGATCCATGTTCAAAAAAATAAATAAAATATTGTGGTCCTTCTATTTTAGAAAAAAAAATTGTTCTGACAAAAGTTAGACGAAATTATTTTTTATTAAAAAAAATTTAAATAGATACAATATTTTAGAATTTAAATGTACTAGAAGGACCACAGTATTTTTCATATTTACTCAGAAGTGACTTTCAACCGGGAACAATAACCCAGATTGAAAATATTTTTATTTTTTCCAATAACACATAAAGAAATATTTTAATTTGTCTTACGGCAGCAAAAAATTCAACCTGAAAAGTGTTGATCTTATTTGTCGCAGTCTTTTTAATAAATCAAATTATATAGTATTCAATTTATTTTTAAAGAAATATATAAAATATTTCTAATATTTCAATACAAAAATAAATAAATCATAATATTTTCTATTTTGTTAAAAAAACTCAAATTCGAAGAATAATTCTCCGAAAAGATAATATTTGAATCCGGAGAATTATTCTCTGAAAAGTTAGCCCAGATCTGGAGAATTTTTTTTCGGATTGGACAAAATTGGAAATAATCTGAAAACGATGCAAATCATTAAATTTTGAATTTCTTTTTTAATACTAATAAAAATTTCGGACTTGCGTTATTATACAATATGTATTTGATTGTGTTCATGTACATTACTCACGGTAAAATCAATGTACAATTTTTTTTTAAAATAAAATTCGAATAGATATTGCTTAATAAATTAAAAATATACTTTATTCTAACTAATTGTTCATATGTTAAATATCTTAAGCGCATTTCGCATTTTTACAACATTGATTTTTAGAGGCACGAATCATATATATTGTCGATCGTACTAATTAACAAGTGGGTTTTCAAATTAATTGTTAAATGAATTTCAAATGTGCTTAAATAAATTACAAAAATCATAATAATAATAATTTCACCCAAAAACTGTTACTTATGTGATATGTATAAAAAATTCAACCTTTGTGATAAAATTTTATATCAAAAATTACAAATTAAAAAAGTTGATTTTCATATATGTATCAAAAAGCTTTTTGCAATTTTGCTGTATTTTTCAACTGTACATGCACTGGCCCACTTGCTAGGATGCTTTCTTTTTTTTTAAATCATCGGAGAACCTGCAAAGTTGTGAGGGCATATCCAACTTTTGATCTTTGAATATAACAATTCTAAAAAAATTTCTAGCCAACTTGCTAGGATGCTACAATCAGTAATTAGCTGAGCCTTAGCACAATTAACCCAAACCGAACTTCATCAGCTCAATAAATTAATGAAACTAAATGACTTCTAATTAATTACTCATTTTTAAATGACATCAGTAACAAAATAATAGCGGGAACCAATAATTGTAGGCACCAAGTCAACTCTCTCTACTCCAACCAACCAAAAAATGGCATGCATTCATTCCTCTCCCTCTCTCTGTGTGCCCTTTCACGTTATCATACGATTCCAATCTCCTGTCTCCTTGATGAGTTCACATGCAATTACTAATTATGCCTATCATCTTCATCGTTCTTCCTCTCTTCTTCCATTTCCATGGTGCCTATGCCGAGGCCCCTGTCTATATCGAATACATGTACCCGACAATTAGCGTATCGAGCCTCCTCTACATCAAATCCGATGGCACGTTTCTTCAATCTCGTAACGGCAATTTTGAAGGCCAGGTATACAAGCCGGGCACGCAACAGACACGACACTATTTATCGGTATTGCATGTACCGACCGGAACGGTGGTTTGGACCGCCAATCGCAATGAGCCAATGCCCGATCGGGAGAGCCGGGTAAACCTTACACCTCAAGGGTTAACGGTCGGTTTATCAAATGGTGACGTGCTATGGTCTACCCCTTCCTTCAAATCTAATGTTTCTGCATTACGACTTCTTGACACGGGCAATTTAATGTTGCTCGACATGACCAACAACACGCTCTGGCAGTCATTTGACCACCCCACAGATACGCTCATTTCAGGCCAACTCCTCCCAGCAGGATTATATCTTTCTTCCTCTGTTGCCTCTGACTCAGATCTCAGTCAGGGCGATTACAGGCTCGATGTCACTTCAAATGATGCCTTACTAAACTGGATGGGCTCCAGCTATTGGCAGTTTTCAAATGAAACAAGCATTGTCAAGAACAGAGATGCATCGGTTGCAGTTGCACTTATGGCCAGCAACGACTCGGGAATTTACCTCCTTGCATCAAATGGAGATGTTGTCTTTCAAATCCTATTGCTAGAGGCACCATTTCGTATAATACAATTGGGCTCGGACGGCCGACTTAACATAAATAGCTATCCTGCAGCCAACTCTTCGAACTCTTTTGCAAATGTGTTTGCGGCACCAAGAGATAGTTGTGACTTGCCGTTATCCTGTGGGCCCCTCGGCCTATGCTCGCTCTCAGGTAACTCCTCCAGCTGCAGCTGTCCACCTCAGTTTGCATCCTCTGTTCAATCCAGTGGATGCACACCAAACAAAGGTATGCTTCCGGCCTCCAATACTTCATGTGCTAGCTCACATATATCTTATGTGTTTGTCGGAAGCGGGATTACATATTTTGCAAACAAATATAGGAACCCAGTAGCCTCTGGAATGAACATGCTCAATTGCCAGAATATGTGTTCAAGCAATTGCTCGTGCTCGGGATATTTCTTTGACATTTCATCCCAATCATGTTTTCTTTCGTTACAACGATTTGGATCCCTTACCAACGCAAGCACGAGAGAATCAAAAAAATTCTTGGGATACATCAAGATACATAGATCAAAACAATCACGTAACTCGTCATCTAAAAACAATGTGGCAATTTTGACTCCATCCATCATTGCATTTCTGCTGCTACTAGTTGTTGGAGTGTCTTTGATTATGTTTTGGCAAAACAAGCAAAAGAAAAGGATAAAAATGACCAGAAATTTTAATGCAAATGGCAACTCAAGAGCAATATCTGATTTGGATTACCTATTCTCAGAAAATGGTGATGATACTGATGAGATATTGATACCAGGTTTACCGACAAGGTTCACTTGTGAGCAAGTCGAGGAGATAACCAGCAATTTCCAGACAAAAATAGGTTCTGGTGCATTTGGTTCAGTGTATAAAGGAGAATTAACTGACAAAAGTGAAGTTGCGGTGAAGAAGATAGAAGGAGTCGGTGTGCAAGGGAGGAAAGAATTTTGCACAGAGATCGCGGTAATTGGGAATATTCACCACGTGAACCTGGTTCGATTGCGTGGCTACTGTGCCCAGAGCTCACACCGGCTATTGATTTATGAATACATGAACCGCGGGTCAATTGACCAGTCTCTATTCAGGCTGACCGATAAGTTACTGAATTGGTCTGAAAGAATGAACGTAGCAATCGGTGCGGCCCGCGGGATTGCATATCTGCACTCCTATTGCCAACCTAAAATCCTGCATTGTGACATTAAGCCTGAGAACATTTTGTTAAATGACGACGGTCATGTCAAGATAGCAGATTTTGGTCTTGCCAAACTGATTACACCAGAGCAGTCTGTTTTGTTCACGACAATGCGTGGTACTCGCGGGTACTTAGCACCAGAGTGGATCATGAATACCGAAATATCCGATCGTAGTGATGTGTACAGTTTTGGAATGGTGTTGCTTGAGCTGGTACGCGGTAGAAAGAACCGAAACAAGCCTGTGAGTGTTAATGCTCAATCAAAGTTGTCCACAACAACTGGTGGATCATCTGTTACAGGATGCGAGTATTTTCCCTCGGTTGCATTGGAAATGCATGTGAAAAAATGCTACGAAGAATTGGCCGACCCAAGGTTGGAAGGGAATGTTGTTGTCGGTGAAGTCGAAAGGGTGGTTAAAACTGCGCTATGTTGTTTACATGAAGAACCAGCGCTCCGACCAAACATGACTTCAGTTGTTGCAATGCTCGAGGGGACAATGGATGTGTGGGAGCCTCGAATTGAGTCACTAGGATCTTTGAGAAAGTACGGTGGATGCCGTCATGGCAGTTCTAGTAGTGGTGGCACAATAGACATTGAAGATGAGTTGACGAAGATGAGCAAGATCGTTGGTGGATCGAATGTAACCTCGAACGCAAATAGCGGGTGTCCATCTATCATGTCAACGCACGAGCTGTCGGGGCCGAGATAGTGTTACTGGAAGTTGAAAGAGTTGTTTGTTCCACTTTGTTACTTATTTAATTTCTTTTTGCTGTTGATAGCAGGTTTTTGTAGAATACATACTAATTTTGTAAAATTACATTAAGAGATTGACGATATATATAAATGATTATTCTGTTCATATTTCTTGGACCATTGCAGCTCTTGTTAATTAGCTATATAAACCATATGATATTTTTTTCGTTTTGGAAAAAGGCTGATAGCCCAATTCATTAATCAGAATCTAAACGTTACATCTTACAGCTAGTAGTAAAAAAAAAATAAGAACTAAAAAAAAATCAAGGAGCACCAAAATATGTGCCTTAGCTACACAAACACACTTCATTTTTTTCAGAGTTGCATCCTTGGCATTTGGTGCCTTAAACACAGAAATCTATCCAACAAACCTTAAACATTTTTTCCTAGAGAATATTTTGTACAGTAAAAGATCTCAAAGAAATTAATGGGTCGAACATTCTCTGCTACTATGTTATTACATAGACAAACAACTAAAGACTATTCCAAGAATGAATTGTACCAACCCTGAGCTGTTTGTGTGTCTAGTAAACAGCTGAGAGGACTGAGGAGGCAAGGTTTGTATATGGATCTCATCAATGTTCTTTATTCAAAAGCATTTTGAGTGTCATCCTTTCACAAACCTGTTCAATAATTTACAAAGGAAGATATCAGAATAATTATATTTCTAGCGGATTTCAGAACTGTACCAGTAAACAAAAACAAGTATCCATTCCTCATCTTCCAAGTGCCCCAACAAACAGCACTAACTGTCTAACTACCACAAGAAAGGCAGTCTGCTGCTGTAGAGGCAATGTACCAGAAAAAGAGATTATATCCTTAAATGTGTACCAGGTACAGACTATCTCCTCAGTCCTCACAACCCCCATCCAAAATTAAATTTTGCATGCACAAGGACATAACAAGAATAGGTAGGTGATCACCTGTTTCCTCCACATTTTGGTCACACAGTAATCACTGATCAGTAGGCCCTAGCCACCCTTTACATTGCAATATTGCTCTAGTTACGATTTTATTTTTGTGAAGTAGCCGCATAAATATTTGTTCAAAAAATGAATGCATTATAATTAATTTATAAACCTTCTAATTTTGACTGCTTTACTTAATACTAAATTAATTCTTGCATGTAAATGCATCACTCATAAGATAGAAAAGCTTCAACGTTCAAATTCGTCATATGAAGTCAATACGATAGGTTTTAGAGTTGAGTTCACAAAGAAACTTTGTGAACTCTTAAGCACCCTAGTTCTACTATATATATATGATGATGATGATATGGTATATACCGACTACAGATGGGTCAAATGTAGATTGGTTTTTTATACGTAATTAAACTCATAGTGCAACAGAAAATAGCAGATCAGTCAAAACCTTAAATAGGTTCACCAACACACCTGGGACACGATCAACAGTGATCGACGCATCAGTGATAAAAATGAAAATGTAACACAATGAATCTAACCTAAAAATGGATTTGCCACACTACTCTAACTAATAATAATAACAATAATAATATGATTTGCTACTCTGTTCATGAAGCATATCTTTTTTTAATATTACTTTTTATCTAATTCAGTTCCCATTATAGTAAATTTCTAACCCGTGCCGGATATGATAATCCCGTAATGGCACGGTGCAGCATGTCTTCCGGATTTCATACTAGTGTGAACTTTATTCTTACACTTGATGGGCCAAACAGTTGTGAATTTTATTCTTACACTTGTTATCGGCCCGTGGCCCGTTCAACTTAAATGATTTATAGGCCTATTCTTTCGTTCCCGATATCTGAATACGCAAACCAGAATACCAGATTCCCATTTTATTTGCCAATTCGGCAGCTTCTTTTTCTCTGGCAACTCTTAAGCACCGAGCCCAATAGAACTCGACAAGTACTTTAGATGTCAATAGAGATGGGCTTTATTGGGCCAATATAGAAAAGGGAATTTTATGGTTTAGAATATTTATTTTATACATTTGTAGTGAATATTTATTAGGGTTTTGAATAATTATTTCTTTTGCTTGAGTTTTAGGATCTTAAACTTTCCTCGTATAACTCATGTTTGCTTTTTCCTTTTTCCTTTTTTTGAGGAGAAACCCGTAGGCGTAAAAAAAGTTCCATCCGAGCCAAAATAATTTTGGTGCCTATATAAATTATATGGGGGCTGCTTCAAGATTGGTGTCAGGTTAAAAAAGAATGATGCAGATCTCATTCTACATGGTAGTGTACTGCACTGGATCTAAACTCCATGACCAATGGAAAAAAAGAAGGAATTTTTGGTTGATCATTAGAAGGATGATGGTGTTAATAAGTTAATTCCATCTTTTATTTTATTTTATTTTCCACCTAGGGAGAAAAAAAAATCATGTCCAAGTGGCTCTGGTTTACCTGATATTATAATCATCAAAATGTATAACTTAGAAACAGCCAAGCTAAGCACCAGTTTTCAATTGTCGTTTAAGAAAAACATCACACTTGATATTCTCCACGAGCAATTCGATGATAATTTAGATATTGATGTCTCTTAAAGAGTCTTTATTCTACGACCATAAAAAAAAAAAAAAAAAAGAATCTTTAGTCTAGTAGCAAAAACACATGGTCTCTATGTGAAAGGTCATGAGTTCGAAAAAAAAATAGTATTATAAGGATATTAAATAGTTGGGTGGTTTGACCTTCAATCTTTACTAAAAAAAAATAGTATTTAAAAAACATATTGGTGGCTCTTGTCTGTAGACTGTAGCTTAGTAAAACTCAAAAAATATGGTTGAAAAGTTTTGTTTGTGTAAATTAGTATATGTAATGTTCCTTTTAATGCTTTTAACTTTTTTGTTCATTTGTATTTTACAAATCAATACGGATTAAAATTTTATAGAGGTTCAACAGAGTTAAGACCTGAACATGTATCTCATACTAATTTTGATTGTATGAAATTCACTAATCACAAACTGTCGATGGTAATCTCGAGAATCAACATAAATTTACGACCCACTCATTTTCTTCTCAAAGAAATATAGACATTATCGAAAATTTCCTGTTACATATTACCAACTCATGTATTGGACTGATTTTGGTACCAGTGGGTACCGGCCTTCTTACATTCCCTCACTACAGCAGAACCAAGCATCAGCTACCGAATTCCAGTAGCTGATAGTCCTTCCAGTCTCTGATGCCCTATTGCGGTCGCTGATAGACCGGTCGCTGATACTTCATCAGCGACTGTTTTTGGTTTGGTCACTAATATGTTTTGGTGACGTCATATTAAGGCATCAACGACCGGTTTCACGGTCGCTGATACCCCAAAAACCGGTCACTGTTGGGTTTTTTTTTTTTTTTTTTGCAAAATATAGGGTTTACATATTAATTTCACATTAATTCATATCACATTTAGATAATAAAAATTACATATTAATTCCACATTAATAATATCACATTTACATAATTCAAAATTTTACTAAATAACACAATAATTCAAAACATCAAACACCAGCACAAGAGGCACCACCAAGAACCACCAGCACAAGGACAAAATTACAAATTCCATTATCAGAATTGACACTACCATAATACAATCACATCTAAGTAAATGACAATTTTATATATCCTTCATAATCCAAATTTCAACAAATCAAAAATCTCAGTATAAAATATTGAAGATAACTAAGGCTACAAAGCAATTAAAATATAAGTCTGACTATATCAATTTGGGTAATCTGTTACCCAATTTTCAAAATCTCAAAACCTATAAATAAACAAAGCCAAACTTTGACTAATTACCCCTCAAAACGACTTGAACACTGGCAAAATCGAACTGAAGCAACGTACTAACTAAAAAATCAGCAAAGAGAAATAAACAAAGAGGCATATAAGAATTTACCAAATTCAGTTCGATATTAGCAGCACAAATTTTGAAGCGAATTGAACGGTTCTGACCACATGTATATATATATCCATCAGACACCCTAGTTTCATTACTGTCAAGTTAATTCAGGACACAATTAAACAACCCAAAATGATGAACATTTATATTTGTAATAATTATCATTTTTCATATTATATCAAATATTTGGAATAAAGGAATTCTGCACATTTTCTAAGAACAAAAACTTAAAAATTTAGTAGCAAAATTTCCAATATTCAAGCTAAATATATCAATGGTTAGTAATTCTTACAAAAAGGTTAAATTTCTCGAATTTCCGATTGTAGTTGGTGCGGTGCCAGTGAAATTGCAACCTTGCAGTATCCTACACAAGTCAAAGAGTATAAAAACATAAGACCTTTACTATAATTTAAACCAAATATTTTGAAAAATTAACTACGAATCACAATCAATTGTTGCATCATCCATGCAACAGGACTTGTATATAGCCATACAAGCGGCATCTACACTACATAAACTATGAATTTAAACATACGTACCAGATAGAGAGAGAAGTTGTAAAATGCTGAGCTAACTGGAACAATACCTCACAGAAAACTAATAAATAAAATTTATAAAAATGTGAAATTAATATATGAAGTATCAATTAACAAGGTTTAGAAGACATTTGTAAACCAAAGACACCCTTGACATTCAGAATATCATAAGCATAAAAATGACAAAGCTAGCTGTCAAAACCCATAGCACAGCCAGTCTGTGTACTATGGACTGAAATCAGGACCTCCACTCATAAAAATTTACCATCACCAATCATTACTAGTGTTTTGTAATTATGTGCCTACAATTCAAATGTCAGTTATGGGTCAAAACCACAAGATCTGGTCTTTTTAAAGTGAACATTAGCTCTATTTTGAAAGGAAAGGAAAAGAAAAAAAACACTAACTTCTCTTATTTGTTGCACTGCCAATGCTTTGCCTCCACTTCTTGAGGTAGGTTCAGAGGCGCATCAAAACCAAGGAACTCCCCAGAATCTCCAAATAACAAATTATTTGCAAATATGTTCTCAAAAGGGATTCCGAGTGTTGATGCTACTGGCTACATGTAAAAAGAGAAAGCAGGTTAGAATATGGAAGTCCTCTTTTCTTCCAAGTAATATATCGCTCAAGTGTCAAAGCTTCAAGTCAAATTTACTTGTTTGAGGACACGAAATGAGAATTGGACAATTTATGCCCCAAACATAGTGATACAATTATTTCTTTACTGTTTATTTATCTGATGAATATACAAGTCACCAGCTATTCCTTTCTGGAGGTTTAACATATGAGAAAAAAGATAAATTAACATGAAAGATAAGCATATCTTACAAATTCTGCTATATGAAAATAGTGATTACTTTTGTGTCCCTAGAAACCTTAAATATCTTATGAGTGAGGTATACTTTCATCTGATATAAATTGATCTTGCTCTCAATCAAGTAAAAATTTTGCTATAAGAAAACAGTGATTACTTTCTCTAACAGTAATTCAGCTTATGAATTGAAAGGTAGCAAAGTTTCAGCCAGTACCTTTGTTCTCAAAAATAAAATGAAGGGTGAAAATGCAAATGTCCAACATCCAACCTAAAAAAGAAAAAAAAATCAATCAACATTCATTTCTAATAATAAAAAACCTATCTCTGCATTTCTGCATTTCTAATAAACAAAATGCAAATGTCCAACATCCAACCTAAAAAAGAAATGTTGGACTTGAGATGTACTAAATTAATTAGTTGGTCCCAAGTAAATGTAGAGCATTCATTTCTAATAATATGGTGTCTCATGAGGTATAAATTGGGCAATTAAAGCCCTTGTTGGGGTCCCAAGTAATCAAAAACCTATCTCTGCATTTCTGCATTTGTGAGGTACCAATCTGTTGGTATAGCTGGTACCAAAATTAAAGAAAATGCTCACCAAAAACAAACAGCACCGATCTGTTACTCCCAAGCTGCTATTGCTCTCATCGAATAATTCTATCCTAAAAAACAGAAATACTAATTAAATATCTAAACTTGAAAATAACAAATTAAACCTAAACAAAACAGAAAAAAAAAAAAAAAAAAAACTAACTAAACAAACTAAACTAAACTAACTAACTAAAAATGGAGGAAAATGGAGCAATTTTCGCTACTTAAACAAAAATTAATAAAACAGAAAAAAAAAAAAAAAAAAAAAAAAAAAAAAAAAAAAAAAAAAAAAAACAGTAACAAAAAACAAAAATAATACAAAAAACGAAACTATAACAACAATAAAAACTATAACTAAACTTATAACTAAAAGTTCAAAGAAATACCAAAAAAAAAATTACAAATTAAAAACAAAATAAAATAAAAATAAAAACGAAAGAGAGAGACCAACGGAATCAGCGCCACAGGGAGTTTCGTTCGATCTGCTGCTGCGCGAATCAGGGCCACGACGAACTGCTGCTGCGCGAATCGCTGAGCGCCAAGCGCCACAGGGTAGACAGGGTTGGGCGCCTTCGCCGATCTGTTGCTGCGCGAATCGCTGTTCAGGGCGAAATTTTTTTTCGCCGATCTGCTACGGAGAATTTGGGGCGGCTCTGGAGCGCGAAAGGTTTTTGGGGCGAAATAAATTCGCGCGACTCAGAATAAATTCGACGCCTAAAAAAAAAAAAAAAAAAAAAAAAACTTTCAGCTACCGGCGCCTTCGCCGTAGCAGATGGGGTCGCTGAAAGTTATGGTCACCGCTGATTTTGTTTTTCTTTTTTTTTTTTTTTTTTGGAAAAAATCAACTATCAGCTACTGGCGTCAGCACCGGTAGCTGGTACCGGTCGCAGTAAAGTTGTTCTGCTGTAAAGTTGTTCTGCTGTAGTGCCTTAAATAGTTACTCTGCCATTGATTTTGTGAAAGAAATTTCTGAAAAGGAAAATAGTAGGAGAATAAACCTTCAATGCATGGCACATGCTTGATGCTTCCAGCTGATGTTATTTTCTCAGGAAATACCAGTATGCTAATTACTGGTACAGAAAAGCAAGGATACAGAATTATTACAGTTTCAATAAGGTGCTGGCCCCACTTAGAGATGAAGGCGTGCTTATAAATTATAATCATGCTAAGTTATGCCACTCACATTTTACAGGTCTTTGAACCCAATGACAAGCATACAGCATACTGCCAAATTAGCCTCGGATTCAGACATTGGGATCAGCGAGTCTCTTCTAAGAACTCGGTTCACCTCAAGAGTTTTTCTTATAAACCATAATTAAAAAAAACAAAAGTTCAGATTTTAGCATAATTAGCCGAGTTTTTTATAAAAACCATAAGAAACAGTTTGTCAAACCGTTCCCTATATCCTCCAAAACGGATTGCCAAACCGTTTTTGACTTTTTTCAGTTTTAACTTCAAAAACAGACTGCCAAACCGTTTTGCTACAATTTTTTTTTTTTTAGAGTTTGTTTATAAAATAAATCAGATATTTTGTTTGATTTTGTATATTAACAATAAGATTAATGAAACAATTTGAATATTTTTTTTTGTGTATTTTGACCATTTTATCATTTTATGAAATCAATGGATTGATTTTCTATATAAAAAAAATCAATAAATATTTCCGTGAAGAAAATTAAAAGAAAATGTAAAAGTGAATTACAATAACAATACTAAAAAATTGTATCTCTGGATACTTTTTTCTATAAAATAATGATTAAATGATTAAATTTGTTTGTTTTTAAAATATAAAAAAAGTAAATTTTAAAAAAATAATACGTACATTTGAAAACCAATTCATTGATTTTTATATATTTATTGATTTGATAAAATGATAAAATAATAAAATGGTCAAAATACACAAAAAAATATATATTCAAATTGTTCCATTAATATTATTGTTAATGTACAAAATCAAACAAAATATCTGATTTATTTTATAAACAAACTCTAAAAAAAAAAAAATTGTAGCAAAACGGTTTGGCAGTCTGTTTTTGAAGTTAAAACTGAAAAAAGTCAAAAACGGTTTGGCAATCCGTTTTGGAGGATATAGGGAACGGTTTGGCAAACCGTTTCTTATGGTTTTTGCAAAAACTCGGCTAATCATGCTGAAATCCGAACTTTTTTTTTTTAATTATGGTTTATAAAAAAAAACTCTCACCTTAGGGGTACTTATAGTGCAAGGTCGGTGTACGTACAACATGATGATAGGGGGAGGAAAAATAGGATGGCAATTCCAGGAGGACTGAAAATGCAAGGCACCGCCCTGTCAAGATATTTGTGTACCTAATTAATGATTAAAGAAAGATACTAACCACGATGTCACCGAGCGAAGACGAGTGCATTGTAACATGAGATGCCTAATGTGTAACGATTGCCTGGTTGAATCAGCTTTGCATCTTCTATTCCTATGTCCATATGCAAGCAGTATTTGGCGTATAATATCAGCAACATTAGGATACCAAATCATGGTTCCTGAGATGTCGATTAAATAGATATGATGCACTTCATGGGAATGCACAAAGAGCTGGTGCTTAACAAGAAAGGAGGCGTGGGCAATGAGTTGGGTACCAACAAGCGCATTGCAGAAAGGAGCTCCCACTGTCACAGTACATTGCTCGTAGGAAAATTCTTGGATACTGATACAGGATGCAACAACAAGACTGGTGCAAATTGTTATGAATGGATCGATGATGATGCTATGCATGGGAGATGGGTTATATTTTTTTTATTTTCATGTTCGCTTCAAGTAACGTATTGTAAAACGTTTCATGTTTAATAATACCCTTGGGCATCCTCTGCCAAGTTTGTTTAAAAAAAATAGAGAGAAACGGTAAATTAATTAAGTTGTATATATTTTAATAACATCTCAAATTTTTTTTGAAAAAAAGTGAAATTTCCACCGATTTTCCATTGATTAGAAAACCATACAAGCAATAACATCTAAAATTTTATTCCAAGTGATTTTACAATAACTTTTATTGATTCTACTATTTGAAAGAAAAAGATTCTTGTTCTGGTTAATTTATCCATTTGGCCAATGAATTCGACAAACACTACTATTGAATTCTTTTGGTTGAAATCAAAACAAAATTGAAATGGTATCAGCGGTCGGCGTCCTCTGAGAGTAACATAATATTTGAGATGAAATACATAGACTGAGCTCCTTTAATATTTGTGTCAAAGCAGATCTGATGGTCCGGATTTAAACTCCTGAAAATATTTGGTTAATATTTTTCTTTTTAATATGGCAATTTCTAAAATAAAAAAAATTGCAGCCAATATACTTAAACTAAGGGTTCTGGTATTAATGTGCTTTAATTCATTATAAAAATTATGTAAAAATATATAGGGATGAAGAATAAATGTCTATTTTTCTATTGGTTTATTATAGAAGTTCTTTTCTCAACTGAATACTTTAATCCCGATCGAAGTACAACTGAACGCTAGTACGCTACCACGACTTTGTACTTTGTACTAAATTGAACTTCATTAAATAAATAGTATGAGGTCATTGCTCCGGTAAGCATATTTGCATTCTTAGTTCTTTGATAATTCCCATTGTGTAGTCCCGCGTGTAAGTTGCTACTTAAAGTTAATAAGGATTAAGATAATTGTTTATTTCATTTTATTGCTCATAATTTATGAGAATTAGTCTTTAGTCTAATATATAACAAAGATAATGTTTTTTGTGTGGGAGATTGCGTGAGGAGATCTTATGCTTTAGATATATTTTCAAGTAAACAACAACGTTTAAAATTCTTCTTGATTGCAAAAAACATGAAGTATTTATGTTCTTAATTCACAATTTCTTGTAATGTTAAAATTCATGATTATTTAATATATGTTTCCAATGAAAGACTACAATTCAAATTTATTCTTAAATGATAACAGTACACATCATTTTTCCAATACATGTAAACATTTGACTTCTAGTTTCAGATTTCTATTGTACTATATATGTCTTTCCAGTCGTTTTCTTATATATTACCAGCGTTTTTTTTTGATAGAGAACTACCCAACTTGGATTACCTACTTAATATCATTTTGTTTTGAATATTCAAACCGTTAGATGTAATCTCTATATTAAAATATATTTGGAGATAAAATTTTATATTTTTATGAAATTTTTTAACTATTTATTAAGCTATTTTTAAAATTGTTGATTTTAATAAACAGTGAAAAACTTATGGATCCTTGAAAACAGTGATTTTCAAATTAAATTAATAAATAGTAAAGAGTTTCCAAAAAATGTAAAATAGAGCACATTTTAATATATATTGAATGTTGAATATTTTGGATCGACTGTTTAGACTTTGAAAATATAGAAACCGAAATATTTGTTCCAAGATCCAAAAACAAAAGTTTTGATATTAGCAATTCTCCATATGGGGGAGAGAGGATGTAAAGGATAAAGAGGAAGTTACTCTCCACACGGAGAGTAGATATTAGATTGGAATTGTGTTTATTTTTGTGTCTTGAATCTCTTTTTCTCTCTTTTCAATTTTTTTAGCTCTCTCAAAATTTGAATTACTAAAGCAAGTAAATTTGTTCATACAATCTAATCACACTCTAGCATATTTTTTTAAGGAGAAATGAAAAGATCTAGCTTTCAGATTCTATTAAAAGAACACAAAATATGTCAAAGTACTCCAGTTATTTTTTTTTAAAAAAAATTATTAGAATTGAACATACGTCTCTCTATAAACTATAAAAAGACTGAAACTCAAGCGAATTCGCATCCTCTGAGATATCTCATATTTTGCATAACTATTTGAAAAATCTCAACCATTCAAATACGTTCTGCGTGAATCTCAAAGCTCAAATAATGCTGGCCCCACGCGGCCGTGCTATTCCCAAATAGGCAACTGACACATCAGTCATGCAAAATATGAGATATCTCAGAGGATACGCACTCGACCGAGCCATCACGCTAAGCTCACGGTTCTTTTTTTATTTTGTGTAGTATATTCAAATAGAAGTGTTGAATGGAAATGCATATGAAAACTGTTAACATTTTTTCCTTTTCTCTTTTAGATAACAGTATGATCATGGTCAAACCAAGTTTTGCCGCATCATATATGCAAAGCACACTTGTCGTGTTACATTAGATAAACAACTACCCCGAGAGTAAACAAATGGCCGGAAGTCCCATGAAATTAAAAAGTGTACGTGTCGCAAAACGACTCTTCGCACTATATTCTGCTCGATACGTGCCACAGAGGATCCATCTCCAGGTCAACGAGTTTTGGTTCACTGAATCATTGCATCCACTGATCCACCTTTCTTATTTATCAATATGTCAATGCTTTAATTGGTCAAATCCCCAAAATTTCATATCCTCTCTGTTTCACATAACTAATGGAGGCATCCCGTGCCCCCATTTCAATAGAATTGCAATCCTGATTAAATTCTTTGCCTCTGCTCGAGTGCTGAGTACATGGAATTCAGACCCAACGAGGTAACGCAAGGTTTAGAGTGGGATCAATATATATTATTTTCATTGTTTTCGCATATATATTGTTCTTAGCTGGTTTTTCCCGTGCAACTTAAATTCAGAAATTCAAAATAATAAATAAACACTTTGTTCAAAAATGAAAAAAAATAAATAAATAACATCCTTTACTCGAAAGAAAATAAATAACATCCAAAATTACAAAACCACTTGATGTTCCTACAATTAATAAAGTTTAACATCGACATTCTTACAAATTAGACCGTTTTTTTTTCCTATAGCATTAATAAAATTATTAAAACTCATGATATCGAAATTTCCATATTTAGAAAATTAGCAGAGTCACTGCATATCACATTTTCCTAATATACATTACAGAGTTCGGACCAAAATTAAATAATTTCCGTAAATTTGGGACCAACTTTAGCTTTGATAGACTTCACAGATTCGTTTTAAAAACTTGTATTCTCTACTTTAATATTTGTCTACTTTAATATTTGTGTGCATGCTCACATCAATTGTCGTGCACACGGATCTTAAAGCAAATCGGATGGTTATGGAGTCTATTGAACTCAAAGTAGATCCAATGACTAACGGAGCTACTCTTTTTTTCAATGTGTGCATCAAATTTTTTTTCCGTACATTTAGCAAAGTATGTTTTTTTTCGTCAATGGCATCCTTTTAGCCGTTTACCTGACCCATATTGTATTCGATAAGACGAATATGAGTACGTAAGGCTTTTTTCCGTTAGCTTATTTGGTATATGTATGGGTAGATTTGTATGGGTAAATTATTATTTTCGTAAACTAAATGGTATGAATATGGATAAAAGTTATTTCATACCCGTTATTCTTCTATGGAGTAATTATTAAAAAAAATTATATATAGATATAAAATCAATTCTGGATCATATAAAATATTGTATGCACAATGAACAAGAGAATGATAAATGTTTGATTGTCTCAATTATGATTTCACTTTTACGTAATTGCGCATCTTTAGTTTTTTCAATTACTTTAATTTGCATATCTTGTTTTCAGTTAAAAATTATATAAAATAAATACATTTGTGATTAGAATTTTCATTTGTATTTTGTTAGAATTGATCGCACATTTGTATTTCGATTTTTATATTATTATGTCATTGTATGTTTGAAATGAATGAATTTTTATGATTTCTTTGTAAAATGAAAAAATATAACTATTATATTGGTATTATTCGTTATTCGCATGCTATGTTTCGCTAACTGATACGGATAAGGATAGAGTAGGATAGAATATGTGTAAGATCAATTCTTAATAGATATGAATATGAAAATGCTTCCATTAAAACGTATCCTACTATTGACACTCCTAATATTATAGTAGAACTAGAGTATTCTTAAGCTCGCCACGCTTCTGAGTTTAATTCAGAAATCTAATGAATTAGTTTCAAACATTGAATTTATACTGTTGAAATCAATCTACTTCACGAGTAGTGTATTTGTATGCAAAATTTATAAAATTTCAAAATTAATTTAGTATATAGTTAAGCAGTCAAAAATTTATGAAATATGAATCAATTAAAATTATCTTATAGATTTTTTTTTCTGTTTAACTTTTTACTAGATAGATTTGAAAATTTATAAATTTTATATGTAAAGGAGCTCGAAAAATTTATAAATTTGATATATAAACTGCTCGCACAATATATCGATTTCAACTGTTTCATTATTTGAGTCAATTTAAAAGCAAACAGCTCTAAAATTTATCTCATCTTATAAGATACGGTCGAATTCAAAATTATTTTTTTAGTAACCTGTAGCGACAGAGCAAGACAACCTACTCAGAATTAAATCTATGGAGCATTTTTTCTTTCTTTTCCAGTTTTCCATTTAAAAGAAAATTTAACAAAGCTATGGACCTCTTTTCATCCAAATCTCTCCTAACTGCACAAACTCAAATAAACAAGTTCCTCCCTCCAAAATAATGAAAAGATTTTTTTTTTTTTTAATAAACTATGAACCTCTGATTAATCCAAAACTCCTAGCTGCACAAAATCAAATACATGTTCCTCCTTCCCAAAAAAGAAAAAAGAAAAAAAAAATGAAGAATCATGCACAAAGCAAGACAATTGGGTGCCTTTCCTTTCTAATTCCAATTTCCAGCACCGGCTATCTTGGCCCTGATAGCTGATTTGACGACATATACGATGGCCACCCACTATTTGTCGCAGTGGTGGCCTGCGACCTTCCGAATTGGTTTGTCATGTCATCTATCTCCATTGCATTACTGACGAATCCGCGCCCGTAAACTCTCAAAAATCCAAGGGCCTCGGCCCTTGGCTCCCAAGCCTCCATTGTACCTTCGAGCATTGCGGCAACTGATGTCATGCTTGGCCGCAACCCTGGATCTTCATGCAAGCAACACAGTGCTGTTTTCACCATCCTTTCTAACTCATGCACCTCCACTCTCCCTTCGAGCCTCGGGTCCGCCAAATCTACGTACATCTTTTGCTCATACTTCTCCAATGCAATCAGCGGGAAGTACTCGCTCTTGGTACTCACTGATTCAGTCGATGTACTTGAGTTATTCGAGTTCCCGACGTCAGTCACACGCTCACTCCTGTTCTTTCTTCCACGTAATATCTCCAGCAAAACCATTCCGAAGCTGTACACGTCGGTACGATCTGAGATGGGGGTGTTGCTTAGCCACTCGGGAGCCAAATACCCACGGGTCCCTCGCATCGTAGTGAACAAACCAGATTGCTCGGCTGTTAGTAACTTGGCTAGCCCAAAATCTGCAATTTTAACCAGAGTTGTCTTCCCCTCATCATCTAGCAAAATGTTCTCCGGCTTAACATCACAGTGAATGATTCTTGGCTGGCAACCAGAGTGCAAGTACGCAAGTCCCCGGGCAGCCCCAAGTGCGACGTGCATCCTGTCAGCCCATTCTAGCAGCGGTCCCATAGGTCGAAATAGGGATCGATCTAACGAACCACGGTTCATATACTCATAGACCAAAAGCCGGTGCGAGCCCTGTGCGCAATACCCCCGGAGCCGAACCAAATTCACATGATGAATGTTGCCTATCACTGCAATCTCTGTGCAAAATTCTTTCCTTCCTTGCACACCCACACCTTCTATCTTCTTAACCGCCACTAGGCTCCTGTCAGCTAGTTCACCCTTGTACACAGATCCAAACCCCCCCGACCCGATCTTGGTTCGAAAATTGCTTGTTACTTCCTCCAGCTCCTCAAAACTGAACCGGGTTGGGAGACCCGGTAGTAGTATCTCACTTATGTCATCATCATTTTCTGAGAAGAGGCAATCACTGTCAGAGACGGGCCTTGAGGTCGGGCCATGGAACATGCTTTTTGTAAGAGATAACTTAGATTTCTGTATTTTCTTTTGGCCCCTTCGCCACCATACGAACCCAATTCCACATACTATTAGCATTGCCAAAAATGCAGCAATTGATGGTAACAATATTGGCAAGATTTTAGGCGACGAAGAATTGGGTTTATTCATTCCTCCATCGGAGTTTACAATCTTGACATATCCTAAATTAATCCCAGATTCAGATGAGTTTGTGCTGATCAAGGAACCAATTGGTTGTTGTAGGAGGAAACAAGATTGGGATGATGTATCATAGAAGTACCCACTGCAACTGCAATTGCTACTGCATAGGGTTTCACAAGTGGATCCGTTCTTTCCCACGGTGGCAGCGGTCCGGAATTTGTTGCCAAAGTAGGTGATGCCATTTCCTAGATACAAATAGGAAGTATTGGAATCATCTGTGGCGTTGCATGAATTATTGGCAGCAATAACGTTGCCATTGACCGGTGAACATCCACTTGCATGTGTAGAGGAGGCAAAGTTTGGAGGGCAAAAACAGCTAGAGGAGTTGCCTTGTCCGGAGCAAAGACCGAGGGATCCACATGATAGCGGCAAGTCACAAGTGCTACTAGGAGCCACAAATGCATTGCTTTGTGCAACTGATGAATTTGCCATATCAAAACTTGTTATGCGGAGACGACCGTCCGAGCCAAGTTTCAGGATGCGAAGTGGGGCTGCATTGAGGGTGATCTGATAAACAACAGCTCCACTAGATGTGGCTAGAGAAACACCAGAATCATTAATGGTTAAATAGGCAACAGTTGCATCTCTATCCTTGACAGAGTTCATATCATTTGAAAGGCGCCAGTAAGGTATCCCTAACCACCTTAAGATGGCATCTGTTGGGCCGACGTCGAGCCGATAATCAGATTCTGTGTAGTCGGTATCAGAGGTTGAAGAAGCGAGATAATTTCCGACTGAAAGGAGCTGACCAGAGAGAAGAGCATCAGATGGGTGATCAAAAGACTGCCAGAGAGAAGCATTCATCGCATCTAGAATCACCAGATTTCCATTCTCAAGGAGACGTAATGACTTAACCGGGGCCTTCAATGGAGGTGTGGACCAAAGCTTTGAGCTTCCATTCGGGTAGTTTGCATGGAGGCCCTCAGTTGTTAGCTCGATTGTGCTCGTCCTGTCCATCGGGATGTCACGGTTAGCGGTCCACACGACTGTCTGAGTCGGTGAGTGTAGAATGGACAAGTAGTAGCTGGATTGTTGTGTGCCTGGCTTGTAAAGGGCAGCCTGGAAGGTGCCACTACGTGAGGTGAGAAAGACTCCATCCGTGCTGAAGTAGAAGAGGTTAGATGCACTGTAGTTTGGATAAATGTACTCGATTTCTGCATCAATAGCAGCAATTCCATGGAAATGGAAATAGAAATAGAAGGAGAAAAAGAGGAGATAGAGAACTGTGGAAGGCATTGATATGAATGTGAGCCCATGAAGGAGACAGATCATGAGAGAGGAGACGAGGGATGGAGCTAGTAATTGGACAAAGTGGAAGGTAGCAACGTTGGCCATGTGTACCCGTTGACCTATAATCATGACTTGTTGATAAACTTTCATGTTCAAATTTTAAGTTTTTTTTATTATTATTCTTCGAGATGAGAAAACAATATATATTTAAAGGTGGGGAAACGTCTGATTGGCAAAGGGATTTTGACTGTTCACTAAACAAATGGTTTCTGGTACAGAACCGGAATTTGTTATTGTTATCATTCAAATATTTATTTTCTGATGATTTAACACACATTTTCTCTAATACGAGGCTTATTGATATTTCATACAGATGACCCCTTTCAATTTTCATAGAGACGCCGTCTCTAATAAATGTTATGCAAGATGCACCGGAAAGGGCATTAATTAATAATTGTGCATTACAGAATAGAGCAGCTCTCTTTTTTTCTAATGTCCCGAGTCCTGACACCCGAGAAATTATACTAATTGTAAAGGATGGGATAAGATATGCACGTTGATTACCAAACAAAAATAACTAAATAAAATTTGCTTATTCAAGGGTATTTAACGGTCAGTTCTGTCTAAATCAAATAAAAATTTGCTCACCAAAATTTGAATGAAAATTTAGTGCAAAACCGACCAACAAAGGTCCTTTCAAAAAGACAAAAGTGTTTAATTTATAAGAAACTAATTTCAGTGCACATTTTGTGCAGAACGCAATGAGCTTTTTTCCGAATTCGCATTCTCTGAGATATCTCAAACTTTGCATGACTTTTTGGAATATCTCAATCATTTAAATCCGTTATGCACGAATCTCAAAGCTCAAATAATACTGGCCCCCTACGCTGTCCTGAATAGGCACCGGACACGTTGGTCACGCAAAAATTGAGATATCTCGGAGGATACGCACTTCTTTTTTCCCCATTGTTTTGGAAAAATTATGCGCTCATAAGAATAAAATTCAAAGGGTATGGATGAAATAGCATATGTAAATCCGGTTTTATGGTTTCAATCTGATTGAGATAGTTATAAGGATTAAGGAATTAAATAGTAGTAGGTTTTACTTCTTTCTATATAGGAAACTATAGTAAGTTTCCGGAAATTTTTTATCCGTAGAAATCACAGAAAAAGAAGAGAGAGAAACAGAAAGAGTAAATCAAATTTTTTATGAATAGTAAGAACGGTAAAACTCTTACTGGTTCTAAAATCAGTTTGTTTTTTTTCCTTTCATTTTTTTCTAGGAAAATATAATTCTTTTTACAAAAATAAATATAATATCTTAAAATTTAGATATAATAGAAATATTACATCTATTATTTTAAAAAAAATTCATATTTGACTAAAAATCTAATAAAAGAATTTCCTCCATCTATACATCAGATTTAAAAAAAACAAAGTTTGGACCGGTAGAACTCTTACCGGTCTAAACTTTTTTATTTTTAGGACAGGTAGGAGTTTTACCGTTCTTACTACCCATCAAAATTTTGATGTACTCTTTCTATTTCTCTCTCTTCTTTTTCTTTGATTTCTACGGATAAAAAATTTCCTAAGTTTTCAGCCCTCTAATCCAGAAATAACTTTACAAAATTCATCCTATCAATTCCTGTAATTTGATCCAGAATCAACAGTAGGAATCTCATCATGAGGTAGAGAATAGCTAAATATATTTAAATGGAGTGAAATTGCCAATTTGCGGTTCTAACTTAGATATGATACAACTTCTAATCGACGAGAAGACACCAATAAAGATAAAAGAGATTATGACAATCACACATTTTGTCACATAGAGAGAAAGATGCGTCAGAATATTTAGGAAAAAATACAAGACAATAATAAAACTTGGCGCAAGAAGTTCACAATCAATAGTCATACTTAAATTAGCATAGAAGAGTAGAAGTTTTTTTTTTTTTTTTCTGGGGTACTGTTTTATTTAAATTCAAAAATGACTTGCTGTAGAGTGCGCATTTGTAAGGACAGTAACAGGTTTTATATCAAAATATGATATGTAAGACTTTGTCATTAAATATATAAATAGGGACATGATTCCTATTTTTTATCAAAAAAACATTACCAATTTGCCACCATCTTCACGAGATCTTTTTTATTTTTAGAAATATTTTAAATATTTGGGAAATGTTTTGGCTTAATGATTATGATTGTATTTCATTTCTAGATTATTCAAACTTGTTTGGCAATCTGGAACTAAATGCTTAGTTGTTGTTATAGTAATATTTTGTAAAAGAAAATAAAAAAATGGAATTTTTTTTTCAAATGCCACAGGAAAACTGATTCGGTGTTTTTAGAATTTTCTATAAGGAATCAAGTCATTGATATAATGGTTAGGTTTCTTAGAAGTTGTACACAAATAAGACATTCTCTGTAATTAAGAATTGAGATATGCATTTAAGTTCTAAATGACCGAATCAATATAATTCGATTTTGTACAAACAAAAAAATTATCTTTCTCCTTTCCGATAAAATTTATAATACATTTGTAAAATTAAATAATTTTTCATCTTCACCCCTCTAGCTAGCTAGAAAGAGAAGTCCACGCAGAACTGGGGATTTGTTTTTATGGTTTGGAAACGGGGGCAGGCAACTGATTGATCATTGATTAGTGGTTTTAGGTTGACTATTTATTAGATTGAGGAAGTGCATATATACTGATATAGTGATATGTCTTGTAAATTTGTAAAACTTTTATATGCAAAATTTACGGTTTTAGGTTGACCCTTGATTAGATTGAGGAGAACATATATACCGGCATGTCTTGTAAATTTGTAAACCTTTTTTTGGAGTAAAAATAAGAATCTAATTCTTATTTACCGAAATTTTTAAATATATCTTTGTCAAAAAAAAAAAAATCAAAAGACCACAAATTTATCTGGACCGCAATGTGAAATGACGGCCTCATTCTTTGGGGACCGCCATTTCATGTTGCGGCCCCGCAAAACCCAAATTTTTCATATGATTTCATTGAAATTTAATATAATTGTTCAATAATATTCAAAATAAAAAGAATAATTAATAATTTGAATATGTTAGAAAGAACCTCAAACAAAATAGAGAAATTATCGTGTTCAAAAGTAAAAATGCTTTGGATTTGAATTATTGATCCCGGTTCAAAAGTCACTTCTAGTAAATAAAGAAATTATCGTGTTCTTCTAATACATTCAAATTGTAAGATACTCCATTTATTTTCGGAAAAAAATTTGCCATCATTATTGCATGTCAAATAAAAAAAAATCAAATATAGATGCTGTATCTTACAATTTGAATGTACTAAAGTGATCACGATAATTTATTTATTTGCCGAGAAGTGACTTTTTAATCGGGACCAATCATTCATATTCAAATTTATTTTATTTTTTTCCAGTAACACACCAAAAAATAGTTTATTTTTTTACAACTAGAAAAAATACAGCCTGAAAAATATTTCAGAGTCATTCTATTACATTTAATTTGTTTGATATTATTTCTAACATATTCAAATTATTAATTGTTTTTTCTGTTTTTAAAATTATTAAACAATTATATTAAATGTAAACATTTTGGCCAAAAATTTGGTTTTCAAATGGGCCGCAACGTGAATTCACGGCAGCCCCCAAAGAATGGGGTCGCCATTTCACGTTGCGGCCCAGTAAATATGCAATTCTCACTTGTGGTCTTTTGATTGATTTATTTTTTGACAAGGGTATATTTAAAAATTTCGAAATTGATAGGATAAAATTTGTAAATGTTTTTAAGTATGGAAAATTGAAAAAGTCGGACAAATATTTTGGAAGGCGTTAAATTTTGATTGTCATAATGACATAATTTTTTTTTTGTATTTAAAATTTTGCATTATATTGTTTGATTGTTGACAGTATATAATCTGCTGATGTGTAAATCTTTCAAATTTTTTATTTGTGCATCTCATATATACTAAATTTTTAAACAACCAACAACACTATATACGTCTATATATACCACATCATGCATCAAGAAATTGAATTTAAATCACATGCATGTATGATGTATCCAGGTAGTTTTGAATGGATGCATTTAAGTCATCTCAATCATCCAACAATTTAAATGAGATGCTCTAAACATAAACATATGCTTCTAGTCATAACTATATTGAATAGATGGTTTGAAAATATTAATTTAATTTTGTTACAAATGCAGAATATGCAAATAAAAAAATTCAGAAGGTTTTTTTTTTTTTTTTGCTGCTGAAGTAGTTACACTTTTTGACAGATAACGATATTTTCTTATCTTTTATTATTATTATTTTTTTGCTAATGTAAACGCTATGTTAAAATTTTGTTAATTAGTTTTCTGCACGTAGAAATAAATAGTGTTGTGTTGTTAGACAAATTACAAATCAATGATCACAGGAAAAAAAAAACATCATTTATAGTTAAGTAAATTAAACATTTTGTAACTCTAGAAAAACTGAAGTCTAATAACGTTTAAATTTTAAAAAAATTACAATAACTAAATGATTTTACTATTTGAAAGAAAAAAATATTTTCTTTTTAATTTTTATGATTGTACAGAGGATAATTAAACTGAACACTATTATCAAATATAAATGGACACTTTCTCTCAATAAAAAAATGAAAATCAAATGAACACGAGCTTTTTTATTATTTCACTATATAAATTTTTCTCCCAATTGAAGAGCTAGTCTGGCCAAGTACAAGATTGATTTCGTAATAAACTGAAACTTCATTAAAAAAAAAATAATGTTATAATTAATACGATGAGGTCATTGCATAGGTAAGATTAGTGCTGGCGAGTTATATTGCAATGCCCTTGTATATATATACATATAGAGACTAATATGGTTTCGGTTGTATATCGGCTGAAATAAAACAAATTTATTTTTCAATTTTTGAAGTCCAAAAAGTCAATTCAAACCGTTAGATATGATCTCTATATTAAAATGTGTTTGGAGATCAAATTTTACATTTTTGGGAATTTTTTTACTATTTATTAAGCCACTTTGAAAATCGCTGATCCAACGGTGGCTTAACCAAACAGTGAACCGTTGGATCAGTGATTTTCAAAGTGGCTTAATAGATAGTAAAAAAAATCCAAAAAATATAAAATTTGGTCTCCAAGCACATTTCAATATGTAGAACACATCTAACGGTTTGAATCGACCGTTAGGATTTTGAAAATTCAAATCTTGAGCCGTTGCACGGAGGTTTCTATGCTACGCGTAGCATATTAGCCAAAACCTATATATATATATATATAGGAGGGTTCAAATGCACCCAAATTTCTATGCTCCCATTTGCTTCCAATTTTTTTATCTTATTTATCTTAAATTTCAAAGTCTGAATAGTCGATCCGAACCGTTCAATATGATCATCATAATAAAATATGCTTGGAGACCAAATTTTATATTTTTTGGAATTTTTTTACTATTTTTTAAGATAGGTACAATATTATTTTTTTAAGGAGATTCTGGACCATCCGATAAAGTGATTTTGTACATATCTTAAAAAATAGTAAAATATTCTAAAAAATCTTAAAATTTGGTCTCCAAGCATATTTTATTATGATGATCATTTTGAACGGTTCAGATCAACTATTCGTACTTTGAAAATGAAGATAAAGAATTGAAAACAAATGGAAGCATGAAATTTTGGGTGTATTGGAACCCTCCTCGTATATATATATATATATATATATATATATATATATATATATATATATATATATATATATATATATATATATATATATATATATATATATATATATATAAAAAAGTCTACCAACAATTTATTTTTCTCCTCTTCAATTTTTTTTTTAATTTTGCAAGATTTTATTGTGAGGATCTTTTGTGGTGTTAGCTCTGCAGACAAATGTCTATTAATGTTTATTAATGGAAGAGACTTGTGAATTGTTAAGCTAGTTTCGGATTTGACAAAACATATTTTTTAAATGCTCGTCTCATCTTTATTATCAGTTGAGTTTGATATCGAATATATTTTTCTAGCATGCATTTTGATATATTTCCGTGCTCGTTCTGCTAGTCCCTAATTAAAAAATATAATGAAACGAACTAAAGGAAAACTTGGAGATGTATTTACATAATTTTACAAGACATAATGTGACTAGAATGTTGTTTTTAAATCTGGAAAAAATTAAAACTGGTTATGGACTGTTGGATATTGATCTTGATACAGATTAATTTTGTCATTTGGCACTACTACAAAAAAAAATATTGTAGAATCGTGTATGTTTTTAAAAAAATTGTATATCAAAATATTAATCATACATGATTTTTTTTATTTAAAATTATGTATAATTCATGTTATTTTTGCCGATTATTTTGCCAAAACACATCATGCACGATATTTAAAGTAAAACCGTGTACGAAAATTATTATCATACATGGCTTTTGTATAATTCATATTTTTAAAAAAAATCCAATGAAATCCTATATCATAATTCAAATTGAAACCTAAATCTGAATACCAAAAATACTAAACTATATTTCAAAAAACTATGAATTTAAACACAACACAACAAAAACACTACATTTACTAATATAAATAGCATTTGCAATTACATCACATATTATTAGTTACATGAATAACATTATAACTAAAAAATAAAAATATAACAAAAAAAACAACTCTAGATATGAGAAATGAACAATGCTTATGGAAAAGTACGGTGATTGGATACAGAATTGAGAATTAGAAAGGAAAAACTTAATCAGAAATTTCAACTCAAGTTTTGAACCTCTTTTTTTTTTTTACAATTAATTTTGATTGCGTCAGTTTGTCCCAATAGCAATGTTTCCTCCTCGTGAGCTTTCTAAATTGATAAAGAATGCTGAAATCGAACACTTGAATGAAAATTATGCCCGGTTAAAGTTTATTCGTCTCAGATTGCCTTCATGGTGAAGATACTGCCTCCATTATCTTACCTCTCGCTCTAGCCTCATCTATTTTGATGCTTTAGAAAAGAGATAAATGACTTAGAAAAAATAGATAGAGGTGCATTCTAATATGAAGACATGGATCAATAAAGTGAAAAATTTTGTATTTATTTCACCACACAAGGATCATACAGTCAAATAATTTTGTCATGATTTTTAATTCACATGTTGAATGGAAGAGTTCAATTGGAACTTCTCTTTTTTATTGTATTTATGGGTGTGTTTGGATGAATCAAAAATAGTACAAGGATAGTGGTTATTTCAATATTTTGTAGGATTAGTAAAATAGTAAGCAATCTCACAAAAGACAAACAAAGAATAGTAACTATTCGCTAATCCAAACACACCCCAACATAGATTAGTAGCTCGGAATAGTGCTAATCCGGAATAGTAGCTATTCTTCACCCACCCAAATGCACCCTATGGGAGCAGCTTGGGTCCGATGCTCATCGGACTCAAACTGAATTTGATAGATTCCATAACCATCTGATTTGCTTTAAAATATGTGCATGTCACTCTAGTATCTGTGCGTGTTCGCTTTAATATCCGTACACATAGTCTTAGAGTGGATCGGACAGTTATGGAACCCGGATCCAGTTTGAGTCTGATGGACATAGGACTCAAGCTGCTTCCATTTACTATTGTTTCACAGCTTTTGCCAACAACTCAATCCTCTTGAGTACTTTTTTTTCGATTTAATAAGATTTTCTAACCCCAATCTGTATGATCGAACCTTATCAATAATTCAATATACAAATGAGGACGAGATTCTTATTCCTTCCTCAAATAAATAAATAAAAATATTACTAATTAAATCTGTATCATCGCTCAAGTTCGTCATGAAGTTTTATTAGTTAAATGTTGCGAGCTGTTAAGGTAACTTTTTTTATTGTTCAATTTCAATAAAGTACAATTATCTGGAGAATATGTTGTGTGCATAAGGGTGTCAATAATACTTTTTTAACTGTTTATTTGATTTGTACTATATTTGATAAGACAGGTATGTAATTTTTTTTTATTAATTTATTAGATATGGTTATGATTAGGATTTTTTTCATTCCCGTTACTCTATAAAGTAATTATACAAAAATAAAATTATATAATAATATTTGAGCAATAGTGATGGTGAAATTTAAAAAAAAAAATAACGATGGTGAAATTTATTTGTGAAATATTTTATGTGATAATATTTGAGCAATAATTAGTGATATACTTGCAGGTATAGTTATTTAGTTAAAAAAATTGAACTTATCTGAAGAGATATTGGTGTGTTTGAATTTTCTTGTTTTATAAAAAAATAATTTAGTTGGAATTAACTGTACATTTTTTATTTTTTTTATTAGTAATGTGATATCACATGTGTGAAATTAATGAGTTTTTAATGTTTTATTTGTAAAATATAATAAATTTAATTATTATTTTAGTATTATTCATTATTCATTTGTTGTCATTTTGTTATCTGATAGTTTTAATGAATAACGGTATGATAGTGTGAGGTCAATTCTTAGCGGGTATAAGTATGAAATTGTTCCAATCCTACCCGCATCATATAAATTGACACACCTATTTGTGCAAATTCAACTCACGCTAGCTATTACAATTTAAACTTCTAAACATCATATAAATTGACACACCTATTTGTGCAAATTCAACTCATGCTAGCTATTACAATTTAAACTTCTAAACAGATGACTGCTATAATTTTACGGCATGCTCGGTTGTCACAATATTATACCCAGGATTGAAGTTAGACTTTCGAATTATGAAAATCAAATACACATAAAAGATTAGTCATATAAAATGTCAATATGAGAATGAGAATTAATTTTACAGTACTCGTAATTTTTTTTAGTGAGTAAAGTTGGAGGTTAAGCCACCCAACTATTTAATATCTTTGTTATTATAACAAAGAATTTCTCTCATTTGAGTTTCGAACTCATGACCTCTCATATAGAGACTATGTGTCTTAGCTACTAAACCAAAGACTAATTCTCTACATTTATCAATTATATCTAATCGTCAATACACTTCTTTGTCATCTAAACATTGGTACTCATTGTTGATGTGAGCGCATGCACCTCATCACCTCCACTTTGAATTGATCAAAGAGCCTCACAGGAGGAAAAAAAACAGGTGTCCGCCAAACAGAATGGCGAACATATGTTTGTGTCTACCAAATGAAATGGCGGACACGCTCTTTTATGTTCGTCATTTTATTTGACGGACATGGTAGAAATTAATTCCACAAAATCAGTAGTTATTTGATTTATTTTTTTAAATAGTAAAAATAAAAATTTCGGCAACATGGACAAAAGCGAAATGAATTATAAAATTAAAGAAGCATAATAGACATTTGACAATATAATAAATTTACCCAATCTTATCTAAAATAATTTATATTTAATCTTTATATAGAAAATGAAATCCAAGAAGTACCACAAAATATTAATCAAAAGAAATTGTAATAAAATATATTTCGGAAAGGATAATTTTGATATTTCTATTTATTTCTTGAACATATTTTACTGTATGACGAAAACAATTTCACAAAAAATTGCTTGTTTGGATTGTGATACTTAAACCAATCTAGATAATATTAAGAGTCTCGTATCAATAACTCTGCTTTAATTGGTATTTAAACATAATCACCACAATTATCTAAATTAAAATAACATGCACTCAATAGTGTAAATGACATATGTGAATATGTGATTGCAATGAGATAATAAAAATCATCCCATGAAGTGGATTGAGAATAGGTTATTCTTGAGATTTGGCTATTCGGAATAGGTTATTCGGTGTTTGGTTAGGTTAGAATAGCTAGAATAGTGAATCAAAACCTTTTGTCTTATTAAAATATGTTATTCCTAAGAATTTTGAGATTTTGCTATTCTAATAAGACAAACAATAGTTATTCTTGATTTGACTATTCTTACTATTCTTATTTTGTAACCAAACACACATGACACAGAGTAAATAGGATTACGAGAAGTGCAAAAGCTCCTGGGAAAAATAACACAGAGTCTAATATCTAAATAGTATTCTTGATGCATCCAAACGGACCAAACGTACCCCAAACCTAGCTAGTATATTTCTCTATACGTTGTCATTCTGATAGCATGTGTTTGTGCGCACCAAATTCATGCAATCTTTCGCTATTTTATTTTTCATAATTTCTGCATCTTTCGCTTCATTCTATTGACGAAATAAAATTAATTTCTTAGACTTGTAAGTGGGGAAAAAAAAAAGATCAATAAACTCTCATAAGAAAAAACATTAAGATTTTTTTAATTATGTTGTGGACAAGTTTTACATGAACAATACCCAAATTAAGATTTATTTCTTAGGGACATTTCATGAATACCCCTCCAAAAATCTTGAATTTATGTATTATGCCTTCTAATGTTCATAATATTATGTATACTATTATAAATTTTAAAACTTCACAAATTTATCCAATTTAATATTTTTCATTAAAATTCATTTTAAATTTATGAAGTTTTTGTTTTTAAATAAAGGATAAAATAGAAACTTCGTAAATTTAAAACAGGATTTAATCGTAAAAACAATAAATTGTGTAATGTGTGAGCTTTTGAAATTTAGAAGGGTGAATATGATATTAAGAAATTTCGAAGAGAAAATTGCGTAATTTTAAAAATTTTAAGGGGTATACATGAAATTCCCAAAGTATTAACTATTAAGTAAGATGCTTTGACCAAAGTAACATGTCCATTTAATCTGGATAAATGGAAAGCCCGTTTTTAGCGGATCAGAGAATTTATTTGAAAGTTGTTAATGGGAAAAAGGGAGACAGCAATTCAGCAAATGCCCAAAGAATACAAATATTATAAAGGGAGACAGCATATTCCTTGAGAAATATTATATTATTTATTATTCAAAGTGCATACTAAGTTTGGGAATTTTTTTTTAAATAGAACTAATTTTAGATATTATAACAAAACAAGCATCATCAATTTAATTATTATAAAAAAAAAACAGCTCCATCGATCCGCATAATCCATGCAGTGGAGACAAAAATGCATTTGTTCCACCGATCCATATAATCAGTAGAGTCATTTACTATTATCTTATGTGATTAAATTGTATAAACGGATCATTAAATGGATCCACCGATCAAATCAGTGGAGCTATTTTTTATAAAATCTAAATTAATAGTACTTATTTAGTTGAAAATATTAAATTTGTTTCTATTTAAAAAAAAATCCTAAGTTTGAAAAGGTACAGTTATTGGAGAAAATTTTATTCATGAAGCATGCAATCACTGTTGATGAAGCTAACGTGGATTCGTGGGTACCAGCTGTGCACCTTGTCACTTGTCATCCTGACCGAGTTTTTTTTCATAATCACAAAAAAAAATTAATAAAAACAACCAGTATATCAAATTAATTTCAAAAGTAACTTAGGCCGGTTTTCCCTGAACACCAAACCGTCTTCTCGTGAGACGATATGCTATAGTAACTTTTTTTTAGATCTGAATGTGCGTGTGCATATATATATATAGAGGCTGGCTAATATCAAATCAGTTGTTCCTAAGTTCCTGTGCAACAAAGTTGTTTTTTAAATTTCGAAGTTCAAATCGTCGATCCAAGCCGTTAGATGTGTTTTTTATATTAAAATATACTTGGAGACCAAAATTTACATTTTTTGGAATTTTTTTACTATTTATTAAGCCACTTTGAAAAACGCTGATCCAACGGTGGCTTAACAAAACAGTAAAATTAGAAGTCACCGTTGGATCAACGATTTTCAAAGTGGCTTAATAAATAGTAAAAAAATTCCAAAAAATGTAAAAATTGGTCTCCAAGTACATTTTAATACAGAGAACATATCTAACGGTTTGGATCGACGATTTGGACTTCGAAAATTAAAAAACGGCTTGGTTGTACGGGATCTCAGGAACAACTGATTTGATATTAGCCAACCTCTATTATTGTTGTTGTTAATATTGAACTTGTTCGCTTTTATTGTAAATCGTTAACATAAATTGATTCACAACCTAATTAAGTTAAATTCCAAAAATATTTCATTACAATTAATTTAAATAAACCGAATCACGCCATAATTAAAGAGGGAACTTTTATGTATTTCCTTCAAAAATTTCGATGATACATATTGTCCCCATTTAATATATATAATATTATATGTATCCTTCCAAATTTTAAAAAAAATCACAAATTTATTTAATTTATGGACTTTTTTTTATTAAATTTCATTTGAAGTATATAAAGTTGAATAATTATATAGAACCTCTCATTCCCATCTCCTCTTCATCCCCGCAGCGTCCAAAAAAGGAAAGTCTCTAATTTTTTTTGTCTTTTAGTGGGGAGTATATGGGGGGACAACATTTTTCGCTGTTGGACGCCAATGGTTAATATTACAATGAACAAAGTTAAATACTAGATCGATGAGCGGTAAATACACTAATGATTAAAGTTAAATACTGCAGGAAATTAAATATATGAAGTTAAATACTGTCATTCTTAAAGTTAAATACTAATGTGTACAAAGTTAAATACTAAGATATAGGATGCTAAATAGAATCCATGCAACTTATTTATAATTTTAGAGATTAATATTTTTGACTTTAAAGATAACTACTAATGTTCATAATGTTAAATACTAACATTCTTAAAGTTAAATACTGATGTGCGGGATGCGGGGACGATACCAAATTAGTTTGTCATTTTTGCGAGGACAGATTGTGTCACTGTTGGACGTGGACGGTTAAATACTCCAATGAATAGAGTTAAATACTTGTTCAATGCACTATTAATACACTAAAGATTGAAGTTAAATACTGCAGGAAATTTAAACCATCAAATGTCGGAATCTAATTTTTTTGTCTTTTAGTGCGGGGATGTGGGGACAAATATTGTTTCGCTGTTAGGCAGACAGTTAATACTCCAATGAATAGAGTTAAATACTTGTTCGATGCACTGTAAATACATTACATATAGATGTTAAATACTATGCGGAACCAGATTTTTTTGTCTTTTAGTGCGGGGATAGAGGGGGGATGGGGGTGCGACGACAGTTATCTGGGTCCTATAAAGTTTATATTTTATTCTTCATTTAAAAATAAAAAATATTTAACATGTTTATGAGAAATATTCAGTCATCTAATTGGTTAGTTTTGAGAGCAAATTGTTCAATTTCTTGTGATACACATGCAAGTATGTGCCTAAATGTCACTGTGTATGCGTCACAAATAGAGAAATTAACCATTTGTCATCAGAAACCAATCAATTAGAAGGCGGAACATATTTTCTTAGACGTACTACATATTTTTTTTTAACAAAAAATAGAATGGGTACTTTAAATTTAAAATGAGTTTTTATAGAAGAGTCAATAAATTGGATAAATTCAAGAGTTTTTTAAATTTAGAAGAGTAAATATGATATTATGACTTTTAAAAAGAAAAATTTGTAATTTCGAGAATTTTTTAGGAGTATACATGAAATTCTCCCTAAATTAAATGGTATTAAATTTTAGTAGCACTAAAAGATTAAAAAAAAAAAAAAAAAAAAATTGAGTAGCATTAATCCTGCTTGTGCGTGGCAAGCAGTATATACGAACCCCATTAGTCCCCCCACCCCCAATTATAATTTATAAGTACCGTTGTTTATTTTCCTGGTGCTTAATTACTGGAGCCCAACACTGAGGCAGCAATACTTGATTCTCGTTTATAAGGAGTATATTTTATGATACAATCCTTCCTTGCATACTTCAGCATTAGATAGTTCATTGGATTTCACACTATTATTTGATTATTATTAGAAGGCTCACAAAAGCTAGTTTGGCTCTTCTTATAATTTCGTTATTCAAGCGCCATAAAGCATGAATTGTGTGCTATTAAATTATGTATAAATAAAACCTGTTGATTGATTGGATTTTCTTTTGCATCTCTAAGCCGCGCTATATTACAAACTTTTGACGATATTTTTTTTTCTAAAATAAATAAAATAATATTTTTAATTTCAAATACACCTAAACTTTAATAATCGGTTGGCATTAATTATACAGTAAGAACAAATATGTATTTGTATCGTTTGATTATTGATAATAATAAAAATATTAGTCCGGCTTTAATTTTGTTTTTCTGTTCACCTCGCTTTTTTCCAGAACAAAAGCTAGAATACAAGATATGGATTTTGACTATTTATTTTTCTTCTTAACTGCTTGAGCAAATATTACAATACAATTTAATTGTAAAGCCAAATTAGATTTGTTGGTTATAAACTGTAACTCCAAGAACTGAAGACGTCAACCAATTTAAAAGAGAATAAAAATAATAAAGCTGGACGCGACTTCATGCATGCATAATTCGTGCCCCTCTTCCCTTCTCTTTAGACACCATGCATGAATGTTGCCTCTTAGGCTCTTCCCTGCTCATCACGCTCACAATTAATAATGAAGGACGGACCCCCACACTATTTAGGGCCTGTTCAGGCCTTAACAGGAAGGATCCTAGGGGGGGGGCCCGTTTAAAGAGACTTTATGGTTTCAGTCATCCAGTGCAACACAAACGAGCTCCCATAAAACGGTTTTAATGCTCACAAGTCATAACAAACTTTAGGCAAAAAATTTATATTAGCCAGTACCAATGTGATAAATTACTAATTTAGCCTAAGAGCTAAATAAGCCCAAAAAAGGAACGACAGAAAAATATTGAACGAGTCATTTGTTAATGAATGATATCTGCTCGCATGCACAAGGAAAAATCAAGGGGTACGATCCCAGGTAAATTTATTTATTTTGATTCCCAACCGACTTAATGAAGCCAGTATTAGATCTAATGAATAAAATTTTCCAGAATGCAAAGTAAAAAACAAAACTGTAAAGGCTGTTCATGAATTTTATTGTATAGTAACCTGCCATTCTTCAAAAGTAATCTAATGGCCGCCAACTTCAGCTGAACTGAGTACATTTCTCTCTTAAACCTGGGATGATGCACATCAAAAACATCCCACGGAGATAATACAAAACAAATAGTTACTCTTTGCATTAGAATTAACCAAAGTAAAAAAAACCATCCCAATCCAGGATGGGAGAATAAATTGCTAGAAATCTATCTTCATCATCATCATCATCATCAGGGAAATATCGTTATTAGGCACTGCCTGGGGCAACTTCCGTAGCTGCTGCTGGAGCTGGTGTGACTCCACCAGTAGTTGGCCTGGAGGAGAGAAATGGAAATAGAATTATCAGGCATACGTGTTTTTACGACTAGTGTTGACATGTCATTACGGAAGTTTTTCATTTATGCCGCATATATTGAACCTCAACTAATCTTCATTGACCTTGCATTACAGAGGTTTTTCATTGACCTTGCACCTAACTCAGCCTCGACTAATCTTCCATTTTCTTAGTAAATAAAACCCCACACTACACAAACAGTTTCTTAGTAAAATATGGGTACATATGTTTTACACTATTACGTCAAACTTGGGGTTTTTGCAACTAGTCACAACATTTCCACACATTTGTTAAAAAGTAGAATGTAAGATGTTTTATTGTTGTGCCAATTTAATATATGTACAAGTAGAGTAACATCAGATTTAATTATTAAATTGCAATTACAGTTAAATGAAAAGGAAAGGAGGATAAAAGAAGGGCACTTACAGGCCAACCATGACTTTGAAAGCATCATAAATACCCCACTGGGCGCCAGTAAGAGTACCAATCATAACAATACGGAGGGGAAGTCCACGTGTGAAGAGCCCCAAAAGACCAATCTTCTTGACAGCCTACCAATACAAAAATATAAAATTATTACTTCCACAAGATCAAGATGGATTAAAGGAGAAAAAACAAGCGAATCTGGCAGATCAAAAAGGAAGTTGAGACAAAAGCCATTTATCTTCACTTCCTTTGACAAACTTTCACAGGTGAAGATAAATACAAACACAAATACACAATATTTAGTGCCCCTTTTCTTTTTCTTTTTTTTCTGGAAGCACATACATCCAAAATAACAGCAAAACCATGGTTCAAAACCAAGAACAACAAAAAGAAATATCCTTGAACAAAATAATATCTGAATCAAGCTTTGATTGTTTACTTACAAAAGAGACCACAATAGCCAGTCTTATCAAGGTTTGTTATCATTTTACGGCTAAAACAACACAATAATTCTCTGCTTTCCCCTAAATGACCAGACCACTCGACAACAACCAAGCCTTTAGTCCCAAACAAGTTGGGTAGGCTACAATAGCCAGTCTTATCAAGGTTTGTTATCATTTTACCGCTAAAACAACACAAGAATTCTCTGCTTTCCCCTAAATGATCAGACCGCTCAACAACAACAACAAGCCTTTAGTCCCAAACAAGTTGGGGTAGGCTAGAAATGACCAGTCCGCTCAACGTATACAAAAGAGACCACAATAGCCAGTCTTATGAAGGTTTGTTATCATTTTACTGCTAAAACAACACAAGAATTCTCTGCTTTCCCCTAAATGACCAGACCGCTCAACAACCACAACCACAACCAAGCCTTTAGTCCCAAACAAGTTGGGGTAGGCTAGAAATGACCAGACCGCTCAACGTATATTAAAAAAACTTAATCATTGAACAAAAACAAAATAAAGGAAGAAATGACTTACATCACCAACTGTTGCACCTTTGGCATTATTTAAGAAAGAGACAAGGTTGTCAGCTGGGTGGGAAACAATGGCACAGAAGACACCGGCAATGTAACCAGCACCAAAGCTGACTCCTAGTTGAAGAGGTTTGCTGCACTCACTCTTAGGTTTTGGGACAACATGCTTGTAGAGAAGCTCCACAACCATCTCGAATGATGCAAACTTCATCATTGTATCTATCACATGTTAAACATTTATCATTTCATTTCATGATGTGTACAAAATTGCAGATGCAATAATATATGCATACCACTTTCTTGGCTTAAAATGATCAAACCAAATCCACCTAACCTTTTATTTAAGAAAATCCATATAAAAAATTCCGACGCAAAATTTGACATTAGCACTTCTGTGAAGTCAAGTAAATAACAGCACAAAAAAATATAACTGGATAAACTATCTTCTATTAATAGTTCAGGGCAGTACAACTTCATATTCCAGTTAAAATGAGAAGAATAAAATCTTAAGAACTATGTGACATATTAGGTTAATTAAAGGGAGACTGGACAAAATAGCATTTATAAATTACTCAAATAGCAAAAAAAATTAATAGAGAGCTCCAACGAAAGATCATAAAGATTAACCTAAAACAGGGACATTTTTCTTAGAATACTCAAAATAATCAATCAGAAAAAATAAGGACATTTTTCTTAGATAACTTGGAAAAATTACATGTTCTACTGAGATCAAATAAAAGCATATGGATAATTTCCAAATAAATGTCGGCCACTTCATTGGAGTAAAACTCCACGTAGAGGAGAAAAACTCAAGCAGAGTAGAGCATTGTTCTGTGCACACATAAAATCTTGATAAGCAAAAATGAAGGCTTTCAAGAAGAACTATGTGCAACACATAATAATTATTTTGCAATAATTATTATGAATGTATAACAACCTGGCAAAAGGTAGTTGTTTCAGAAAATAACAAGTATGACATTAAACTAATGCTAAATGTCAGATATATAGGGGAAAAAAGAGATGGCAGTTATAGCCAGTTCCCCGTTTTATGTTGAAAAAACTAAGTATAATGAAACCATTACAAACTAGCAGACAATATCCATTGCGTCAGAGAATAATGATATGCTAATATGGGACATACTATACGGTAAAACTGTAGGCCACTTCATTGGAGTAAAGCTCCATGATAAGGTGGAGCAAACTCAAGCATAGAGGATCATTACTTTATGCACACATAAAATCCCAATAACCACAAATGAGGTTTCAAGAAGAACTGAAGAACTATGTGCAACGGAAAGAACGATTATCCAATACATGAATCTCACTAAGAACAATAGCTATACTACAAATTAGAATTGAGGTGAGCTATAGAGAGAACTCATTCCTAGAAATGCATCATCTAAGCCAGTGTTTTGAAATTTGGTTCTTATTCGGTATGCGGAAGGCCACCGCATACCGCATATACGGTATGCGGCCACATATGCAGATTTTAAATGAGAATTCATATATATAAACAAGCATACGGTAATATGTGGTATGACTCACTGTTAATATACTCTAAACCGGTAATATGTGGTATAAATCACTGTTAATATACTTTAAACCGGTATTTTATCACTATTAATATACTCTAAACCGGTAATATGCTCTAAACTTCAAATTCGGACCGAATATAGATTTTCTATTCAGATTGCAACCGAATAGGAATATTCGACTGAATATTCGGCTAAATAGACCGAATTTTAAAACACTGATCTAAGCTATTCCTTAAAAATGAAATAACAATAGATAATAAATGATATTTGCTGAAATAAAAGTTGTAAAAAGATCATTACAGGGAATTTGGCGGCCCCATAGCGGAACAATTCCCTTGTACAATCTGCAACACAAAACATTCAAATAGAATAAATTAAAACTACATCCGCAAATGAATCCATATAATAACTGAGATAATTAACAGTTCGAAATGTCTTACCCAGCATAACCTTCAGACTTGACAAACTTGGGAAATCCATCACTCAAACCCCTTGCAAATCCTGGCTGGGTTTGCACACGAACCTTCACAGCCTCCATTGGGCACAGTGCAATATCAGCAATGACCTCAGCAGATGCAGAACCCGCAAGATAAATGAATGTCTTATACTTGACAGCATTCTCAGGCCCAGCAAGGTCAGAATAGTACTTCTTGAAGAACTCATAGAAACCAAATTTGCATGCACCTTGTGCACTGTAACCGAGAAGGGTTGGGACCCACCCCCTGAAGAAACCCTTGGGCCCTTGCTCTTTCAACAAGACCCCAAATCCTGATGTTATGCTCTTGTACTTCACCGGATCAATCTAGAACGAGTAGAATTAAATCTAATATTATACTTATCCAACTGAGAAGTGAAGTGTAAACAATCGTAAATAAATTCCAAAGATATTGTTAGAAGTCGAGAGTAGCATAGATGATATTACGGAATATCAATCAGATAAGGAATCACTGATTCAGGTCGATGACATAAGGGTCCAATCAGTGTTTTAGTTATAAAAAAATGTTCTCGTCAACGCAAGATGCAAATCAAACTGCACCTATCAGATCCAAATCTAACTCGGACCTAACAAAAATGAAATTAGAAATTTGCAGCATAAGCATGTAAATCAACCGAAATAACAAATTACTCTACAGACGTAGGACAATTGCTGTTAAATCTAAAACACAACAAACAAGAAAAATGTTGCATAATGCTAAGAATAACTCGATCTTCAAGTGATTTCCCTCGTACCTGCATGTTACACTTGACGAGATCGAGTGGAGTGACAGCCATGTGAGTAAGCCCGCAACTGGCGATACCTCCAGCTGTACAGGCGGCGTAGAACGCCGGTGAGTACATCTCGATCTTCTCCTTCGGGGCCTGGATCATGAAAGATCCAGATCCGCCTCCAACAGCCGGAGAAGCGGCTGGAGTAGAGGTAGGGGCGGAGAACCTGTTGAAACCCATAGCTCTCGTGGCGGATGTGGAGTAGAGGAACGAAGGAATGAGAGATTCGCGGGATTTATCGGAGAACGCCATTAGGTTGATCTTAGATCTAGAATTTTAGGGTTTGCTACTGGGAGGATTTTGAGCTTTCGCCTCTTCGCGTGTAGCCGTCGAGCTGATGGAGTGCGGAGAGGGAAAGTGGCGCCTGACTGGTATCTAGGGCATCGCCTTTTTATTTATGGAGGAAGTTTCCGGTTTATGCCCTTGTGAATTTACTGTTTCCAGCTAATACCATGTGTCCATGTGTTAGTTAGTGTTGCTATTTGGTTATTCGCTCGGGTTAATATATACTTGTAGCACTTTCTCTCGGGATTTTTTTTTTTTTTTAAATAGAACTCATAAAAAAAAATTAATCAAAGGAGACTCGTGTTTACGGGAGCTTCAAAAATAGTCTTCACTAGTTTCCAAACCATAGTAGATTGAAAGGGCATAGCTATACCGGTTTCTCAAACCGGTAGAGGCATTTTCCCACCCAGATGACTTGTTTTCCCACCAGACTATGGCATGGCCACAAAAGATCTGCAGATAAGATTCCACTGGTTTGGGGAACTGGAGAAGGTGGGAATTATTTTTTGTCCGCACTAATATGGTGAACTTTAATAGCTCCACCTTGTTGGGGGAACGATGGAGGCATTTTTTGGAGCTCAACCGGTTCTGTGGTCCGATATAGGTCATTTTTGGTGTAACCGTGCGTGTAGCCGTTCATCCGGATGAAAAAATACCTTCATTGATTTGAAAAACCGATATAGCTATGTCTTTTCAACCTACACCGGTTCCACCGGTTTAAAGAACTGATGGAGGCTATTTTTAAAACTTCCATAAACACAAGTCTCTTTTAGTTAATTTTTGTTTTTATGAGTTGTATTTAAAAAATATATATATCTTTTCTCATAGCAGGAGCGGGGCGATGTTGGGTTGGAGTCATTTGATTCACATTAAAGGTCGCGCTTACTAAAAATACGAGAAATTTGAAATTATCAACACAAATTTTGATGTCAATCGAACGATTCTGAACAGAAATTACACAGTTCCCGATTCCCTTTTCTTGCTTCGTCAATTTTCAATTCCACTCAAGAAAGATAAAATACTGACAGAGCTAATTTAGCTATATATTTCTCTTATAAGCCTTCTTAATTAGTCATAAATTACCTTTTTCATGAAACTAGTCGTAACTAATTTTATAAGCTGCATAATATATAAATTAATCAAATAAGATAATACTAAGAATTCGGATCGGCTGAAATTCTTAATAAGATTTCAGGATTTTGTGATCCTCTCTTAGGAGAGAGAGAAGAGTGGAGAGGGATCTGCTTCCAAATACTAATGGTACGTTTGGATGAATTCTAAAATAGCTAGAATAGCTACTGTTTAGAATAGTAAATAAGAATAGCTACTGTTTAAGAACAGCGCTATTCAGAACAGTGAAAAAGTTGTTTGGATTGCATATTTGGAATAGATTTTGGAGGAAATAGCTACGTTTAATAATTTATGTGTAAGATTAAATATAGTACAATATAATATTAATTCAAATATTAAATGTAATATAATATTATTTTAAATATTAGATTAGCATTAAATAAAATATTATATTAAATATAATATAATATTAGTTTAAATATTAAATATAATATAATATTAGTTTAAATATTAAATGTAATATAATATTATTTTAAAAATTAGATAAGTATTAAATAAAATATTAGATTAAATGTGATATAATTTTATTTTAAATATTAGATTAGTATTAAATAAAATATTAGATTAATGTAATATAATATTAGTTTAAATATTGAATGTAATACAATATTATTTTAAATATTAGATTAGTATTAATAAAATATTAGATTAAATATAATATAATATTAGCTTAAATATTAAATGTAATATAATATTAGCTTAAATATTAAATGTAATATAATATTATTTTAAATATTAAATGTAATATAATATTAATTTAAAAATTAGATTAGTATTAAATAAAATATTAGATTAAATGTAATATAACATTATTTTAAATATTAGATTAGTATTGAATAAAATATTAGTTTAAATATAATACAATGTAATATTAATTTAATTATTAAATGTAATATAATATTATTTTAAATATTATATTAGTATAAAATAAAATTTAGATTAAATATAATACAATATAATATTAATTTAAATATTAAATGTAATATAATATTAGTTTAAATATTAGATTAATATTAATATTGAAAGCAACAAATGTTATTCCATATTTTTGTAAGAATAGCGAATAGCAATGCTATTCTAAAAACAGTAGCTATTCCGAATAGTTCTATTTCTCGTTTAGATGCATCTTGTTCCGAATAGCAATGCTATTTTAAAAACAGTAGCTATTTTTGTGCATCCAAACATACATGGTTTGAAACTATTCCAGCTCAGCCTCCATGTCCCGCTAATATTGATGTCGTTGAGTTACAGAAAGTCCCAATAAATCAGGTACCTTAAAATTTTTTGTCCCTGGAGTCTGCACCGTTAGATTCATTATACAAATTTTATTTACAACAACATGAAGCTTCTACTCCCTTTTTCCCTTGCTAAATTTGAATTAGTTCCATTATATTCATTTCGAGAACAATAAGAGCGTTAAAATAATTGAGAATAATTCAATAACAGAACTGGTCCACCTATCATCCAAATAAAGTACCTGCATTAGAAAATTCAGTAGCTTCACATGCCCACGTGGGACCCTCCGTACTTTAGTACCTTGACAAAATATTTTCTGTATTAACAGCTTCAGTAATTACGCATTTGTGAAAACTAAGTAGATAATATCTTATTTGTATTCGATTTGTATTTGTAAATACATATATAATTTTATTTTTTAATTATACGTCAAATAGTAAATAAATATCATATAGTTTTATATATATTATAAAAGAAATATTAATTATTATAATTAAATAAATATTATGAATTTTAATATTTCTAAATAATATCTATATATTTTTAAAAATAAATATCCTATCCGATCCATATTCGCATTTAAAAAATTAAAAACAACTGTGATATAATTTTAACCGGTGACCGCTCCATATTCGATCCGTTTTCACCCCTAATTTCTGGAATTCTCATCCTCTGAGATATCTCAACCTTTGCGTGACTTTTTGTAATATCTCAAAAAATTCAAATACGTTCTACACGAATCTCAATCCTCAAATAATACTGCCCCCTCCGTCCTCCAATGGACACCGGACACGTCAGTCACGTAAAATTTGAGATATCTCAGAGGATACGAACACTAATTTCTGGATCCGTATCCTCTCTATTACTACAGATGATGCACATCACCTTACAGTTTGAAATTAAATCTCAGCCGGTTTGAGATTCGGAGAAAAATGAGGGACAGTATTATTGGACTTTGAGATTCGTGCCAAGTTAAAAAAACAATCTGAGTCCATTAAAAAAGAAATCATTCTAGAAGATTCATTTTGCGGATACGAATTCCTAATTTCTGGAACCGACTCCGCTCCTTTTCTTGAGAAAAGGAGGGTCCTCCTATTCTCTCATCCAGATCGTTCAAAATTTATCGTACGGTCTCAATTACTTTTTATTTTCAAATCAATTTAATTAATTAAAATGATTCATATCTAATTGAAACTGTACGATGAATTTTCAATAATCCGGATGGAAAAATAGAAAAATGCTCATTTTCTTAAGAAAAGAAGCAGATTTTGATCCCTTATTTCTGGAGTTGAAAACTTGGAATAGAGTGGAATATGCCGAAGAATATTCGGAACACCCACTGACCCACCTCGTTTGGTTCACCCGAATACAAAATGGAGAGAAGATTCCGGATTACCTGCTCACCGGTGGGCAGGAATTTCCTACAATCCATGTAAAGAATCATCTACATGTCAATGGAGCCACCTATGGGGAGGTGGTACAGTGGTACTTGGAGTCTTGTTCTGAATCGATAGAAAGGAATATTAATGGAACAACTACATTACCAATCTTTGTTTTCTGTAGTCTACGGCTCTACGCATATTTAAAAATCAATCGAACTTCCCAAGGAGAAATCATCTCCTTCATGGTATTTTATTTGATTTAGTGTGATGTTTAATACTAATTAAAACTTATTTCACACTAATTAAGTTTAGTTGTATGTTACTTGAGATTAAGTTGTATAAACAAATAAAATAAACATCAAACAATTACAATCAGTGTCTAATCTAGTCAAATTGTCTAAGAGAAATAATAAAAATACCAATCTGATCCTAATCCAATCTGAGACGACCCATTGACGGAAGGAGATCACCTGCCCGGAGGGCAGGATTTTTCTGTCCACAGTGCGGATGACACGTGGGTCTAGACGGGTTTAAACATTTAAATATTGATTTTAGTTTTACTACGGACCCACATATCAGCGACTCAGGGGTAGGAAAATCGTGCCCCTTAGGGGGGCAGAGGATTCGGTTCCCCCATTGACACCCCTAATATTATTTAAGATTTTTAAAATATAAAATTATATTATTATTTGTAACTTGTAAGTAATTAACACTGTTTAAGATTAAATAATAGAGACAAAAGAAACCATAAAAGGCTTATTTATTTAGGATATCTAAAATATATAGTAAGAATATTATTATTCACTTGTTCAATATGCAAGCTGGACACTATCACATTAACATTATATGAGTTTCGTTAAAAAATGAATTTTCGAAGTTATATATTTTCATTCTGCCAATAAGTCGATTGATGACTTAATAATTTTGTTTTGGGTCTTTTGATTTTAGAAAAGACCCCAAGTGTTGTCTGGGGCGCAGGTGTAGGGGTGTTCATTGGTGCCGGTTTGTTTGGTTTTTAACCGAACCAGAAAAGTTTGGTTAAAACGGTTCGGTTTAAATTTTATTACTGTTCGGTTTTTTATATTTCGTTCGGTTTGTAATATCAGAAAACCGCATTAACCGAACCGACCAACTATCTTAAGAGGGTTGTTATTTAGTATTAAACCATGATGTAAAGTAGTTGTTTGCTTGTTTTATCATTAATATATATTGGCAGCTGCTTGCAAATTTTTTATGTTAATTTACAGTACCCATAAAAGTCAATTTGTAAATTGAACTTTTACAGTGTGGTTGTAACATTGTGAATTTTATAAAATAAAATTCAAAATGTTAAACTAAATCATAGGGTTAAAATTTTAAATTTTCTGATGCTTAGAAGATTTTATATTTACTAATTGACTAAAGCATCAGATTAATTTTATTGGGTGAAATTAAAATAGGAAGAATGAAATTGGTAAAGTTATAAACTAAATTAATCTGAATCCCCAAATCATAAAATTGGAAAATATATAAACTTTGAAGTGTATTAATTGAAAATTTATATTTTGGTCTAAGTTATATTATCCAGTCACCAGTTAAGTCTCAAATGTTCATATGTTATTTTATTTAAATTTGTAAATATATGGAAACAAGTCTGTAGGCTTTTAGGGCTGTAATAATTGAAGCAGCTCAATTTAATAAGATACATATTTAATGTTTGTTTATTAAACCCATTCTTATCCTTTGAAATATATTACTTTTTACCTTCACCGCTTTTACTCTCTCTCCCAAAACCCTTGTTTTCACTTGCGAATTCTCTCGTGTCGCTGGAGCTCGATTTCTTTAGGGTTAACTTTTCCAATTGAAATTGCTGACTTTGTGTGCTATTTTCTTCTCTTCTACTATTAGTGGTTCATAGCATCACAATCTCCTTGCTTGGTACTGATTCTTTGTCTTCTTCTCTTAAAATTGATTAGAGCTTGTGCAGAATTGTTAAATTGCTGTTAAGAAACCTTGAATAACTTTCTAATTGGTACCAATTTGGTACCGAATCTGATTTGGGACAGGTATGGTTTAAACCCTAATTTAGTACCGATAACCTATAAGTTGATTTTATTTCAAATAAATATTTAAAGTATAGTAGCTTGCTAAGTTCCCATTTCTTGACACCATTACCATTCTGTACCAGTTCATATTCTAGGTTATGCTATATTTTTAAGGTTTAAGGGTTGAACTTGTAAAATTCCCTAATTTAGTGAATTTACCATGTCATAAAATCTGGAATATATAATGATGAAAGCCACTAGTTAAAATTATATTAGACATGATTCGGGAAAGTTTATAAGTGTGTTTAAATTAAAATAATACAAGGCCCTGTTGAGTTTTAGAAAATGTAAATGTCATTAAATATAGGAAAAATAACTACTTATAGGAACTATATGTTAGGTTATAAAAAAAGAATACCTGACAGTATATAAATTATAATAAGATAAAGTTGTGTAGATTGGAAAAATAAATATAATAGACAAAGAGCAAACCTACTCATGAAATTCATGTACTGGCTCTGGAAAATATGCATATATTTATATAGGTGATTCATATATTGGAGTTTAGAGTTGGATTAATTAATATTATTTTGATTTTTACTAACTCATCTATGCTATGTTAACCTAGGCATAGACTCTATCGGGCACGACTTGGCGGGATCGTTTGAGACTCTAATCTAGTGATAGCTGATCCTTTACACACCTTACGTGATCAGGTGCGAGGGTTCACCGGATTTGTCTTGATATTTATTTCTAAGAACTAAATAACTATTTATATTAGCATGTTGAATTTCTGATTGATAGCATTATTGCATCATTTGCATGAGGTAAGTTAATAGCATAATTTATTTACTATACTGTGATGATTTATCATTTTGGTATTGTTTTATCGATTGTCTGTCCTCTCGTTTCTTATAATTGAATGGAACCACAGTATCGAATTGAGTTACTTTATTATTTACTGCAAAGTCTAGAGTCGATGCTAGACTTTGATTCAGGATCCATATGCACATACGGTGAATGACCTCAATTGAACCCAGTACCGGCTGAGTAGAGGATAATGTAAATTGTGATTGTAGGAATAGTAAAACTATGGTATATCAATTGTTCTATTGGCCACTTTTCGGTAAGGAGTGACAACTTGTTTCATATTATTGAAGTAAGTTATTGTCCATTTGATTTTCTGAATTGATGAATGTCTTCTTATTACAAACCAGAATAAGTAGGAATAGTTAAGCCAAAGGTGATAGATATCTTACATCTATCATCGATGACCTAACCTAGAAATCTGATCGATTAGTTCCAAATATTCTGAATAATAATTCTTTGATTATCTTTGATTGTGATATATGTTGAATCCCATTTTTATCAATCTTGAGCATGTGCATTTATTTTTATTGACTGATTAACTTGGTATTTTAATATTGTGATTATTTAGTTCTGGTAATGGATTTCTTACAAATCCAGTAGCCCTAGGGTAAATTCCGCACTGAGAAACGGTTGACAAGTTTCTCACCTCCTTTTTCCCCTTGTGGGTTTTTATTTCAGGAAAGCAAGAGTAGGGATCCAAGTGCATCGAGTGAGCAGTAAGCCAATATAGATATATATATATATATATGTCGCCATGAATGCTAGGATAGATTTTGATATGCTAGTTGAATGATTATAAATTGTTTTTCTGTACAGTTCCTTCAATTAGACTTGTTGTTATGAAAAATGTAAATTTTCGTTTGTCTATCTTGTTTGAATGTATAATATAAACAACTTCTACTTATGTTACTGTACTAGTATTTATGGCAAAATATGTAGGTATTGTTAATAAATGTTTGATAAAATGCTTGTTTAGAAATTATATTTATGTACTTGCCTTGTGGGTACATAGGAAACTGTGTATTCACGGCGTAACTGCACGACCCCATGTTTCGGGGTGTGACAGTTAAAAGTTGGTATCAGAGCTTGGTTAAACCATAACCAGACATGATAGGATACGCGAGTGGGGTAAGTCTTGAGTTAGGTGGTAGTGTTAAAATGTTATTAATTGTAATGTCAATTTTATTAATTTTCAGGTAAATGGAAGGGCGACGCCAACCTAGACAAGGTCGTACTCGTGGTAGGGGTCGGCAGCCAACTAGGGAGCCTGAAATTGATCCTATAAACGCACTACCTGAGGTTCCAATAGCTGATCCTGAAAACATAGAACATCCTGATCCGAGAGCTGACCCCAATTGTAGAGCCGGACATGAGCGAGATCTTGAAGAAATGTTGATTACGGCCTATGAAAGAGGTCGTAGAGCTGAACATCAGGTGCAAGGACCGGCTGATCGTGTAGGGGCACCGGGTGAAGAGTTTAGACAGCTGTATGATGCCTTTATGCGTTTGACACCCCCTCGGTTTGATGGGTCGGGGGGATATCCTGCTGCAGAAGAATGGATGGTGAGCTTAAAGGCCAAATTTAATATATGTCATGTGCCAGAGGTAAACAAAGTGGAATTAGCAAAACAATTGTTAGAAAGGTTTGGTCGACATTGGTGGGAGGGAGTAAAGCTAGAATATGAGGGGGCTGAACAGGAGATTCCTTGGCAATGGTTTGAACAGAAATTTGAGGAGCAGTTTATGAGTGATTTACATCGTGAGGCTTTGAGAAGCCAATTTCTGAACCTACGCCAACATGAAAGGTCTGTAGAGGAGTACAATCGGATGTTCTTTGATCTATCTAGATATGCCCCAGATGTGAGAAGAAATCCTGATAGATATCGGAGGCAGTACTTGGATGGATTAGACCCAAATATTGCAGTAGCTATTCATCATTCTATAGCTGCAGGGGTTCCAGCCCTTATGAAGTGTGCTGAACAAACTAAGATATATCATAAGAGAAGTGTGCAACAGACCCTTTCCAGAAATGTTAAGCCAAAATTTGATCAAAGAAAACAAGCAAGTGGATCAGGGGTTCGACCTCCGACTTCTGTATACCCTCCTAGACAGATTGTTACTCCTGGATTTACTCCGGGAACCACTGGACCTTGGTGCCGTGTTTGCAAGAAGCCACATTCAGAGTCTGAGTGTCGTCGCATCAACAAAACATGTTTTCGGTGTGGTAGTAAGGATCACTGGATTAGAGAGTGCCAAAATACTTTTTCGGGCACACCTGGGAGTAGCAGCAGTAGTACTTATAGAGCTCCACAGGGGCATAGACGTGGAGGCATACCTCCGCCACGAGGTTGAGGAGTTGTGAAGCAGATTAGAGGAGGCCGTACAGGAGGACGAGTAGGTGCTCATGCTGTGGGATTGATAGAGCTACCAAATGAAGGAAATAAGCTGGTTCCTGTTCCTACTCAGACTGACTTACTGGCAGGTACTATTTCTATCTCAGGACACCTTGCATATGCATTGATCGATACGGGATGTAGTCATTCGATTGTTTCTAGTGCGTTAGTTGAGAGATGTGGGTGGTCAACTAAGTCGAGTGGGAGAGTACTTAATGTTCATACTCCTCTCGGTTCTACTACCAAATTTGCAGAGACATGCCGAGACTTGAGAGTAAGAATTGATGGAAGAGATTTTTCAGCTGACATGTTGGTAATGGATATTTCAGAATATGATGTATTGTTGGGTTTGGATTGGTTAACTAGACACATAGCCACGATTGATTGTTTGCGTCGTACCGTTCAGTTTGTATTGCCAAGTAGTTCCACATGTACACTTAGATGTAGAGGATTTAAAGAGGTGGTACCTTATATTTCAGCAATAGAGACAAGGCATCTAGTTGAGTCTGGATGTACCGCATATTTGGTAATAGTTACGTTTGCTGCTACAGAAATTCTTGAGATATCTAACATTCCAGTTGTTTTTTATTATATTGATGTGTTTCCTGATGAGATTTCAGGGTTACCCCCGGAGCGAGAAATTGAGTTTAACATTAATTTGATACCTGGTACAACTCCAATTTCGAAGGTTTCCTATCGTATGGCGCCCGCTGAGTTAAAAGAATTGAAGGTGCAACTAGAAGAGATGTTGGAGAAAGGTTTTATACGACCAAGCACTTCCCCTTGGGGCGCGCCAGTGCTGTTCGTACGAAAGAAAGATGGAACTTTACGGTTATGCATAGATTACCGAGAGCTGAACAAAATGACAGTGAAAAACAGATACCCATTACCTGGGATTGATGATCTCTTTGACCAATTACAAGGATCATCGGTCTATTCCAAGATTGATTTAAGAACCGGTTACCATCAGCTGCGTATATGCCCAAATGATGTTGAGAAAACAGCTTTCCGTACTCAGTATGGGCACTATGAATATCTGGTCATACCATTTGGATTGACAAATGCACCAGCCGCTTTTATGAATCTTATGCAGCGGGTATTTCGAGACTTGCTAGACTCTACTGTTGTGGTCTTTATCGATGACATATTGATATATTCACGATCATATGAGGAGCATGCAGCCCATCTAAGAGTTGTATTACAGAGATTACGTGACCATCAGCTCTATGCAAAACTTTCAAAATGTGAATTCTGGATAGACAAAGTGTCATTCTTGGGTCATGTAGTTTCAAGTGAAGGTTTGGAAGTAGATCTGGAAAAGATTCGAGCTGTAACTGAATGGAAGAGACCGGAAACTGTTACAGAGATTCGCAGTTTTTTGGGTTTAGCCGGTTATTATTGGAGGTTTGTGCCCGGGTTCTCACAATTGTCACGTCCTCTTACAGAATTGCTTCACAAAGGTGTAAAGTTCAAATGGGGTGAAGCTCAAGAAAGGAGTCTTCAGGAATTAAAGAGTCGGTTAGTGTCTGCACCGATTCTTACAATGCCAGTGAGTGGAAAGGACTATATGGTGTATACAGATGCATCCCGGTCTGGTCTGGGTTGTGTCTTGATGCAAGACGAGCAAGTTATTGCTTATGCTTCTCGACAATTGCGTCCACACGAACAAAACTATCCGACTCATGATTTGGAATTAGCAGCAGTGATTTTTGCACTTAAATCTGGCGACATTACTTGTATGGAGCGAAATGCCAGATTTTCACTGATCATAAGAGTTTAAAGTATATTTTTACTCAAAAGGAACTGAATTTGAGACAAAGGAGATGGCTGGAATTAATGAAGGATTATGATTTGGATATTCAATATTATGCGGGCAAAGCCAATGTGGTGGCCGATGCGTTGAGCAGGAAGAATCAGGTGAATTTGGCAACATTGATTACAAGTGAGTCACATCTGATTGAAGAAATGAGAATGATGAATTTGCATGTTGGAGCATCTCAAGAATTGGCAAAAGCAACAGCAACTCGCTTGTTTGGAGTGAAAGCGGGTATGAGTGCATCAGCTAGTATGTCAATCATTTCTGCTGCAGTTAAGGTGAGACATGATTTACATGATCTGGTTCGGGTAGCACAGCATGAAGATCAGAAATGTCAGAAATTTCGAGAACATGCGAAATCAGACCGAGATACTCCTTTCAGACTTGATGATGAGGGTATCTTGCGGTTTGGCAATCGTATATGCATTCCTGAAAATTCAGAATTGAAGACTTTAATCCTATCAGAAGCACATGATTCCGGGTATACTATCCATCCTGGTGAAGTTAAAATGTATCAAAATCAGAAACGATATTTTTGGTGGTCGAACATGAAGAATGATGTGACAAAGTATGTTGAGAAATGTCAAGTCTGTTAGCAAGTGAAGGCTGATAGACGAAAGACAGTTGGCTTATTACAACCATTAGATAAGAAGAGAGGTAAATTTGAAGTCATTGCGATGGATTTTGTGACTGGTTTTCCAAGGACAGTTGGGCGATATGATACTATATGGGTTATTGTAGATACATTGACTAAAGTAGCACACTTGATTCCACTTGGACCTGACACTTCGGGTCGGGCACTAGCTGGGTTATTTCTAAAATTTTACTTCAAATATCATGGCTGTCCGCGTGAGATTATATCTGATAGAGATACTAGATTCACATCTCATTTTTGGAAGAGCTTCCAAGAGGCTATGGGTACAAAACTGAAATTCAGCACCGCACATCATCCGCAAACGGATGGACAGTCAGAAAGGACAATCCAAACATTAGAAGACATGCTTCGAGCGTGTGCTTTGAGCTTTCGAGGGTCTTGGCTTGACCATTTACACTTGGTTGAGTTTGCTTACAATAATAGTTATCACTCAAGTATTGGCATGCCACCATTGGAAGCGTTTACTGGAGAGCCTTGTCGTACACCATTGTGGTGGGGCCCGGCAGGTACTTATTTGCCTATAGGACCTGAAATGATACAAGAGGCAGCAGAGAAAACACAAATTATTTTGAGCCGACTCAAATCAGCTCAAGATAGACAAAAAAAAGTATGCTGATGTACATAGAAGACCTTTAGAGTTTCAAGAAGGTGATCATGTGTGGCTCCGAGTATCTCCAGTTAGAGGAGTACATCGGTTTGGTGTATCAGGTAAGCTAAGTCCAAGGTAAATCGGGCCATTTCAGATTCAAAACCGAGTGGGACTTGTAGCTTATGAACTTGCATTGCCTCCAGCTTTGGACCGGGTTCATCCGGTGTTTCATGTGTCACAGCTCCGATGATACGTGTGAGATTCCTCTCACTGCATTGACCATTCTGACCAGTACCTAGATGAGAACTTGGCTTATAAAGAAGAACCAATGAGAATTTTGGACAGAAAAGAGCAAAGACTAAGAAACCGAACGATTGGACTTGTTTTAGTACAGTGGGGACGGCACTCAGAAAAAGAGGCAACGTGGGAACTCGAAACGAAAATTCGCGAACAATATCCTGAATTATTCGACAGTGCAGGTATGTAGTTATGTTCAAGGGATTGAACATTATTTTTAAGTGGGAGAGAAATGTAACATTGTGAATTTTATAAAATAAAATTCAAAATGTTAAACTAAATCATAGGGTTAAAATTTTAAATTTTCTGATGCTTAGAAGATTTTATATTTACTAATTGACTAAAGTATCAGATTAATTTTATTGGGTGAAATTAAAATAGGAAGAATGAAATTGGTAAAGTTATAAACTAAATTAATCTGAATCTCCGAATCATAAAATTGGAAAATATATAAACTTTGAAGTGTATTAATTGAAAATTTATATTTTGGTCTAAGTTATATTATCCAGTCACCAATTAAGTCTCAAATGTTCATATGTTATTTTATTTAAATTCGTAAATATATGGAAACAGGTCTGTAGGCTTTTAGGGCTGTAATAATTGAAGCAGCTCAATTTAATAAGATACATATTTAATGTTTGTTTATTAAACCCATTCTTATCCTTTGAAATATATTACTTTTTACCTTCACCGCTTTTACTCTCTCCCAAAACCCTTGTTTTCACTTGCGAGTTCTCTCGTGTCGCTGGAGCTCGATTTCTTTAGGGTTAACTTTTCCAATTGAAATTGCTGACTTTGTGTGCTATTTTCTTCTCTTCTACTATTAGTGGTTCATAGCATCACAATCTCCTTGCTTGGTACTGATTCTTTGTCTTCTACTCTTAAAATTGATTAGAGCTTGTGCAGAATTGTTAAATTGCTGTTAAGAAATCTTGAATAACTTTCTAATTGGTACCAATTTGGTACCGAATCTGATTTGGGACAGGTATGGTTTAAACCCTAATTTAGTACCGATAACCTATAAGCTGATTTTATTTCAAATGAAGATTTAAAGTATAGTAGCTTGCTAAGTTCCCATTTCTTGACACCATTACCATTCTGTACCAGTTCATATTCTAGGTTATGCTATATTTTAAGGTTTAAGAGTTGAACTTGTAAAATTCCCTAATTTAGTGAATTGACCATGTCATAAAATCTGGAATATATAATGATGCAAGCCACTAGTTAAAATTATATTAGACATGATTCGGGAAAGTTTATAAGTGTGTTTAAATTAAAATAATACAAGGTCCTGTTAAGTTTTAGAAAATGTAAATGTCATTGGATATAGGAAAAATAACTACTTATAGGAACTATATGTTAGGTTATAAAAAAAGAATACCTGACAGTATATAAATTATAATAAGATAAAGTTGTGTAGATTGGAAAAATAAATATAATAGACAAAGAGCAAACCTGCTCATGAAATTCATGTACTGGCTCTGGAAAATATGCATATATTTATATAGGTGATTCATATATTGGAGTTTAGAGTTGGATTAATTAATATTATTTTGATTTTTACTAACTCATCTATGCTATGTTACCCTAGGCATAGACTCTATCGGGCACGACTTGGCGGGATCGTCTGAGACTCTAATCTAGTGATAGCTGATCCTTTACACACCTTACGTGATCAGGTGCGGGGGTTCACCGGATTTGTCTTGATATTTATTTCTAAGAACTAAATAACTATTTATATTAGCATGTTGAATTTCTGATTGATAGCATTATTGCATCATTTGCATGAGGTAAGTTAATAGCATAATTTATTTACTATACTGTGATGATTTATCATTTTGGTATTGTTTTATCGATTGTCTGTCCTCTTGTTTCTTATAATTGAATGGAACCACAGTATCGAATTGAGTTACTTTATTATTTACTGCAAAGTCTAGAGTCGACGCTAGACTTTGATTCAGGATCCATATGCGCATACGGTGAATGACCTCAATTGAACCTAGTACCGGTTGAGTAGAGGATAATGTAAATTGTGATTGTAGGAATAGTAAAACTATGGTATATCAATTGTTCTATTGGCCACTTTTCGGTAAGGAGTGACAACTTGTTTCATATTATTGAAGTAAGTTATTGTCCATTTGATTTTCTGAATTGATGAATGTCTTCTGATTACAAACCAGAATTAGTAGGAATAGTTAAGTCAAAGGTGATGGATATCTTACATCTATCATCGATGACCTAACCTAGAAATCTGATCGATTAGTTCCAAATATTCTGAATAATAGTTCTTTGATTATCTTTGATTATCTTTTATTGTGATATATGTTGAATCCCATTTTTATCAATCTTGAGCATGTGCATTTATTTTTATTGACTGATTAACTTGATATTTTAATATTGTGATTATTTAGTTCTGGTAATGGATTTCTTACAAATCCAGTAGCCCTAGGGTAAATTCCGCACTGAGAAACGGTTGACAAGTTTCTCACCCCCTTTTTCCCCTTGTGGGTTTTTATTTCAGGAAAGCAAGAGTAGGAATCCAAGTGCATCGAGTGAGCAGTAAGCCAATATAGATATATATATATGTCGCCATGAATGCTAGGATAGATTTTGATATGCTAGTTGAATGATTATAAATTGTTTTGCTGTACAGTTCCTTTAATTAGACCTGTTGTTATGAAAAATATAAATTTTCGTTTGTCTATCTTGTTTGAATTTATAATATAAACAACTTCTACTTATGTTACTGTACATTTATGGCAAAATATGTAGGTATTGTTAATAAATGTTTGATAAAATGCTTGTTTAGAAATTATATTTATGTACTTGCCTTGTGGGTACATAGGAAACTGTGTATTCACGGCGTAACTGCACGTCCCCATGTTTCGGGGTGTGACAGTGGTACACTGGTACATGTGGTACAGTGGTACAATGTTTCATATTATTGCTGAATTTATTGTTTATAGTATTAATCTCAACTTGTGAGCTGTAAATGACTTGTTTTATAACAATCTCAATTAAATAATGGTTTGTTCGGTTTAACCGAACAAACCGAAATTTACATTGGTTCGGTTTTAATCGGTTGATAAGTTTAGTTTGGTCAGTTTGGTTCTATTTTTGAAAACCGAATAAAACTTTAGTTTGCCTATTTTATTTCGGTTTTAACCGAACCGAACCGAACCGATGAACACCCTAGGCAGGTGATCCGAACCCAAATAGAAAGAGCCGTTTGAAAGCCTGCCTTGGGCAAGCGATCCGAATTCAAAGAGCCGTTATAGAAAGCCAGGCATGGGCAGGTGCGAAGACTGAAGAGCCGTTTGAAAGCCGGCGGTCAGAGTGTCGCCATGACGAGATACCGTTAGCTGTCCAATTCTGACGCTCGTAATGAACTGTACGACTATCTACTTCCATGGTTGAAATTACGTAGCATGGCTGCCTATGCGGGATTCGACTAAAAAAAAATGTAGTGTGACGTGCCACTTAGGCCAGTGGTCATTACTTACTAATTAGAAGGCAAAATTAAAATTAAAGACAATGACAAAATAATTAATGGGTGAGACTATGGTAACGTAGGAGTGTCAATGACACTTTTTTATTCGTTTATCTGACTAGTATTGTATCCGATAAGACGAGTACGGATATGATTATTTTTTCGTAAACTTATCGGATACCAGCACGAATAAAAAAAAAGTTCATTAAATTTATCGGATATGGATATGGATATATGTAAAGTCTATTTCGTATCTGGTGTTCGTATATATATATTAATAAGTATTGAAAATAGTGATTTAATTAGTTTACTTGTGCTTAACAAGATCATAATTTTTTTCAACAAAGTAATATACAAGTATGACATAAATGTATATGTTATAATGTTTTATTTAGTAAATAATAAAAAAATATTATTATATTAGTATTACATGTTATTTATCTACTACAGTTTCACTATCCAACAACCGTTATTAAGGATAGAGTACAGATAAGATAATTTGTATCGGGTAAGGATAAGATCCGGATAAGAACAATTTGTAATGGATACGAATATGAAAATACTTCCATCCGACTCTTACTGTACCCGTTGACACCCCTACCAGGTAACCGAAACAATCCGTTGGATATTAAAATTATACACTTATTTTTTGAAGAATTTCAAAAACATCTGGCTTGTTGAATAATTCAGCGGATTAGGACTTGGTCCGTTGGATAATTTAGCGAATCATTTATATACTTAGTTCTTTCATAAACTGGCCTGCTGAAATATCGAACGGGTCTAGTCTCATAAATTATTTAGCAGGTTTTGATTTGAATATTATATTTAATACTTTGAATTAACTATTTAAATTTTAAAAATAGAAATAAATTCATACATGAATCGATCCGTAACATGTACATGCCACGTATCAGTCTCTTGAATAATAAAAATGGAAACGTAAAATCATTTTTGGTCTTACCAACCAGAATCACGGAATCACATCCTCTGCGGAGTTTTTACCTGCGGAGCTGTGCGGTTCTTTTAATCTGATCCGTTCGTTTTGATCAGACGAACAGAATAAGATTTTGGCACGAATCTCAAAACAAAATTAATACTGCCTCTTCATCATCTCGAGCACTAACCGGCTGAGATTAAATCTGGACCGTCTGATCAGCTCCGTGGGTAAAAAACTCCACAGAGGATACTGGTCCCCAGAATCACGGCCCAATTGAGGCCTATTAACTGCCAAATTCATCATAATGGGCCTGAAATTGAAACTTGTTCTTCAATTCTTGGACCCTTCTACGGTTCAATCTAGATTGCACCCTTCCTCTGTTTGACCTTCTTTTGGCGGCAAGCAACCGTTTGTTCTACAGCCGAAGGCACTCCATAGTAGTTTTTTGCATTAGAAAAACCAACTCATAGGATCGCTTTCTTTTCTTCATCAAAGATATACTTTCCATCCCTTCCCTTCTTTCCAAATCCACCATTCTTATTACATCACTTCTGTTGCATCTTTGCAAACAATAACATAACAATACTATTTCACAACAATGTCTCAAGCCACAGGTGCACGAAGAACCTGCCGTGTATACTACTGCTATGAATGTCGCCGTGCCATTCGCATCATCTCCTTCCCTTCCTCTGATGTTTTCTGTCCAAGATGTTACGGTCGGTTTCTGCATGAGGTTGACTACCCACAACCTGTTGCGCCGCCTAATTTCGCCTCGTTTCGGCCTTCTCCATACAACTTTCCAAGCCTAGAAGAAAATCACGACCCGCGACCGGGTGGACGGTGGGTTCTCTTTGGTAGACCCGGTGACCACCAGCACCACCACCCCCATCCTATGGAACCTGTCCCGCCTCGCAGGAGATTTATACCTCCTCCACGGCCGACCGCTCCGACTCCACCAGCTGAACAGTTCGACACTCCTCCGGTAATGCATACATCCTAACTGTTTTGGAGAAAATAGGTTAAATGAACATTAATTGTGTTTTGAATTATAATTCTAATATAATTTGGTCCTCTACCCAAAGAAATATTATGTTACTTACGCATCTGTTTTAAGTTAAAATTGAGGACTGAGAAATGTTCTTAGTTCTTACGCCTTTGTTTACCATTTTTAAACTTTAACGAAAATGTCACCTTAGTCAAATAAATTGACATGAATCTTGATCAAATCAATTTGCAATGTAACTTGTGTCATTTGATTATCTAACTCGAGTCTTGCTCCCCGCTACAGATAATAAATACAGGTGACTATTTCGTGGGGACAAACCTGAACAACCTAATCGACAATTTAACTCAAAATGACAGACCCGGCCCACCACCAGCACCGACCTCAGCAATTGACTCAATGCCGACTGTTCTAATAACTGAGGCCCACCTATCAGATGGATCCCAGTGCCCAGTCTGTAAGGAGGATTTTGAGCAGGGGGAGGAGGCAAAGGAGATGCCATGTAAGCATGTGTACCACTCTGACTGCATCGTACCATGGCTCAGGCTTCATAATTCGTGTCCCGTATGCCGGTACCAGTTACCTGGCGGCAATGGCAGTAATGGCAATAACAACGAAAGCACAGGAAGCAATGAAGGCTTTAGCAGAGGAGGACCGACAATGAGATGGCCGAATCCTTTCTCTAGCATGTGGCCTACGTGGGGCCCACGGAACGAATGGGAAGAAGAGTACCGGAGAGTAGATGCTGAGATGCACGGCGGAGGGCTTAGTGGTAATGACTTGAGGCTTCTCCAAGCCATTTTCTCTGTCTCGATTTGTTTTCTCTTGTTCTCGTACTTGCTTTAGCCTCTTCTTCGGTTCTTCTCTTTGATGTGTTTGGGTGACACTTTGGTTGACGGTAGTGTCACCGGCTTCAAGTAAATGATAAAATGCCTATTTGTACAGAAATTGCTCTGTTCGAATGTCTTTCCTTGTATCTGAGTCTTCATCAGTTGATTCTATCATTTAGATACAAAGTGACAATTGCATGTCATTATATTTCTTTTTGTTGATGCATTGAGCAAAGAAATGAAAAGATACAGAAAGAAATCTAACTGCACTAGTCCAGGATGATGTATTTATTTTATTTATTGAAGCGTGAAATTTCATCTTTAGCATAAAAGTTGGCATGTGCGGTTAAATGGCTAACTTGCTCGCTCTTCTTAACTTTTTATGTTTTAACCTTTTTCAGGATTTTATTCTTGGTGGCGCTCACTTTTTCTTATCTGAATGTTACAAAAGTAAGTTGCATTTGGATTCAAAAACCTCCTCTCTACTGAATTATGTACGCTGCATATCCATAAACCTCTACTTCAAAACTATATATATTAAATCTCTAAACCAGTTTTCTGACCATATCATTGTTCTAATGGGTATAAACTTCTTGTATAACAGGATAATTAAAGGGGGCAAAAATTACCAACAAAATTGTTGAGGTGAAGAAGAATACAGCAGTTGCAAAATGAAGCCACAACGAGTTCATATATTTATAATATGCTCTCTTACAATTATAACTCTTGAATCCTTTGAGAAGTTGTACAAACAAGCATATTCAATTGATAATTAAACATAGTACTTACAAAATCAAAATAAATGTGTCATGAAAGCATGATATCAAATTAAACCATTAATGATTTTATGACTGAAATTAAATCCCAAGGAAAATCCAAATCAGCTTATTTCCTCTTGTTAAGAAGTGGATAGAGTGTGCTCTCAATTCCAGCATGAAATCCTTGAGTATATACTGAATTTTTCAAGGTCATCTGCACCAAATTACATTTTATATCAGATACCAAACTTAAATGGAATAAAGTTCACACACTGAATCAAAATATTAAGAAGTATTTACTTACAGTCATACTCAATAGATCAGAACAAACGCGCTGTTTTAGCCCTTCAAATGCATGATCATTAAGGTTGTCTTTATCAGCATTAGATTGCTTCGTCAGCTGTCAAATTAGACATAGTCAAATAAATAACATAGTTTATCACAAACACAAAAATGAAACATATTGAGATAAATTTAACTTGCCTCTGATATAAATTCTGAGGAAACCTTTTCAAAGACTTTCTCTACAAATTTCTCCACATTAGTCGTGTCGGCTGCCACATCTACTTTAATCTGTGGTTTGGCTTTCTCAGATTTTTGTTTCAGCACTTTTGATGGCTCCTTTGGTTTTTCTGAAAATTACAAACAATGGATAATCAGTACCGAAGTTATTTTTTTTTCTTTTTGAAGGTTAGGTACGGAGTGACTTTGTCTACAAAAAGTAAATCACACGCACAAAGAAACAATAATTGTATAAATAAATATAACCATCACAAAAGCACCATAAAAAAAGTAATGATGCGTACTCCTGCAACAATAGAAACCATCGAGGGTGTCCCACAAAACAGAACAAATCAACTAAAGCCTTTAAATTCCTAATTTTAGGATAACAAAATGGCCCTCCTTTGTCAATAAGTCTAAAATTATATTAAAGAATGGAGGGGTTATTTGGGAGTATTTCTTTTAAGAAACAGAGAGCGAAGAGATGGGTAGGCAATGTCATGGAATTCGGATCCCCTAAAGTAATTCAACGTTTGTGTTTGGATCCTAACCGTCTGATCGGAATTTGCACCAACATTAACGGGTACCCATGATTCTACCTCGGGCCGAATTGGTCCAGATTCTAATCAGACGGTTTAGATCCAAACTCAAATTTTGAGTTACTTTAAAGGATCCAGACCCAATGCCATGATGCTTCCAATATTCTACAGGGCATATCAGGTATTCCAACTTTTTCAAAGGTATACTTACAATGCCATATACTTTAGGAGCAGACATAATAATTCACCTCAATGTATTGTTAAGGGGAGAAAATAATAATTACAAAAATAAGAAAAACAGTCTTTACCAGTAGATTGTTTTGTTTTCTCATCCTTGGCAGCATTGGTCTGAGCATGTACACTTGTTGGGGGTACTTTATCTGCTCCTCCTGGCACATTTGGAGCTTCATCTGGTACCAAGTGCGCGAGGTCAGGTGGATTTTCCTTCCCTACGACTGGGCAATCCTAGTACGAAAACAAATAATATATCAATAAGTAAACAAATCTAGTAAGATGTGATGTAAATTTTTTTAGTTTATCAACAAATAGATCACCTCCAGGTCAACATAAGCTGGTTCACGCCCGATTGAAAGTAGAAATTTATCAAAGTCCCTTGGGGTTAGAGCTGACAAATTAGACCATGTCAGATTTTCAAATTCATATTTCAGAGTAATATACTGTCATCTATTTTTGCCTAAAGTTTAGAGAAGAAAACATTGCTATGCAAAAACTTTACCAATTGTGACTTCATTTGTGAGAGGATGGAATAAGCAATACTGCTGCGATTTAAACCCCTTATCTAGCAAAAGAGATACAGGTCTGCAATGAACTAATATAGTACTCAGCAATTATTCATATTAAATAATATAATAGTTTGCATTCTACATGATGAACTGATGAAGTACAGAGATTTGAATTACCTTGCAGATTCATTTATCAAGGCAAATGGAGTCACAGAACCTAATGCCACCTGGAAATAAAAAGAAAATGAAAATCTCACGACTTTTTTTTTTTTTTTTGCTTTTTAAGAGAAATGAAATGTGATAATAAATAAGAATAATTATTTTAATAAATAAAGTTATATTGTATGAAAACTAACATGGAGTATTTCTGGCAATGCTTCCTCTGGGGCCATGCGAAGACCTCCTTTTCCCAAGCCGAGCCGCTGTGACAGAACTGCAAAAAAAAAAAATGCATTAATCTAGAAAATGTAATGCATAAATTGATCAGAAGAGAAATAAATGAGAAAAGGAATAAGTACTCTTCAAGTCAACTTTGGTATCCGCAAGGGCAGAAACTATATACAATCTGTGCTTCTTGTCCTGATAACAAAAATTTACGAAAATAAGCTAGGATTACTAGAATCTCAAACAATTGATGTTAGAACACAAACAAATTTTACCTTCAAAAATAGGTTTTTGCTACATGCACCGCCCAAATGCCCAACATACTTTGCCTATAGACAAACAAACCATTAATCAAAATCAATAATTTAATTACCAGGGAAAAGTACACAAGTAATAGATTTCTTACTTGCTCTTCAACTGTCATTACAGCAGGATGGTCACACGACAAGATCTCTATTTTAAGCTCCTGAAAATCCCCAAAAGAGTAAATTTATTAACTAAACTAAATAAATACAGCAGCTGTGTTCAAATTCCAGCATCAACAATTGCTAACACAAATCTATGTCCATTTCAACCCAATACTAAAAGCACTAGCAATTATAACGAAATTTCCTCATGACATCTGGAACCGTGTCGTTCCCAAAAACAACTTAAATCAACTGACAATCAGTCATGAAGTAAAAATTGTGGCGCATTGGGTAGCCTATTTCCTCAAAAATTGCTACAAGGTGAGAAAAGGAAACCTGGAGACGAGCGAGCAGCTGATCCTTGGTGTAAGCCATCTCTCTTCTTCGTCTCAGCAGAGGTAACAGCGGTGGAGAAGAGGTGATGGGTTTTAGAAGGGAAATGGATGCGGTGCGAGAGAGAGAATGGGTCGGGAAGACTGAAGTGCATTGGAACTATTCGACGGAGACCTTATTTTGGGCCTTTCTGGACTTAACTGGGCTTAGTTCTGATAAAGGAAAACGGCGTACAAACAATATTTCTGGGCCAGTTGGCTTTCTCATGGGATTTCAAGTTCTAACTAAAGACTGAGAAAAATAATTCTTCGTCTGTACTCAACAATTGATGTTTGTTGCAAAATCATAAAAAGAATACTTATTCTCAATTTCTGAGAACAATATATTTTGTGTTCTCATAAATCTATTTGTTACTGTCATCCTCGGTGAAGATTTTTATATTTTGAAGACATGGTCTACTCATCTACTGAAAACTGAAAATATATATATATATATATATATATATATATAGAGAGAGAGAGAGAGAGAGAGAGAGTAGAACTAGGGTGCTCCTAAGTTCACCCAACTTCTTGTGAGCTTGATTCTAAAATATATCGAATCGACTTTAAACGATGAATCAAAACCGTTGAAATTCTTCTACCTAATGATTGATGCGTCTACATGTGAAAATTTTAAAATTTCGAATTAATTTAATATAGAGTCAAGTGGTCAAAGGAGTTCAAAAAATGAATGCATTAAAATTAATTTATAAACCTTAAACTTTTGACCACTTGAATCTATATTAAATTAATTCGAAACTTTAAAATTTTCACATGTAGACGCATCACTCATTAGGTAGAAGAGTTTCAACAGTTTGGATTCATCGTTTAAAGTCGATTTGATATATTTTAGAGTCAAGTTCACAAGAGGTTTGGTGAACTTAAGAGCACCGTAGTTCTACTCTATATATATATATATATATTAAGGCGAAATATTGTCCTCAATTTTGACCAGATTTTATAGAGAGAATCTATGATAAATTGCAACGTATAGACCTTTTATATATTTTTTTAGCAAATTACAAATTTTGAAATCAGATTTTCAAAATGTGATCTATACTATATATGCAATCCACATAAAAAATTATGGAACTTGATGCAAGTTCTATTGTTCATCGAATGACTACCAATTTTTAACGGGCATTTGATATCAAATCACAATAAAATTGCATGAAAGTTGATACATAATCAATCCATAAGTCTAATAAAATATCTATAATATTTTTTATTTTTGAAACTTTTTAATTTTTATGTAGAAATAAATTGTAAATATTGTTAAAATATTCATGATCAATATATAGACCCCAACTCATTATATAATATTCTTTATATTTTCAAATAAATTGGAGTCAAGTCTTGCAACTCTAAATATTTATAAAAACTTTGTTAACTGGATTTCAAACGTACAACTTACAACATAAAGCATTCATATTGTCTATATTTGATTGTTGAGTAAAAAATGGAGTAAATTTCTTATTCTACACTTAATTAAACCGTCAAACAAAAAGTAAAATAAGAGTAAGATGTGATTTCATTCAGAGTAAATTACTCCACATCTTGAGACAAATTAACTTACTCCATTCTTATTCTGCATATAAGATCCACTGTCATAGATAAAATTAAGTGATCATAACTTAAATTATCAAATGAGATATAAAACTAAAAGAATAAGATAAAGTAACTCAATCTGCGCATTAATTTTACTCACCTGATTGTTTATATGAATTTAATTTGAGCTGTGGGTTTGGGACTGTTTTCTAATCCACCAAGAAGCTCAGGAGATTTCCTGAACACCAGCTGAAGTGTCTATTCATCTTTCTATTTCGAAAGTTAATTTGGGCCCTGTAATCCCAAATTCATGCCTTAGTTTGTATAGTCTTACTAAAAAGCTACGCTCTTGTAGTTTGTTCCATCCCTTTTTTAGGTGAATTGCCTCCATCTACTAATTGAAAACATTTGTCCTCATAATTAAGGACATATATATGATCGAGTATGGCTAGAATGACATCAGTGTCATTTCAGCCTATATAACACCAATTTCAAAACCTATCGAATCGACTTCAAATAGTAAATCCAAACCATCCAAACCATTCAAATCGATCTACTTCATTAGTTTTGCGTTTACATGCAAATTTTATAATTTTTTGAATTTATTTAGTATTAAGTCAAACGGTCAAATGTGTGAGTTTTTAAGTTAATTTTAATGCATTCATTTTTTTTAACATTTTTGACTGCTTGATTTGATACTAAAATAATTCGAAAATATAAAACATTTGCATGTAAACACATCACTCATAAAGTAAATCGGTTTGATCGGTTTAGATTAGTCATTTGAAGTCTATTCAATCAATTTTGGAATTTGTGTCATATGACACCGATGTCATACTAGTTGGACTCTATATGATCCGGTACACAGAGAACATATATGTTAGATATTGTTTGACAATTTCGATAATTTTTGAATTGTAAATATATCCATAATTCATTAAAAACATCAACAAATTCTAAACTCGCACAATATTCTGTAAATTTATTTTAGAAGAATTATATACGTAATTCTTGATGTCTATGTTTGATTTTTGAAAAATAACTTTATGAGCATGTAGTCATTATTCATTAAAAACATCAACAAACACACATGCCGTAAATAATTTTTATAAGAATTATATGCACAATTCTTAATGCAATCGTTTGATTTTTGAAAATTAATTATTTGGGTTTAATTATGGAGCAGCCGAATCCCGCAGCAATATTAGTGCTGTACTACTAGCTGTTAATTATCTTTATTAAAAAAAAAAAGTGAAAAGTGACGGTCTCTTTAGTATCCTACACTTTAGCACATAATAGGCTAAAGCAGTATTTTAAAATTCAGTCTATTCAGTCCAATATTCATATTCGGTTGAAATTCACATAGAAAATAAGTATTCAGTTCAATATTCGGTATTCGGTTCCGCATATCTGCATATTCGGCCTTTGATGTAAAATATTAAATTCTTTATTAATTTGCATACAAATTAATATGAATTCTTATTTTAAAATCCGTATTTATAAATCTGAATAAAAATCTGCATATGCAGCCAAATACCATATATGCGGTATGAGGTGGCTTTCCGAATATCGAATAAGAACCGAATTTCAAAACACTGGGCTGAAGTACACATTTTACTGTCCAAATATTGTTACAGTTGCTCAACAGTGATTTTCGTGCAAGGTTTTCAATCTTTGACTAACAATTCTATGAGAATTTGCTGGGACCATATAATATAAAGTTGATTACAGCACTAAAATAAAAAGGACATAGAGGAAGTGATCAGACTTTTCTAAATTTGGCTTGAAATAGAATAATTATTGAAATTTCTATATATAAAAAACACAACTCCATAATGATATTATACCCAAATAAAATTTTACATATATATAATTAAGACACTCTTAATAAAAAAACCCCATGGAACTGCTTTAAAACATGTAGCTCCACAACATTTTTTTTTTTTTCTGCAAACACATCAATTACTTATTGTTAGTACTTAGACCTCCTCTCTCATTCCTTCTCTACCTTCACCTCGCTGAATTGATAGAGAAGGAAACAAGATAGTGAGAAAAAAAAATATAATAATAATAGTAGTAAAAAATATATAAGCACGGTAACTAGCTCCGACCGAATCAACAAAAACTCCAAAGCCTAATCTCTCCTTCCTCATCACAATCCTCCATCGGATCAGGAGCAAAAAAACTGCATTGGTTTAACATGTAATCCATGCATTTCGGCGACTGAAAGAATGCCTCGAAATCCATTAAAGATCCGTTGATATCCTGCTCGGATAATGTATCCTCAAATTGATCAACATCATTATAACAGCCATCACTGAATGAATCAGGCGACTGAGAAGCATCACTAGATAATGAAGACGGTGGCGCTTTCGAAGCATTCTGGTTAGTGACACCTGTTGTAGCATTGGCAGCAGCTGCCGCCACCCGTTGGATTGATTTAGGTGACATGACAGTGTTTTGAGGCATCAAGTGAAAAGGGATGGCAGCAGGAAAATTTAAGTTCGCAGAAGAACCTTTCAAACAAAGCAATGCAGCATCATATGCTCTTGCGGCTGCTTCAGGCGTAGAGTAAGAGCCGAGCCATATTCTTGTCTTTTGATTTGGTGCTCTTATTTCAGAGACCCAAGAGCCCCAACTCCTCATCCTTACACCCTTGTACTGCGATGACGACTTCTTGCCATTGTTACCGACAATCCGTGGTGTTGTGTGGGTTGTCAGCAGATCCACAGTAGTACTGTTTTGTGCACTCTTCATCACCATTGATTTTTGCTTAGTATATATGATCCCTTGTGCTTTGTTTTGTTGCTTGCAGTAGGAGTACAGTAATTGTTGAGTTGAGAACTTGAGATGGCGCTTGATTGATTGTGTCAAAAGGGAGGATAGTGTTGATGTATTTATAGAGAGGGAGGTATAGAGGTTTGACAATTGACAGAATGATGAAATCTAGTAAAAAAGATACTATAGGAGAAAGGATCATGACATGACATGACATATAAATTAATATTGTACCAAGAAAGTTGTCTAAACAGTAAAAGCAAGCGAGGTTTCTGAGAAAGATAAAATAATAAAAATATTTAATGAAATAATTAAAGAATCCGAGAACAGGGGTTTGTTATAAATATGCATATATGTCAAGGATGGCACATGGTTTAAGAATAATTTATAAGAAATCCTGATTTCCTGCATTACCTGTGTGCTGTACGGTGCAATAATTTCACACTTTCAAATATTTGAAACATCGTTCGCGTTTTCACACTAAGCAAGCTCCTATATATTTAATTATTATATAGTAATTAGTACACACCGGGCTTAATTTAATTATACGTTCGTTCACGTACCAAAATGAAATACAATCTCCATTGCACTCGTATATATAAATTAAAGCAATAGTTATATGTTTTTTTTAAGGTTAAAAGCAACAGTTATGTTACTTGCATATACAATTATAATTATAAGCTTGGAATTATATAATTATCACAATCATTTATTACATATCTAAAATAAAAGGTTACTTGAGGAACCATGCTTTCCCATGAGGCCATGACGCATGCATTAGAGCTCAACGTTGATTTTTTTTATCTAATATATTTGCAATATATACCTACTTGAGTGATCATTGCTAGCTGTATTTTCTATCCTGATAGCTAGCGCTCATTACTATTTTATATCCATGAATTGGAAGTGAACTTGTTTAAATATTCTACATACTAATTAATTCTAATTTTCAAATGGCTTGTCGATCATCTAAACACTAATCATTTCAAGACTCGCCATTTCCTGCATGGTTCCTACAATTGAAAGGAAACTAAATAAAATAAAGAAAAACTGCTCCACTACTGTTCTGAATTGTCCAGCTGAGATCTGGTAACAGTCAATGCAAAATGAAAAAGAAGTACTGGCACAAGACCAAAAAAAAAGCTGAGATTTTTGACGAATTTTCTTGACAATATTTTTCAAATTAAGTCAAATAAAATTTAAAAATAGAAAAAAAAGATTTGCAAATTGTTATTAGTTTTATGCATGGGTTGGTTGGATATAAAATTTCATTCAATTTAAACGTCATGTGATATTTATTAAAATTTTATTAAATATCAACTATTATAAACTTCTAGTTGTTTGATGATTTCTGGTAAACTTAACATCAAATATTAACATTTTTGTACATAATATATACATAAAGTACATAGATCACATTTCAACCTTTGAATTTTAGAAGTACAAATTTTCAAATTAATCAAGTTGCATTATTGATTCGTTGTCAGCAGTAATTCCTCACTCAAAAGTCTGTGTAGGTTACATGCATACACAATTATTAATTAAGGAAATAGCAGCCACAGAGTTGAGAGAGATAAATTTTCAAAAGAGGCACATGCTCCAGCACATAATTTTCTTTGATAATAAAACAATAATTAATGGTAGTATAAGCTCTTTGTTCATATTAGAGATTGAATGGATAAAATAATTGAATTCTGTTGGGCTTAATTAAGGCAGCTTCGTGGATTTGAGGGTGGGGTCCCTGACGATTGACATTAATTACTCTACATCTAAACAAAATGGAGATGTCCATTAGTTATTGATTAAGGCAGGATACCTTTGATTTTCTTTCTTTTGAGAGTGATCTATTAATGAAAGCAGAGTTAAAGAGGGGGGGATTAATTATATATTACACTGTTCTGAGTAGAAATCATGTGTAATATCAGGATAGGGCAATATCAACAAAAAATGATAATAAAAACAACAAAATAGTATTCTAACATAATTTACTCCATAACATTTAGATAACCAACTATTCAGGGTGGGGCAATATCAATTTTCAGAGTAGGACAAAGACTCAAAACTCAGTCTTTGTAAATTGTTTTGAATTTCCAAAGCAGGGTATTGTCCTACCCTGTGTACTATAGACAATTAAAATATTTTTCAACCATAAGTATATGAAAAGCTATGATCATAATTCACAAATCTTTACCCAAATTATATATTACCAAGGTACTTTGGTAGTAAAAACATTTGTATACGCTTAATAAATATATATATATATATATATATATAATGAAATCACAATATATATAGTACTTGATGAAAACCAAATCAATTATAAGAACTAATAATATGCATTATATTTTTTATGACTAATAATGTTATGTTTGAAAGTAGGATAAAATGAAGAAACAATATTAATTAAGATATTGTCCTCTTCATTTTATTTCTCTCCCAAAAAACGCATAAATGTCCATTTATCTTAGTATATATATAAGAGTAAAACTAGGGTGCTCCTAAGTTCACCCAACCCCTTTGTGAACTCTAACTCTAAAATCTATCGGATTAATTTCAAACGACGAATTTAAACTGTTGAATTCCTTCTACCTTACGAGTGATACGTCTATACGTGAAAATTTTAAAGTTTTTAATTAATTTAGTATAAAGTCAAGTGGTCAAAATTATAAGGTTTATAAATTAATTTTAATGCATTTATTTTTTGGAAGCCTTTTGACCACTTGACTCTATACAAATTTTATTTTAAATTTTAATTTTTTTGCATATAGACGCATCACTCGTAAGGTAGAAAGATTTCAATGGTTTGGATTTACCGTTTGAAATCAATCTGATAGGTTTTAGAGTTGAGTTCACAAAGGAGCTTAGTGAACTTACGAGCACCCTAGTTCTACTCGATATACAATGTCACCAATTCAACAAAATGGACTTCTCCATTGTTCCTTTTAATGGAGAAATTACCCAATTGGGGGCAAAACAAGCAAACCATGCAGGCTAAGGCGCTAGGCAACGTGAAGATAGAGATGGGGACGCATGGCGCATCATCATGTAATGTTAAACAATAAAATAAATCAAAACTAAAATTAACAAAAGCTGGCATTTAATTTGTACTTGGTACTAAGAACTAAGAAGTAAGAATTGGTCTTAATTAGAAAGCGAAATATCCCAGCTGCTAGCTGGAGCTGCACTGGCTGCATAGCAAAAAACGCGTCAAGTATAAATCATGAACCCTTAAAATTTTAAAAAGTCGCCAGTGACAGTTTGCCTCATCACTTGGTTCGAATTTGCGCGTTTTGATCTTGACTTTAGTGCCTCAGTGTCGTTTTCATGGTACTAATTTTGTCCCACATCTCTATATCTGCCTGTACTGAATACTGATGTGTAGCTAGATTCTTTTAACCTTTATAAGGTAGTCTATTTCATGTGAGGTGATTTGCTTTTTATTTTTATTTTTGGGTCATTTGGTTGGTGGTGTCGGCTTGTATATGTTTTTGTGCTTAATTTCATTAGTAGTGCTTTTGATTATGGGTTTCTGTACTTTATTCTTTAAGGTATATTGTACCGTACGAGATTATCAAGTGAGGCTAAATTAAACCGCCAAAGGCTGCTGTTGGCCTTCAGAAATTGTGTCATAAAACGAATCTCAAGATGAGAACGGAGGGGATATGTTTATACGGATGTAATATACAAATGATTTGTACTTAATTATACAGATACATATGATAATAAGATGCAAGTATCATAAGAGATAATTTAATAATCCCTTAAAAGAAAGCACGAAATTTCTAGATTCTTTTTATGAATCCATCTAAATAATTATAATAACTTTTTGTTCAATTCAATGGCTCTAATACATGCATGTTATTTAACTCAAAATATATATTCAAGATTTATGGTCTTCGTACTTTGTTATTATAAAGTTATATAACATTATATAAAAAAACTATATTTTATTTTTTATTTTTCTTTTGAGAATGAATGAGTGAGGTATTAAGTTTTATTTTATCTCACTTTCAACGCAGGCATTAATTATTTTTAGAAAGAAAGATGGAGGCCTTACAGATTTCAATGTCAATAAGAACTTCCAATTTAAATTTAGAACATATATGTGACATTTTATACAGAGAGTATTGTCTTTTGTCATCAGATAAAAAAAAAAACTAATTATACGGATATTAAATTTTTAATATGTCACCTTTTATATTGCGAGGATAATATATAATATTTTAGCCATCATATTAGACTGGGTTCTCAAATGTTAATTTGTTTCTTTTTTATTAGTGTCAGTAAACGTCTGTCAATTAATTGTTTGATTCACATCAAATGATTTATTCACTAGAAATTGTTTGTATTCGCTTCAAATTAAATCTGTGTATATATACATACCACTATATATGGCACTCTATATATAACACTTATGAAGGAACTAAACATCACCAACTGACAAAGACTTGCGGACAGCTAGCTTGATCTTACTTTGACCTTCTTTAGAATTTGAATGGAGAGGTGTAATACAATTTTCAAGCAGATGGAATGCAACGCCGCCCAAGCGCTGTAGATGGATCATGCAACGCGCAAGTAAATATTAACAATTAATTACTCCTAATGCGAATATTGTCCCCACAGAAAATAATATTTTTATATAGTATATCAGCTAATGAGTAATGAGAGGTTTTTGATAACAATTGATATACTTTTAATTAGCTCCTTGTCATTTAAATGTCAATCCTCCAAAATGAAGAGGTTTTTGATAACAATTGATATACTTTTAATTAGCTCCTTGTCATTTAAGTGTCAATCCTCCAAAATGAAGAGAGGTTTGATTCAATTATATCTCAAATAAGTTTTCTTTGGATATCGATCTTAGATATATATTATGTGCCCGCTGTGCATCTGAAATAAGAGGAGGGATTCAACTAATTAATTACACTATTTTATGGTGATACATCTTGACACTATATGTTTATAAGTTATTTTTGCGATTTCAAAATTCAAACAGTCGATTTGAACTGTTCATCGTGATCTCCATATTAAAATGTGCTTAGAGACCAAATTTTACATTTTTTTTAGAATTATTTTAGCTTTTATTTAGAAATTTTTAAAATCGTTGTTTTTCAATGGTCCAAAATTGTTTCAAAATATCAATTTTGTACACATCTTAATAAATATTAAAAAATTAAAAAAAAACCTAAATTTTGGTCTCCAAGCATATTTTAATATGGAGGTCATGTTCAGAGGTTCGAATCAACTGTTTGGATTTTGAAATCGCAAAAATAACTTATAAATATAGTGTCAAAATGTGTTACTAATTGGATCCCACCTCCTCAAATAATTACATTGATTTGATTTTATTTTACTGTGCATTATTAATTAAAAACCATAAAAACCAGTAAACCAAAGTACTGGCCATAATTTTTAATTAGAGTATTCTAACGCACATGTTATAACTTTTATATTCCCCATTTCATATTTGAAATTAAATTTACATGTTATTATTGTGCATTAATTAATTAAGGACCATCAAAAACAGTAAACCAAAGTACTTGCCACTATAACTTTTTATTTCTTAAATAGCACGTGTATCAAATTTAGACTAATTTAATAAGTATTAGCTTTCCTCTCAATAATTTTGAATTTGTAATGATAAGTTATAATAGCTAGATGACCAATCAAATTTCAAATTTAATATACAAATTATGTAAATAATTAAAAACACATCTAAAACTGTACTCTTTTTTTTTTTTTATTAATTTGAACGTTGTTTTATAAGACATCAAGTGGATTACCATAAAAGTTAAATTTGTGCTAGAATTATCTATTGTGAATTTTTTTATGCATATTGAAAATGAAGTACCATCCTATAATACATTTTTAGCATGTCCTACAACCTACATTTGGATATGTTGTGATTTGTTGGTTTGTTTTATGAAAAAAAATACTAGCTAATTTTCCAAATTTTGAGCTGATAACTGTAGCAATTAAATTTTTATCTCATAGTAAGCTAGGTGTAAATAATCATATACATATCAATGCAAAAAAAAAAAAAAAATGCAAGTGTCAACTACTAAATTGTAGACATTTATTTATGGCAGAACTAATGTCTGATGTACCATTTCAGCAGAATTTTTTATTTACAGAATTTTTTTAAATATAATGTAGGGTAATAAATGGATTAGCTTGGGATTTTGATCTCATAGAAGAAACCGATAATTTTTTCGGTTCCTTTAGGCAAATTATAAAGGAATTGGAATTTTTCCGGTTCATTTAGTTTATAAATATGATTTCTGTAGAGAGGTACGTTGAATCTTGAAGGAATCAAAAATCTTGTTCAGTTCCTTTAATCAATTCTAAAGAAATTGAATTTTATTTTCCGGTTCCTTCTATAGAATCAAATTTTCATGAAATCCATCCATTATTTCTATATTATTTTATAAATAATTTTTTTTTATTACCAAGGCATCTTTCAGAAATTCATGATGATTTGTTTGTTTGTATATTATCCACCCAGCAATACTGGGTCTGTGGGTCAAAATTCTTTGGAGTAAAAACCAAAAGTTATTCCATGCATAAAGTATGTATCATCCACTTCAGTCGCTTTTACAAAAACTATTTACTATATATTACAAACATGTCACCTTCATCAAGATACCCCAGCAGGCAGATTTGTTGAGCTTAAATGATAGAGATAGAACTCATAAATGATGGGGCCTAAAAGGAAATCCTTAATTGCACAAACATGCTATTCAGGAATTGAACTCTATACAATTCTTATGAAAACTATTCTCCATCTTTTCTGATCTGCATGTTTAATTTGAATCATACATAATGACTAGATGTTGACATGTTTAGTTTCAAATTTGATGGATTGAATTTCTCATCTCTACCTCTTAGATGGGACCTATTGTAAAAATTGCATATAATTAGAATTCAGTATAATAACAGAGGATATGGAGTCTATCTAAGGTAGGTTTGGGTTGCTTCTCTCATATGCTTATCTAGACGCGTTTTAACAGCTTAGATCCATAACCAACAGTAAAATAAAAATAAAATAAAAAATAGGAGGTGATGTATTCGCTTCACCAGACACCTTAATAGCTGGGTCAAAACACAAAAGGATATCAGTATCACAACTTTTTTAAGAGAAGAATAAAAAAAAATTAACTTGAAAAAAAAAATAGGATGTGATGTATTCGCTGAGCAGCTGTAATCCACTACTGCAGTATGCGCTGAGGCTTCTGATCAAGAGAACCAAGGAAGAAGCACTGAAGCTTCCTCTGTGTACGAATTATTATTTTCATTTTTCCCCCTCATAATTGCTATATAATATTATCCTGCTGTTTTTTGTTTAATTTATTTTTGTGATATCATCGTTCATTTCTGGTTCTGCTGCAACTACACTGAACTCATTACATAACTCCTCTGGATGAATCCTGGCCGCTTGAAAGCAGTGTATCGCTATAGAGATGATCAGATAAACTGCCAGGATGCTTTCCCCAGCTTCTTGCACTGATCATCATGTATATGATTCACCGAGAAAAATTCAATCTTCTTTCTCTCATTTACATGATAATTCCAACATTTGAAATGGGACTCCACAAATTGAACCGTCACGAATTAGTTTAGTCGCTCTGGATTACAAACGAAAAATGAAAGTGCTTACAATGATTTCAGTACTTCTACAAGATCTTGACTTGAAAACACAGAGGAAGATATGAAACAGAATAGAATGAGACAAAATTTTCACAATAAGACATAGTTGAATAATTATTTTAAACAAAAATAATTTTATGTAATTTTACCAAAAACAATATGACACAAGATATATATTTTGAAAAATATATAGTCTCCGCTGGACTCTCTGCTTAAAAACAATATATACCAGATACAGTAAACATCAATTAGCTCAAGCCCAACGATGGAAGTGAACTGAACTTCATTTACTTGTCAAATTGTCAATTATCAGATGGAGAACAAGGCTAAATTTGGAAACTTTTAAAAGGCCCAAATCTAGTTTCTATGTAACTTTTAGAAGAGAGTTTTAAGATGCACCGCTTCACACTTTTTCGGTCTCTTATTCATATAAAAGATAAAGCAGTCTGTAGTTCTGGGTAAGTTTGGTTAGATTGAAAATTAGGCTATTCTTAGAGTTAAGATTATTCGGAATAGGCTATTCAGTATTTGATTGGGTTATAATAGCTAAAATAATGAATTCAAACTTTTTGTCTTATTAGAATAGATTATTTCTAAGGGTTTTAAAATTTAGCTATTCTAATAAGATAAACAATAACTATTTTTGATTTGGCTATTTTAACTATTCTTGTTTTACAACCAAACATACCCTACATAATTTTAAAAGTGACAAATGTGGGCTATGTATCACCTGAAGATTCACTAGTCAAAACAGTAATGGACTCAACTATATCAGGATATTCAGATTCCAGGGGGGCTATTTTGATAGATAACACGAACAAGGTAGTCATAACTCATAAATTCTGAGTGGTACCCTATAATCAACCAATAATTTTGTCATCGTATATGTACACAGGCACAATCTGGCCAAGAACCAGTGGCCAGATATGACAAACATATTCTTGTTTTATTTATAATAATATGCCACCTCCTTTACATGAGACTTGACAGCCGAGATGATCTCCTATATCGAGCTTGCTAAATTGAAGGAGCTTAAAGCACTGATTATGCTCTCATAGACCTTGATGCCTTTTACAAACACCTCATCCTTCAAAAACTGCAACAGAGTGTTACCAAGTTGTTAGTTCTCATGTTATGGGAAAGCAAATGTTGGCTGGTGGTACAACATGATCTCAAACCATCCAGCTTTGATCTGACTGGTACACAAAATGACAACATGATAATGCACCTGCACCTTCCAAAATGCCAAAATGGAACTTAATTTCTTCTTTTCTCTGTGTGTTATTCCATGCACTCTAGGTTATCCGGCCATGTGGCCAGGGGCGGACCCAGGAATTGGGCTGGTAGGCAAAAAAACAAGTTGACTTGAAAAAAAAATGAGTTGGAAAGAAAATGAATTTGATCAGGGTAGGCAATAGCACAAAAATACATGGGCTAAAATTTTTTTTTTTTCAAAAGCAAAGGGCAGGCAACTGCCTATACCTGAGCCTTGCTTGGTCCGCCCCTCAATTTTTTTCCGGTGCCTATTTGGAATGCATGAGGCCAATATTACTGTGATTTGAGAGTCGTGCATAAAGAATTTGAATGGTCCGGATTTTCAACAGATGCATGAAGCTACAACATAATGAGACCAGAGGTATAACATGAACAATGTACAGATGACTGCACAGGCCATACTCTTGTAACATAATTTCTGATACCATTTCAAATAGTCTGATGTTACCATACACTTCAATAACTGCAAATACACTTCCAAAACATAGAAATTGGGCCATCAAAGACAAAGGTAAAAAAAATCTCAATAACAAGTTAATATTGTGAGATCAATCTATGACTTGAATACCCCACGTATTTGTTACATTTGGACACGTTTAACTTTTTTTTTTTGGTAATTCAAATTAGTTTATTCAAAATTCACCAATAGATGAAGATTTAACGGTCCTGATCACGCGTGACTTGCGTGACCACGTGCCGAGTAGTGACTGATCAATTCGTGTGCCATGCCGCACCGTGCCAATTTCCCCAAGGATGGTCATGTCACGCGAATGGTCACTGCACGGGACATGCCGGTTACAACATGTGACCGGCGCACGTGCCGTGACGTATCCAGTCACTATGTGACTTTTTTACATCCCTAACAAGTAAAGAACTAGTGTTGGAAATGAAAATTTAGCTAACCTCATTATGGTCATGAAGTAAGATCGGAGTGTTGGACATGGGGGAGAATCCAAAGGTGGGGATACCCAACTCCCGCATGAAACGTGCATCCGTAGTCGACGACAAGATTTCAGGCTTAGCAAGCTTATTTCCTGAGGAGATAACAGCCTGTTTGAAAACAGGCCACCACGGGTTCGATTCATTTGCTGGTGTTAACAAAACCTTTCCATTGCAGTCCCTTACTGGTCCAATCTTAATCAACTGCACAAGAAAAAACTATAGATGAACTAACTACACAAAACTTTACGTAATTAACATTGAAAAGATTTAATAAAGTTGTTTTACAGTGTAACTCATGTTTTTATACGCGGGCACCCATTCTTTGTTTATCCTTTCCATCAACTGCTCTAAATGTACTGTTGGCGGGAGCCGTATATCAAATCCCATCTCTGCTTCTGAGGGTTGCATGTTCATCACAAAACCCTGCATCATTTAATTTTACAATCAATTTAATAAGTGTGTCACACCTGTATTTAACTATGTTCTGTCTTTCTGTCAATGTGAAATAACTACTCTAGTGTGAGAATATGGCAAATCATGTCTTATAGGCCACTGGACTTGTATTAGCTCATTTAACAATGTATTAGAAAATAAATGAACACTTTACTAAGAAGGCTATGATAATATGCATATTACACGGCGACCAGCACTATGGACTCATATCTCCGTTTTTAAAGTCCAAACAGTCAGTCTGAACCGTTCAACATAACCTTCATATGAATATGTACCTGGTAACAAAATTTTACATTTTTTAGAATCTTTTTACTACTTTTTTAGATTGGTAGAAAATCACTTGATTTGAAAATTCTAGACCATCCAAAAGCACTGATATTCTACCTATTTAAAAAAATAGAATTTGTTTTTCTAAAAAATGTAAAATTTGGTCTGCAAGTACAATTTTATACGCAGATCATGTTTAACAGGTCGGATCGACTGTTTGAACTTTGAAAATAGAGATATGGATCCATATCACGGGTCTATCCGTAATATGCATATGACCATAGCCTCACTCCTTTACTAAAATGGGAGGTATACTTCTCTGATGGCTATGCCGAAGGAGGGGTGTGCTTTATTCCCTTGATTGATATAAAATAAAAAAAATTGAGCAAAACCAGCAATGTTACTCACGCTGGGACTAGGAGTACCGGCCTTCATATACACTGGGTTCACAGAAATAACCTCCGAAGCAGGTCTAATCCCAGCCTTTACCATATCAAACTGGCTATCTCTAAACCTGGCAATGGCCTCGGCACAATCCATAAGTCTCTCCATTGCTGTGCCGTCATACATGCGGGACCCATGACCCGGAGACCCAGTAGCCTTTACAAGCATTCTCCAAGGCAATCGATCTGCATAAAATACCCTGAATTCATCACTAAGTGAAGCCTGACCTTCATCAAGTACTAGCCCAAGATTCAGTTTTCTAAACTCTTCTGATTGAACGAATTTCATAGACCCATCAGCTCCACCGATCTCCTCGTCAGGTACAAGAGAAATATGGATTGACCTCAGAGGGGTAAAGCCTGATCTCTTGAGACTTCTGATCGCCTCCAGGTACTGGATGGCGATGCACTTGTCATCTTGTGCACCCCGAGCATAGATATGACCGGTGGTTGGGTCCCGCGTGGCAGAGAAGGGAGGGTGGACCCACTTGTCAGGCTCTGCAGGAACGGAGTCGATATGAGAGTTGAGGAGGATAGAGGGGAGGGAAGGGTCAGAGCCTGGCCAGGTTAGGAGAAGAAGGGGCTTGTTAGGTACGAATTCAAGGGTCAGGGTTTGAAGGCCGATGGAATCGGCCAAGGAGAGGAGGAAGGAGGCAGCGGAGGTGTAGTCGGGATGGGGATGCGCTGTGCGGATACGGAGGTACTGTTGGAAGTGGCTGATTTGGGTTTCTTCATCTTCGGAGAAGGCCCAGGCCGAGGCCGACGCGGCGATAAAAACGAAGAGTAGAGAGAGGAGAAAGGAGCACGGTAGTGACATGGCTCTCTGTGTGTGTGGGGGGCTCTGTCTAGTGGCCACTGGCCACAATCAAAACTCGTTACGGAAATGCCCAGGATCCTGTTATTATATGAGAGACGGTCAGACGGATCCTCTTGAGGCCACTCATATTTTGAGTTCTTTAGATCGTGCCAAATCAGATCGGACGGTCCAGATTTAAATTCAAAATTTGAGCTACATTTGGTGGTGATATGAATTCCTCATTAACCACAGGTACTATCACTAACTAACGAGTGCGTGTCCTCTGAGATATCTCAATTTTTACGTGACCGACGTGTTCGGTTTCTATTCGGGGATAGCGCGGGGGGCCAGTATATTTTTACTTTGAGATTCGTGCAAAACTATTTAAACAGTTCAGATTTTTCCTAAAGTCACGCAAAGTTTGAGATATCTCAGAGAATGCGAATTCCTAACTATATACATCAGACACTTTCCCTTGTTGGCAAATCCCTTGTTGGCAAAGGACTCAATTACCAGGAATGGAAGTGGGCCAGCGATGAGAAGCCTCAAAATGAGATCAACCTAATTATTTTATGGGATAAAAGCCCGGTGCCTCCTTGCGGAAATGCCTAGGAGGTTAAGTTTTTAATAGTTGTAGAAACAGATCTTGTAAGGTAACCCAAATTTTGAGTTTGGATTCCGACCGTCTGATCAGATCAGGACCAATCCGGTTCGAAGTAAAATTTACTTAGTTCCTTTAATGTTCGCGCCATTGGAGATCGGACGGTCTTGATAGTTGTGATATGTTCCTTTAATGATCCTTTAAAGTCAATTTTTTAGTTATGATATGAATTTCCCCAATAACCACAGGTACTATATATCCATGAGACACTTTCCCTTCTCGGCAAACGGGTTTAATTACCGGGAATGGAAGTGGGCCGTAGATAATAGATAAGAGGCCTCAAAATAGGATCAACCTAATTTTATTTGACAAAAATCGTGAGATCCGCTACAACATACGACCCAAAGTCCCAAACTCCATCCAAATCCTTCCTCTGAGCAAGAATTGGGATTGAGATTGGGATGGTTACAGCCATGGCAGCGTCCACATTCCAACGCGCAACGCTCGCGGCGCGCCTCAGACCGCGGCATTTGCGCATTTTCTCGTCCATTTCCGGTGGGGAGGGAGACGCCCGGAGGCAGTTGGTGCTTTACTCGAAGCCTGGTTGCTGCCTCTGCGATGGCCTCAAGGAGAAGCTCAGCGTTGCTTTCTCACTCGGCGGGTCACACTCTCTCCACTCGGTCGATCTCCAGGCACGAGACTTTCTTTTCCTCTTTGTGATAGTTTAGGTTTGCAATGCTATGGATAAGTTTCTCTTGTTTAGAATTAATTTATTGATACCTGAAACAGGTACGAGACATAACGGTGAATCCGGAATGGGAGCAGAAGTACCAGTACGAGATTCCTGTGCTCGCTAAAGTTCTTCCAGACGGAACTGAGGTCAGCTTAATAACTCTTATTCTTTTCTGAATTTATTTTGAGTGAGGCTATGGTACATTGCAAAGCGCGGATCGGTCAGTGCTATAATCCATATCTTCATTTTTTAAATCCCAAATAGTCAATTCAAACTGCTCATCGTGATCTTCAAATCAAAATATACTTGGAGACCAAATTTTATATTTTTATATTATTTTTACTATTTTTTAAATAGCTAGAAAATCACTTATTTCGGATGGTCCATAATCTTTAGATCAGGTGATTTTATACTTATCTAAATAAACAGTAAAAACAATTATAAAAAAATATAAAATTTTGAGATCATGTTGAACGGTTAGGATCGACTGTTTGAACTTTGAAAACGACAATATGGATCCATAGCACAGATCGATCCGTGCTTTGCAAAGTACCATAGCCTCACTTATTTGCTTTTTTTATAGGAAGAATTTCTAGTGTGTCCATGTAAACTTTAAAAATAGCCAATTTACCCATGAAAGCACCATAATATCCAATATCCCCAGTAAAACTTAACATTTTATTCAATATCCCCTTTATTTATTTAGCCTTTATTTAGTTATTTTAAAAATGAAGTTGACAATTATACCCTTCAATTCAAGCCATCCTCCCTCTTCTTTGTTGTATCTAGCACAAGCACTGGCATGCTTTTGGAACATCGTCAGGTTTGGGGGCTTTAGTGGCTTATGTAAGAAAGCCTTTTCCCCTTCTTCTAAGCACCTGATTAGGACACAATTTTAATGCCTTGAGATAAAAATTGGAGAAAGCCCAGTTCAAAGGCAGATTTAAAAATATTTGCTTGTTAAATTTTGTTTTACACCATTTATGATTGACAAAAACTGCTATAGAAAAGTTTACTGACACCAAGATCTGGTGACTCTTGAAGCCACATTTTCGGATGACAAGATCACAACAGGGAATGTCTCAGGTCTGAGTGGACGAATCTAATTTGATTAATGAAAACAACTCATAAGCAATTGCCCAACTTAATTTTTTTTTATTTGAGATGGAGGATTAACCCAACTTTTATATGACAAGATGAGACTAATAATGTAAGAAATTCAAGAGCCTTGCTCCCAAAATCCACGGTTGTACCTGAGTACCAAAAACAAAGAAAAATGCAAAGAAAAAAGGTAACAAAGGTAACAAAGGTAACAGTTCATTCAATTTTGTTCAAGTTTTGTTTATATTTTGTGGTTTGCTTGTCCTTGTGCTGAATACAACAAAGGAGAGAAAGGAGAGCTTCAAATGAGGGATATAATTGTCAGCTTAATTTAGAATAACTAGATAAAAGGGGATATTGAATAAAATGTTAAATTTTAGTGGCGATATTGGATATTATGGTGTTTTCATGGAGAAATTGGCTATTTTAGAAATTTACATGGGCACACTAGAAATTTTCCCTTTTTTATATGGTTCCTTTACTGCCCAGTAAAAATTAGATGAGGTACAAATAGTTTGGTTGTGTTCGATGATTATCTTACGTGTTAGAGGTACATATTGGTATAATGCCACTGGATCGGACAGCACGCACCAAGCTTGTAATTACTAAATACAATGTAATGAGCCTTGCCCGAGTAATTGAGTGTAAAAGTAACAATAATTCCTGCAAAATGAAGTGGCAATTAGTGCTGAATGAAACTCATGACAGATATATAAAGAGAAAGAAGAAAGAAATAAGTTTATTACTTTCCTTTTTTAGCTGAATGTGATACATTTGGGTTTATAAATAATTATTGTTCTTACAGGAAGTGCTTCCGAGATTATCTCCACGCTTAGGAGTGGAGCTTATACAAAAGAAAATATCCACTGCATTTGATCAGTAAGATGATCTTATTAGCCAGGTTACAGAGGAAATTTTTTGGGGTAAGTGATGTAATATAAATGGTTCATTTTGCAAAAACATCAGGATGTCTTCTTGATATACATAATTATATATAAATGTGAGTTCTTGGATTTTACGGTTTCATTTTCTTCAAAACATCAGTATATTACTGTCATCCTAGTACATTTTGTTAGAATCCTCAGATGCATTCTCTAATTATACTCTTTGCTTTCTAATAACTCATATAAAGGTAAAAGTTACATATCTGATCACAAGGAAAGGGAAAAAAAAATCCTAGGGCTTTTAATCTTAATTAGGTAGAAAAGGTATTTATTGCTTCTCTCCAGTCAATAAAACAGTTGAGCTTTTAATCTTATTTCCCTTCTCCTCTGTACATTGTTAAACACCTTATTCCCTCGAAAGTGAAATACCTTGTCTCTTTCATTGCACAATTCAAATGTCCTCTCTTTTGGGGCAGAATTGTCAAACAACATTCAATATATGTCCTCTACAATCTTGTTAATTTATTTGTTCAAAATCAAAGAGATCTGTCAAAAGTTACACCTATAATTCTTCTAAAGCGCATTGTGTGTTTGTTAATGTTGTTAATGAATTATGGTTACATTTATGACTAAAAAATCACCAAATTCAAATAATATTCTTCTAGAATGAATTATGGTTACATGCTTGTAAAGTTATTTTTTATTTTTCAAAAAATCAAACTAATACATCGAGAATTATGCATATATTATTCTAGAATGCATTTACAGCGTATTATGTGTGTTTGTTGATTTTTTTATTAAATTATGGCTATATTCAAAATCACCAAATTTTCAAATAACATCCAATATATATAATCTACATGCTACATGCTCGTAAATTTTTTTTTTTCAAAAATTAGACAGATACATAGAGAATTACACATAAAATTATTCTAGAATGCATTTATGCATATAATTGGTGTTTAGTGTGAAATTTTTCATTAAATTCTTATATTATTTCATAGAAGACTAATGGTCTTTCAAATCGACAAAGTTTAATAGATCTGCTATTAAAGAAAAGATGAACGCAGTTATCATTTTAATTTTTGTAAAACATAAAATTATTTTATATCAAAATTGGATGTGCCTTGGATTTTTTTTTATTTTTTGTGAGAAAGTGAGGGAAACCCCACCAATTTCATTAGAAATCATAAAGGCTTGTACTGCATACACCTCCAAACATCTGGAGATGTAAACAGACTATTACAAAACAAAAACATATAACACCTATCTCATAGAATCTCTTAACTACTATATCTTCCTGGCTACTAAAACTCCACACAGCTACTTAAGCAAAACAAGTATTTAAAAGCTAGATCATATGAATACTCCTAACAAAAAGTTACACAATACCACATAAAAAGCACATCAATCAAGTAAAGCTTCAAGCAAAGTCTATGCTAAGCATAAGGGTTGAATTCTCTTGTCCTTGTTGCTCTTCCTTTGCCTCTGACCCTATCTGATCTTCCTCTTCCTCTGGGGACATCAAATCATGGCAACGCATATTAGCAACATCTAAAGGCATAATAAGTATAATAAGTGAAAGTTTAAAAACATGTTATTTATTAAAGAGTTTTGCACCAAAAAGATGAAAGTGCAATGATATTAGGCCTCACAACCTGCAAAGATGGTAGACTACAATTTTGAAAGCATAACTTGTTTCTCTCTGGTCAGATTGTCCCGAGTACAACATCTCTGACACGTTCTACCAAATATTTATCCTTTAAAAATATAGATGCATCCAAGAACCACAAATCTTTGGGTACGACTTGGATAGTTGAATGCACGGAAGTCTTTGAAATTCGTACCAGATTGAAATAAACGGTTCAGATCTCATTCTCCCAGTCCCAGGTACCTGATCTGAATTCTGTCTTGCTCGCATCACTCATCCTTAGATTTTTCTGCGTATCATCATTCAAAAAGCCGAATATAGATTGATATATTAATCTAAACCTCTACAAGACCAAAGAGAAGGCTTGGAGTCAATGCATTAACGCCTCATATTTAGATTGTTGCCGATATTTCCCAGACAGTAGTACCATCAACACAGACATTTCTAAGAAACCTGTCCCATCATCTCAAGTCTCAGCACATAATACACTGTAAATGCATTCTAGAAGAATATATGCATAATTCTCGATGTATTAGTTTGATTTTTTGAAAAAAAAAAGAAACTTTACAAGCAGTACAAATATTGGATATTATTTGAATTTTGTGATTTTGAAGTCATAAATGTAACCATAATTCATTAAAAACATTAACAAACACACAATACGCTGCAAATGCGCCTTAGAAGAATTCTAGGTGTAACTTTTGACCCCTCTCTTTGATTTTGAACCAAGATTGTAGAGGACATATATTGAATGTTGTTTGACAATTCTGTCCCAAAAGAGAGGACATTTGAATATTGCAATGAAAGAGAGAAGGTATTTCACTTTCGAGGGAATAAGGTGTTTAACAATGTACCGAATCCTCTGGCCCCCAGGGGGCAGAATTTTCCTGCCCCTGAGAAGGCTTGGAGTCAATGCATTAACGCCTCATATTTAGATTGATGCCGATATTTCCCAGACACTAATACCATCAAAAAGACATTTTTAAGAAACCTGTCCCATCATCTCAAGTCTCAACACAGACAAATTAAGAAACTTAACCCTCAAATTTCTATATCATGGACTAGTTTACCTAAGAAGAAGGTATTATCTTGATTTTTTTTAAAAGTTAAAAAAAAAATTCAGAAAAGGTATTGATTTTTTTTTAAAAGAAAACAAAAGGATGGAACCACATAAATGGTGTACGTGGTTCCACCTAGAGCAGGTTGAGGAAATTATCAGCTTTTAAGTAAATTTTGTTGTCAACATAGAGTTTAAGATTTGAAAAACATTAATTGAAACTGCACTATTAGTGCTGTTTCAGAAACCTGTGGTGGGATTCCATCAATTTTTCGAAGAAAAAAACGATAATTTCCTTTTCCGAAAATTAGATTTTAAATTTCTTAAGAAAAATTGCAGTTACATCTACCCATCAACACACAGTCACAGAAACAGAGTCAAAGAAACTTTAACTCTCAATATCTCCATTATGGACTATGGAGTTTACCTCATAACTAGGTAATACTAATATCTGTCCTTTTGATTGAATCATCTGTCCTTTTGATTGAATCATCTGTTGGCCTCTTAAATTGAACACAGTGACCCATGGGACCCAAATCTAACAGATGGACCAATGACGACAAGTGCGCATCCTCTGAGATATCTCAACTTTTGCGTGACCGACATGTATGGTGCCTATTCAGGAATAGTGCAGGGGCAAGTATTATTTGTGCTTTGAGATTCATGCAGAACGTATTTGAACGGTTGAGATTTTCCAAAAAAACACTCGAAGTTTGAGATATCTCAGAGGATGCGAATTCAATGACGACCCATGACTCCATGAGAGACTTGACTAGTTGAGATTCTAGAGGTGTGCTGACTACATGACAAAGCAAAGGATTCTGTATTTCTTAGATATTTTAAATTTTCAGTTTATCTAAAATAGAGCTATTTTTTTTTTAAATGCAGTAGTCAATAGTCTTTGAAATTTGTGCATTAAAAATTTGAACAATCCGGATTTTCCACAGATCTAACTCAAAATTTGAGATATCTCAGGAGATATGAATTTAAAGTAAAGAGTTCTACTGAACTTGAAAAAACAAAAGTAAATATAAAAAAAAATAAACAGGTCTATTGACCTTTTAAAGTAAAGTGAATATATATGCTAATCACCGAATTCAAATCTCATCATAATTTTTATTGTCTTGTTTGATAAGTTTTTTTCTTTCTCTTTTAACCTTTTATTGTCAATTTAAAATATCAATTTTAAAAATAAAAGCTTTAGAGTCTTTTAGAGGTTAGCATAATATTTTTTTTTATTAATTTCATAAATCTTATTTCATATTAGAGTGGTGGTAAGCTATCTTCTTATTTCTTCACCGAAGACAAAGGTAGGATTTTGAATGATGAAGGCTAATATATACAAAAAGTACTAATTTTATTTAGAAAGGTAGTCTTTAAAATTTATTAAAAAAACATTCTGGCGATTAAATAAGTGTATACTGTAACATTTTAACTAAAATACAGCATATCAACGTAAAATTCTTTTTTAAAAAATGAAATCATTTAGCCCTAGTTATCTCTTACTGTAACCCCTTGTCATCCATTTATTCCTCCATCAACATGATCATACGACCATAATGTGTAAATATCGCAATAATTTAAAAAAAAAAAATTCCATTTTGGACTATAAATATCAGAACCCTTCAACTAATGATATATGCACATGACTTGCAAGTAAAATTCCAGCTACCCTTCTCCTATTCTATCTTACCAAAGCATTCACTACTTATTTTTCACTTCCTCCTCTCTGGCTTACAATCTATTCCCAGATTTGAGAATCCTGCTAAAGCAAGGTAATCATACTAAAGCTTCTCTTTCAGAGTTATTTGATTAGCACTCTTTGATCAGTATTAATACCTTGATCATTTCGTCAAAGAACGTACCTGTGCAGCTGCAAAGATCGTACTATTACGGGACTTTCAACCTTCTTCAATTTAGGAAAATGGAATTTGATTATACTATTTGCCTAAGTTGCAATTAAACTCTCAGCAACTTATAGCTAGTATTTTAAGTTCGGAAATTAAATTCTAACTTATTTTTTCTCACTTCTGAATGTGACATACTCTAATATCAATTAATTGGTGTCTAATAAATTATTCACTTAACTGTTGATTGCAGCTGTCCAATCAATCAATGGTTTCACGGGCCACTGTATTTCACTTCGTACTATTCACGAGTTATTTTTCGCTTCATTGCTGTGGTGAAAACTTCATCTTCAATGGATTCAAACAAGCTTCCAACCTGATGAGCTTGGATGATGCTGCAAAGATAACAAAGGGGGGCCTACTGCAACTAACCAATGACACAATTCCAATGCTTGGCCATGCTTTCCTCTCGTCCCCAATTCCAATGATCAAAACTAATAACAACACGCGGGTAGTTATCTCTTTCAGCACGATTTTCATTTTAGACATTATTACGGTGGGTCATGGTGGAGGCCATGGTCTTACCTTTGCGATTGTACACTCTAAACAACTCCCCGGGGCTTTAACCAGTGAGTACCTCGGCCTGCTCGGGCCTAGCAACAATGGAAATGTCTCAAATCATGTTTTTGCGGTGGAGTTTGATACAGTTAGGACCACTGGGGGATTTAATGAGACTGATGATAATCATGTCGGTGTTGATTTGAACAGCATGATATCAAACATCTCACAAAAAGCTGCCTATTATACCATTCAAACTTCTAAGGTTGAGTTCCAACTTGAGAGTGGGCAACCGATTCAAGCATGGATCGACTACAATGGCACCAATAAGATCCTTGATATAACTGTTGCACCTCTTCAAATTCCTAAACCTTCCCGGGCCCTAATTTCATATCATGTAGACCTCGTAGATATTTTTGAGGAAGAAATGTTTGTTGGGTTCACTTCCTCGACGGGGAAACTAGCAAGTTCCCACTATATAATAGCATGGAGTTTTAGCACCGAGGGACCGGCCCAAGCCATTGATCTCTCTAATCTACCAAAATTTCCACGTGCACCCAGCACAATAACAGCTTCTCGGTCTAAAGTGATCAGGATCAGCATTTTGTCCTCCCTGGGGACTTTAGCCTTGATAGCCCTTTTGATCGGCGTTTCCTTATACCTATGGCAAAGAGCCAAGCTGGCCGAGACAATTGAGGACTGGGAACGGGAACACCCCCATAGGCTCCGATACAGGGACCTTTATAGGGCAACCAAAGGGTTCAAAGAGACTGAGATACTTGGCACTGGGGGATTTGGCCATGTCTACAAGGGGGTATTTCCAAAAACTAAAGAAATAGTGGCCATAAAGAAGATCTCTAATAATACAAGGCAAGGAATGAGAGAGTTTGTTGCAGAGATATCAAGCCTAGGGAGAATGAGGCATCGGAACTTGGTGGAGTTGCAGGGATGGTGCAAAAGAAACCAGGATCTTCTCCTAGTTTACGAGTTCATGCCTAATGGTAGTCTTGATGCACTTATTTTCGACCGTAACAACAAAACACGGACCATACTTACTTGGGAGCAACGCCTCAACATCCTCAAGGGTGTTGCATCGGGTCTTCTTTACTTACATGAAGAATGGGAGCAGTTGGTTGTGCATCGAGATGTCAAATCCAGCAATGTATTGCTTGGGTCAGACTTAAACCCAAAGTTAGGAGACTTTGGGTTGGCCAGATTGTATGAACACGGTACAAACCCTCATACAACACACATTGTAGGTACTCTCGGTTACATGGCTCCAGAGCTGTCATACTCAGGCAAGGCTACAGCCAGCTCAGATGTATTCGCTTTTGGAGTGTTGTTGTTGGAGGTGACATGTGGCAGGAGACCGATTGAGAACCACGCACCAACCAACGAGTTGAATTTAATTGAGTGGGTTAGGGATTGTGAAGTACAAGGTCATCTCATAAAGGTAGCTGATGCATCTATTGCAAAAGAGTGTGATATTGGGGAGATAGAGATGGTGTTGAAGTTAGGGTTAGTTTGCTGCCAATCTATTGCAGAGGTTAGACCCAGCATGAGACAAGTGATACAGTATCTCAATGGCACCGAGCAGCTCCCGGTTGATTTGAAGCTTGTGTATCTTAATCCTGATTCAACAAGCTTCGCAAACCAGAAATCATTTCCTTGGTCATATGGGTCAGCCAATGCGCACCAAAAGTCATACCCTTCACATGCTAGTGTGTCAATGGGCTCCATAAAGGCAGGAAGGTGAGCCAAAGCTGAACTGTACTCAACCCAGCATAATATATAGATAATGTGTAATATAATCGATGTAGTTTGTAGTAACCAAGATATGTATTATTTAACGCGTGCATTGTACTTTTTTAACTTGTATTCCAGTTGTATGTTGACAGCAGTATCCTAAACTTCAAAAATGGGTTTCACTGGAACAAAATGATAACAGAAAATAATATGATACAAGAATGTATTATGAATTATGAAACTACACTACAAGTTGTAAAATCTTTTGTATTAGCTCAATATCATAAATAATTTCAGTTTAGCACAAGCATTGAACTAAGGGAACCCAAAATTCTGTATGCCTCAATTCAAAAACAAATGGAACATTGATATTACAAAGTGGATTGATGATTTTAAATAAGCTTCTTCTTCCTGAAATACCCTTGGAGATGCCACGATTGCAAGACTGATACCCCAATACAGACACCAAGTGACATGATACTGAACCATGCAACCCTCGAATTTGTTTTCTCGCTCACTATCCTCATCTCTGCCTCTCTGCAACCAAAAGAACCATTATTTTTCAAAGCAAGAAAAGTATAACTGAAAATAAGTGTACAAATGAGTCCCTGGCGCAATGACATCATAAAATATTGAAATTTCAAAAAGTGCTGCATGCAAATTAGTAGAACTCTAATCTACACTTATGCACCGGATAATAGTTATTTCAAATAATCAAGTACGTAACACGAAAAGAAATCATAAGTAGTAACTACCTTGCTTTAAGATATAATAAATTTTGATGGATTGCCTCCACTGCTGCCTCTAGCTTCCTCAGCTCAAGCTCTACTCCCTATCCATAACAAATCAAATACCGGTTTGTAAAGTTTAATCATTCAACTAGCCAATGACTAAGAGAAAATGAAGCAACATTTCCTGTTTTTTTTTTTTTCTGGTTGTGCAACCAGTAATAATTGACTTTGCGCAGAAAGTGTGGTCAATTTGGGCATTTTAAAAATATTTAAATCAGACTTCCAAGCACTAAAGTTTACTTTGTCCTATGAAAGTCAAATGTTTATCTACCTCAAGCTTTTCTTTTCGAGCAACAGAGTCCCAATCCTTTGCTGCAATTCCAATCTTCCAATCGATATTTACACTCGCTCCAGCTTCTTTAATATCATTGTCGATCCAGAAGCAAGCAAGGTAATTCCCCGCTTCTGATGTTGTGAAAGAAAATTGACCTACAGTGGCATTTTCGTTGTGGTGCAATGTGTTTCCATATGGTGATGTAACCTACATATATACCATAACAAAAGTAATCTCCATGAATGGTTCTATTCACACCAAGATATCACTTAGTTTAAATGCAAGATTGAACTGTTTTCCCAGGTGATGCAACTGATAAAACCATTACCTGTAAGTCTATATTGCATATTTGATTTCTCATGGATTAAGAAATAATAACTTTAGAATGAATTTCATATAATGAGGTGGGCTACGGTACTTTAAAATGAATCTACTTTTAAGTTCCTGATTTTCCTGATTTATCTCTTCTGTAGTTTTACCCTTTCTGGTTTAAGAATAATATCCAGCTAAAATCACAAATTTGATGAACACCACTAATTATATAATTAAAAAGCTAAGAGAACCAGTCTCAATATCACGCCAATTTTCCTCTTTCAAACTTCCGTACACCAGATCCCCATAAAATTCATCCCAATCGACTCAAATAAGACCAAATTTTCAGTTATTCCAACTCAAGTATCCAAATTGAAGCACAAGAACCAGAAATTATTACCTTGACAGCCATTGTTGGGTGGTTATAGGCGTTTCCTTCAAACATAAGCGAATAATCAGCCAAAACCACGACGTTAGGCTGGATCTCCTCTGACACGCACTTAGTACCTTTCTGTGGTAAATCAAGCCACACCGCGGCAGCGCTCTCCGCCAACCACACCGCTATCACCACCGCCACCGTCACCGCCGTAACCATTCTAGAGAAACCTCCCATAGTAGGAGTTTCGTTTCCAACGATCGATCTCTCTACTCCAAGTAAAGCGAGGATCAACCCAAATCTCAATAGATCTGGGCTAACGAGAAACAAACTCTACTAAGAAATTCGATTGGGATTGTTGTCTTTGGGGTTTCTTTTACCTCTTTTCTTTTCCCGATCGAATCGACTCACGGGTCACGGGTTGGGTACTTCAATTTCGAAGGTTGTCTTTTATTTAATTCTGTAGGGGAGGTCTATTAATGAAGGGTGGGTCCCAGGAGTCAGAGCTGAGGGGATTGTAAGATTCAAACGATAGTCAAAAAGTCAAAACAGCTGCGTCAACGAGTCCATCCTGAACTGAGAATCCATATGCTCTGCATTAAATTAAAATTTTAGTTTCTACCTATTACCGTCTGATCAGGATCTGGGCCAATCCGGTTCAAGATGAAACGCACGGTGCATCTTTAATATTCGTGTCAACACTGATCAGACAATACAGATTTATTACTTATTAATTCAAATATTGATTTATTGCAGAGAATACGAATTCCTGATGGACTTGGGCCACTTGGCAAAGATCGTTTTGTTGTGATTCCGACCCTGACAAGTGGGCTCCACAGGGCGGTGGTTGTTCTCTTTCAGTTTCAGTTGTTAATCTTAATTCAAATAATTTTTTTTTTTCAAATTTATATTCCCAACAGTTTGCTGCCCCATAAACTCACCTTTGTATCCAATTAATTTAGGCTTTCATCAGAGTCATTTAATACTGCCTACTTTGCATCAGACCATCTAAAACATTTGCCTCCGCTCGTACAAAAACTAGTCAAATTCAGATCATTAAATTTTACATTCATCTTAATAAATAGTAAAAAAATTAAAAAAATATATAAAATTTGGTCAGGAAGCACATTTTATTTAGATAATCATGTTGAACGGTTTGGATCGACGATTTGAACTTTAAAAATAAAAAATATTATTGTAACTTTATTGTAACTCAAAATTGTTGTACCTTGATCCCTCCTCATATATATATATAGAGAGAGAGAGATGGATTTGGCTAAGCCATGGTGTAAAACGTGTTTGTACTCCACGCTATATCTCCATTTACAAAGTTCAAATAGCTGATCTTAACCGCTCAAAATGCTCTCCATATTGAAATGTGCATGGAGACCAAATTATATATTTTTTGGAATTTTTTTTACTATTTATTAAACCACATTTAAAATTGTTAATCCATTGTGAACAGTAAACTTTCTGGACCATCGGATCAGCAATTTTCAAAGTGGCTTAATAAATAGTAAAAAAAAATTCGAAAAATGTAAAATTTGGTCTCCAAGCACATTTCAATATGGAGATCATGTTGAGCGGTTCGGATCGGCTATTTGAATTTTCAAAATAGAGATATTGTGCCATGGCTCACCAAGCACATTTACACGATGGCTTAGCCAAGTCCATATATATAGAATTGGGCTATGGTGAACAAGTTTTTACTCTATGGCACTATTTTTATTTTAAAAATTCAAACACCCGATCCGAACCGTTCAACATGTTCTTCATATTGAAATGTGCTTGGAGACCAAATTTTACATTTTTTGGAATATTTTTACTATTTATTAAGCCACTTTGAAAATCGCAGATCCGATGGTCTAGAAATTTTTACTGTTCACAGTGGATCTGTGATTTTCAAAGTGGCTTAAGAAATAGTAAAAAAATTCAAAAAAAAATGTAAAATTTGGTCTCCAAGCACATTTCAATATGGAGAACATGATGAGCGGTTTGGATCAGCTATTTGAACTTTGAAAATAGAGATATAGCGTAGAATACAAACGTATTTTACTCTATAGAGTACCAAAGTCGGACTCTATATATATATATATATATATGTGTGGCAAATTTTGGAATGGACCAAAAAGTATTTGAACCGTCCATCTTGTCGCTATTGAACGGTTCAGATATTTTATCAGTTCAAAACTATCTGTTAAAAATTGAGCGCTTAATCAATTAAAGGCTCTGATTTATCAAAAAAAAAAATTGAGGACTTTTTATATTGATCCATGGCAGACTCCCTCTCTCTCTCTCTCTGTATATATATATATATATATATATATATATATATATAGTGACTAATATGTTTTTGGTTGTATTTCGGCTAAAATACAACTAATTTATTTTTCAATTTTTGAAGTTTGAAAAGTCGATCCAAATCGTTAGATGTGATCTCTATATTAAAATGTGCTTGGAGACCAAATTTTACATTTTTTGGAATTTTTTTACTATTTATTAAGCCACTTTGAAAATTGCCGATCCAACGGTGGCTTAACCAAACAGTGAAACCGCTGGATTGACGATTTTCAAAGTGGTTTAATAAATAGTAAAAAAATTCAAAAAAATGTAAAATTTGGTCTCCAAGCACATTTTAATATAGAGATCATATTTAACGTTTTGTATCGACATTTTGAACTTTAAAAATTAAAAAAATAGATTGGTTGTATTTCGACCGAAATACAACAGGAAAACATGTTAGTCTCTCTCTATATATATTTATTTATGCGTTGAGTATGCATTGAAATTCCAATCAATAACCGTTCATAGTCGTAGCGATACAATAGAAGCATGAATTTGAATAGTCTAATCGGTTGTAAACAGAAACGCATCTGCTGTGATTCTTGAGGATCGGAGGACCAATTTTTCTGCTGTGATTCTTGAGGATCGGAGGACCAATTTTTAATTTTTTAAAATGCACAAATCTCTACAAAAATAATTTGTATGCACAAATTTCAAAATAATTTAAATATTTAATATAGAAAAGCAGCTCTTGAGATCTTTTCAAGAATCGCAGCAGATTTAATTTCGTTGTAAGTCTACGTGCCTTGCATGCCATCCAAAACCTCACCTCTTTGCTTAATGAGAAAAAACCTAGACTGATCGATGAACTCTTTAGTTAGTTACACCTGTTGTGTCTCTAGTCCTAGTACCCACGCCTATTTTTAAACTGGTGAATTTCTGTCCCATGCTTTGCCAATTTCGCTGTGGATCCGAATCTGCTGCGATTCTTTACTCATGAACAGTGTTCTTTACTCATGAACAGTGACCTACAATTTTTGCTTTTCTAAATTTAACGGTTGAATTATTTCGAGATTCGTGCAAGAAAAATCAGCTACTTTGAGATATGTGCACAAAATTATTAGATAGCTGAATTTGAATTAGCAAGAATTTTAGAGTTACTGTTCATCATTTTAGAATCATTTTAAAATCGCAGCAGATTGCCAACAACTACTTTTATTCCTATTACTTTGAATACTGCCGCTATCTAGATGCCTTTCATCTCCAACTATTTGATTTTACACAATGGGAATAAATTTAATCTACTTATTTTTCAAATCGAATAGAGTTTTAATCGTGGGGTTTGCTTTCAAGATTTGTTTTGTTTTAGTACAGAATCATTGTGGTTTCTGCCTTGTGTTTTTTCACGTTTAAAATTGTGGTCTTATGTGATATTTAATTTTCCTATTTTGATAAATTTTATTTACTTCTTTATTTGTTTTAGCAGTTCTAGTGTTAAATAATTTGTGTATTGACTAGTAATTTTGAATGTAATTGGTGTAAATTTACTTTGGTAGTTTGGGACCTGAAGCTGCATGCATGTATAAATAGTTTTCGTTTTAATATAGGTGGATTCACTAATGTTTCAATGGTACCAACTAGCCGTTTGTACCAGTACACTAGGTACCATTGTATCAGTGATACTTATGGATTTGTGCTTGATTGTTTATGGTATTAACTTCTTAATGAACTTCTCTAATGATCTTGGCTTCCTGTGCCACTCAATAGTCTCAGGACCTGTACCATATATTAGGGATTAGTGCTCAAGTCTTGATATAGATCACTTTTACATGGGACCAGCTTGGGTCCGATGCCCATCCGACTCAAACTGAGTTTGATGGGTTCCATAACCGTCCGATCCACTTTAAAATTCATGCGCACGGATATTAAAGCGACGCACACAAATTTTAAAACGGATCGGATAGTTATGGAACCCATTTGAGTCCGATGGACATCGGACCCAAGCTGCTCCCCTTTTACATACTAATAGAAGTTGTGCTATGATGTAGGGGGGCTCACTGGACTCTAATTATTAACATATTGGCTCAGCAAGGTTAAGGTTATGAATAGCAGGGTGCATGATATTATCATTTTTTTTTTTATTAACACAACATTATCTAAATATTTTAATATATAAACAAATTGTATTCTTCATTAATTATTTCCTTTAAAACTACTTAACTCTCATATATTATCATACGATTGTCGTTTTTCCTTAAAATATTATCCTATAATTTTCTTACCTCAAAAATTTGATTTATAAAATAAGTAAATATTATGCCGTAATTCATTATTTGTATTTCTTTTACATCTTGATGATTTATTTTTTTAAAAAGAGAGAACACAAGGGTGAAATTATGTACAAAAAATTATGATTTATGTTATCTAGCTTCACAAATTTTATTAACATTATACCTTTAAGAAATTATGTACAATTAACATTTTATACTTATTTTTTTGCCAAAAAAAACGACTTGATTTAGTTGTAGAAGAATTTAAACAGTTTGAATTCGTTGTTTGAAATCAACTTGATTCCTTATTATAATTATGTACAATTAACATTACTCGTAAGTTAGAAAAAATTAAATAATTTTAATTCATTATTTGAAATGAATCCGATAAATTTTAAAATTGAGTTCACGAAGAAATTTAATAAACTTGAAAGAACACTCCTGTCTACTCATGTTAATTTTTTTTTTTTATTTGAAACCCGTAGATACTGATGTTAAATTGATGTCCAGCGCCGTGGTGTCTTTCAATGGGCCGAGTGGAACAGCCGGGCCCCACCATGTCCCTGCTCCGGGTTTATGCGGATTTATGTGGATTTCTGTTACGTGTAATCTGACAATATTCTATTTCATGTCTACTACACGATTAGCTACAAAGAGACGTATAAAAATTCTATCAAAAAATTAAACGTAATTTAGAGTAGGCAATTCGATCTCTTTGGTTTTGTTAATTATCTTGCAATTCGATCGATCTCCCGACGAATGCCGACACAATTGAAAAGGACAGAGCACAATTGACAAGGACAGAGTACACGCGAATTCCATTACGAAGAAACAATTAATGGAAAGAAAAAGCTTATAATTCCATGTACCATATCCATCTACAAATTTCAAGGCGACAAGTAGAGAAAAATTAAAGTGCTGCCTCTTGAAAACCCATTGAGGCAAAATTAAAGGAAATGCACAGAAAGTAAGGAAAAGAAATATTCATTTAGAAAAGAAGAGTGTTGATTAATTTCTTTAATACATCCTAATTAATCATGCACAAGTATGCATGTCATTATCCAAATTTAAAGTAAAACATCCATCAACATCAAATGCAATTACAAAAATGCTTGTTGCACTAATTATGTAAAAGCGCAAGCTGCATTTGTGATAAATTAGAATAGACAAAATTTAATCTTCATGAGGAACAAACACGCGATTTGGTTTGCTCCTTCATGGATTGGTTTTTATTGAAGCACCATAGCCATTTCCGGTGTGGTTGTGGCTCGAATCGTGCTTGCAATCGTGAACTGTCGACAATGGTAGCTCGGTTGCACCAGAATCTGAGAATTTGTCTATCTGATCCTTGCCTTTGCCCCATATCAAAGCATAGAGTCCTGTGACAATGATTATAGCACCAAGCACACTGCACATGCAAAAGAAAGGCAACAAAAAAAAGAGGAAAAACAGTACTGTTAGCATCACTAAAACACATGTTGTGCACAATTAATTTTTTGTAATCATATATATATATCTTGATAGATAAATTAAGCATCAGGAAATTTTGATTTGACAAACCTTCCTAAGGTGATCTGTTCTCCTAGAATGAAGGAACCAAGCAGAGCAGTTATGATCATGCAGAGAGGATTGAATGCTGTCACAAAGACTGGGCCCCTCTGTTTTATAACAAGCCCCTGGACATAATATGCCACGCCAGAACACACTATACCCTGCAAATATTAAATTGTTTCAGATAAGCTTGTTTGCCACATTACCAGAAATTCATAATTTATTTCTTTATTTGAGTTAATTATTTTTGTTTTTGATGAAAACTGAACCCTTAAATTAATTCTCAGATAGAATCCAACATTCTTAAGTCTTAACTAACTGTTTTAGATGCACCAGTTTGTTTCTGTTATTATACTAGCTGATATTTTAAGTATAGAATAGCATTTAAATGCAACATACAGCATAGACACAAGTGAAGAGTCGCATGTCAAAGCCGATAGCCCAAAGCTTCATATTCCCCTTTTCCACCACAAGTGTAATTGCTCCGTTCAACAGTGCACCCATCAAGCAAATCAAGGTCGTCAGCGTCATCTCCGATGGATAGCTCTTCAATACATTTGACTATACAAAAAAAAAAAAAATTCAATAACAAGATCAAACACGGATTATATTTTTCATCTTAAACATTAATAAATGACATATATAAAAGTTGTATATATATATATATATACCTGGAGGATGAAGAACCCAGCCCAACAGAAGGCACTGAATATGACCATGATGGTTCCTTTGAGCCAGTTGCTTCCATTATGAACCGATTCGGCACTGTTGTGGTGCGTTCCTTTGGACCATGGAAATGGTACCATCGGGCCATTGTACATAATCATCAGCAATGCACCAGCAACTGTGATCATTGTTCCAATAATCTTCGCCTGGCTTCGGCGTTCCTTTATTACTACTCTCTCAATCCTGGTTAATATTTGTATATGAAACATATATAGGACAGTTAGAACTTAGAAGGCTGAATATTACATATTTTCATGTTAAGAATAAATTTTATATATAAGAGTGAATGTTACTATGTTTTTACCTTAGTATAGTTGCCATGACAAAGGTGATTGCAGGAAGCATATTTATTAAAGCTGACGCAAATCCAGCCGAGGTGTAGTTTGCTCCCATGAAGTAGAAGTTTTGATCGAGAACAGGTCTGAAATAAATTAGCATAATAAGTACACAAATAGGCGAAAAAACAATTAAAGGTGAAATTAATTAAGAGAGGGAGCTAGATATATAATTACTCGAGCACAGCAAGCGCCGTAATTTTCAGAAAGATTCTTAGTGTCAGCTTTGATCTTGTGTTCCTGATATGAGGAGAAATATAGATAATTAATTACACTTGAGAATATTCCATCAATTAAAATAAAGTAATCTGAATTATTTACAAACAATCAAGAAAAATAAGTTTCATATTGCTAGGAAAAGCATTTGAAGAATATTCTTGTTTAATTAAAAAGATATTATAACTTTCAAGGAGAAGATTCTTGATGTGATATCCCATGTTTGCTATGTGATATTATCGAATCACGAACTGATTAATGACGAGGGCTTACTTTTGGTTAAATTAATACTAATAAAATAAAGTAATTGTGATCTCTTTGTGCGTAAATATCCGCAATAGTACATGAGCAAAACAAAATGAATATCATTAATGCATTCATTGTCAGCAGCACTTATCACTGAATAATGTATATAAATTTATCAAAAATAAAATAATAAAGTTGCTACTGTGGCATTATGAATAAAAAAAAAAAAAAAACTTGCCAGTACGTTCTAATTACACTGTGGCATATATTGAACTTAAATGATGCTTAATTATCAGCTTATGTTAGAGGATCCAAAAACAATAAACATATATACTTCCTATTATAAATTACACTGTGTACCTCTTAATTCACAAACATAATAAGTTCTGGTTCACAAGTTTCTTTCTCATGCTTTATTTGAAAAGGTGTTTTGAACTATAATAAGGAAATTAACACACACACACACACACACACACACACATATATAGAGAGAAAGACACTTTCCTGCAATTTGCTACTCTCTCTCTCTATATATATATATATGATTCATGAAAAAGAAGATTAATGCATGGTTGTGTTTGACTCGTCTAATTAACATCTTTGAAGAACAACGCCATGAAATTTAATCTTTCTTCAATAACTATATATCTCTTTCTATATATACTCTGCAAATTAAAGTAAAAACAACAACGTACAATGAAAATAATATATATTTACCTCTCGAAATAAAGTGCGAAAGGAGCCATAAACAATGTTGCAAAAATATTCCTGTAAACAACGAGGATAAAGTGATTCATTCCCTTCTTCATTGATGCCACTGCAACAACATACATCCCGGCAAACCCTATTTGAAGCAAAATCATAGAGATGAACGGCTTAATCTCATTGAACATCTTTCCGACCGCCATTGTTGTGACCACCACCTAGCTTATCCAAACTCAATATCTAAGTATATTAATTATATATGTCTTCTTTGTTGAGTGATTTGATGCTTTGTTTTGCACTGGATGTGAAGAGAAAGTGTGAGGTTGGCGAGCTTATATAGCCTTGAGACAAATAAAAGCTCATCCATTATTTTGACTATTCTAATACGAACAGTATCAAGTGGACCCACCACCACTTCATTTGTTGGGAATAAATAATTTACACAATGCAAATTAATTATGCTTTTCATGGCAAAATCAAGTGACGTTCGATCGCAGAGGTAAATTAAATCTCTTTAGAGAAATGCTTTAAAGATACGTAAACGTCTTAATTATTGACAGTAGAGGAATGATGATGCGTATATGCGCCTAAGTTTGGCAATTGAATCTTTTCTGAGACCCAACAAGTTGTGTATTCTTAACAACTTAAGCAGGCACATACTGACATACAACAGGTTGATGGATTTGATAACAGATGAAGTATTTGCAAAATAAATAAATAATAAATAACCGATGACAAATCACACTGAAAGATGGAGAACTTGTGCATATCTCAGAAAAAGAAAGTTCATCTTTTGCAGTTTTGCTGTTCTAGCTCATTTTGCTTATTAGCAAAGCTAATAGCAACCAAGAACTAGCTTTTGATCTAATAGTGAAATTAAGATAATATTTTCTGTGTGGGAGGCTGTGGATTTGAAATTCAGATCGATAGAAAATCTTTTATATATGGATATTGAAATTTGAACATGGTTTTCAAACTCGGAATCGGAATCGGGTTCTTGACCGTAGAATCAGAATTAGATGAATTATTAGCCGAAATCGGCCAAGTTGACTCAGAAATTCGAATCTTTAGCAGAACTTGAGCTGATCCTTTTATCATGATTTGTATAAATTTAACATTAGAATAGTACATATTTTTTTGTTAGTTAAAAGGGTCTTGCCTAGAACTTTAGTAATATGCATTCCTTGAAGCGCCTAGGCCTAAAAACAAATTCTTGCACATAAATAATATGTTGAAGTAATTTGATCATAACGACCAGTACCTAAACGGTGCAAATTAAAGGCAAATACAAATCATTTCTAATTTGTCAACATAGCAAGATAATAAATAAGAATATCTAAACACTATTACAAAAGACTTTTTTTAATTGAAAAAATATCAGACTCGACCAGACTTGGACTAACTCAGCCTGACTCAGCCTGAAAATCGGTTGACTTGGCCAAGTCAAGCACTGTTCAACTAAGTTTTTCTATAAAACTCGCATGGGCGTGAGACTCGGGTGAAACTCAGACCGGTCATGTCCGATACTGAGTTGACTTGGTATCGGTGGAGTTTTCAAACCATGAATTTGAAAGGCTAGATCTATATATATTAATTTCTTTAGGAAAAAAAACACTTGTAATGAGCACTCTCGGACGTTGGATCACTACTTTAATTTCTTTTGTAAGCAATTTATTTTATAACATGAAAGAAATTTTTCTTTCTACAACCTGACTATTTTCTTCTTTTGACAAACCTGATTATTTTCATCAAGAATCCATAAAGAAATTTATTTGAAGGGGAAGGGTTCAAATCATTTTGTCCCGTTATTCAAGATTTTCAAGCAAATTTACCTGTCCTATATATAATTAGGTTAAATTTCACTATATATAATTAGGTTAAATTTCACTGGAGGTCACGAATTAGTCACTCAAGTTTGATTTGTTCATTTTTAGTCACTCAACTTTGTTATTTGTTCCAATCGAGTCACTTTATACTTTTCTGTCCAAAATACTAACGGAGTGTGCTTATTCCGTTAGTATTTTGGACGGAATATGCTCATTCCGTTAGTATTTTGGATGGAATAAGTATATTCCATTAGTACTTTGGACGAAATGGGAATATTCCGTTGAGATTTTGAACGGAAAAGTTTTGAGTGACTTGATTGAGACAAGTGACAAAGTTGGGTGACTAAAAAAGAACAAATTAAACTTGAGTGACCAATTTATGACAAATGACAAAGTTTAGTGACTTTCAGCGAAATTTACCCATATAATTATATATAGTGATATATGATCTACATACAGTGAATATAGATCAATTGAACCTCATTTATTTTCAAAAAAAAAAATTGTACTTATACATGATTTATATAAAATTCACCCCATCTCAACATCAAAAATTTTATGATTGACTTCCAATCTGTATTTTGACCCTCATAACTTGAAAGTCTGACTCCGTTCCTGAACACTACTGTGTAAATTTTAATTTTCTCTTGCCTTTTTTTTTGCAGAATTAAGAAATATCAAGAAAGAAAAGGACAAATTAATCTCTTATCTAACATATACAAAGCTACAATACTCTTTGTTCAACTAATAATTTGCCAATCAAGAGCAGCATGCTAACATAATTGGTATTTTTGTTTTAGAAATTAAAATGTAGAGAGACATCCAGCTAATGAAGAATAACCCTGAGTGCATGATGATGCCTGCGGTTTTAGTGCAATGTCTCCAAAATCCAAATGGGTGCGCTCCTCTTCAGATTGCAAATCCCCTCTTGGACATCATGAGACCACACACTTCTCTTTAATATCACCAACCTAGATTTGGTAAAAATTTAATATAAACAGTAAAAATAAATTATTATTCCCACAAGTGGATTCCCCCATAAACATACATATAATTGAAGATTCTTATTCTAATATAATAACACATTATTTTTTTCCCCGTCAGCATGCATGTAGATTATATATGTTCTTTCTTTCTACAAGCGGTTTCGCGTCTCTGTACGTATATATATGTAACTTGTCTTGAACGGATTCATCTTCATAAAATAATACACATTTATGTTTTGAGTGGTGTACACAACGGATAAGCGTGATTAAGCAAAGGATGAAAGGAACTTTGCGTCGGATTTTCGCGCCATCTCTCCGTTGGACCATGGAAAAGAGAGAGAGGAACAATAAATATATAAATAAATAAATAAATAAATAAAAGAAAGGCCAAGTATTATAGACACCTAAATGGAGTACAACATGTATGCCACTACGCCATCGCCACTGATATCTGAATTGGATATGAGTCAATGTCTAGTAATTATGGTACATTTAGTGTGGTACATTAATTCTCAGAATCGAAATTCGAATCTAGGGGCTTGTCATGTCCCCTTTCATACTTGCTTATATCTGGAGTTTCTTGTGGAAACCATGATGAAAATTAAAGGTGCATGCATTTCGATGGCACATTGTTTCTGCCTCCTAAAATTAGCAAATTGATGCCATCTTGTTTTATATGTTTCATGGAAACCATGTCAGTACCATATTTGGATGCGCATCAGATAAGACAATAGATGATAGATCACGCACGATACACATAGTATGCGAATAATAAAGCCTTTATCATGATTTAACATGTTTAAACTTAGAGGTTACAAGTCAATTTTTTCCTCTGGAAACAAGGAAAACTATCCATTCTTCTTTTCTTAAAGTGCAATGGCTAAAAATTCTAATCAATTTCTCATATTTTTCCGTTACATATCTCAATTATGTTACATAGAATTCTTGCAAGGGGAGCTTGCAATGACGGCAACCAACCGTTTGATTACTATTAAACGGTTTGGATCAGATCGACAATTTGTTCTAAAAATTAAAGATGATGTTTCAAGAATTTAAAAATAATGTAAAATTTCGGATTAAATAAAGAAAATATCTTATTATCCTGGCATCCTACCAAAATAATTACTGCTGATATGGACACCTATCACTTGATACTTTGCAATGACAAAAACAACAAATTTAAGAGAACTAGCATTTGATCTAGTGACTAAGGCACATGTTCTCTACATGAGAGGTCATGAATTTAAAATTCAGATGGAGGAAATCTTTTGCTATAATAACAAAAGTATTAAATAGTTAGATTGCTTGAGCTCCAACTTTACTACAACAAATTTAACAGAGAAGCTGGAATTTCCAAATCTCTAACCACTAAATAAGTTTCTAAAATTTACATCAAGGCAATCCACCAATTAAGATCGCTTTATTATATGTTAAACAAAGAACAGTTTATATATTACTGCTTTTATTTCTTTGCATCACCCCCCAATAAAAACAAAACTACCAATTAAAAGATCATAAAATGACACTAATATCATACTAGCTGGATTTATTAAAAACATGTGTGGTTGCATGGTGGATTTATTAAAAACATGTGTGGTTGCATGGTTATGCAAGTATGATCACATGTTAAATAACAGTCCCGGACATATTGTTGGAATGAAATAGGTTGACAAGACCTTGCTATCCAAATGAAGACTGCCTCACCTTGACAGCATCTGTCAAGATCTCAAAGAAAAAGCTAAGACTGCCTCAACTGATACCAGATTGCTTGGGTTTGATACGGGTCATTTATCAAGAACTGATATGAACATTTTAAGTTTTTGAGAACCAATTTATGATTTGATGCAAGGACGGATCCACTATTATTGAATAGGATAAATTGATTCATATTTTTTTTCTTATCTAAAAAATTATGTATTTATACAAGATTTTCCATATAATTTTAGATCTAGTAAAATGTTATAGATAATATGAAATTGATTCCTACTCGTGACACATGAAAATTTTATATGATTGATCTTGGGGTTGGAGCCAAATTTTAAAATTATGAGGCAGACGTGAATGAGGATCAATTATATAAAATTTTCTTGCTACAAATGAGGATCACACAACCCTAGCATTTTACTCTAAACTATATATAAAATAAGACACAAATAAAAAGTTTTGAAAAAAAATTGGGGTCAATTGATCACATTCTTGTTTGACCTTCATAGTTTGAAAGTGTGGCTATGTCCCGAATATGATGGCAAAGACAATGTCTTCCATGTGAGAGCAGGGGTGGATTTAGAAATGTTAGATTGAGGGTGCTGAAACGTGCAAATGCAAAAATATTTCATGTGTGATGGGTGAAATTTGAACTCAAGTCTCCACAATCCAATGTGAAATTTTAACGACTAGACTACAAGCACACATTGATATTTTACAAGGGGGATTGAACTATATAATTATTTTAAAAATAATCAACTAGGTTTCAATATATATAATTAAAATAAATAAATCATAAGAATGGCTAAGCACCCTTTATATTGAATTAAGATCTGCCCTTATATGAAACGTTGCAGATTTAAATCAGAATGAAAAATATCATGCGAATATTAAAAGTAGAATGACTTGACCTCCAATTATTACACAAACAAAACAAAAAATCATGATTTTGAATGTCTTATTATTAGAGTCTGTATATCAGTGTCATTTTAGCATATATAACACCAACTCAAAAATCTATATATCGACTTCAAACAACGAATCTAAACTGTTCAAGTCAAGTCAAGCGGTTACATGTGGATGTTTTTAAGTTAATTTTAATGTATTTATTTTTCAGCACTTTTTATAACTTGACTTGGTACTAAAATAATTAAAAAAATATATATAAATTTTGCATATAAACACATCACTCGTACAATAAATCGATGAAACAGTTTGAATTAATTTATCGTTTAAAGTATATCCAATAATTTTAAAATTAGTGTCATATATATATAACAATGATATCATACTGGTCGGATTTGTTTCTAATACACAACTATTGCATACTGAGCTCGAAACCCAGAGAAAAAATAAAAGACGAAATAAATAATGTTTTCTCTAGAAGGTCGGTCTAACTTTTTAAGCATGAGAAGATCAGATTAAAGGTCTTCAAACCCTTCTTTGGCACTGATATTAAATTTCTAGCATGCAACATCTATACGTACTAGACTAAGTGTGATTATCACTAAAGGATCAATATTAACCTAAATATAGTGTTATCACAACATAACACTATTAAAATCTGAAAGAATTTTGTTTTAGAAAAATTAATCAAAAATATAAATTAGCAGGTGTCGTACTTGTTTGGGACTTGCACGCGCATCCTCTAAATTAGCACATGGAGGTTGCACGGCATCTAAACCGTTCGTTATGAATCTCAAAATTGTTTTATTTTTGTATTAAGTTTTTCCTAATCAGGCGGTCTAAATCAAATGAACTTATCGCTTATAAGCGTTAGGTGCACTGTTAACATTTATTTTGTGATTTTCCTTAAGAGGAGGGTATAAATGCATGTCTCCTTTTAGTACATTCATTGTGCCTCTATTTCTAGAACCACAATAACTTAAAATTTTAAAAATTTAATATCAAAATAAAATGGTTAGATATGATCTATAGTATTTTCTCTATGTAGATGGAAAAAAATCACAATATTTCGATTTGTTTTAATTTATATCATGAGTTTGCAAAAATACACAAATTGAATAAATTTTGGACGTTGATTTTTCAACTTATTGATTATATAAAACCAAAATAATATAGATCGCATCTAACTATTTCATTTTGACATATAAATTTAAAAAAGTTACTATTAGAAAATTAAAAAGTTGAGTTGCAATGGAGACAAAAAATAGAGGCATTTGAACCATCATATTTCCGTAAATGTGAGGGGTTGTTGTAATGTTGTTAGTTAAAATTATAAAATCACTTTAGTAATAAATTTGTTATTATATGATGTATATTCATTTGATCGGATGATTATACTATATATGCTATTGAAAATTTTTCTACTCAAATAGTATACAAAAATTTATATAATGCGTATTTATTAATTGTTGAATATTTTTTTAATAATAAAAGTTGAGAACTAGCTGGTTTAAATGGAAAGCAAACTTTCTCTAATTATTCTTGTTTAGTCGAATGGTCAAAATTAATTATTAAATTTTTTATGATACATTATTGGAGAATTGTTCTAAAATTAATTAATTACAAGTAGGGCTGCCAAAAAAATTCGTAGTTCATGATTTGATTGACTTCGATTCGAAAAAAAAAATCACAATTAACTCATTTGATTGAAGTTTGTTCTGAAGCAAATCAAAGCAGTTCAGTTCGAATCTTATTCAAACTCAAATTCAAACTGAGTAAAATTCATTTAAAATTGATTCGCAAACTATTTGGATTTGAATTTCAAATAATGCAAGTTACTAATGGTTTCAACCATCAATCTATAACAATGCAAAAACAAAACTTATATCAGAGCTCAAAATTGTTAATATAATGGTAACTTATAATAGGAAAATGTGTAACAAATTAACAATGAAATAAATTCAATTTGACTAGATCCATGTCGCTATTTTAATCAATCCATCAGTGTAAAAGGTAAGAGAATTTTGAGGTGACCCATAATCCAACAGTGTGAATTCGTAAAAGGTAAAAGAAAGTCATGTGATTTTGTTCCGCGTGAAGAAAACTAATGCATGAACTACCGGTATAACTAGGGTTGCCAAAATAAATTGTAGTTCGTGATTCGTGATTCGATTGACTTTGATTCGAAAAATTCGTAGTTCGCAATTAACTCGTTCGATTGAAGTTCTTTATGAAACAAATCAAATCAGTTCGGTTCGAATCTTATTCAAACTCATACTCAAACTAGGATAAGTTTGATTTGGTTTGATTCGTTTGCAGCCCTAATTACAGGTATTAATTAGAGAAATCAGATTCTTGTTTCATAGCCTTACGCAATTACCTAAGAGTAGGTGCTTGGATTGAACACCACCACTCTGTGCTTTTCTAAAAGAAGCAAAAAATTGGTTGCACATTAATAGTGATATATATGCTCCATGATAGCAGGAACCTCTCTTTAGCCACTAGAAATATTTAAATTGATGTTGATAAGTTTGGTGTTGCAAATAATAGCCTGACACGTATAAAGATTAGCAAGCTTAATTAATAGCTCTCTCCAAAGGGAGGAGATACTAATTAATCAGAACACATGAATGCAGTAAAGCATCCGTGGAATCAAGTTTTTGGACATGTGAAGACAAAGTTGTATATTCTTATAGATTCAATAGGAATCTTCATAAATATCATCAATCGTATTCGTAGCCTTGATTTTATCATCCTATGAACCGAGATTATAATAAAACGTGGTATATGTACCAACCAGCATAGAGAAGTGACAAATACGCTGTGATTTGATCATGTGACGTGATTAAATTTTTTTTTCACGTGATGTGACCAAAATAGTGGCGGATGGTCACGTCACGCGTAATCACGCTGTGACCATACGTAACGTAACATGATGTAAATTAGTCACGTCAATTTTTTTTATATTTTAATTTAAATTGTAGAAAATTTAAAAAAATATAAAAAATTCTAAAATAAGTCAATAATGTTGCAAATATTATTTTTTTTTAGAAAAAGTTGTTGGTCATCTGACATTACTTTAAAAATTCAAATTACAAAATTCATTAGACAAAACTAGAAAAAATAAAAATCAATACTACATGAAATAAAAATCAATACTACATGAGTACCAGTATCACTGAACCTACACTAAAAAAAAATCTGAATACTCTATACATACCAAAAAAGTTGAATACTCCAGGTTTCATACCGTGATGTGACTGGTTCGCATGACGTGACGTGTAATTTTCGCTTGAATGTGGTCACGTCACGCGAATGATCGCGTCACGCAAGTCACGTCACGTAATCGACACACGTGACGTGACGTGACTAGTCACGCCGTGACAAATTTTCTTCTCTAAACCAGCATATGAAACGGAAATACAAAAGCTAAAACATATGGATTGACCTTGACCTCCAACCTTCATTCAAAAAAAGAAAAATGATAAAACATATGAATTGACAATTTTATTATTCCAAACCTGTTTAAGCCCAAGTATGAGATGATCATACTGTGTCCAATTCAAATTTAAATTTGAATTTAATTTTATTGACTAACTTAGTTTATACAATTTGGAATATCTAATTTTAATGTTACATAATCTCTTACTTTCTTTAAATAAACTTTTTTTCATATTTTATTGTAGAATCAATATTAGTAATTAAGTGAATTTTATCTAGAATATAACAAATATTAATTATTCCATGCTTTAGCTATTAAAACAATCTAAAAATAAGTACAAAAGGCTTAATAATTAATTTCTAGTAAAATCAGAGCTTGATTTGAGTTGGAATGAATCCGAATTTGATGGCTCGATTGATATTAATCGAGCTTAACTCGATTCGCAACCCTACTTATACATCTAGCATTAAAAAAATTATCATGGGGTAGGCTTTACTAATATTTCATCATAGACCTCCTAATAATTTATTTTTTAAACGTTAAAGACTTCAACAATGGAACTTGACACGATAAGTCGGATCTTTAAGTAAGAAGAGAAGTATGAAAATAAAGATCTGTCTGATTAAAATAAATAAAAAAGAGAAATCAAATCAAACAGATAAACATATAAATGATATGAAATCACTTAGTAGTTTCAAAACTAGATATTTTTTTATGCATTTATACTGTCTTCAGGGAGAAAATATGAAAAAAAAAGGACATCAAAGTTAATAATTGATGGAAAAGGAAAATAAGTGGTGCAACCAATAATGTCATTTCCTCTGTCTGCTTTTAAGGTCCAATTACTTGGGAGATGTGACTGAATAGCCTAAAATAAGGAGTGGTTTCGTTCAAAATAGGCAATCTTTGTCCATTCACTGTTGTTTAATCAAAGATAAAGCAATAATGGAGCTTGTTTGACAACCACGTTGAATCCAAACACCTTAAAGCACAATCTCTAACCCCTCTTTCCACAAAGGATGTATCTAACCTTTGTTGGCCATTGTAACAAGTAATCGATCTTCACTAAGAAGTATATATTTTATGATCTCCTTTTTTATTTTGCATGTTTTGTTTGTTCCATTTGAGTACAACATTACATAAGGCAAGGGACACTATAATTTCAAATTTTGTGTTGTTTTGAACTAATTTTTGTCAACCAAATTAGGCAACATAATATAATATAAAGATTGCACATGATGGATATGTTAGAACAAACTTCTGTAATACACACGCATGTACAGTGTTTTCTGTTTTCAGAAAATGACTAATTAATTTATTAATTTTGGATGACCAAGATAAAGTTAATAAATAGTTAAAAAGTCTGTTTATGTAATTTTCTCACAAAAGGGAAATGGCCTGGTAGCCAATTAAGTACCTATCCTACCTATCAATCTCTCTTCTTTTGATAGAGCATATATCTTCACATGGCAAAACAGGGGCTTTCCTAAAAAAAAAATACAAGTAAATTGACCATTTGTCAACATCAAAGAATTAGCAAAATTTAAAGAGTGGTATATTCATAAGATTCTGTCACTGCTTCTCCGAAGACTTGAGTAGTCAAGCAAAAAAGTTTCAATAATAATTCAAAGGTATTCCACAAAACAAAGCAAAGAAACGACAAATATCCAAGTCTATCTTGCAAATAAAAGTTATATACATGAAACTAGCTTACATCGTCAATACAGTGGGGATGCAACTTTACTAAATGACGCAGGACTGTTCTTCCACAATCCGATAAATTTAATTTTTAAATGCAAAAACAATGGGTTAATTTTTGACCAACCTTGACCTATTTATCTTAAGATGTATTTTAGCCTAACTTGCATCTCAAAAGTTTGGTTCTGGATGAGGCGCATATGTTAGAAAGAAACCAACTCAATCAAAAAAATTCAGTGGAGAAGGCAACAATGATACAGCAGCAAACATAAGCTAACTTCAAATCGCTAACTCAATCACGAACACCAACAATACGTTGGAATAGTGTCCAAACACGGAATAGAAATATGGGTTTGTGCTATTCTTGAATAAGTACTAAATCAAGTCCATCCAAACACACCCCAGAGAAAACCGAATTGTTTTTTTCCTCTTCAAATTAATTATCCAATGTATGTACCGAAAGTTATTATGAAAGATTGTATCCCATGATTAAATATCCAATGTAACCGAATTGTTCTTTTCCTCTCCTTACTTTTTTTTTATTTCACACCAATCTCTTCCACTATTTTTGTTTAGAAAAAAAGAAAATGTAAGACCATGTTCTACCTGTTTTCTGTTCCCAAAAAACTGTATTTACAGAATTCCTATGGCCTAACGTACTAGAAAAAGGTAGGGGCACGGAGGAGTATCTCGTTCTTCCACTTCATTCCCCGTGTCTCCTCTCTAACAATCCAGTACCGAAATTTTTATTAATATTAAAAAAAATATGAAATTTAACATTATGCACCCAAATTTGGAAAAATTCAAAATCTACTCAATCTAGAGAATAATTCTCCGGATCCAGCCTTCTTTCCGAAAAGAGATTTGGATTTCCAGAGAATAATTCTCCGGATTTGTGTTTTTTTTTTCTGATTTTTTAATTAAAATAGAAATTGTTATGATTTATTTATTTTTATATTAAAATATTAGAATATATTTATATTTTTAAAAAATAGATAGAATATTATATAATTTATTTTATTAGAAAGACTTTGACAAATAACTCAGATCAATATTTTTCATACCACATTTTTTATAGTTGTAAGAAAAATTAAAATATTTATTTTTGTGTTATTGAAAAAAATGTTCTGGATCCGAGTTATTGATCCCGAGTCAAAAGTCACTTCTAGGCAAATAAAGAAAATATTGTGATTCTTATAATGCATTTAAATTCTAAGATATTATATTCATTTTGAAAAAAAAAATTGATGAGAAATCATTTCGTCCGACTAAAGTCAGAGAATTTTTTTTTAAAATAGAAGGGCCACAATATTTTATGTATTTATTTAGAAGTGACTTTTGAACCGAATTCAATAACTCTGATTCAAAGCATTTTTATTTTTTTCCAATAACACACAAAGAAATATTTTAATTTTTCTTAGAATCATAAAAAAATATGGCCTGAAAAATGGATTATTGTTTGCAGTCTTTCTAATAAATTCAATTATATAGTATTCTATCTATTTTCAAAGAAAAATAAAAAATATTTCTAATATTTTAATACAAAAATAAATAAATCATAATATTTTCTATTTAAATAAAAAATCTGGAGAATTATTCTCCAGAAATCCAAATCCAGAGAATAATTTTCCGGAAAGAAGGTCTAAATCCAGAGAATTATTCTCTGAATTAGGCAGATTTCGAATTTTTCTGAATTTGAGTACAGAATATTAAATTTTATATATTTTTTTAAGAGTAGAACTAGAGTGCTCTTAAGTTCACCAAGTCTTTTTGTGAACTCAATTCGAAAATCTATCGGATTGACTTCAAATGATGAATCCGAACCGTTGAAGCTCTTCTACCTAATGAGCGATGCATCTACATGCAAAAAATTTAAAATTTCGAATTAATTTAGTAGTAAGTCAAGCGGTCAAAAATAGAACGTTATAAATTAATTTTAATGCATTCATTTTTTGAACAGTTTTTGACCACTTGACTCTATACATAATTAATTCAAAATTCAAAATTTTTTGTATGTAGACGCATCACTCGTAAGATATAAGAGTTTCAACGATTTGGATTCGTCATTTAAAGTTAACCCGATATATGTTAGAGTTAAATTCACAAAGAGACTACATGAACTTAAGAGCACCCTAGTTTTACTCTTTTTTTAATATTAATAAAAATTTCGGAATCCAGTATCACCACAACCACTCTTATCCAATACAATACTTCAAAATAAAGCAACATATAAACCATCCAGGGAGAGGGACCTAGGAAATATAACAACGTATATTTTGCAATACTTTTGAAATTATTTTGAAAAGTATATTTTGCCATTTTTCTGAAAAAAAATATAACAACGTAAGCATTTTTTGGAATTTTATTCAGACCAGAAGGTGCAAGTGCCAACTGCTAGCTTTGTCTAGTTAAAACTCAGCAAGTCTACTTCTATTCTTGAATTAAACCTGAAGGAACGCCCGCCCACTTTACAAGTACAGCCAGCCAACCTGTGGAGTTTTTCTACTAAACTAACAACCAGTAGTAAGAGCTCCTTGTTAATACTCAGAAATCATCCATTAGTATTATTTTCTTTTGTATTTCTTTTGTTCTCTTGTATATTTTAAGTTTTCTAAAAAAAATTCACTTGTTGTTAACAATAAGTACAACTCTGACATCCTAAGGAAAACATACGATTTTTTTTACTTCAGTATTTGCTGTAACTTTTCAGAATGGTTTTACAAATGTCGAGTTAGTTAGAACTTAGAACAGACATATTTTATTTTATTTTGCAAAAGTAGCAAGACCTACCAGTTCCATTAATGAAACTAACAGATACACAATCAAACAAATCAAGCAAAAGTAATCACCGACACAAAACTAAGTGGTGGATGACTTAGTCCAGAATTGTTTAACTAAATACTTCACTGGTTTTTTAAATTAAACCCAGAATTGTTTAACTCAATACTTCACCGGGTTTTATTTTTTTCAATTTAGCCCCATCTCCCAATGGTACCAGTGAGATAATAGGATAATGGACAAAGAGGAACACCTCAAATTAATATTTGACATCCTGGGTATCCACCGCTCTTTAACACCAAATATAAACTAGGTACTAACTGGTACACAGCATCCCAGCTTGTTAATACATACCCTTTGAAAGCAACGAAACAAATCATCTCCAAATAGATATTTCAAAAATGTTGGGTGAAGCCCAAACTTGTTCAATCATCCTAAATTAACCCCATAATCTACCATGATTAACCAATTAAAGTTTCAGAGACCAATCTACCAAATCAAAGAGTAAAACTATCAATGATACATGCCACTTAAGTCAGGAAAAGTTAGTATTACCTCAGTCAACTATTCTTAACTGCATAAGCCAACAGAGTATACACCTCCTTGAACACCTCATGCCGCTTCATTTTCAAACGCATATCAGACTCCACCTGCTCTCTCCATTTCGTCTCAAGCTTTGTTGCCCGAGCTGGGTCCATAGACCGCAAACCTTCCTCGAGCAATGCCCCAGAATTCATCTTTTCATTCTCCCTCCAATGTTCTCTCAATGCCTCAGTGACAAACGCACAATTCACCCTTCCATTCTCCATCTCTACTCTCTCCTCACGAATTGGCATTTCCTCAAGCACTTTGTCATGCTTAACAGATGCTTCAGATCCCCACACCTCTTCTGAGAGCTTGTAAATAAGCCGCTCGTGGGGCCCGCTGAGGGGCCCATTTGCCTGGAGAAACTTGCTCTTTAGCCTCTTCAGTTTGTAGAAAACCCGAACCTGATCCATACCCGATCCAAGAGACCTCTTAACGGACTCGAAAAATTCTTCCATGTCGGGCGTCCTGGGAGGCGACCCGGTTCGGGCACGAAAGCGTGCCGCAGCCTTGAGCAACGCCACCTCCTCGGTCTCGGTCCATGACTTGTGGGACCCGCCAGCAGAGGAGGACGAGATTTTGAAATTAGGGGCGGAATCGGGGAACTCGCGGGATTTTCGTTTGCGATCGCTCTTGCGAGAGGAGGGGATGAGTGGGGAGGTGGCCAAGGAGGGATCGGATAACGGTTTGGACCGGATGGGTTTTTTAGGGGAAGTCGGCGGCATTGTGTTTTGTTTTGTTTCGTTAAGAGGTGGAATGAGAAAAGAGCGGACAGAGACGGAGAAGTCGAGGCGGCGCGGAAGCAGTGACAACTGACAACTGACAACTGACAAGTGATCAGGAACTTTTTATATCTGACAAATTTTATAAAACAAAAGCGAAATTGAAAACAACACTCATCATTTTTTTGGTATTTACAAATTTATATGTAACTCCTTAATTCTTACCCTAATATTTCCTCAATCGCTTTTGACTAATATTTTAAGAACACCAAATGCTACATAATATAGTAAATAAATGTGCACTAAATGCAAAAGTAATTTTCAATTGAAACTAATTTTAAAAAAAAAATCGAATTGAGAAAAGCTGAAAATTATTTTAATATATCAAAAGTCAATAAATTCAAAATGCGAAAGGTTTCCATCACTCGATGATCAACTTGATCTCACTTCAACTATTAGCAGATTTATTGTTAAGAATTGAAAAATAATCGCAACTAAAAAGTAAATAAATGAGTTTAGAAAAAGTTGACACTCCGGATGTTAATGGAGTTCGGCAAAATAATGCATACGTCTCCGGAACGTCGCAATCTCTTCTAGGTGCACTTTTCTATTACCCAACGAGAAAGTTTACAACTTGTGAACCAGTGAGCTCTTACAACCAATGGAAAGTCACACGGCCAACTCAAGAGAAGAACGAAGTCTCCAAGAAAATATTCGCAAGAGAAACACTCAAAAGATTACTCTAATCTAATCTAACTCAAGATTATTGAAGTGAATTTGATGTTGTTCGAAGAATTTGAAGTTATAAGCTCTCACAACAATAGTAAAACTCAATCTCGTAGAAATTAGGTTTTTAAAAGTTAGGGGTAACTAAAAATTACTTTGGAAATGAATCCAAAGTTCTATTTATAGAGACAGCTTTAGAAAGAATTTTTTTACATAAAACATTACAACGTTTTCATAAACATTCATAAACTTTTTCATCGATTTTGAATTAGATTTTCTTTCTGTGCAGCTTTCTTCGCAAACGTTACAAACGTTTGTCAATCGTTACCAACGACCGATCAACACAGTTATTCTAGATTGTTGAAAATAATTAAATCGTTACAACGTTTTAGGATTTAGGGTTTAGGATTTGTGTTGTTTTCAGCTTTTGATCACTTGATTTCTCAACGCTTTCTTATATGTATAAATCGTTATAACGTTTGACAAACATACCAATGTTTGGCTCTGTAAAAACAACATCAAAACTACTTTACCAAATTTATAATTTTACAATTTAAATTCTTGATAAATATCTTAATGATTTTTTCGGTTCAACTTATGCATATTGCAATTTCAAATATCTTGAATCTGCATAAATTCTTAAATAAAGACAATTGTAAAATTCAATAATTATATGTTTTTGTAAATTAATCAAATAGACGAAAAAGAGAATTGCTTGAAACAACAATCTCCCTCTTTTGACGATTTGCAAAACATACAACGCAAGTAAATGCATAAATTAATTTTTCCAAATTTTAGTTCTCCCAATAATCATATTTGCAAGTTTTGCAATTTTTCTCTCTTTTGGAAATTAACGAAAGAGAAAAAAAATAGCATAATTACAAGTGCTCTCCTTCAAAATATGCACTTCTCCTCAATTTTGGAATATAGCAAAGACAAATTTCAAACAACAAAAAATTGAAAATTGAGAAATTGACATATCCATTAAACAATTGCAATTAAAATCAAGGATTGTCAATCATAAGCAAGTAATCATGCAAAATATGACTACTCCGAAAAATGTGATTCTTCATATGCAACTGCAACATGCCAAATAAACCAATTTAGGTCTAATGACCTAAATTGATCCCCTGAAATCTACAATACTCATATATTCTGAGAGAAAAGTCTTTGATTTACTAAAGAGCTACAATACTCAAATATTTTGTTTGCAGTGAGTCAGGGAGCAAAATCAGGAATCCGCAGTTTGTCTTTTATATGAAGTAAACATAAGTAATTTCATCCTTGTTCTCCGAAATCGCATCCTCTGCGGAGTTTTTACCTGGGTAGCTGTGCGGTTCTTTTAATCTGGTCCGTTCGTTTTCGATCGGACGGACGAAATAAGATTTTAGCACGAATTTTAAAACAAAATTAATATTGCCCCCTCCATCATCCGAGCACTCACCGGCTGAGATTAAATCTCAGCCGTCCGATCAGCTCCACACAGCTCCGCAGGGGGAAAACTCCGCAGAGGATGCAGGTCCCTTGTTCTCCTACATATCTTAAATTTTGGCTTATATCTGTTTCTAATTTCAAAACCTTTTCCACAAATTGCAGTAGAGATAGTCAAAAATGTTTTTTGAGCAAGATAATTATAACACCATAACAAAAAAACTCTGAGAATATTTTTGAGTATATACTGTTCACACCAAAAGAAACTACAACCATAAAAGAGCCCTCTTTGTAGCATCGCAAGTTCGCAATAATTACCAAAATATGACTAAGCAAGAGGGACTACAAGCATCTAATACCTAGCCAAATCAATTAGTTATACATACCTTGTTACAGATCCAACTCCCAAACCCTGACATGTTCCTCGTCGAGTATTCCGCTATCTAAAGCAGCAATTGCATCTGCTATGCTTGTGTAACCAACTAAACGAGGAGACTCAGTCCTCTTACAAAATTCAAACACCTCTTCAGAGCACTCCCCCGAGCTCAGTGGCTCTTCCTCATTTATCACCATGTATTTATCAAGTGACTCATCCCCTAAAGCAGCAGGTGGCAGATGGAGATCCTCTTTTTTTATTATTGTGCTACCAGCAGCTACAAGTACTTCTTCAAGGCGTGCTCTGATGAGAGGTTCCAAGTAAGAGCTGAGAAAGAACCCTAATCCAGCAAACAGTTTTGGGTCCTGCCATTAATTAGGCATATATATATATGGAAACAAGATTAGTATATCACTCATCAGGGCATATCTCAAGAACTAAAATCAAGTTAGCACATATATTATGCCATCGGAGAGAGAGAGAGAGGAACCTTTTTTTTTTTTGACAAAAATGGGTATCCCCCACCAATTTCATATTCTGAAACCAAGAGTTGGAGAACAAGATACCAAATTTCTGGTATCAGAATCTCAATATTACATTACATCCATCATATACTACTAATATTCATATGTCCCTTGCTAGAAACTAAAAGGATCCTAAAAACATATCAATCCATACATCCAACAACAAAACAACAATAAAGAACTAGCCTTTGGTGGCAAAGGCACATGGTCTCTATATGAGAGGTCATGGGTTCGAAACCCAGATGGGGAAATTCTTTGCTGTAATAACAAGGATATTAAATAGTTGGGTAGCTTGACCTCCAACTTTACTCAAAAAAAAAACAATAGTTCATATTACTCTAAAACAGACACTAAAAACTTATAAAGGGAGAGAGAAACCTTATTATTCACTCTGATTCTTCCTTTCCTAGGGCCATCAAAAGATCCATGTAAATCATGATTCACTTCATAAGGCTCTTCCGGCATCAGCCGCCCTTTTTGCAAGCAAGCATTGATCCCTGGTGCAACCAAGTTTAAAAAATATATGAAGAAAAGAAGAAGCCATTTGTTTTGTTGCAAGCACACTTTGAGAGATCTAGGGTGTCTAAGGTCACAGCTTTTATTTAATTTAGTCAGAAATACTAAGCCAAATGAATTTTAAAATTAGAAAACTTTATAACAATCTCCTTTTTCAATTGAATTTTTTCTATAAAAAATGAACAATAAATTTCTTATTCTGTAGTATGTTTTTATTGACATAGAAGGGTCCGTAAACATATGAATAAGCAGTAAAAGTTTCTTACATTCTGTACGTAAGACCCATTTCCCAAATAAAATAGCCATTAAAAACTCAAATTCTCTCCTAAAGGTGCTACTTTTGTCAGATGAGATCACCACATGAGTCACATTCTCCCTCCAAAATTGATTTGTGATAGCAGAGTTTTGAGTGGCAAACTTCATCAGCATGTCCTATGTGATTTGTTTAGTGAAAGGAAAATAATGAAAGGGAGATGTATTACTATCTGAGGAGTTGCATCAGAAAAGAAACAAAATGCAAAGTTTTCATTTGTATAAATTACCTTCTCATTTGGATTCAGGGCACAGCCAAGCAAAACCAGCTTCTTTCTTTGATCAGGCCTGCACACGATCATACTATATAAAGAAAATTTAGTGTCCACTCTGATCCTAATCCCCAACGAAATTTTGAAACTTTGATAACGGTTCAATAAAAGCAGAAGAAAAATTGAAGAAACTGGTTTCATCTAATAAGAAAAGAAAAAATAACAAAAGTAGCGCCGGGAAAAAAATTAATAAACCTCAACATGTATCAGATAGATAATTTATACTAAAGCAAGAAAAAGCAAGAGGAAAATATAAAATAATGGATATTAGTACCAAAAACCTATCCAATTAATTTGTGGCAACATTTCTGTCTTACTTGTACCCAATCTAAAAGATTATGTGGAATTAATTACCAAAACACTTTAACATTTGATCCTAATTTATTTAAGATAGAGCAAAGAAATTAAGCATATGAGAAATTAAGGTGCCACACTTGGAAGTAGAAGAATTCTCAGCAGCACATGAAACATTGCCACAGACTAATCCTCTAGTAATATCACGGAGCGAGCTATTGGCTTCTTTAAATATCTTGATCATTTCTTCCATGAATATCGACCGCACGGCATCTGCAATTTCACCGAAAGAAAAAACAGAGATGATCTTAGCTTCGGAAAATAAAAGTTCAAGGGATTCACCTTAAGAAAAAAAAAGTTAAAATAAAGAGGCATCTAGGAAACATGAAAAGAGATATGAAATACGTACCGCCTTTGACACATACCTTTGAAATGAGAAATTATGTTGCATTTGGGACATGTGACACTTTTACTGGTAGGAATGCACATTCTATAATTAAATTAAAAACTAACAATTAGTTTAGAAATTAGCATACATATACTCTTGATTGCATGAAGAAATTAAATTGAAGGCTCAACAATTTAAATTAGAAATAATTAGTAGATAGATATATTTGACTGAATGAAGAAAACATAATTAATTATGAGAATAAAATTGGTTGTACCGACAGAGAATGTGATCACAGGTTAGCAACATGGGTTCCTGAAGATGGCGATTGCTGCCGTAAAACAAAAGAAAATAAAAATTACAGCCTATTGTATCAGTATTACTATAGGTAGGCTGTTAAAGTGTAAAAAAATGGGTTAAAGTGAAGTTATACCAAGCAGGGCACGTGAGCAGATGCTCGAATCTAACAATGAAGTCCGAGAAATAGTAGAGAATTGGAAAGGGTTGATCCCGAGCCATTTTTTGAATTTCGCTTCGACTTTCGCTACCGGAGAAGGGGAGAAGAGTGAATAGGTGCTAGGTGCTAGGTGCTAAGTGATGGGAAGGGAAATGAAAATGAAACTGAAAATAGGTTGCCTGGTAAATAAATATCGTCAAATGTGAAAGGAAGTTGAAACGACTTGCCACTCACCTTAATTATTATTATTATTATTATTTGCTTGTTTTTTCAGTTTATTAATTTTAATCTTATCGATTTATTTTTGAGTGAGACAAAGCAACAAACGAGAGACTGACAATTAGATGAATTCATATTTTTTGCGCAATAACGAATAAATTAATTGCTCAGTCTTTCCGTATGTATCCACGTAACATAATGTACGAAGAACATAATATTTGAGTTTAGATCTGGACCGTCTGATTAGAATCCGAATAAATCCGGTGTGAAGTGGAAGCACGGAATATTGGATTATAATTTTACCAGATTCGGACAAGGTGGGACCGTGGGAGCGAGTTTTTTTTTTTTATCTTTCTTATGGTTAAATTTAAATTTAAAATACTCGAGATGAGAAAAATGAAAAGTTGGTTCCTATGGTATGTTTCATCATTATTCGTTCCTAGCCCCGCTCAATGCATGGATCCGTATCCTCTCTGTGTAACAGAGAGGATGCGCATCACTTTACGGTTTGAGATTAAATCTTAGTCAGTTTGAGATTCGGAGAAAAATAAAATGCAGTATTATTAGGCTTTAAGATTCGTGCCAAGTTAAAAGAACGATCCGGATCAATTGAAAAGAGAATCATTCTAAAATATTTTCTTTTCTAAGATATTATCTTTGCAATACTACACCGGATATGAATTCCTCAATGCATAGATAACAGGTTACATTATAAATGTTAATGATAATAATCCAAACAATTAGTGTCGAAACTTATAAAAATAGAAAAGAAAACCCAAACAATTGTTTACTGAAGTCTTTGTTAAAAGGAAAAAAAAAAAATAACGGGCCTAATCAACTCTGGAGTCTTGTCCAACTGAAACCCGCTCTGAATAAAGAGTCTCATCTCTATCTCTGAAGCCCACTTAAACAAAAAAAAAATTAACAACTCCCTTGACTCTCATCTCTCTCTGGTTACATAGTCTCATGGTTACAAGGCAATTTAAGTCATAACTTATTAATGTTGATCTCAAGTAATAATCCTATGGTAGGTCCAGTGGCGGAGGGAGGAACAGAGAATGGAGTCAATTGATTTCCATTTTTTTTTTTTTTTTTTGTATAATATAGAGTAAAATGATTTGATATTTTGTCAAATTAATCATCATTCTCCATAAAAATAATTTTGTTTGAACCCATAATTCGAAAGTCTGGCTCTGTACAAGCAAATTTCTAGTGTTTCTATCTAGTAAATTTGATCATTGTTTCAGTCTTGTACAAGAAGGTTCATTTGTAATATTTTACGTACTTGTATGAGCTGATATATGTATTCTTATGTATTGGTAGTTGTACATGTATAAACTGATATATGTAATTGTGATAGGACCCCGTGCTGCAGGCTCTAAAAGCCAGCTCCCGAATTGGACCGGAAACCAACGGAACAAGGCTTCACAAGGCTTCCCAAGGCCTTTTGATGGGAATACACGAGATGGCCCTGGTGAGGTCAAAACGAGACATGTTAGAGCCTTCTCGGTGAGACAACCTGACACAGAAAGGCTCAACTCAAATCCGAGATCACTCCAATGAAATTATTTCTATAACTGCTTTCGTATGGTCTGTTAGGCGAACTGTCAAGCTCCCAGGTTAACACTAAATAATAGTAAGAAACCGGCCTATAAAAGGCCCAGACCTGGGCCGAAGAAGGGGTTTACAATTTTACACAACACAAGATGTCAAGCGGTTAGAATTTGAACACCTTACACACATTCATTTTTCCCTCTCGAGCCTCGCTCTTAGGTTGGACATATCAAATTGGTTTGTCTTGATAATAAAAATGCCTACGAGTAGGGCTACACAAAAAATTTGTAGTTCGTGATTCGATTCGAAAAAGTTTTTAAAAAGTTCAATTCGAAATAGTTCAAAATTAATTCAAACCAAACTCAAACTGGACCTGGTTCGTTCGAAATACATTCGCAAACTATTCTAGTTCGAATCTCAAAAAAACGTGAACCGTTGATTTCTGCTGATGACTTATGTTCGTTGATGACTTAAAAGTTAAAACATAAGGCCATTCAGCTACAAGTCATAATTCGTAAGTCGTAATTCTCATTCTCAGAAACTACGATCACTCTTCTTTGTCGTAAAAAAGTTCGTAAAAAATCCGAAATTGCGTTCGTGAAAATTTTGATTCGAAATTAATTCAAACCAAACTCAAACTGAAGTAAATTCAATTTGGTTTGATTCGTTTGTTGCCTAGAGTTGTTAATACAAAAAAAAAAAATTCTATTTCTTTTTAAGAAATAATAAGAGTAAAGTCCTCCAAAATTCCATGCTTCGTGATTTGTAAATTACTACCCCGCTTCTTAAAAACGGGAGGCTTTGTATTTAACTATTTTAAAATGTATTGGAAGTTGAAACGGAAGTTAATATTCCGTGAATTTTCTCCACGAGAGCTTTGAAAATGACATGACAAATCTAAAATCTTAATATAGAAGGAAGTCGAGGAACCGTATCTCTTCTCTCTTTTATTTTTCCATGAAACCGGATAATTTGGGCAAATGCGACCGATACTTAACAAATACTATCAACCTTTGAACATCCAAATTCACCAACCATTGATTAAATTTTCATAATATTTCATCAGTTAGGTAATTTAATTTGCCATGATGATGTCATGTTGGATTACGTATTTGTTTCGGGTTCACTCAGATTATAGTGAACTTTAAAATTAGAAAGAAAAAAAAACCTTTCAGAATCAATCATGATCATATTTTTTAGCTCCGAAATTTTTATTTATACCATATTAAAAAAAAACCAAAAAATCATGTTTTTTTTAGAATTCTAAATCTACCAGGGCCGCCAAGTCCAATCTGTAGCCTCAAAAGTAGGGGGCCGCCAAACACCCCTGTAGACCTGCCAAAATTAACAAAACCCCAAATTCGTTTTATTTTTTATAATAATTGTTTAATAATTTTCTTTCTGACATATTTAAAAATCAAATTCTGAAGTTTTTTGTGTTTTGTCGAGGTTCGCAGGTGGTGGTCCCTCATTTTTGAGGCTGCATATTGGCTTGGCGGTCCTGATAGATTTGGAATTCTCCGAAAAACGTAGTTTTTTATTTATTTATTTTATTAACATGGTAAAAACAAAAATATCGGTATTTAGCTTGCTGCCTATTTGTCAGAATTTTAAATTTATAAAAAAAAATATAAAACTAATATATGAAAATATAGGGAAATTTCAGTGGAATCGAATCAGCGATTTCTAAGAAATTGAATTATTAATTTGATTTCTTTAGCTAGTTAGATTTTATGTGACAGTGGTTCACAAGTCTGCGTGAAATTTAAGAGTTTAGAAGTTGATTTATTGTGTGACTTTCTTGTGTAGTTATGTGCTATGGTTGTGACAACACAACTGAATTATTTAGAAGAACTAATCTATGATTCGGTTTCTTCGTGGGATCAAAATCTCAGTACAATCCATATATTTTCTATATTATTTTAAACAATTTCTCTAAATAAAAAATTCTGTTCGGACCACAAAAACCCGAATCCGTAATCATTTTCAAACTTCGAAATGAAAAAATTTCTACTCTTAATCTACATCGTTAAAATTAAGAAGAAAATAAAAATAAATGTCAAACACTAAATAAATATTAAGTTAATTTTAATTCTACACCTACACTCATGCAATTAGCTTTCTTTTTTTTTTAATGCCACATTATCAATTATTATTATTTTTATAAAAAGAGAACGATAGCCAATAAAATAAGCGTTTTATTAAAAAAAAAAAAACACGAATGCTTCAGAAAATTAAAAGAAAACAACACAGATGTTTTGAAAGGTGAGTCAAAAGTTGTAAAATTTGGAATCGGTCCAACCGGGTACGGAGCAGATTAAGCGGGGCTCCTCCGTCAGTCCAAGACTCCAAACGGGTGTGATTTTAAATGAGTTGGTTAGAGTCGGACCTGAGTGCGTATCCTCCGAGATATCTCAATTTTTGCGTGACCGACGTGTCAGGTGTCTATTCGGGCCAGTGTAGAGGAAGAAATTTGTCACGGCGTGACTAGTCACGTCACGGAACGTCATGTGTGTTGATTACGTGACTGTATTTCAGTAAAAAATACACGTCATGTCACGTCGTGTCACATTACAGTATGAAATATAGAGTATCTAACTTTTTTTGTATGTATAGAATATTCAAGATTTTTATTTTAGTGTCAGTTCAGTAATACTGGTACTCATGTAGTACTGATTTTTATTTTCTTTAGTTTAGTCTAATAAATGTTTATAATTTGAATTTTTAAAGTAATGTCAGATGCAATATTTCCTAAAAAAATAATATTTACAACATTATTTACTTATTTTAGAATTTTTAATATTTTTTTTTCTAAATTTTCAACAATTTAAATTAAAATATAAAAAAATTGATATGACTAATTTAGGTCTCGTGTGATCACGTCACGTATAGTCACGGTGTGACTACGCATGACATGACCATCCATCACTATTTTGATCACGTCACGTCACATGAAAAAAAAAAAGTTAATCACGTCACGTGACTAAATCACGGCGTGTTTGTCATGTCACGTCACGGCGTGTCACGTATTTTCTTCTCTAGACCAACGTAGGGGGCCAGTATTATTTGAGCTTTGAGATTCGTGCAAAACGTATTTGAACGTTTGAGATATTCCAAAACGTCACGCAAAGTTTGAGATATCTCAGAGGATGCGAATTCCGGACCTGCCGCAGTGCCGCCCAACAAAACATTATAAAAGAGCAAAGGGTGACCTGTTTGTCAATTTCTCTATCGTTCGCTCTCACTGCCACGTTGGCCTTTTCACCTCTCCTTGCAACGACAATCCGGGCCCATTTTCTACGACTGTTCATTTGTATGTGCGTGTTTTATTTTTATTTCTTATTTTTTTTGTTACTCCCTCTGATTGTATCATCTTGTCGCTGTTCAACGTTATGGTGGTCAACGTCGCAGCCACAATAAAAGAATGGATCATTGATCTCTATTTTTTTTTTCTAAAAATAATCTGTATTTATATCTTATTTTTTATATAATTTATAATAAAATATTATAGATAATATAAATTGATCTCTATTTATTGTAATATTTTTTAAATAATTGACTTTTTGAATCTTATAATTTGAAAATTTTGACCTCACCCCTGATATGTTACGCTATTAAAAAAGAAGTATTTGCATTCTCATATAAAGAGATACAACATCTCCCGTATGTACTGTAAAAATGTTAATACGTCCGATGCTCATCGGATCTATTTTGGTTTGATAGGTGTAATGACCATTCAATCTGCATCATGATTTGTGCAAACTAATTAAAATCCGTACATGTCTGTTTCAATTTCTGTGTGCACAGATCTTGATGCTAATCGTACGGTATTAGAGCAAATCGGACCTAGAAGTAGGTCCAATGCCCATCGGACCTAGAAGTAGGTCCAATGCCCATCGGACCTACTCTATCTCTTCTTATCTGAACTCCTTACATTCTAAATATATTTGTATAATTTTTCCAGAAAAAATATTTTATGTCATATAAAGTGTTTACAAATTACGTTAATAGTAATATTTATTTTTGAAAGATGTATATTTATTTATTCACAAAGTATTTAAAACTTAAAAATAGAAAGAGTCGAACTAGGATGTTCTTGAGCCTATCAAGTCATTTGGTGAGCTTAACTTAGTCATGCAAAATTTATAAATATTCAAATTAATTTAGTATAAAGTCAAGCGTTAAAAAATGATGAAAATAAATATGCTAAAAATAATTATTATGAAAATTTATAAAATTTGCATATAAATATATAACTCGAAAAGTATATCGATTTCAACAATTTAAGTTTTTTATTTGAAGCTAATTTGATATTTGAAGTTGAGCTCACAAGAGGCCCGGTGAGTTTATGAACACCGTAATTCTACTTTAAAAAATAAATATGTTAGATATGAACACTTTTTAGTGTACTTAAAAAGGTGCAAAACATTAAATTTCATGCAACAATAATATCTCAAATCTCAATTGTCTGCTAATGGGAGCGTAATGGATAATTCCAGTTAAAACAAACTGGACATCAAGACTGCCAAGATATATCATAACAGAAACAGTTAGATTAAAGTAGTTACAATTCTGTCATTATGGTAAAGATTGTAATTAGGACAAACATATCTTCTCATCAAAATCATAAATTTTATCTCTCCTTAAAATATATCACAAGTCTCTGTATTTTCTTTCTAAAATTTTATAACTATATATCAATCATCTAAAACATAAAATTCCCACATTCATCTTTAATTTTTTTTTATACTCCAATTACATATATCATTATAAAAAGACTCCATAAAAATATTGAGTGTAACTGTGTAAGATAGTTACTTTATTTTTATCTATGATGAGTGTGTTTTTACTAATACTTTACTTTATAAAAAAAAGGCTTCCTAATATGAAATAACCAAAACCATAGAAAAAACACCATATTATATTATAAAGTTTTATACTTGAACTTCAATTAGAATTTTTTTTAATGGGGATTCATGCATCCAATTTAGGACTGATTAATGAGCGAGCATGAGCGAGTTGGGGTATGCTCATGCTCGTTCATTAAGTTAATGAGTCGTTAATGAGAGAGTTGTTAATAAGCGGGCCGTTAATGAGCGAGTCACGAATTAAATATTACATAATTTAATAAAAAAATATTCATAAGCAAATTTAACAAAATCAAAACAATAATAAAAAAAACAAGTATTAAATAGCAGAATTATACATTACTAAACAAGTTTTTTTTAGCGTCAATTATTTAAGGCTAGAGTATAGTAGTGGACTGGATCATTGGACTTTGGAGCTTCATTTTTTTCAATTTTAGTTTCAACTTTAGTCAATTTGGATTAGTAACGTTAGTTGATTTTTTTTTATTTATTCAATTTAATTTTAATTTAATAAATTGGAATTAAATGTGGCGGGATTAGATGTGGCAAATTCTTAATGAGCGAGTTGGGATATGCTCATGCTCGCTCATTAAGTTAGCGAGTTATTAACAAATTGTTAATGAGCGAGTTATGAGCGATTTACTCACCCCTAATCCAATTAGCAAAACAGAGGTAGCACGGCTGTTTATTTTCCCTTTTCTTTTCATTGTTTAGAATAGTATACGATAATTTCAATTTCTTGTTTAATTCGTCTTCGATATAAATCTTTTCTGGAAAAAGGAAATTTTGTTTTGATCCAATAAATCTGATATAAAGTGAATGTATTGGATTCGCTCCAATGGAGGGACGAAAATGATAATATTGTTTGATCCACAAAATTTTCATTACAGTCTTTGTAGCAACAACAACTAATGCAAAACCACATCAATTTACCACAGCTTGTTTCGACTTTCGAAGCTACACTGAACTTGCTGAACGACCCGTCAATAGAGTTGAAGCCATAGAAAATCTCGTCTGAAATAGAAAAAAAAGTTGCCAGTCAGATGTTAAAAAGGGTTCAGAGATAAGATAGGGGCAAAAGTTTATTTCATATCATTTAAAATTATTAGTAAGTAACACGCAATAATTTTATCTAAAAAAAGTAATACGCAATAATTTTTTAGAAAATAGTTTACCTAAAACGCAAAATTTTTGCGATTTTAATTTTCAATCATAAAGAAAGTGCAATTGTACTAGTATTATGGATCTGATGAACATATGACGATTATCGTAATAGATGAACATATGAGGGTGTATATGCAAATATCTCCACCGGCATTATGATTTATGCCTAAGAACAGTAAAGTCGCAAGATGAAAGCATGCAAGCATCCTCGCCCTCCATTGTTATAAAAGCAAACTTACCCTCATTTTTCTCTCTCCCTTTGCGCGATTCCACGGCTCCACGCTACCCGTAAAACACGCCCCCAAGTCAAAAAAAGATAAAATAAAAGAAACGAAAACCCGGTGGTGCAAAAAAGTGGATAAAAAAAGAGAAAAAAAATGATGAAAAAATAGGAAAAACTGAACCCAATTCGTCTCCTATCTCATCTTTGGATCCGAGAAGCGAGCAAAAAATCGCGAAAAACAAACAAAAATAGACTCGACAGAACATTTCGTGAGAAACAAAGAGGCCTCACGAGTTTCGACCAAACCCTAACCCTAACCCTAGCCCTAGCCCCCACTCTTCCCCACCGCAGTTCTGACCGGAAAACAAGAAAACGATAAGATTCCCGCTCCTAAATAGGTTTCCGGCTTCTCGGCTGGTGTTAGGGTTCCGGCGACGATGCCCGCCGCCGTCCCGCCGTCTTCATGAGCCACGGCGAAGGGCATATGAAGGGCCGTTCGGACGGCCTGGATCTCTACTCTCAGGCTGTCAAGGCGTTGTCGGTACGGTGTCCGTTCGAAGGGGAAGAAGCACCAAGAGACCCTTCTCTGCCCTCGACTCTCTCTTCTTTTCTCGAGAGACACTTAGATGGCCGGAAAAATTCTCACAGGAAAGCTGAAGAGCCGAGCGACAAGCCACTACTGCCTCCTCCTCCTCCTCCTCCTCCTTCCAACAAGACCACTATATGGGACGAGACTGAAGAGTACTTTCGGCCAATTACACTACCAGATATACAAAATCTGTTGCCTAAGCAATTTCTTGACGAGGTGCAGTTGGATTCTTGCTTCTCTGTTCCAAGTGTTGGTACTTCACTGCAAAATGTGGAGAAAGATACAAGCTCCGGCACCGTAGCAGTGGCTGTGACCCCTCAAGAGTGTTCTAAATTTGAGCAAGAAATCAAGAATGATGCAATGGATATACCCAACACTGCACCAACTCCTCCACCTATGTCAGAAGCTGTTCAGGAGGATGAGGCGCAGGAGGAGGATGCGTCATCTCTCCACTGGATGTTGGGCTCGAAAGACCGGTTTGTTCTTACCTCTGAAAGGCCCAACAAGAAACACAAGCTACTGGGGCAAGAAGCTGGGCTGGAAAGGCTCTTATCTCTTCCTCAGTCAGGGGATGAGCCCTGTACCAGTTGCGACATGTGTTGTAACGGGGAAACCGGTGTTCAGTCCAATAAGCTCTTGTGTTGCGATGCATGCAAGGTGTTCGTGCATCAGAAGTGTTACGGTGTGCATGGCGTGCCTGACGAGGAGCCTTGGCTCTGTTTGAGGTGTAGGAATAGAGACAGCAATTCAAAGCAGTGTGTGCTCTGTCCGAAGGAAGGAGGGATTATTAAGCCAGCCGGAAATGGTTTGGATATGTACGTCCACTTGTTTTGTAGTCTTTGGGCACCTGAGGTCTATGTAGCAAATATGAAAGCAATGGAGCCGGTTCTAAATTTGGAAGGTGTGCCGACCATGCGCAAGAAGCTGGTTTGTAACGTGTGTAAGGTGAAGAATGGTGTATGTGTAAGGTGTAGCCATGGTATGTTTTTGTTAATTTTTTTAATTAATTATTTGGGCTTGAATCATGCTTATTACGCCATGCATGGTTTTTTTTTTCTTTTAATGTAAGCACCACATTCACTGCCTTCTTTCTTTTATTAACTAACATTGCATGGTTGAAAACCTCTTGATATATGTATACTAAATTTATGTATCTTAAAAAGAATCATGTTTATTACACCATGTAGCATATAGGTCTGACCATCAAAAGAATTATGTTTAGCATGGTGTAGATGGTATGTTTTGTTTTTTTTTTCTAATTATTAATTCTGGCTCGAATCATGTTCATTATGACATGCAGGAGTTTTTTATTTTTTTATTTTTAGAAATGTGACATGCACAGCCTTCTTTATTTTATTAACTAACATTAGCATGGTTCAAAACCTCTAGATCTATGTAAACTAAATTTATGTATCTCACTAAACCATCAAATGTAAACTAAATTTATGTATCTAAAAAAGAATCATATGATTACATTTAATGCGAGATATAAGACAGCAAGGTGTTTAATCGTAAAAGCTGTGCTTTGTTGCATTTTGAAGCGCATGCTTTTGCTTTCCTATACTGTTTAATGTATATCATGAGTCACAAGCCTTGAAGGTGCATGATTCTTGATGCCCAAAAAATAACTAAAAAAATGTGAGTCACGTGGTTACCATATTAACTAGTTCTTTCCGTGAGAGGGGAAATTGATATTCACTCTTAACCGAATCTTAACCCATCATCGGAAACCAAGTGAGGATGTGTCTAAGAACCTTCTTCAAATATTTTTGGCTATTGTGTAACTTAGACTGCTTATTGCATGTAATAAGGAGATTTTTGGTTAATTGGAAACATGCTTGTTTTCTGGGCAATGCATTAGCGTAGGGTCGTTTTCACCTCTTTAATTTTATGTGTTCTTTACTTGTTTAAATAACTGTTCTTTTTTGTATACTTTTGAAGCCTTATATATAAATTCTTATAATTGTACTTCAGGGACATGCAGAGCAGCTTTCCATCCAATATGTGCCAGAGATTCAAAGCATCAGATGGAGATATGGGGAAAGTCTAAGAATGATAGTGTAATTATTCTGTTTTTAAGTTAATTATATTCCCATTTTCATTTCTAATATAAGGAAAATAAATCTTTTTTGATATTTGTTTTTGTTTTCATAGGTTGAGATGCGAGCATTTTGCTCAAAGCACTCTACCATTGTCAGTCCAAAAGTTGAGCCTCCTGCTGTTATCCTTCAGCAGGATCAAAATGTAACTCCCAAAAAGGTGCCTCTTTTGAAATTCACCCGCAAGAACAAGGATAAGAACGCAAGTGCATCGAATGAGCTGGTAAATTGGAGTTCACCTAAGTTGGGCAAAAAGGAGATAGACTTAGAGCAATCCAAGGATGTGAATTCGAATGGCGATTTAGATGGAACAGGCCCTTGGATGAATTCACCTGATTTTGACTCTCGTCTACGAAAGGTAGTTTGGCTTTATGACATTGGTTATATCTGTAAACAAGGACAGGTTATGAAAACTTCCAATTATACCCCGGCCACCAACCGACAAATAACCATGTAGAGAATTGACTCTATTTTGATGGATCATAACCTAAGCATAAATGCCAACCTTATACTGAATGGCTTGTAATTATTGCATTTTTTTGTAGTTGATTGATAGTGGGAAGATTACTGTTGGTGATCTTGCAGCCGAAGTAGGCATCTCATCAGAATCCTTAGAAGCTGGTTTATTGGTACTTATCTCAATTCCTTGAACACCTTTTTTGAAATTTTGAAAAACCTTTTCTTGTTATGAACCTATTGGAAGTTTCTATCAAACATATTGGATGTCCTGGATTTGATGTTGTCTAGCGTCAGCATATCGAGTTCATAGGGCATTATTTTATATCCCAAATCTCGGTTGGATGTTCCACACACAACATTCTCCACCTCTTCATTAATAGCGGATTTGAGTATAGTAGATAGACTAGCAAGTGACCTCAGGTTAGAACTGATAATTATTTGATATCTCTGTTTCTATTTGTGCTGATTCTGGTAGCAGTCCCAGCAGTTTTTTCCATGGTGCATTTTTCTTTTATATGATTGGTACCTGTACTAATTGGAGGAAGCAGATTGTTACAGAAAACACGATTAGCAAAACAATAAACCAATTTGATGTCACCAATGAACGAATAAAATAAGAATGGAGAAAAGAAAACAAATTTTGATCTTCAAAAATGGTGTTTTTACAGTAGTAAAGTACTGAAGAGCAATGTATACCACTACCTCTAATAATTGCGGTTGATGCTGGCACTTGTGTGAATTTGTTTTTTCATTTATTGATATAAATTATCTGTCTTGTAAAGAACAATTTCTTTATTATTTCTTTGTTGTCAGGGGGAGACCTGTACATTTACACCAGGGCTAAAGATGAGAATAGTAAAATGGTTCCAGAATAATAATATTGAAGAGGAGCCGACACATGTTTCTTTGGATCTACAAAGTCCAGTTGTGAAATCTCAGCCACCCAGGCTACGAACCAAAGGCAGCATTATGATTTTGAAAGATGGTGAAGAAGAAACTGATGCAAAAATGACTGACGCCACTGATGCAGCTGCAACTTCTCTCAATGAAGATACAAAAGAAGAGAATATTGCCAAATTATTGTCTACTAGTGATCCTACTAGTATGAAAGAGGAAGTGCTGCTATCTGAACCGGTAAGACTTTTTGTTCTTTCATGAAGCTTTAGTACATCCAACTTAATGTTTAGGTTGAATTTTCTGATGTCACATTGTTTTTCAGATTGCAGATCATTTGATTCACAACAATCAGTCATTTGATTCACAACAGAATGTGGTCCTGACAGATGGGGCAGTTTCAATGGACCAGGACTTACTGAAGAATGAAGATGCCAACGTTACATCCCGATATCTAGAAAATGGCCAGTGCAAGTAAGTATGAAAGAGAGAACACAATTAAGGCCGCATAAATTATGTTGATAGTTTTAGTATCCACTATTTACATGAAATCTACACTCAGTCATCTAACATCATATTTCTATTGCAGTTCCAGTGGGTTCACTTCAGCATCTTATCTTCATCCGCTAATTAGAAGAAAAATGATGGATTTGAAGGATGGAAATTCCAATCAACAGTCACGTGAAGAGAATTCTCATGGTAATAAATTGTTGTTTCCTTTCTTGGGAATGATAAAGTTTTTTTGGAAGGGAATAATACATGTATCACCATGATCATGCATCCTTGTTTATTTTTTTTGGAAGGGAATAATACATGTATCACCATGATCATGCATCCTTGTTTATTTTAGAGAGTTATAGCTGCTTCTAATCTTTTAGGATCAGATTTGTCAGATGCAATAGAGGATGAACTATCAAAGGCCAAGTCATCAGGAATTTTAGATCTCGCCCCTGAAGATGAAGTGGAGGGGGAGCTGGTTTATTTGCAATCCAAGCTGCTTGACAACTTTGTCAATTCCAAACAAAGATGTGGTAACACAATTTATTAATTTTCATTATTAAACCTGAGCTTGTCATGTTCACTTTTTTTAAATATCTGAATTGGGGAAATATTCTGTTTTTGCAGAGGATTTACTAGAGAACTCATTACAAAGCCTTCCAAATGAGATGGATGCTGTGAACAGAAGGAAGTGGGATTTGATTGTGGTAAGTCAATTCCTGCGTGAAGTCAAGGATGCAAAGAAGCGTGGGCGGAAAGAGAGAAGGCATAGAGAAGCCAAGGCTGTCATGGCTGAGGCAACAGCTGCTGCCGCTACCTCTTCCAGAAACGCTGCACTGAGGAAAGATTCAAAGGATGATACACCGACCACCACATATAAGGAGGTATTTTATTTTTTGTTCGCTTTCTTTAATTTTCTCTCTCAGATTGGTGTGGGTATTCAGCATTGGAATTGATTAATTGATAGAAAGAAACACATAATGAGTGTCATAAAAATCTCTTTGATCAAAAGAAAGATGGCCCAGGAAAACAACTTATTATTGCACGCACCAGAGCATTTGAAATTTTGTAATACATTTGTGTACTTGTTATTTACGGGTTAGCGAATATTTTGGTTCTTACTTTATTATATTAATTCTTAGAAGGAATTAAAGGTTGGCACGTCAACACGAGCCAAGGATTCTACAAGAACACCTCCAAGCAAAGCTTCTGCATCCGACAAGAAATCTGCAACTGTATTTCAGATACCTATTTTGTCCAGGGACAATACGCTTGTCTGTGATATCTGCTCTCGAAGCGAGACTGTGCTGAACCGCATTTTTGTCTGTTCAGAATGCAAGGTTGTTATTTTTCTGATATGCTTTCTTATTCTTATTTATATACAAAGAAACAATCAATTATGGCAATAAATTGTGATTTTTTTAATTATTGAAACTTATTGTTGGTGCAGGTCAATGTTCACTTGGATTGTTATCATAGTCTGAAGAACCTGAGAGGTCCATGGAGATGTGAGGTTTGTGAAGAGATTCCACCAGAAAAAACTTCTCCCAGCACCAACAACCAATTAGGAGATAGTGGTAGGCTTATAGTTAGGTGTGCTTTGTGTGGGAATTCATCTGGTGCTTTTAGAAAAACAACGGATGGTCTCTGGGTGCATGCTTTCTGTGCTGAGGTATATGATTCTCTCTCTCTCTCTCTGTGTTCCTCTGTTTTTTTTTTTGTATTTGAGTTTAATTAAGGTTTAATATGACTATAAATTTTTCTGCAGTGGATGCTGGAGTCCATCTTTAGAAGGGGTCAGGAAAATCTAGTTGAAGGATTGGTACTTTTTTTTTCCCTAATTGGTCATTTGTTTAGTTGTTTAATCATAACTAAAGTTGTGGTAATATTTTTTTCTTTGACTACTTGTCAGGGGATTCTTCCCATGGAGAGGGACACTTGCTGTATCTGCCTTTGCAAGACTGGTTCATGCTCGAAGGTTTGGAACTTGTTTGCAGATTGTCTTATAATCTCAATCTACTCTTTTAAATTCTGGTGTAAATGTTTACTCTTTTATCCGCGTGTATCCATAATAACTTAACCTAGTGTGTACTAAATATATTTTGTAATTTGTATACATGATCACGCACAAACCATTTAAAGTTAGAAGGCATTTTTTCAAGTTGAAACCCCCATATTGCTGATTATGACTAAAGTTTCATGATGCTGTTTTGTTTCATACAGTGCAGTTATGGAGACTGCCGCATTACTTTTCATCCATGGTGTGCAAGAGGAGCTGGTTTTTACATGAACGCAAGAGGCCTTGGTGGTGTTTTGCAACACAAAGCCTATTGTGCTAAGCACAGCACTGAGCAGAAAGAGGTAGAATTAAAATGAACCAGAATCAATTAATTTGAGATTTGTAGATAGAGATACTGTTGCTCTGCACGTTACAACTTGCCTAAAATTCTTTAATGCAAATTTGACAGGCTGATGACCAACAATATGGGCCCGAGGAGATTAAGTGCTTGAAGCAAACAAGGGTTAGTGACATTAGTTCCAAAATATCTCATCAACAACGTTATTAGAAAATTTTGTTCTAATTTTTTTTTTTATAACCTTTTCTGTCTTCTGTGCTACAGGTTGAGCTTGAGAAGTTGCGTCTCCTTTGTGAGCGAATTATTAAGAGAGAGAAGCTTAAGGTTAGTCTCCTAAGGTTCTGTTTACAGGCAGGATTAAGGAAACATCTATTTTGACAGTCCTGACAATCCAATTGTGCATATCTTACCCCAATCAAAATAATCAAAGCTTCACTATACCTGTGTAATATATTTTATCACATTTATTCTGGTCATAGGTAGAAACTGTCCTCATTTTGTTCTTCTTTCTTTTTGTTTTTTTAATATCCTTCAGAGAGACCTGGTCCAATGTTCAAACCAAATACTCAGCAAGAAAAAAGATTGCATCATCTCCCCCGGCCACATATATGCCCGTAGTGGCCCCACTCGCAGCGGTCCTACGAAAAGTGGCTCATTCCTTCCTACAGGTGTGAGCTCCGAATCTGCCACAACATCAATCAACAACAGATCATCATACAACAGCAGGAGCATCCAGCAGTCTGACGATGGTACTGTTGACAGCTCCATTTCTCACAGTAGACATAATACTGTCAGGTTTACTTTGCAAAATAGGGAGACTGACGATGGTACTTCAGCCCCTCTGGGATCCCTCAAGAGGAAGACAGTTGATCGGGGTTCTTTTGCTGGTAAAAGCGTCCCCAAAAGAGCCGTCATTCCCGCAAAAGTTTCCACACAGAGCATTTGTGATGATGGGGATATGAAGCCTAAGGTAACCAATATTGGCTATTATTATAATTTTTTGTTGGGTAGGGTCAAAATGCCCCATTGTTTTCGTGCCCCAATCATGCCTCACATCTTTATCTCTGTTTTCAAAGTCCAAACAGTCGATCCGAAGCGCTCAACATGATCTCCATATTAAAATATGCTTGCAGATCAAATTTTATATTTTTTGAATTTTTTTTACTATTTTTTAGATAGATACAAAATCACTGTTTTTCAGAAGATGGGACCATTCAAAAACAGTGATTTTGTAACTATCTAAAAAAATAGTAAAACATTTTCAAAAATCATAAAATTTGGTTTCCAAGCACATTGCATGTCGAGCAGTTCGGATCGATGGTTTGGACTTCGAAAACAGAGATAAGTATGTGAGGCATGATTGGGGCATTTTAACTGTACTCTTTTTTTGTCTGGTTGTAAGATTTGGTTGCGTTTTAATTAATATATATACTCAATTGTAGCTTGGGCAGGCTGGTCAAACATTTCAGAAAGAGCTGGTGATGACCTCTGATCAAGCAACTGCGCAGAACCAGAGACTCCCCAAAGGATTTGCATATGTGCCCATCGGGTCTCTTTCCAAAGAGAAACCGCGTGATGCTACTGCCTCTCGTGATTCCGAGGAGCCTGGTGGCTAGTATCAATTTTGTGTAATCATGGCATCTGGCAAAAATAATGAAATCCTTTGGGTCGTTGTGGCTCCAAATGAACCCAATGTGTCCAAATTTGCTTTGGACACAAACCAAAGGGCCCACCCTTATCTGGGGTGAAGATGTAAAAGAAAAAAAGAAATCAGGGCAATTGAGCTCTAATTTTTTTGTTTGATTTGCAATTGTGGGTCCCAACATTGTACCCCGCATGAACAGCGGTTTGGTAAGTAACTGAAAATGTGAAAGCGTGTTGTTTGCTGCTAAGTTGACGACAGAAGAGGAGATTGCGCTTTTTTTTACATGTACATGAAAAAGTATAGGAATTTTCGTTAGGGTGTAGTAGAATTTTTCTTTCCTTCATGTAAAATTTTATTTTGTACATTCTTTGTTCCCCATCCTTTAGGTCTCTTTAGTTCAGAACTGTTCTGTTAATATTTCATTGTTAGGAAGGGGCAAATGGGTGTCCATTTGTCGTGTTGCATCTGCCGAATCTCTTCTTTGTTTGGCTTGTGCTCGTGTTTCCATTTTTACCCCTGGTGATAATTTTTTGTTAGGTGTGTGAATTTAGCAGAAATTTCTCTTATTGTAGTGAAGTAATTGCCGAAACTCAATAAAACTAAACTATGAAATTACCCTTTGGGCAATTTTGAGACACTTTCAGTGTTGTGTTTTTTTCTTGCTAGATAAATAATGCTTTGTCAGGCCACTTGCATGCATTTTTTCAGTATATTTTGGGTTCTATCATCCGCCAAGTACTGCAAAAAAAAAAAATCCCTTTTCCTTGGGGTCGTGCTTTGTTGTTTTAACACAGTTTTGGTTTGTAGGAAATGTTTTCTGATATAGTTATTTAAATTTAGAAATTTTGCAAATTGCACTTTTGGAAGGCCACTTTTGCTGCAAGCATGCGTTTAATTGCACCTTGCAATCTTTAGTCGAAACTAAGAACATTCAGTTGTAGGGTTTTGAACTAAGAACATTCACGTGTTTTTGTATTGTAAGCGGTATTTGTCTCCTACTAAATTGAATTTTAGGCCGAACGAGCAAAAACAGGCTCAATGAATTACCACAAGATTCTTGAGGTATCTGTAGAATATCAGAATGAAGCTACTGTTTTATTTAGGCAACATACACTTCTTCTGGACGGCCCAGACGGTGCCTATTCGGATGGTGCGGGGGCCCAATAATATTTGTGCTTTGAGATTCGTGCCAAGTTAATCGGACGATCCTCAACCGCCCGTTTCAATTGTACTCAGTCAGGTAACCTGAGGGGATGTCAACCACCACCACCACCACTACGTGTTGTTCTTCAGCGTGTATTAATCATGTTGTTTTTTTTACTACGAGAATTCTCATTGGGCTGTTGACTCTGTATTTGCAATTGAGAATTTATATGAAAAAGACAATCTTTAATTGTTTATTTTTAAATTTGTAGCTTAACAGTCTTATTTTTAACCAAAAAGAAAAGAAAAGAAAAGGAAAGAAGAGTCCATGAAAATTATGCTGCTATAATTTTTAATTTAAGGTACCTGATAAGATCATATCAAATCCGAATCATTTAATTTGCATGAAACTTAAAACAGACATCCTATATTTCAAATTGAGACCGAAAAAGTTAGGCTTCATATTTTTTTTTTATTGTAATTAGGCTTGACTTTGACTAACCTGCTATCATTGGGTACCGTAGGGGATATCATTCTATAAAATTAAAAACAATTCTGGCGGCAGTTCGAAATCTGCACCTTGAAAAAGGCCGAAATTCACAATTCCAGAACGCTTCACGAAATGATAAATTGATTCACTGTATGCAGTTAAGTGTTAACCAGTGTTATATTTCATATATTAGTATTAAAAGTGTTGAAACCTAAATTTTGAAAACTCAAAATTTCTTCATCATTTGTGGGTTTATTTGAATATTTCATTTTATAATTTTTGAAGTTATTTATAATCCGTACAGGGCCCATTAATATATTCCCATTCTATCTCAATTGATTAACGTCTTGATCTATGCTGGATATTACAGAGTTATCGTCAATTGCTTCCATGGCGTGTCTAAGAAATTGACTATCCCGGATTATCTTAGTTACGGTTCTATCTCTCACGATGAGACGGAATAATTTATAGCTATCCGAATTGATTCTGAAAATTTGATCCCAACAAAAAGTATACACTCAACCCTATTCTTTACAAGTTATAAAATTTACAAGATCAAAAGAATATTTCTAATACAGCTAAAAAGAATTAATTAGTCTGTACGTCTATGGCCGAAAAATGAGGGGTCGGCCAGGCATGCTTCCTCAACGGAAATAATGTCAGATTATCAGTACTCTACTCAGTATAGTGCTACAACAGGTCGCATTGCGCCGGGGCAAAAGATAGCCTCCCTCCTTCAAGATCATAGAGTATATGAAAATTCTGCTGTTGAAAATTGCCGATTATGGTGCTCCCGTCGAGAGATTTTCCCATGACCAAACATATCGTACCGGTACTTGGGTCTTGAGCCATATAATTTTCTGTTGGCAGCTCGAAATCTGCACCGTCAAAATGGAATGTGAATTTCGGTATTTCAACCTTGTCGGATGAGGAAGGTAACCTGAAGCAAAGATCAAATGCCTCGACACTACTGTTCGCAACTGGTAGTTTTATTTGGGACAAAAATGCCAATTTTACTTTATTGTAAGCGGGTTCTGCTAGTTGAGTCATTCCCGTACCCGAGTCTATGTACACACCACCCGTGCCGTTTTCGTTCAATGAAAACGTCAACTTTGGTATTTCCAAAAGTGTGGTACCAACTGTTATACCTGTCAAAGTAAGGTAATATAATGCGGACATAGCAGGATTGATTACGAATGGTGTCGACTGAACTCTTCCTCTGGTCCGAGTGTTTAAGTTCAACTCAGCTGCTGAACCGAACAAAACCGAGCTGCTCTTGGATTCACCTAAAGATGTGAAACAATAAGAGAATTTTTTATACCCAAGCTGTGATATCAGTGACAAGGGTCCACGGCCGAAACCAGCTATGCCAGATTCATTCGACTGGAAAATTCCTGTGTTTAAAAACCCGCATCCAAAACCAACCTTTTGAACTTCGGTCGATCCTAATGTGAAAGTCTCAATCCCTAGAGAACCTATTGTTGTCGATCCGTCTCCATAGCTGTAAGCATACATACACTTCTTTTGGCATGCAGATCGAGGTAGCGCCCGACAAAGGTCAGACTCGCATGATATGTCAGAGAAAGTCGAGGAATTAGACGGGTTGTACAGAGGGAGAGGTTGGTTGAAACATTGGAGGCATGGTTGGCACTGAGTCCAGATCAAGTCGCTTCCAGTATCTAAAGTAAGAGCCACCGGTTGAGCTGGTGTACCTATCGATAAATATATGAGGTACTCGCCGTTGCTTGGCGATGACGGGACACTAATTTGACTCGTCGTGTCAATGTATCTTGATGCAAGGAATCTCGCTCTGATCTGGCTACGCTGCACCATGCGTTGTAATAACTCGAGCTTCGTGTACTTGCTGCCGGCATCTATGTGGATCAGTTCGGTTCGTGTGCTGCAAGAGAAGGAAATGTTTGTAGCACACAGCAAGAGGAGAAGAAGGATTGATGCTATACTATGCATGATTAATGAAAATGGGATGTTTTGTTGTTGAGATTGGTTTTGGTTGCTAATTGAAAAACTATTTATATGATTTTAGTTTGGGATATGAATTGGTCGTTAAACGCGTGCCGGGAAGTGGTCGTTCAATTGGATAATCCAAGTTTAAATCCGCTACCATATATGGAGGCATGGACCTGGCCGCCTGAATAAAAGACTAGGCAAATTAGGGATCTTCTGTGGCCGCATAAGATGATAATTAAGGGAATTAATTTGGTTCTTTTCTTAAGGTACTTGTTTTCAGAAAAAAATTTAATGAAGTTGGTTATTATAATTTTATGATATGAAAGATTTTCTTTTATTTTTTTTAAATTCAAATTGTATAGTGCATTAGTGCAAGAGCAACTCACAGTAGATCCCATGATAGTTGCTATTTTGTTTCAAACTTTCAACCAAGGTGGATTGCAAAAGAAGACCTGGAGATCATTTGACCAATTTGATGCGGATGAGTCTTCGAGTAGTTGTATGACAGTTGATGCGAGCCTGAATTTTAATATAGCCCACTAAAGATACAGTATTTCAATTCTAGTCCCTTTTTTGGAAAGAAACAAACATGTGCCAGGTCATAAAAAAATTATTTACAAGAGGAGGGATCCACTTACACCATTTTTTTTGTGACACCGAATTACATCCTATATCTTTAAAGTTCAAACAGTCGATCCAAACTGTTTAACATGATGGATATATTAAAATTTGCTTTCAAATCAAAATTTAATTTTTTTTTGAATTTTTTTACTATTTATTAAGATGGGTACAAAAATTCAATGGTATGAAAGCAACGATTTTGTAAAATACTTAATAAATAGTAAAACAAATTAAAAAAATATATAAATTTTGGTCTCCAAGCAGATTTTAATATGGAAATCATGTTGAATGATTTGGATCGACTGTTTGGATTTTAAAAACTTTAAAAATAAATGGTGTAATTTGGTGTCTCCAAAAAATGATAAGTTGATCCTTCCTCTATTTACAAACCGTGTCTAATTTCAGTGACAGATTTTGTTTGGAGTCCGAATTTTCTGTTACTTGCCAAGAATTAGGTAAATCTTGAAGGGCTGTTTGATAATATTATTTGGATTAAATTTTAAATCACATTAAGTAGTTTCTATTCGGTCGTCTTGATTCACAGATAAATATTAAAAAATGATTAATTTATACGAGTAGGATGTTATTAAGTTTACAGAAATTTTTTATGAGTTTAATTCTAAAATTTATTGAATTAATTTTAAATGACAATTTTAAACCGTTGAAACCTATTTATATTACGTGCTTACATGCAAAATTTATAATTTTTTAAATTAAATTAGAACAAAGTAAAATGGTAACAAAAAATTTATAGGTTAATTTTAATACATTCATTTTTATTACTATTATTCGTAAATTATATATGTTTCAATGGTTTGAATTTTATCGTTTAAAGTTAATTCAATAGAATTTGATAATAAGCTTACTAAAGATTTGATGAGTTTTTTTAGAAGAAAAGATAAAAAGTTATACTTAATTTGCAATTAGAAACCGGTGTTCATGAGAATTAAGTTGTTAAGAACCAAAGAAACCTTAAAAAAGTTGCTACGAAGTAAGAACTAAAGAAAACTTGAAAAAGTTAAAAGATGTTATCAAACAGCATCGAAAAAGACTTGCATACTCGATTACTCAGAATTTAGGCATCGTTTAGAGAAAAAAAAAAGAACTTTTGTTCTAGCATATGTGAATTCCCCCTCTAAAAAGTGAATTCAGATCCAGTGAAGTAATTCAATTTTTGAGTTTTAAATCGGGACTGTTCGATTTAAATCCGAGACAATCCATCCGAATCTGAAGTGCATGCATTCCGAGAACGAATTCGAATTCTAAGACAATTCTGAGCGACGGATTCGAATCAGACGGTCTTAATCCAAAATTCAAAGATTGAATTACATTAGGGAATCCGGACTCCTAAAAAGTTAGGGTAGACAAAGCCACCAAAAGTTCCTAAATATATAAAATATAAAAGTCACTACCCTTTGATAGAAACTAAGGATTGAAAACTCAGATTTTGGTACAATTTCAAATCCAAGTGAATTTTTTTTCCCAATGTATAGTCAAAGTTAGGTTCATTGATAAAGACATTCAAACCTGAAAGAAGTTAATTAATTTTGGAAAACTATATATAATATGCTTCATATTATACCCCCAAAGTCTTCCAATTTCTGGTTCTTGCAATTTCTTTGAACTAAATTATCTGATCACAATTATTAAATGCTTCATATTAATTGAGTTGCCTTTGTATGAAAACTATAATAAGTCCAAGACGAGATCATGACAGTCATCTGATCTCTACCCTTAATTGTTTTTTTTAATTAAATATTCCGCTACATTTTAATATTTTGTATATCTTTTTCTCAATAATTAAATATGTATTTCTCTAGAAAGAGACGATATCCATGTCATTGCACTAAGTCCGCAGTTAATCTTTATTCTCAAAATAAATAAATAAACCAAAACAAAATTAGGTTCATTAGAGAAACAAAAATTAAAATTCGAATCTCGTTTCTTTCTTTGTTTTTTTTTTATTTATTTTATTTATTTTTTCTGGCGAAAGCTGAAAGCCTGAAACCTTGTTCCATTTCAGGTCAAATTTCGTCAATTTTGATAAATATGAACATATATAAGCACTCTTTTTAGGAAAAATAATTTTCTTCCATTAATTGTACCTATCAAAGTGACTTAAATTTCTACAATTTGATAATAGATGCAGGCAAAAAGTCAAAGCGAGCACAAATAATTGTATTAAAAAACAAGGAGATATATACATGTAGTGTTCATGATGAATACAGAAAGTAGACAAGGACTTTTTATTAATCAGGGCTAATCAGAAACTACCAAGAACAGACTATTGATTAAAATAGCTGGTTCTTTTAGTCAACTTATAGGTTGCATTTGAGAAAGATATAAAGCTAGTAGGCGAATTAATTCTCCACACGTCAGATCAATTGGAAAATAAATTGGTAGATTTGGTTGTTTACTACCTGATTTTCCAAATTTCAGGGGTAATTTTATGTATAGCCCTCATAAACCTCAAAATTAGCGTATTCTCCTCTAAAATTCATAATATCATATTTACCCCCTCTAAATTTAAAAAACTTACAAATTTATCTAATTTATTGTCTTTTGGATTGAAACTCATTTTAAAAATTTGAAGTTCTCATTTTACCCTTTATTAAAGTATAAAAATATGCAATATGTGTGAGAAAATTGTTTAGATGTCTAAGAGTACAAACAGTTCATTTTATCTACTTGTGGCGCATACACAGTGGTATTTAGGTGTATGCTTGTGTGCATATTACAAATAAGAAAATTAATCAAATGTTCGCACAACTAGTCAATTAGAAGACTGAATATTTCTCTTAAACATGCTTACGCATTTTTTATTTATTTTTAATAAAGTATAAAAATGATTTTTAATAGAATATATAATAAATTGGCAAACTTGAGAGTTTTTGAAATTTTGAAGGATTTAACAAGGGTTTTGGAAGGGGGAGCAGCTTGGGTCCGATGCCCATCGGACTCAAACTGGGTCCGATGGGTTCCATCACTGTCCGGTTCACTTTAAGATTCGTCCGCACTGTTTCAATATCCGTGCACATTCTTTTTAATATGCATGCGCACGGATCTTGAAGCGAATTGGATGGTGATGGAACCCATCGGACCTAGTTTGAGTCCGATGGACATCGGACCCAAGCTCGTCCCTTTGGAAGGAGTCTATTCTTAGTTGGCACCATCACGAGTTCCTTTCTGGGCTTATAGCCCGATTTTATGGAGGCCTGACATATATTTGGGCCATGTTGATTTCAAAGAGCTCTTCTGCTAACTCCTCAGGTATTTCGGCCGTATAGAATATTCAAAACCGGATCAAAATTAATTTGGTGTCCATTTAAAATATGGGGTTTCGTTTAAAGAATTGTGCGAGTCTGCGAGATTAAAACGGATGGTTCAGATTTAGGGCTATGGACTGTGAGGTTTGGACACTAGAACGGCTATGGGAGCCCCAATTTTTAATTGATTTGATTTAATTTTTTTAGATCAAAATGAACAATGTAACGAAAATAATTCATTACTAATAAAATTATAAATGATGAGGGGATCACTTAACACTGTTTTTATTTTCACAATTTTCACAATGTATTCTCAACTCAATTCAATTAAGGTTGAAAATGAAAAACAATAAATAAAAAATTGTAACGAGTTATCTATGACGACTGTAAAAAGTGTTACAAGTTATTTTTTAGGTAAGAGATAATAATTGACAAGATAAATCTAAAATTCAATTTCCAGTTACCTTCATCAGCATTACAAATTAGCCATAACACTCCTAGTAAAAGAAAGAATAATGATCTCTACTAAACGAATGGAACAACTATCTGTTAGATTTATTTTGTGATATATTAGACTCTTTCTTAGGGCTGATGATTCTTTGTTAAAAGTTGATAGTACTAACTGTGGGGTATCGGACGCTACTGGTATGTATACCAGTGTGTTTGGGGATAAACAGGTATCCAGCTGATTAGGTTAGCATATGCAGGGGCGGATCCGCATTTACTTGAATTCCTTGAACCCTAATTTACTCTCAAAAGAAATGGTACATGCATAAAAACCATGTTGGTTTTTATTATGTTCATTGTTTTTTACATAGTACTCTATTAGCTAATGAGTTGAACTTGATTTCTGCTTCTCTTGGCAGAAATAAAAAATTCGCTCCTGATCATATGATATGAATGGTAATATTGGGCTAAACGTCAGATCAAGGGAATCGGACTCTGCTGCTTTTCTTAGAGAAAAACAAGATCCTGCCTTTCCAATCTCAACCATTCAAATTTTTTGAGATTTGTGCATGAAAAAGTTTCTTTATCGAGATATGCAAATTGAAAATTTTGAATGGTTGGAATCGGGGAAAGCAAGACCCTACTTTTCTCTCAGAAAAGCAACAGAGTCCCTGATCAAGGAGGCTTAGGCTGCGATCTTTCACCCATATGTGTTCATTGACTAGGGGGTTCAGCGAAGTTTATTAATCTGATTTTGCTGATACTGTCGATGGGGTGTAATTATGACCTCCTGTTTAATGCAAATGGGTTTTTTTTGCCTTGTTTAAAAAAAATTACGAAGCAGAAAAGTACAAACAGTATTTTTTTTTTTTTTTTGAAGGTTAAGCAGTAAATAATTAAATTTAAGGTTTTTAGAATTACGAAATCTGAAGTTGCAAGTACAATTTTTTTTTTTTTTCTGATCATTTAAGGCTACTCAAAAAAATTTCGGATCATTTATGTAAACTTTCAGCCCAGAAATAGAAACGTTAGGACCGAATGAAGGCCCATCCTCTTCCTATTCAATTCCATAAATTCTGCATGTTAGGCTCAACAACGCTAAAATTTTGAATTAAATCCTATCCGTCTGATCAAGTTGACGGGACAGTTCAATTTTATTACTTGGATGTTCAATCTTAATTAATTTTCTTTTAGGCGATCTATCAAAATTTGGTGGACCTCAGGTAAAGTCTTAATCAGTCTTAATCTGACTAATTGAAGTGTACGACAAATACACCGTAATCAGCCATCACTATATATCTTTATATGTGGTATGCCTATGAGTGGTGCGTACCTATATTGCAATATTTCATTGCCCCAAGAAGTTCTCAGACCACAGATCCGTAATCTTTCTATATACACCTACCAACTAATGTGATTTTTTTTTTTTTTTTGAGTAATGTTGAATTAGGTCAAGACACCTAACTGTTTTAATGTTTACAAAATGAGGATTTTGAATATGTGAGCTTTCTGTCAGAGAGCGAGTGTTGTCTTTATCATTAGACAAAATACTAGTTTTTAACTGGTGTGATTAATTGATATATTATTAGAAGAGGGATCCACTTACAACATTTTTTTATTATACAAAATTATATCATTTATTTTCAAAGTTTTCAAAGTCTAAACAGCCGATCTAAACCGTTCAACATGATCTCCATATAAAATATGCTTAGAGACCAAATTTTACATTTTTTTTGAATTTTTTTTACTATTTATTAAGTATTTTACATAATCGTTGTTTTCAGACCATTAAATTTTTGTACCTATTTTAATAAATAGTAAAAAAAATTAAAAATAAATGTAAAATTTGATCTGCAAGCACAATTTAATATATTCAATATGTTGAACGGCTTAAATTGACTGTTTGAACTTTAAAAATATAGGGTGTAATTCGGTATCACTAAAAAACAATGTAAGAATCCCTCCTAATATTATTATTATTATTCGGGAGCAAGTGCAGTTCGAGGGACAACAAATCAAATTACGTTACCAAAGCTGTCTGATTCTCATTGAGATTTGTGCGCTTGATCCATACGAAACTTTAAGCTTTCACTGCAAATGTTGATGCTGACCTCCGATATATTCCATTCAGGCTCAAAGTGCACTGATTCGTTGCTTGCATGGCCTCTCTAACGCTTCTTTTTCAAAATTCCCATTGTCAACTTTTCTGTTCCATGATCATTGCCCAGAAAGAGATACACACACACACACACTATTCCGTTCATTCACGCAAACAAATAGTTCCAACTTTTGTCGTAAATTAATTCTTCCTGAAAACAGCTTTTTTATTAATATATATTGGTAGTGGTTTGTAACTTGCATGACCAAACAAAGGTATACAACGACCCGCGCTTAGCAAAAATAAAATAAAAAATGCACATTTTATTTTTGTAGTTTTATATATGAATGTAGAAAGCTCAATTTGAATTTTTTTACTCTTTGAACTGCTCAGTGCACTCAATTTATAATTTTTCTTCATAAGCATATTTAACTTTTGGCCGAGTATATTTGGGAATCTTCAAAATTAAGTTGCATGTAGAAATTATTTACTCGTTCATGGTTATTTATTATAATTCTTTTCTTTAATGTCATAAATCAATAATTCGTGCCTGAGCTTTTCTATGATCAATTTGTAATTTTTTTTCCCCGTAGATCATCAAGACATTGTGCAACATTCATCGCCCAGTACACAAAGATATGTTAAGACTATGAAATAATTAACTAAAATAAAAACTAAACTCGATCCTGAGGCAAAAATAAATTAAAAAAGCAATTAAATAATTCGGATGAAATCTAAATGAATAATGTGTTTATATATATCTTTGCAAAATGAAGTATACAGTGTGTACTTGATGTTTTCCATAATTTTCCTAGGTTGTTTGGTGTACCATCTTATACAATCATATATGCACCAAACCTCAATTGACAGCTATAAAAAACACAAGAGAAAGATAATTAAGATTTATAGCTAGGCAAACGTAAAGTAATTAAAAAAAATCTCAATTGACAGCCTTCACAATTTATCGCATTGAGTGGGAATGAACGACATCTTCTCGTTCTCTAGATCGTACAATATGTTTATGTTCTGCTGTTGGAAATTACCAATTATCGTGCTCGTATCACCGGAGCTAATCATCACCAAACATAACTCCCCAGCGCTCTGATCTTCATATATGTAGTTCTCTCGCGGTAATTCCAAATCAACATTTTCAAAATGGAACACAAATTTAGGAACATCTACATCTCCCGAAAGAGACTTCGGTAGAGTGAAGCAAAGGTCTAAGTATGTGATGCTTTCATTTGCTATTGGCAGTTTCACTTGGTGTATAAATGCCTTTCTGACAAGCTTGTAAGCGTCATCATTTAGCGAAGTGATTGCACTGCCTGAGTCGATCATCACCCCGCCTGTTCCATCATCTTGCAGTGCAAATGCGGAATGCGGTATACGTAGAAGACTCTTTCCGACAGTAATGCCTTTAAGAGAGAGGTAATAGAAAGATGTACTTGTAGGGTTTTGGTTTTGTATGAGTGGAGTTGTTGATTTAACAGTATTTTTGTAAAGATTAGATGGCGAGCCGAGCAAAAGAGGGCTACTCTTGGACCCGAACAAGGAGGTGAAACAGTATGAGAAGGCCCCCAGACCAAGCTGAGAGATCAGAGACACTGGCCCACGGCCGAGTCCTAGAATTCCAGATTCATTCGACACAAAAATACCACCATTTAGAAATCCACAACCAAAGCCTATGCCAGGAACAGAAACTTTTGAACCAAAAGTGAAGGTCTCAGTTGAAACAGAACCAACAGTTGCCGAACCATCACCGTACTGGTACAAATAAAAGCACTGTTGGTGACAAGCTGCCTTGGGAAGTGCAGTACAGAGGTTGGAAAGGCATGAGAGGTAAGCAAAGGTGGAAGAGTTTGCTGGGTTGTATAAAGGAAGCCCTTGATCGAAACACTGGATGCATGGTAGACACTGTGTCCAGATAAGGTCGCTACCAGTATCAAGTGTAAGAATCAGAGGCTGAGGTGGTGTGCCTATTGAAAACCTCACAAGGTACTCACGGTCGTAGGGTTCGTCACCATTGCCAGGATGAACAGGTACAGTAATAGGATTTGTCGGCTTCATGGATTTGGTTAAGAGAGCTGTGGTCCTTGCATTGGTACGAAATGTCATGCGTTGAACGAGTTCCAGTTTTGTTAATCCTTTGCCGGAGTCGACATGCGTTAGATCAAGGCGTATATTGCTGGCTTTTGAGATTACCAGAGGAACAAATGCAATGATCAAGATATGAACTAATAATTTGAGATTGGAAGATGTTTTCATGTTTTACTAATTGTGTAAGGTGAGAAAGATAGAGAAAGAGATATTATATGGTATGAAAGATACTATGATCTGCAACAAGACATCCTATATATTCAAGTCCTGAATCCTGAGACTTTATATATAGATGGAACTCTATAATAATTAATTAACTTCGTGTCTTCTTCAATATACTAATGATGACTATGATAATATAACACAAACAGTTGGTAGCATGTCAAGTTTTAGAAAAATATAGTAATAACAAGTTTTTTGGACCGGCCGGTATTGAGGTTGGCTATTTCGTCGCTGTTCTCTTGTATGAGAATTTTAACTTGTTTAAGATTAAGACCATAAAAGTGAATTCTGTCCTCGCCAGTCGTTCAATGAACTGTATGTTTCCATTTTTCCAGTAAATTTATAAAAATTGCTAACAATGAAGACTATATTTACACGGAGAGGCGGATGCACATTCAATATATATATGGAGATCAATTAATCCCATTCATTTTCAAATTTTATGTATTTATACATGATTTTCAACATATTTTAGAGTAAACTGATATGGGTACTGTAAAATTTATATGAAAATTTATATGATTGAACTCTTTCACATTTGACCATAACTTGAAAGTCTAGCTATGCTCCTGATTACACAGTAATTAATTTAATTTTTCTGAAGTAACGTAAGGTAACGTAAATTTGTTACCCTAGAGAGTTTCATTTAATATGCAGCTAGCATATATGTGGTGTGGCGCCATTGCAGAACATGGTATGGTAATGGACATCTCCAAAATATGAAGTAACGGAGAAGAGAGGAAAGAAAGAAATGGGAGTATGGGACCCAATTAGGAGTGGAAGTCGTTATAATTAACTAGAGAGAGAGAACCTAAAAACAATGAAAGATGCTAACGTAGTGACTCCGCAAGTGCGACATTTCATTTCTAATTGACAATCTAATACTAACAAGAAAGAAATATTTTTCACTAATTGTATTAATCTGTTTGGTTTACGGTCAATTTCTGTGGGCAAAAGCAAAGCAAATTTCCTTTTCATTATGTTGTCAAGAGCAGTGCTAACAACTAACTAATCAAGTGAATTTGAACAATATTAATTTTACTATAGGAAAGTATGATGCCATGAAAGGGACCCAAGCAGCAGTAGTACACGCATATAAAATTTCAAAAGAAGCTATACGGTACGGTTTCATTAGTTAATTACTATAACAGATATAGGTCTAAATCCAACAATTTTTGGATATTTTTTTTGTCAGTTTACAGAGAAGAGTTCAAAACTGATGTTCCCTGATTCAATAGCACCATTAACAGAGAAGTTTTAGCTTCATGCAGCACACGGACTTAAAAGGAACACAGCGCTGCATTTGGTTAGTGCGCTGCATGAAGCTAAAGCTTGTCTGGTAAAAATTTAACCCGATTTCTGACCCTGGGGTTCTCACTTGTAATGCAAAATAAATCAAATATTCTCAATTTGAATTTTTGGACATGTTTTGTGCTTATTCTGAATTATTTATTGTCCACCTGTCCTTTTTTTCTTAAACAAAAGTTACATATAGTTTCTGCTACAAAAAATTCTACACAAGTATATACCGAATCCCTGATACAGATATATCTATGCGATCGCACAGTATCATTTCTCTTCGTCTCTGCGAAGTAGCCCAACCATACTCAGTCCATCTCTGTTGTGTCAGCATGAAATTACAAGTCCAAGCATAATTGAGAATAAAAGTTCTCAACTTAAGATATCTCAGCAATTAGGTACCTTTTCTCAGTATATACTGGTTTCAATAGAAATCGGTCGACTTTGATCCATTATTATAAAAAAAAAAGATATCTCAGCAATTGCTAATAAAAAGAAAGGATATACAGATAACCCAGTTCTCTGTACCGAACTGGGTTAATTCCGAAATTTTTATTTATATCATATTGAAAAAAATAATAAACCAAAAAATCATTTTTTTTTCTTCTGAAAATTTCAAAAAGTGTCATGTCCGCAATTTTGATAGGCGGATATAGAAGAACAATTTCGCCCATCAAAATTGCGGACACAATTTGTGGGTCCGCCATCTTAAATGGTGGACATTCTATTTTTTTTTTTTGGTTTTGACGCCATTTTTAATAAAGTAATCATTACTTTTGTATTTTTCCTTTAAAAATATAACTTTGTTGAATAAAAAACAACTGTTATCATTAGCTGGTAAGAACAAAAAAAAAGTGGTGAGTCCCCGTTTAATTTGGCAGACCCAATCTAGTGTTTACCAAATTAAATGGCAAACCTTCGCTTTTTTGTCCGCCATTTAATTTGGCGGACGTGGCAGATTTTGAAATTCTCAGAAAAAATGATTTTTAGATTTATTATTTTTTTCAATATGGTACAAATAAAAATTTTGGGGGTTAATTTGATCTTATTCATACTCTACTCTTACTCATTAAGATTGATCTTATCATATCATACTCTTATCCGTTAAAATTATCGGGTGACGGAACAGTAGCGAGTGAATAACAAATAATACTAATATGATAATTAGTTTGTATTATATTTTACAAAGTTAAATTTTACAAATAGAACATCGAAACTCATTCACACATATGCCATCACATTATTAATAAAAAAAATAATTGAGTCAATCAATTCCAACTAAATTGTTTTATATAAAGTAAGAAAAAACAAAATTATGAATATCTCTTTGGACAAATTTAATTTTTTTTTTTAACTAAATAACAAAACATATATGCAAATAAAGATAATATGTTTAATATTTTTATAACAAAAAAATATACACTAAAACTAAATAACACAAAATCCTAATTATTACTCAAACATTATCATATGAAGTATCCCACAAAATCAATTTTATTGAATTGAATACATTATATAGAGGCCTCGATCCACTTACACCCTTTTTTTGGTGACACCGGATTACACCCTATATTTTCAAAGTCCAAATAGTCAATCCAAATCATCCAAAATTATGGATATATTAACATGTGCTTGTAGATCAAATTTTACATTTTTTTTGAAGTTTTTTTTTTTTTTATTTATTAAATATTTTACAAAATTGCTATTTTCAGACCATTGATTTTTTTTTTTACATCTTAATAAGTAGTAAAAAATATAAAATTTGATCTGCAAGCATATTTTAATATATCTATTATGTTGGACGGTTTTGATCGACTATTTAGACTTTAAAAATGTAGGAGTAATCCGTTGTCATAAAAAAATAGTGTAAGTGGATCCCTTCTCTATTATATAATCTACATATAATTTTATTTTATATAATGGGTATAAAATAGCATTTACCCGTACCCTTATCTATTTGGCTAATGAAAAAAATACTTGTCCATACCATAATAAGTTAACCAAAAAAAACTTATACATATTCATCTTATCAATTACAATACGAATCGGGTAAAAGATTATAAGAGTGCCATTGACACCCCTAATTCCCATTTTTCTTTCTGAGCTCAATTTCAACATATTCCTAAACAGCTATAAATACCAGAATTGTTTTGTCAACATGACCTAACTCATGTGGGATGTAATTGATACTTGATAGTGAGATATTCAACATTGTCATTTTGTCAGCATGTTTCTTAAAAGCATTGCTTAGGTGAATATTGATATATCTGGTAACCTATTGCGTCCAAGCACTTCTCGCTCAAAGGAGGAATGAGACAAACTAAGTCCTTTTCTTTTGACAGTGAATAACTGAATATGCATGAACCAATTTCCCTTGTTTTAAATTTAGAGCGCTCATCGGGGGCAATTTTTGTGGTACATGGACATTGGCCCAAGATAATTTGGCACGTAATGAAAGGGGTCAGCGAAATGCAATCTGGACGGTAGGAGCATGATGCTTCGCAGAAAAAGAAATAGAAGATTCTTCTCTAATAAAAATAAAATTTTGATATTATTAATAAATATATCTGTTGACAGTATTTCACCGCTAACCTTAAAAAAAAATTTAGAGCGCTCATTAGTTATTTTACTTAAATGGAATCGGGAGCAGTCCCATGTCATTTCAGAACCGTCCAATCTCCCTTAAAATTTGTACAGACAATTTTATGAGTTCGTGCAGATCAAGAACACACAATCTTAATATGGATCAAACTGTTTCTAGGGGTGTTCATCGGGTTCGGTTTAATCGGTTTTGGACCGAACTGAATTAGTTCAATTCAAACGGTTATGTTTTTTCGGCTTAATGGTTCGGTTCGGTTCGGTTCGGTTTGGTTTGCTTTTTAAAACCGAATTATAACTTCGGTTCGGTTCGATTTGGAAATTTTCAAAACCGAAATAACCGCACCGACCGAACTTTTATCTATTATGAATTTGGTCCAGACCGCCCCGGTTTATTTCTTAAAATTCCAGTTTATTTCTTAATTAATTATTTTACATAGGTTTATTCCTTAATATTCCGATTTATCTCTTAATACTCCAATTTATTTTTTAATATACTTCGATTTATTACAAAACAATTGCTTTAAATAAAAAAATTGATATATTTCGGTTTGAACCGAACAAACAGAACAAACCAATATAAAACTTTGGTTCGGTTCGGTTCGGTTCGGTTGCAATGCTAATTCAGTTCGGTTCGGTTCTATTTTTGAAACCGAATTATAACTTCAGTTTGACTAATTCGGTTCAGTTTGAACCGAACCGAACCGATGAACACCCCTAACTGTTTCGACCAAACATCAAACCGTCTGGTACCCATCAGATCGTCTTATTATACTAAAAATTAGTGTTGTAAAAATCGGCCATTGAGACCGAATAGTCGTTGGCGACAATTAAACTGTTACAGATTTTTTCGACTAATCTTTCAATTATTTTTAATTAATCATTTGACGGTACCTATCCGTCCAACAAACAGATATCTCGTTAACACCGCTAAAAACAACTTTACAAATTATTGGGAGGAAATTTCGAAATAGGCCAGACGTAGAATATATCTAATCCTATTAATGATCAAAAAGGGCCTTAATAATATGGGCTTAATATGTAACATTATGCATGAATGTCTTTGGTTATGCGCTGTACAAGGCCCAATAAGACATTGCCATATATTTCCTTAGAATAATCCAGCGGATACTATATAGTATATACCTATGCTTTGAATATTTCTGTACCTCCTATCAAATTAAACTCAAAACAATCAGTTTTAACATTTAAGGATATTAGCACATCTCACATTTACTAATCTATGAGAAGAGAAAAACAAAAATATTCGAATATTTCCAATTTACACAGTAACCTTTTGTAATTAATAAAAAAAAAAAATTAGGAACAGAAAAAATTGGAAAAATGACATCAAAACAGAAGTTACATTATCCTGATATAATCTAAAAGAAAAAAATGAATTCATCATCTTCGAGCTTATATCCTATCGCATCGGGCATGAACAAAAGATAGCTTCTCCTTCTTCAAATCATATAAAATTTTCATATTTTGTTGTTGTATGCTACCGATAATTGTCTCTTCCTCAGACTCCAGGATTAGTAAGCACATCAGTCCGGTATCATCGATTACTTTAAAGTAATTGTCCATCGGAAACTCCATATCAGCATTATCAAAATGGTACACAAGTCTAGGCACGACCACCTTATCTGTCGAATTAGAAAGTGGTGCCCGAAAACAAAGATCAAAGGTACCGGACATTTCCCGGGCAACTTTTAGCTTAGTTTGTGCAACAAATGCCCTTTTAACATGTTTAAATGCAGCAGCAGCCATACGTGTAACAGGCGTGCCAGAATCTATGATTACGCCTCCTCTACCATTCTTCAGTTCAAATACGGATGTCGGAAATTTTAAGCGTCTTGTACCGACGGTTATCCCCTTCAAAGAAAGGTAATATAGCGAGGGAATTTCCGGGTTTGTTAGGATAGGCGTAGTTTGAACTGAACCTTTAAGTTTAGCTAGTGAACCCATGAATAAGGGGCTGGTATTATTCTGGTCAAATGAGGTTAAACAATAAGCAAATTTACCGACTCCGAGTTGAGAAACGAGAGATAAGTCACCTCGACCAAAACCCGCAATGCCAGATTCATTTAAAAAGATACCTTGATTTAACACCCCACAACCAAAACCTATGTTTCTTACGGTCACCATATTACCAGCTGACCCTAGCGTGAAAGAATCGCTCGAAAGGATGCCAGTTGTGGTTGAGTTGTCACCGTACCCGTACCGATACATACATTCTTTGTGGCAAGCACTGAGAGAAAGTGCATTGCATAATTTACCGGCACAAGGGTACTTATAGTATGTAGAAGAATCAGACGGGTTATACAAAGGAAATGACTGGTTAAAACAGATGAGACATGGTTGACACTGAGTCCATATCAGGTCACTGCCTGTATCAAGCGTGAGTAACACGGCTTGACCCGGCGTGCCGATTTCTATCTCAATTAGATATTCTCCTTGATTTGGTGCGACCGGTTCTCTTGTATTGATATGGCCGGGAAAGCTCCTGTGCCGCGCAAAAAGTCGGGCAGCTCTATTGCCGGTACGAGCTGCTGCCCGTTGGAGTCGTTCCAACTTGGTATAGCCAGAGAAGGAATCGACACGCGTAAGTTCAAGCCGGATGTCAGGGGATGTAGAAAGGGAAGGGGAAAGAAAGTAAATAAAGAGAAGTACTGGTACAATCTGCAGCATTTGAGCTTGTCTCATGGTTTTGATTTCGGAAAAATGATAGGAAGAGTGTTTTCTGGGCACAGGAGATACATAGGTGTATTTATATATTAGAAGATGTATTAATTACTCTATTTGGGAATTATGCGTTGACAAATTAAACAAGAGTGCACATGGTTAGCCATGTAAGCTCATGTGCAGTTTGTTGGCTTTGCGTCTCACTGTCTTTTTTTTCTCATTTTTATATGTAATACTAATTTTTAAAACTAAGGATTATCATTTACCGAATAAAGCTGGCCTGTCTAATTATTTGCATGTACATAAATGACATGAGAACTATATATTAATGGAACTTTCTAAGTTGAATTGTTGGGAAATAAATGGGTTTGGGTGGGGGGTGGTATTAGTAAAGAAAATAATTGGGGGTATGTGTGAAAATGTCTATTGATGTAAGAAATCATGGAGAGGAATGTGGGGAATAAATTTCAAGCACACCTGCTTTGAGTAATACCAGGTTAGTAGGTTAATTATGTAATTAATTAATGTAAAACTTAAACCTAGTTTATCCAATTGTGCCTCTCAAGGAACGTTCTTGTCTAGTCCCCCATAATTAATTCTAGGCGCTTTCTCCAAAAAATAATGGGGTAAGAAATTTTATTGGGTGCCTTGAAGCTAGTTCTAGCGTGAACACCCCTCTAATTATGTGCAACGGCTAGTAATTAAGTAGTAAAATATGTACATTTTTTGCTTTTCTTTTTGTACTGGTGGGCAATCTCGCATTTATTTAGGATAATACCATATTAACTAGACTACGGATCTTAATTTTAGACTAATCATGTTGTTTCCTTGGAATTCATATCACCTAAGGTACCATAATTTTTTTTGTTAAAATCCAGACTGTCTGATCAAAATCTGCACGAATATTAAAGGAGCATGTACTTAACCTCGGAACACATTGGTCTCAATTCTGATCAGACGGTCCGAATCTAAATATAAATATTATGTTACCTTAGAGGATATGGACTCAGTTTCTTTGAGCATCAAGGTAAAATGCATTGCAAATTGATGAAATGCAGACGAGTTCAATAAATGAATTTGGATGCTTAAATTCGCCAAACTATGTTTAAATCAGAATGACCGTGTCTCCTATTTCACATCCTACCAATTATGTTTACTTTTTTTTTCCAGCTGTATGCTCTCCATTAATCAATTTTATATACAAATATGAGAACCACCTCTTTCCGTTTATTAAAGCAATAGTCTCCATAATGTAAACAGCTAAGTATTTTCAACTGTGTATGAATATGTAGAGTCCAAGTTACCCTCGTGAACTAGAAAAAAAAAAAAAAATTTCTTATTGAAATTTTGACTGACAGTACTGACACAAGACTCAAGAGGTAAATTTAACTACGGATTAGAATTTTTATAAAGAAGAGGGACCTTCGATAATATTTTATGTTGACAATTTTAACAATCACAAAAGGTAACGCTTAAATTTAAAATCCAAATTATATTCAACTTTATTTGAATTGTTTTAATGAATATATTACAAGATTGTCAAAATAAGTCATTATTAAGTGATCCCTCATCTTTTATAAATTTGTTAGTAATGAATTCCTTCCATTACAATATTCATTCTGATTTAACAAATATAATTTCAAATAATCCTTATTAATGTACTTTATAATGAATTACAATAAAATCTTCCGAAAAATGCGTCCCAATCAATCACAACACCAACATATGTATAAAGAAGAACAGCTGTATAGCTGCACCACCAACTACTGCAAAAATACACACACACACACACATTAGTAAACCCTAAATACGTTGAAGGGCAAATGTAGAAGTAATAATGAGAATGTGGAAATTTTCAGTGCAATACTGTAATCTTAAAATTTTTCAGTGCAATACTGTAATCTTAAAATTTGTAATAAACACAGGGACTATAAAAGTAATACTAGTACGGTCAAATAATTATTATATAAGTCTATCCTGAGCTGTATAACATCTAAATCTTAAGACAAAAATTAATCAAAACCTCTGTTTTCAACTTTTCATTGAAGCATGTTCCACCCAATCAGTAGCATGATAGCATCTTCATTCTTCAACCTTTTGTTTAATATGTTAGAAATTGAGGCTTGCACAGCTGTGCTAGCGTTCAAACCACACAAATCGCCGCGTTAGTTTAATATTTTATTCATATAATTTGAGGAACCCAGCACCTGTTTCAAATTTTGGGCCCAATTAGGCCTGCTAAGATCCGTATTCTTTATTTACCAGTCTGAAATTTCTAGTGTACCTCACAATTAGGGCTGTAAATGAGTTAGCTCGGGCTGAGATGGGTCTTAGCTCAGGCTCGTTAATTCTGGACCTAGTTGTTACCGAGCGAGCTGGATTCAAGACTTCCGAGCTAAAATCTCAGCTCAAACTCGTGACGAGCCAGCCCGAGCTAGCTCACGAGCTGATGAGCTGACTCACTGGGTTTGGTTGGACCTTGTTTTAAGAAGAAAATAAATTTTACAAATCTTTTTGGACCGAGCTGAACCGAGCTGGAACAAGCTTGACAGTATAAAATACAAACAAATTGATGCCTAGCCGAGCTGACAAGCAAGCTAGGCCCCCGCTCAAACTCGTTAATTTTGGCCCGAGCTGTTAGTGAGTCAGCTCGTTATCAGCTCGGTCCACTATCGAACAAAGTGTTACCGATCGAGCCAGATGCGAATCACGAGCGAGCCACAAGGTACGAGCTTTTTTTGACAGCCCTCAGAGTCACAATAAAAGAGCCCGTGATTTATTGAAGCAAAACAAGTTCAAAACTATAGAATATTATTTTCCAAAATGTTTCCAGAATAAATATTGTATTTGCTGATTGCACTTACATATGAATCCACGAGTACAATTGGTAATGGCAATACATAAGCCGGAAGGGAATAGACGTATCATTTTTTTTTTTGAGGATAGTAATTGTTTTCAGTTTAAGTTGTGATTCGGTACGAGTCAATAAAAAAAATGAAGCTCGACTCGAGGACTCCCTCAGTTGCTCTCTTGTGCGAACAACAAAGTTACAGAAAATTCAATCTTAAACTGTGGGAGATGGGCACAAAATTTAAAGTTTTGGGCTCTGCGATAGATGATCCCATATGAATATCTATTTTTAGACTGAATTTTATATATTTTTTTAAATTTACTATTTTTTAATAGGTAGAAAATCACTTAATATGAAAATTATGGACCATCTAAAAACAATAATTTTCTACTTATTTTAAAAAATAGTAAAAAAATTCTACAAAATATAAAATTTGATATGCAAGTACATATTTATATGAAAATCATTTTGAATAATTTGGATTGACTGTTAGAATTTTGAAAACGAAAATATTGATCCGTATTACGGACTGAATCGTGATATGCATAGTACCGACTCACTCCTGTTTTAATTATCTCTCCTCTATTTAATTCCATGTGTGTCTAAATTCATTAATGACTACATCTGTATATGAATTCATTGATGTGCTAAAAAAAATTAAATTTTTGCCTAAGCCGTATTTTAAGCACAGGTTATAAACTTATAATCAGGGAGGAAAATTCATCTTTTTTTTAGCACAATGAATCTTTTTGATGGACATAAAAATAGTCAATACAATTATAACATAAATAATTATATATATTTTTGTTTTGGACTCTTTCTTCTTAATTTATAGTGTGAATATTTTCATAACCTATCAATATTATGTTACTCCTTTTTCTATCGGTTATTTACTTATTCTATATTATCCACCAACAAAATTATTTACTATATATTATGAGCAACAATTTCACTAAAAGTGAACAAATAACGAGTTAATAATTTTTTGTAATTATTATTTTGAATATAACATAATTAATATGAATCAACGAAACTAACAACTAAATTAACTTCTTCAAATAAAATTAAGATTAGAGGTGCTCGATAGAAACCCCATGTCACGTTTCAACTGTCAGGCAAAGCTAGATCGGAAAATGTCAGGCAAGCACCATTAAACTATTAAAGATGTATTTTTTGAGATATCCAAAGGCATACGGAAAGAAGAATAATTTTCTAAAAATCACAATTAATATATCTGTTGTTGTCTATAAATAAGATGATTTTATTATTAATTTAGATCAGTATTCTAAATAATTAGCTATAGGTGCGCTATAGTGTTTTCGGACTATAAAAGCTATAATGATATCAATTGTTTTCGGCACTATAACTAGCTATAACAGCACAAATAAATCTGAGTTATAGCATTTTTTTAGACATTCCGCGATGACGCAAGAATCTCTATTTAGAATCTTAATTTAGATTAATTTCAAATAAGGAGGACTCTTAATTAGTTGATATACAATAGGAAATATATAGCTGGTCTATTTAAATTGACATAACCTCTTTCTTCATTGAAACATTTATGTTCAACAAAACATTGCAACTGCACACATACTCTTGATAATTTATTTTGCCTCAGTACCTCAAGATAGTTCCATGGGCGCTTCATCCTCTAAAACTTCCAAGGCAGGTTTCATATAGTCTATATCATGATGATCTATGATTTTATTGTTTTGCAAAAAAAAAAAATCTTGTTTTCTTTTTCTGAAGTAGTCAAACAGCAAATATCTTGTGCTATTTTTTTTTTTTTAAAAAGTAGCAACAGCTACCTGTTACATTAAAGAAACAACCACAAAAAATATCTGAAACAAAAAAAAAAGGCAAAACCACTAAAGCCACCAAGGTATCAATATCATCTCCCTACAAATTGGCACATATAGCCCCTATTGGTATACTGATTCTCAGAGTGGTAACTGGTAAGTTACCTACAATACTGGGTGTCAACCCATTAATTCCCAGTTTTTTTTTTGTTCTTTTTTATTACAGGTTTATCAAACAAACAAAATACATATGCATAGAAACAGTTTTTTCGATTTGTCACACAATAAAATTATAACGAAATACAAGCATTCAATGACATAAAATTACGAAATATAAAACAAGCAGTAGTAAATGCAGTGCATGCTTTAGTTTATCTTTCGTGCTTTTTTAATACAAAAAATTTCACACTAACAATAGTACTTTCACTATATATATAATGCCAGATAAAAAGCACAGCGTCAATAATAGATGCGTCAGTTAAGGAGGACCCAATCAAACCAGAAAAGGTGATATGTGCTATGGAGAAATTCAGCACATACTATCGTGCCAGTATCGAGAGCTACTCACAACTTAAGCATTGTCCAGAAAATTTAATGATCAATTGTGGCAAGTTCCATGTGGGTGGCTACTGGTGGACCGTCAATTACTACCCAAGATTTTATAATCCTGATTATGACTTGAGTGATAAAGTGGCATTTTGTATCAGGCTTGTCAGTGAAACAGTCACCCCACTGAAACTAGATGCTCAAATAAGCCTAATTGATCCAAGTGGAAAACGTTTAGTGTTCTCATACAATCACACATATCGCAAGAAGAATGATGGGAAGCCAAATAGACTAATGCGAAAACGCGAATTAAATTCTTCAAAGTATGTCAAGGATGATTGTCTCTCGTTTGAATGTCAAGTGAGTGTTTCAAAGTGGTCTTTTAAAAAGAGACCTTAATCACTCATTCCATATATGTCCTATTTTTTAAATTTGTTTTCTTTTTCATCGTTTTTTAAATATTGTATTTTTCTATTTCTTTTTTATGAAAAGTCAATGTGATGAAGTAATTTGTTCCAATATGTGCGTTTCAATGGCAATTTCTAACTACCTCATAAATACTTTTTAGTTGGTAATTGGTATTTCAATCACAATTCTAAAAGGCCACAATGATTGTGGCTAAATTAATATAAAATTAAAGTTTGTAGCCAGCCGAGAAGAGAACATGCGCTGTTACATAACAATAAGGCCCAAAGCCCACTTTGGTGCCCATTTCTTCGATTCACTAAAATATACATTATATATAAAAGATGAGGATCCATTTACATTATTATTTTTTTTTATATCAGATAACATCTTACATTTTTAAATTTCAAATAGTCGGTTGAAACTGTTCAACATGATAGATATATTAAAATGTATTTGCAGATCAAATTTTATATTTTTTTATTTCTTTTACTATTTATTAAGACGAGTACAAAAATTCAATGGTCTGAAAACAACGATTTTATAAAATACTTAATAAATAGTACAAAAATTCAAAAAAAAATATAAAATTTGATCTGCAAGCACATTTTAATATATCAATCATATTGAACATTTGGACTTTGAAAAGTTAAACAGTTTAAATCAATTGTTTGAACTTCAAAAATATAAAATATAAAATGTAATTTGGTGTCATAAAAAAGAGTGCAAGTGGATTCCTCATCTATATAAAAATATATAAATCTAGAATACACCAAACAATGTATGTATATAATCGATAGTATTGTGTAAACCATCTATGATATTATAAATATGACTCAAGGTTATTGATACACATAATAAAAAACCTTATAATCAATGTACTTGTATTATTTTTTAATAACAACAAATTTATTATGTAACTCCTCTTTTTTTTTTCTTCTGTATATTCTCATATCAACTTATTTCCAACTTTCCCCGCCTCAGACAATGAGGTCAACTTTGAAATATTTAGCCAATAATTTAAGAGATTTCTACCATTTCTTCTTTCTTCTCCGACTTTTTAATAGGAGTGTTAATGATATTATTTTATTTCTTCAGTAAGACAAATAATGATAAGATTTTTTTTTCGTCAGTATATCATGTACAATAAGTGTCAAGATTTTGTATCATAATGGATAAGAATACGTATAAAGACATTTTTTTATTCATTATCTTGTAAAATAATTTTTAAAAATAAAATTATATATATAGAGGTTGGCTAATATCAAAATGTTTGCACCACGACTACCGTGCAACCAAGTCGTTTTCTGATTTTCAAAATCCAAATAATCGATTCAAACCGTTAGATGTGATCCCTATATTAAAATGTGCTTGGAGACCAAATTTTACATTTTTTTTTTATTTTTTTTACTATTTATGAAGCCATTTTAAAAATTGTTGATTCAACGATGGCTTAATCAAACAGTAAAAGTAGAAGCCACCATTGGATAAGTGATTTTCAAATTGACTTCATAAATAGTAAAACAATAAAAAAAAATGTAAAATTTGGTCTCCAAGCACATTTTAATATAGATATCATATCTAACGGTTTGAATCGATCATTTGGATTTTAAAAATCGGAAAACGACTTGGTTGCACTGGAGCCGTGGTGCAAACGTTTTGATATTAGCTAACCTCTATATATATAGGAGGGTTCAAATGTGCCATGATTTTATGCTCCAATATGCTCCAAAATTTTTATCTCTGTTTTCAAAGTCTGAATAGTCAATCCGAACCGCTCAACATGATCTTCATAATAAAATATTCTTGGAGACCAAATTTTATATTTTTTAGAACTTTTTACTATTTTTTTTACATAGGTACAATATCATTTTTTTATGGTCCAGAATCTCCTTAAAACAATAATTTTGCACCTATCACATACATGAGAGAGATACAGAAAGATGATACATGATATGATAAAGTTATACTTTATTAAATTTTCATAATACATATTAGTTGTATTCATTATTAATTTGTTGTTTTTTTCTTGTTTTGAAAATATTTTTATCGAAAACACAAATCAAGATGTCAAAAAACACTGTTTTATTTGTTTAACCGATTCATATCATATTAAAAAAAAACAGATAAAAGTAAGATTTTTTTTCATTTATTTTCATATACGTATAAGAGTAAATATATATTTTTTTCATTATCATAGCAGATACGAATATAAAATACTTCCGTCTAATCTGTATCATAGCGTTGACCCCCCTACTTTAACTGTAGGAAACTTGTGAGTTGACCACATTTCCTTGTTCCGCCTACTCTTACTTTCGTTTACCCGTGTACACTTTGACACTGCATGATGTGATCGATCCTTTCTACCAAACATCTCTAAATTATACAATTGTCAGATCTAGCTAAGACAAACTTGGGTCGCCGCAAATGTTGATCAGGGTTCGTTTTTCGTTTGTCGTTCGCCATTTTAAATTTGACCTGGATTTACTTATATTTATTTATTATTTTAAAATGAGATGGGAACTAAATTTTCAAGTCACTTTTAATGGTATAAATTCAAAGTCAATAAGCCCAATTTCAAGAATTATTTTGCTGCCTCTCAAACCATGTGAAAAGGTGTTTAATCGGTCGTTTGAATTCAAATATTCAATTAATTCAATATCATTTTTCTGTCCTGATCATATATCAATTGAAAGCAGAAGAATTAGTTTAGGACCTTAATTTTTTTTAAAAGAGATTAGAAGTTCAATTATAATACTAAAAATAAGGTAAGGTATGATGTTGTATACTCAATGTAGGTTCTAAATTTCCTGAGGTTTTATTGTTACCGGGTTATTATGAATTGTTATAATTTGAACTAGGGCATTTGATTGGTTAGCTTAAAAATTGTACCAAATGGTTCCTTTTTTTATGTTTCATTTATTTAGAGCATATTTGGCGACAAGAATTTTTGTTGGAATGAGAATGTTTGAATATGAAAATAAAAATATCAATTTGTAAATTCTCAATATTTTTTAACTCACGAGAAAATTTAGAATATAGATTTTTGGCAATACATGAGACATTTGTTAAGAAGTCTTACATAATGTCATTAGAGCATATTTGACGACAAGAATTTTGTAGTATTACATTTTTCTTTTCTTTTTACAATTTTTTTTTAAATATGTAATGCTAAACTCAAACTATATTAAGTGTATTGATACTAAGTATTGATTCAAATTAATATAATTGTACATATCGGATTTTCAAAAAAATTAAATGAGTGAATTGCCTATATACTACAAAGTGGTTCATAATGAATTGACCACATACTGCAAATTGATTAATTAGTGAATTGATCACACACTATAAAATGATAAATGAGAAAAATGACTACAACTGTATATGGTTAATGGTTAGCTCTTTTTTTGTATTTTTTGTGATTTTGGTTTCCCTTGGATGGAAATCAGGGGCATATATTGTATAGCCAAAAAGAAAAACTAAGTTAAGGAGCAATTGAACAAAATAAAAAAGGATGAGGCGTCAAAATAAGATTCTACTACATTTTTTTGGCATTTTAATCCGTAGGCAATGTGGATTCATTTGAGAATGGGAACGAAAATTTGAAAAATAGGCTTTTGTAGATCTGATATACAAGATTGAATTTTGAAAAACATATCAGCTTCTAGGATGATTGATTGTAGAGTCTCTACGCGCTCCCAATTGTAATTCCCGCGTCTTTATATCCACTAAGATTCGCACTATGTATGAAAACTACGTTCAGCAAATTTTGACCATTTATGAGGCATTGAACAGTTGGAAAACATCATTGATCATCCATTCATGCATCCATGTGGTATCGTTCTACATATCATTTTCTTTTTGTTAAATAATTTAGCCTCTTTAGAATAGGACGTCGTGGAGCAACATGATTTGTGTTAATTAAATAAATAATTAATTTTCGTTGTCAACAGAAGAATATATATATGATATATCTTAGTTCTGAACTCTCCCATTAAGTAAATAAAACATTATTTTTCTCAAAATATTGTTTTCTTTTTGTTCATATCATTTCACAATATCAATTAAGTACTGCAAAATTGAATCATAAAAAATTCAATTTATTTGATGAAAATAATCAATTATATTTTCAATTTCAACATAATTAATTTAACACGGAACATATCTAAACTATAAGAAACATATTCAAAAAAATATATTTTTGTCACCCCCGATCAGGAGGTGCGACGGACCTACCGCGTCTATTTTTCCATAACAATTCACGTAACACAAGGCATGGATCTTTTTATGCATTGCCAATAGCATCCATTATTTTTACCTCATCCCAATTAATTTACAATAATTATCTGACCATTTATAGTGGATGATGCTAGATGAATTTTCTGCACCATGTCAGATAAAATAATCCCAAATCTCAATCCTTTAGGTGGCCCTGCTGTCAATTACAATCCCAAAAACGTTTCTCAATCTTCATCTAATAAACCTGTAACCCACAAGGGGAAACGAGTGACAAATAATAAATTATTTCTCAGTGCTGATTGCCACTCAGATTATTGGATTCGAAGGAAATCCATATTCAAGAATGAAATCACCGCACGAGAAATTAACAGTTCATTTTAAAATGACGAATGCAAATGCTCAATATCAGTATCCAATCGAACAACAACAATTTCATAGATAAATCAAAACTCAATGAATCTTATCGGAATAAATGGTTTGGGTCTAAATCTTTTAAACCATAAAGTCTGGTAACGTTTGGTTTCTTACCTTTACAATTTTTAGTCTGGTAACACTGACAGATACCTTAACAAGTATCCATTGTGTTAGGGCTTATACTGTACTATCCATCCTGACAATTTGTTAATGGAAACAATATAGAATCAATATCTCAATGCCTTCAGTATTAGAAAAAAAATCGGTGATAAGATGGTTCTAACTATCCTGACAATCGGTTGGCAGAAACAATACGAAATCAATATCACAGTACTGTCATTATCGGAAAGAAAATCATTGATAAGACAGTTACCACAGTTCATTAATCTTACAGTCACAGTTTATATTTATTCAATATCCCCTACCCAACCGGTACTGGGTTCAGTTGGGGCCATTCACCATATGCGCATAAGGGTCCTGGAGTAAAGTCTAGTAGCTAGCTAGACTTTACAATATATTAATCATTTTTCTCCACTATATGGAGGTTCAAGGATTACAATATTTAATATTCAATCAATTCAGTCACTGTGGTCTCAATCAATCATTTGAAATAAGAATCAATAAATCGATAAACAATATCAACATAACAGTCAACATACTTACCTGTAATTCAGTTTCAATTGTATTGGGTATGCATATGATACAACAGTTCAATCAATGCGGTCAATCAATTATTCAAAATGCATAGCGAATTACGATTTAATTCCTAGTATGAATCTCAGACTAATCCAATAACCTCGCACCTGATATCGTAGGTCAATTAAGCGAGGTCACCATCATCCTGAATATTCTTTCTCATCTGTCTTTTTCGTAATTATGCCTATATCAGAATAATATATATTATAGATCACATTTATAATCATTCTCAGTCCTTGTTTAATCAATAACAATACACATTTTTAACTAATGACATAATTTACTATTTATTTCTTTATTCCATAATAATTCCTTAATTAAATATAATTTCGATTTCAATAAATTGTCTAGCAGTCCAAGAGTTTATATAATTAAAATATAATATTATAAAGTTAATGTCCCAAGTTATAATTGATTGATTTCGGCCAGGACAAGAATATTAAACTCATTGCATTTTTTTTTCCTTTCATTTCTTTTCTGCCTAGCTTAAAGCCTTTGTAATATTTTTACTTGCAATTAAATATCTATAACCCAATTCTAACATAGTGGTATCTAAAAGAGACTGGTAACCCGTGCTCAAAACATCATCAATATTATACACAGATCAAGACAACCTCTCTAGCTAGTTTCATAAAGCTAAGTTCCTTGTTATTTGGAAGTTGGTACCAAGGTCGGGTTCAAATCCGACAAAGAGTACATAAGAAGAAAGAAAGTTGTTCAATAAACTTTCAAGTATTAGTAACTCCTTAAACCTTGTAATTTATTTAAACAGCTCAACCTTGTAATTTATTTAAACAGCTCAAGCAAACTTTAAATTGCTTAATTTTATATTTTACCAAATAGTCTAATTCATGGATAAAAGACAATTAAACATAGAACAAGAGATTAGTAGTATACCAAGTCATGAGTCACAAGAAGCAATCGATCTAGGCCAAGTACAAGGAATAAGCAAGGCAATTGCAATATTCTCAGTAGATGATGAAATTATTATCGAATACCTCATGAAGAGGAAAACAAATTGAGGTGAAACAAAAGTATGGCTACAGAAAGTGATTTATCTAGGCGGGTCAAAGAGAGAGCAAGCAGCTGTGTGGCACGCTGGAACACATAGACTGTGCCACGTAAAGAGAGAGAAAGAAATTAAGGGAATTAGAAGAATAAATAATGGTGAATTTATTTTATGCATGGTTCTCTGGAACCGTTCCCACATAATATTTACAAATCCAACCTTTCTATTTTCAATTTGTGAATATAAGTCCCATATATAGTTGTCATTAATATTTTAATTGATGTATATCATCTCAAAAGGATTGATTTCCGTACATTGCAATATATCAAATTCTCAGTTTAAGATTATATATATTATTATATCTCATAATTAATATTTCAATTTCCAAATTTCGAATATTCATTATCAAATATTTTAGAACTTTCAAATTCATATCAGTCACACAGATTCTCAAAATTATCAGTTTTATACTGATTCACTTTACGTAACTCAATTATCTTATTAATATATTAAAAAAAATGCTATTTGTTCTTTGAGTATAACATATTTGACTGAAAAATATATTCAGACATTTTATACTTTATTTTCAGATATTAATTCATATAAGTATTTTGCGTGATGTTACAATTTTATTTATAGGTCAGCAGTCAGCACGGTCAATATAACCTATACCAAATTAAAATTCTATTTTGGGAGGGAGAAATTGCCTAATCTTTCTGCTTTATAGAGAGGAATCACATCAAAGCGCGTTTCTTTTGTGCAGAGATTAGAGAGCAAGGTTCAACAAGGACTTTGAGAGCCACATCTTTCTGTCACAGCAACTAGGGGTTGATCCTTATCTCATGTATCCACATTCATAGAATTAGATTCAAATTAGAGTAAATATAAGTTAAAATTATACAATTAATTTTGTTTTCTTTTAGCGTTTAAAAATTACAAAAAATTCTCATACATTTTAGAAATTAATTTCTGTAATAGATGAACAAATATGAATTAATTTTTTGACAACATGGCGTTTTAAAAACCTATGATTTGTAATTGAAATAAAACTACCAATGTAGATGCTCTACACACATAATAAAAATTAATTTGTCGAAATTTTTTTTTGAAAACAATACCTGATTTTCCTAATGCTCCGAGCTTTTATGGAAAGAACTAATTGACTAACTTTTTTTTTTTTTTTAAATGAAACAGGCCAAACAAACAAGATATTTGTGGGAAACAGGTAAACAGCAAAATTATGAAAATAATTAATGGTCTAAAATATTTCAACGCTGACTTACTTTTGCATCCCTCAATCATTGTAGAAAAGATGCCAAACTGGACCATATATAGTTTGATACAGTCTTCAACTTCTGACTTAATTAGTGACGAGTACTCGTCAAGACTCAAAATATGAGAGGAGACCTTTCTTTAAACCTCAACAAGATCTGTACCGCTCAAATTGGGAGAGGTCCCCAACTGTCCGGTAAGATTATTTTAGCTTTAAAAGGGCAGGCCTGAGGGATCTCAATCACACAAATATTATATATAGACTAGTATACCTTTTTTAACAATAGAAATTAATATAAAGTAATATAGATTAATAGAATGATTACCTCAAGATTTTGATGCATAAAATCGTAAAAATAATTGTTAGTGGGTCCCACTGTGATATACCATTGAGAATACTAGTCTTCTATCTATGACATTTAAAACCTATGTCACTGATATGATATGTTATATTTATTTATATTGATTTCTATAAATAAAAAATATGTTTATAGAGGAATAGGACTATAGGAGAAGTGATGATGAGATGACAATTTAGCTACTGATCCTACTCCTACCACCACCCAGCTTGGTGCACTTTAGAAGGCCTATACAAACGAACATTTGATGATATTGACATGCTCTTTCTTTGCTTTACTTCAGATCCTCTACTATTCTCTTTTCTGGATGGGTTTGTGATGTGTGTTGGATTGAATTTTCTTTAATTTACTTGGTCCATACTTTGCCTGCTAGCTTTTCATGATTTGATCCGACTCCTTGTGACCTTGTGTCTGAGACTCCAAGTTGTTAAATCGAATCAGTGACGGAGCCACACGAATCTGTGACGAAGTAAGAAAATATAATAAATCGAATCAATGATGGTACATTCAGTGACGAAGCTAGCGTTCAACAGGCAAATGTCTACTTCTGAAAAAAAAAAAAAATTATAAATCAGATTCTATTTTGAGTTTGTCTATCTCTGAAAAATAAATTTGTCTACTCTTGACCTAGAGCCAAGTCCTGTCCAGAGGAAAATCAATAAAAAAAAAAACCACACCCTTCGCCTCAACACAGAGGAGACGCTAAGACGTTTGTGTGCGATTTTGAATCATATAACTTGACTAAGAAAAGATGACAAAGAAATAACATCAATTACTTTGAATATACAGCTTGATGCTAATCTGAACCCGAATCATATTTTTGCTTACTCCTAGTTCAAATCCTAGCCTCGCCACTGGGTACAGTAGAATGCGGCAATTTTTTTTAGAAAATGACATAATTGTGTAATTATTTTAATAAATATAAGTATATTTTCATATAAAATTTTAAAAAATTCGACAAAAAATCATATATTTTGGAAAGAATTTTGAATCAGAATTACACAAGTGTTTTCCTATAAACTCTGTTGGCTTCGCGTTACTGTTAATTTGTTTGATTCAGAACTAAAAAAATATCAATTTTAGACGCTTCATCAGTCTCAGTTAGAAAATTTCAGAATGTTACAGTTGCATATTTGGTACAACAATTTGAGACATTAAATTATATAATTCAGTCCGGAAAAAAGTCAAATAAGATTCCAAATTCCGAACAACTCTGAATCCGTCTCAACACAACTGCAAGTTACATTTGAAAGACCCAAATTAATGACATAGGTTCTTATACTTAATTTAATTGCAGTGTTAGGAAGACTTAACTACTCAAGTAGCTAAGTTCAAGACAAGAAATATCCTCTGTGTGAAAAATTGCATGTTCAAAACTCAAATGAAGATTTTTTTTTGTGAATATTATATAATTAAGTGGCTTAACCTTTAACCTTTACTCAAAAGTTTTAGACAATAAATTCAACTAGCAATGCGCTTAGAATAAGATACTTAAAAAGAGGGTTCAAATGTCTTTTATTTTTAGAAATATAACAATTTAAAATTTAAAACTTAAATATTAAAATAAAACTGTTAGATATAATCTATATTATTTTTTTTATTCACATGTAAAATATCATTGCATTTTAATTTTTTTTCATTAGTATCAAGAGCTTACAAAAATATACCGATATAGATAAATTATGAACATTGATTCTTCAACTTATTGCTTCATATAAAATTTAAATTGAAAAGTGATAATTTTTTATGTGCATATAGATAAAATAATATAAATCACATATAGCGGTTTTATTTTAACATTTAAGTTTTAGAATTTTTTAATAAAAAATTAAAAAATAAAACAAAAGTAAGATAGATCTACAAAAAATAAAGGCATTTGTGGCATTTGAACTCTCATTGTAAGAAAATATGGTGTTCATACTTTGAAGCGTTTTCTAACATTACATATTTACAATTTTTTATTGGGATTTCCAAATAAGATCAGAGATTGTTAAACAGGAAATTAATTTTTAAAAAAATAAGATGAGACTACTATTGAGAATATATGATTATGTGACTCCATGAATCGGGTTGTAAATGAGCTGGCTCGAGTTGAGCTGGGTTTTAGTTCAGCTTATTAATTCTGGACCGAGTGAGCTGGATCTTGGACTTCCGAACTAAAACCTCAGCTCAAACTCGTGACGAGTCAGCCCGAGCTAGCTTGCGAGTTGACGAGCTGGGTCACTGGGTCTGGTTGGACCTTGTTTTAAGAAAAAAATAAATTTTACAAACTTTTTTGGACCGAGCTGGACCGAGCTTGACAGTATAAAATGCACACAAATTTATACAAATTTATAAATTGATGCCTAGCCGAGCTGGCGAGCAAGCTAGGCCCCAGCTCAAACTCATTAATTCTGAACCGAGCCAATAGCGATGGCTCGTTAACAGCTCGGCCCAATAACAAGCGAGCCAAATGCGAGTTACGATCGAGCCACGAACTACGAGCTTTTTTCCCACCCGATCATGATATCATTACTTACCATGCTGAGCTCCAAGTTTACAAGGAACTATCTCTTTTTACTCGGTGAGAAAAAAATTCTGTTCTCATAAGAAAAAAAAATTAATTCTAGTGTGCGGTTTCTTAAGGTATTTGTTGACAATCTTTCCTAATTTTATGATTTTATCCATAGTATACTATTAATGTTTAGATGTGTTATCTATCATTTTTTTTATTAAATTAGACACAATTTTAAAATCTATTTTGCCATTTACCAAATATTTTGAAACTTTGAACAATTTTATAATTTAATAGAGCCATTGAGTTTGGTGGTTATTATACAATTTCCTATTACATCAATTTATATACATAGTCTACATAAAAAAATGAAGTAGTAATTACAATTTTAAATTTTTATAGATAATCTCCATTCTTATATATATTAAGCAATAGATGTCCTGATCCACCTATGATTAAAGAGATGAAATTTTGGATTAAATATCAGCTCTCAAATCAAATAATTTGTCTTCTTTTGAATAAATGCATTTTTTTTTATGCGTAGAAGTCTAAATTTAGTTACAGACATACTCGTCACATGTACTGCCACACGATATGTTACAGTCAATTTTAGACTTAAGATTTTAGCAATTCTTTTTACTTCGTTTTCTTGTTTCTCCTCTCAGTGCATGCTAAATAAGAATGATGGAAATAAGGACATTAACTTTTTTCCATGGTTTCCTCTTCAAATATCTACGTGCTTATTTCTCAACAATATCTTTATTGTTACAATGAGAATGGAAATTATCTTATATTTCTGAATTTGTGAAGAAAATCTAGAATATATTTTCCAATTTAGTTCTATACAAATCACCCACGACCATGAGTAAGGAAAATTATATTCCTATGACATCATTAATTGAATATAAGAATTTTTTTTTTCACCATTTGTTTGAATGATGATTAAATATTTATTAGTTCTTATTCAACTTCGAATTTAGTATATAATTTATTTGTGTTGTAAATAATTCTGAAAAAAAAATGAATCATGTATGCACTGGCATGCGCAAAAGATTGCTGTATTAAAACAGTCATTTGTTATTGTTTTTTTACTATTATTTATTATTTGATTCTCTGTTCAATCTTATAATACGTATCCATTGTAATACACAGACACGATACTAGTATACAATAAACATATCACTAGAAATAACTTAATACACGTATCATTAAAATGTACACTAAAACTGCATCTAAGAAAATTTGCAATGTAATGCAATACTGATCAACACACATCAATTCGACAAATATGTTCATTTCCTGATTGCTATTGAACTTGTGATTTATATTGTAAGTTGGAATTGTGAAGTGGAGATATGCGATGAATATTCTCAACTTTCATAGAGTTATGTCGTTATAATGCATGTTGGAAGTGCGTTATAACACCTAAATAATTAAAAATAGTGCAGTACATCGAAGCAAAAGGCGAAAGAGCATTTATACATCTATGCATAATGCACCGAAATTTTTATAAATATACAAAATCAGAAATTAATTTAACAATCTATACATTTTTTTAACGGAATTCGAAAACTGTCTATAGCAGGTTATCGGTTACAGAGTCCCAAACCGATGAGCAGGTCATCGGTTTCAGAATGCCTGAACCGATGACATATCCATCGGTTTTAGTCTAGCACGGTTTTTGATGCTATCTGCACACTTTTTGAAATAACGAACGGCTCAGATTAAAACAACGAACGATTCAGATTGAAATACTGTTTGTAATCATTACACCCCATTTCTGAAATTTTGAAACCGAAGAGCTATTCATTGGTTTTGAATTAAAATATTTTTTCATTTATTTTTTCATTTAATTAGAAAATGTTATAATTTATTTATTTATTATATTAAAATATTAGAATTATTTTTATATTTTTTTTTAAAATTAGATAGAATATAATATAATTTGATTTATTAGAAAGACTTAAACAAATAACCCGGATCAATATTTTTCAGATCGGATTTTTCATAGCTGTAAGAAAAATTAAAATATTTCTTTGTGTATTATTAGAAAAAAAAAAATAAAAATGGTTTGAATCTGAATTATTGATCCCGGTTCAAAAATCACTTCTAGGTAAATACATAAAATATTATGGTCTTTCTATTTTTGAAAAAATAAATTTTTTCAAAAGTTTAAAATATTTTTTTATTTTTGAGTAATGATTACATGTATGAAAAGTTTTTGAAAAATATTATTTTTTCAAAAATAGAAAGATCATAATATTTTCTGTATTTACCTAGAAGTGACTTTTGAACCGGGATCAATAATTCAGATTCAAAGCATTTTTATTTTTTTTCTAATAACACACAAAGAAATATTTTAATTTTTCTTACAGCTATGAAAAATTCGATCTGAAAAATATTGATCTGGGTTATTTGTTTAAGTCTTTCTAATAAATCAAATTATATTATATTCTATCTAATTTTAAAAAAAATATAAAAATATTTCTAATATTTTAATATAAAAAATAAATAAATTATAACATTTTCTAATTAAATACAAAAAAGAAATGAAAAAATATTTTAATTCAAAACCGATAAATAGCTCATCGGTTTCAAAATTTCAGAAATGGGGTGTAATGATTACAAACAGTATTTCAATCTGAATCGTTCGTTGTTTTAATTTGAGCCGTTCGTTGTTTCAAAAAGTGTGCAGATAGCATCAAAAACCGTGCTAGACTAAAACCGATGGATATGTCATCGGTTCAAGCATTCTAAAACCGATGACTTGCTCATCGGTTTGGGACTCTGTAACCGATGACCTGCTCATCGGTATAGACAGTTTTCGAATTCTGTTAAAAAAATGTATAGATTGTTAAATTAATTTCTGATTTTGTATATTTATAAAAATTTCGGCATAATGCATGTTGGTCTGTGTTATAAATTAATATTTTATTTTAAAATTCAAACAATTAATATAAAATGTTCAATATAATTTTTGTATGAAAATGTACTTTTTAATCAAAAAATATTTTTTTAATTCTTTACTATTTATTTATTTAGATAGATAGATAATCACTTGATCTAAATATTGTAGACCATTCAAAGTAGTGATTCTTTTTTTATCTATCTAAACAAATTATCTAAAAAATATAAAGTTTAGTCTATAAGTACAATTTCATATGGAAATCACGTTGAACAGTTCATATTGACTATTTAAAATTAATTGAAAACAAAAATATTAATTTGTATTACATACTAATATGAGCTATGCATAATACCTAAGCCTTATTGTGATGCTACGGTATATACTATCATGCACAACCTTTAATCAGCTAACTGTGTACGATTATATACCATCATGCACCGTTCAGTATTATCAAACTGTATATAAAAGTTGGTGATTTTCGTACACAGTCTGGTACTATTGAACCGTGTGTGTATGTGGGAGTTTTTTTTTCCGCAAACGCCTCCTCCTATTATACACTGTTAATGTGCAATATTTTCACATATGTGTATGATATGTTTTGTATGGTCGTATTTTCTTTTACTGTCTAGTGGGTTTTGCTACAATTAAATAAATTCACATCCAGTGCAATACCTGAGGTGCATTTAGTATATCTGAACTGTTATTTTAACTTTGACATGAATCTCAAAACAAATCTCCTATAATTTTTAAAGATACTGGATCGAGAACTAGCCTTTGGTCTAGTGGCTAAGGCACATGGTCTCTATACTAGAGGTCATGGGTTCGAAACTCTGATGGGGAAAATCCTTTGTTATAATTATAAAGGTATTAAATAGTTGGGTGGCTTGACCTCCAACCTTTACTCAAAAAATCCGGAACGTCCGTTTTTTCTTTGTACCCCCTCTAATATTTGAGGGGACACGCACTCCAATTGAATTGCAAGGGACAGACGCAAAATCCGAAAGTTTTCAACAACTGTTCTTTGGGATTATTGAACCAGGTCGGATAATTAATATTAATTTTGATAATTGTGCATGAAATTGGGGAAAAAAAAAAAGGATCAGCTAAATTTGATACTTATCTGAAAAAGAGATTGCTTTCATAGGTGCATACTTGCATGCCATCCCTTTCTTTCTTGTCTTGAGACAGAGAAGATAATCAGCTGTACCCGGTAACAAGGATTCACATTCACAACCCGCATTCACAACCCGTCTTTATCGGGTGGGAGCAAGAGCTACCCGATAGAGCAGCGGGACCCGCAGTGCACCAGCGACTGAGCGACATATATAATATATATATAATTATTAGATAGGAGTAGGTCCGATGGACATCGGACGTACTTTTAGGTCCAATTAACATTAAGATCTGTGCGAACAGATTTTGATTAGTTCACACGAATTTTGATTTAGATCGAATGGTTATTACACCCATAGAACAAAATTAGGTCCGATGGACATGGGACCTACTCTGAATTCATCATAATTATATTGATTATTGATAGGAAGGTAGCACGAAGAGAAAGAACTTGAAACGAAATCCGTACAGATGGGGAAGAAGTTGGTGGGCCCCCACACTTCGCTATCCGCGCTGACCACTCAATCAATTCCCCTTACCTTTGGCTTAAGACCTTATCCCGTACATGCTTTTGCAAATCTTGTGCGGCATCACGCAAAGCTAATATGGTTTATCCCCTTCCCACACCAACAACCACGAATTCCCATCATCCCCTCATGTATCTCAAATTTTGAGTTGATCTTTGGAAAAGAGGAGAAATCAAGTTACTTGAAAATTACAACAACGTTTTTTTTCATTTTTAAAATTCAAATTATCGATTCAAACATTTAACATGATTATTTAAATAAAATATACTTCCAGATCAAATTTTACATTTTTTTTGAACTTTTTTTAGTATTTATTAAGTATTTTACAAAAACTAGTAAAATTCAGACTATTGAATTTTGTACCCATCTTAATAAATAGTAAAAAAATTCAAAAAAATATAAATTTTGATCTGGAAGCACATTTTATTTAGATAACCATGTTGAATAGTTTGGATCGACGATTTGGACTTTAAAAATAAAAAAAAACCGTTGTTGTAACTTGATCCCTCCTCTTTGAAAAATCTTGAACTGTACTGTACATATGTTGTCGACCCATGCATTCCAACTCTCCGAGTAGACACCAGAAGTAGATCCATATTGAGAAAATGAGAATTAATTGATCTCATTTGTTTTCAAATTATTATACTGGTACATAATTTTTTATACAAACAAGAATAAAATGTTAATATTAATTGATCTCATACGTAACATAAAAAATTAAAAATTAGTATGATCGATTTTTATTTTTGCTTGATCCTTATAGTTTGAAAATATAACTCCGCTCCTAATAGACAACGAATTGAATAAGGCCCGACTCTAGATAATTAAATTGAAATTATCAGTTATCTTCGAGGATACGGACCCAACAACCTGTCCGGAACCTCAAAGATAATGTGTTGTTTCAGTTTTAATATGAACCATCCGATTTGTTAGACTCCAATCCCATCTCAGCCTGTAATGCACGAGTGTATAACAAACGGTCTGGATTCAAACTTAAAAGTTGAGGTACCGTATATGACATGAATTCCCAACAACCCGGCTAATTTGAATATTGTAACAGCTCCCATTTTCATTATTCAAAGTCCATTTGTTCGTATTTCATATTAATTAGAGGAGAGTGGAGCCAGCAGTGACCCCACGAAATTATACGAGATTTATATATGTTGTCATGTTACCAAATAATATTTTTACAAAGAACCACCATCCGTAAGCTGCCCCAAATTAGAGATTTTGTTTATAATATATTTTTTGTTATGTTAAGATTTTTAAGTTGCATTTTTTTATAAACAAATTATAATTTTAGTTATTATATCAAAATAGAGTAAAAATAAATGATGATGATGATTATGATAAAAGATTAAAACATGTAGAAAAAGTTCATATATATGGGGAAGTAAATGCCTTGTAAAGATGTACAAATTTTGTTTATTTACCTTTTGTAAAGAAGTTGAACATATTAATATTTATTTACCTTTTGTAAAGAAGCTGAACATATTAATATTGTGAAATAGCTTTGTAAAAATCCCAAGTTTCAATTGTAAAATAAGCTACTAATAAGAATTAATCTAGTTGCTATTCTTTATTTAAAGGTGATTTCTCTGTGTTAGTTACTAATTAAACATTGCATAATATTCAAACAAATGTGTCAAAGTGTCGGGACGTGTCGGCGTCATTGTGAATTTATAGATGGAATTCTTATTTTATTTTTACAAGAAAAATATTGCTGCTAGAACAAATTAATTTTATTTTTTTGCTATGGTTAAATATTAATTAAAAATACAAATTTACATTCTCAATCATAAAATAAAGTGTAACAAACCTGATCAAGATATAGGGTCCACGTAATGCACGGCTGCCATATACTAATTTATTATTCTATAAATGAAACTCGTGATTATATCAATCACCTGATCTCTCCAAAGAAAACAAAAAATATTTAAAAGGAGGTAAGTAAAGCTAACCATGGATGCTGAATCACGGTAGTCTAAATTACACGAGAAGGTTGGCATTATTTTTTCCCCATAAAAAGGGGAATTTCATGTATAGCTTCAGAAACTTTGAAATTACTTATTTGCCCACTAAAATTTATACTGTCATATTTATCCTTCTAAATTTTAAAACTCGCAAATTGACCCAATTTTATATTGTATTAAAAAAAAAAAACTATGTCCCGTGTATTATTAAAAAATATGCAGTATATTTAAGAGAGAAAAAAGAGATAAATATAAATTTGTAATTTTAGAAGGGTTTAAATAAAATTTTCCTTTATAAAAAAGTATTGGACGGGCATGTATCACCGTGGCACAAATAAATAGAGAGATATAGAGTGGCCCAATAGCTGTGGTGCATTTCCAAACTTTTGTCTCACCTCCTGTTATTGTAACGATATATTCCCCACTTGGAGGATTCTTTCTTGGTTGTACCTTCTGGGTGGAAAGTGGGGTGGTGCAACTTTGGAAGGCCTCTCCTCCTCAAAGGCCAAACCCAGAGGCTTTGCTAACTATCTCCAAGAAAAACATCAAGAGAAAGCACCTAAAACAATAACTCAAATAGAGTATGTTATAAGTAACAATTTTAACTTTGATAATGTAAAATGAAGGGAAAAGATGCAAATATAAGTCAGAAAGAATTTGTTTTCAACTATAAATTAATGCATGAAATTTTTTAACATGAGATTAATAGTATGAACCTTATATTTTCAAGACTAAGCGTATGCATATATATATGTAGTGGCAAGAGAAATGGATTGTTAATAATTTAATATTAATTAGTTAGACAAATAATGAAGGATTTTTGGAGGTGATGAAGAAATGTAACTAAGTACATAACTGCATCAATGAAAAATTCAACATTTTAGGAAACTAATTTGCTAGTTACATCACTCCATTTTATGATCTCATATATATATATATTTTTTTTGTTTTCATGTTTACTTGAAGCTTGCTGGTTTCTGACATTCTCGTTCATGAGTAGATACATATTATAGAGTGATTGTCTACAACAATAAGCAATACAAATTTGGAAAATCAATTTTTAATCTAGTGGCAAAAGTCAAAACGTCTTCCATATGAAAGGTCACAGATTCAAAACTCAAATGAAAAATTTCTATAAATATTGAAATTTAAAAGACTTTAAAAAACAATACTAAGTTTGATCTTTCATGGAGATGTTATGAGGTTCATTTAAAATTGAAACTTGATATATTTTAAAAATATATATATAAGCAAAAGGACAATGGTAACCACGGATGCTTCATTCCGTATCAAGGACGTACACAAATTGTAACAAAAATCGCACCCAACTAAAGAGCAAAATTTATCCTTTTTTCTCCCTTCTCCTTTTCATTCCACTATATATAAAACGCATCCCCCCTAAATCTAAGTCCAAGAACAACCTAACTTAGCCTAATACATTCCTTTCTCTCTCAATTTAAAATAGCACTCAATTAATTATTCCACTACTCATGGAGGATGAAAGGAGATCATCATCAAAAGTTAAGAAAGGCTCTCTGGCCGTGAGGGTCGGGCTCGATGGAGAGGATGGAGGCTTTAAACGGTTTGTCATACCGATATCGTACCTATATAACCCCCACTTCAGGAGACTACTTGATTCGGCTTATGAGGTTTACGGGTATAATTCATCCGGCCCGCTTAAGTTGCCATGCTCGGTCGATGATTTTCTCCATCTACGGTGGTTGATAGAGCACGAGTCGCACGGATCGCAAAGCAAAATTCATCACCAACCCCCTTCTTTCTCTTTGCACACCTGTTAAAAAAAAAAAATTAAGAGGGAAGATGAATAGTATACGGTTGATGTTATATGTGGTTTTTGAGGCTAATTTTGGTGTCGTCATAATCCAAGGACCAAGGGTCTTTTCTTTTCAATAATTTTGACTTAGAAAGGTAGGTGTATTAATTAATCAGGGAGTTAAAATTACAAAATTACACCCATCTATATATGTAGATTATAAGATGGTTTTGATAATATATAGAACTGAATATATTTTCTCTTTCTTATACACTTTTTTTTTTGCCATGTTTTCATTTTGTTTTGGTTCCCTCTGTTTCCTTCCAAGTACTCATCACTTGGGATAAATTCAGATCTCGCCGCGTGTCTCGGTCCACTCTTTCCTTTTGGCAATTGCACTTGTTTATTATTGTCGCATAATTGCACAAGATTAATTCCTTTTTAAAGTAATATATACTTAATTTGGACAAGTACTATATGAAAATATATAGTTGATAAATTTTAATTATATACGGATACGGTGATGATTCGGAACACTAAAAGAATTTGATTTTTATTAAATGGTTATACTTTAATTATAAGGTTTATGATTACTGATTAGGCATATTAAAGTCATTTTAATTTTTGGAATAAACAAAGAGAATATATATAGACCAGATCCTAAGGAAGCACGCATATGTAGCTCTTATTATATTATCACAATCCAATATAATAAATTCATTACTAAAAATATACATAACAGAATAGATATAATAAATTACGTATTATCCTTGGTAAATCAAACGACTGAAAATTATTTCTAATGTTTTTTTATATAAAAAAGTAATGTACTAGAGAGAAATTATTAATATATTACTTTTCAGTTGTGAGGGAGCTAGAAATAACACCTGTTGGGTCAACTAATCGGTTGAATTTTATTAATATCCAACATAAAATAAAAAATAACAAATGTATCCAGTCGTGCTGACTATTTTTAAAAATATCCAAACTGGCGGCTGGTCTGGAGTTTTTTTTTTTAAATAATTGTTAGATTACTTCTTTTGATGTATAATTATCATAATTATACTAAATTATTTGAAATTATATTAAATTACACTAAAATGTGCTAAATTAAGCTAAATTATGCTAAGAGAGGCAATAAGAAGGCGAAAAACAACGACGAAACTTCAAACAGTAATAAAATGGCGCTCGAGTGTCTAATTTCAGCAAATTACCACTTTTCGAAAAGCTTGCGAAAAGATGCATGCGTCGATGACTGCTTTGCCGTTTTTTGAAATTCAGAATTGCCAAAAAAAAAGGAAGAGCCTCAAAACTGAGTTGAAATTTCCGATTAAGATTTTCATTTCTACTTTTTGATCTAAGTAGCTCCGTAAATTTGTTATATCATGAACTTGTAGAATACCAATTTTTACTATTTTTGTATTTTTTTTTTACTATTTTTAATGATTTACGAAAGATGTCACAAAATCGGCCTAATTTAGTGTCATTAGCATAACTTAGCGTATTTTAGTGAATTTTAATGTAATTAAACATAATTTCAAGTAATTTAGCCTATTTTAGTATAATTATGCTAATTATACATCAAAAGAAGTAATCTAACAAATATTTTTAAAAAAAAAAAACCTCCTGACTGGCCAAATATGGCCGGTCCGAATTTTTAACCCAGCCGGTCAAAAAATTGCCAATTTGGACATTATTAAAAATAATCAGATGTACAATTTTGTTATTTTGTATTTAATGTTAGATATTAATAAAAAATCGGCAACTAATCCAACTGGTTTTTATTAAAAAAAAAACTAAAAACTCTTATTTAATTAACACCATAGGATGAGAATTTTAACCCCGGCCCATCACTTATTTTCATTCGCATGAAAATGAAAAGGTTCCAAACTATACTTGTAATGATGAGTTAACTAATTAATTTTAATGAGTTTTCAAAACTTACTGGCAATTTCCTCACAAAAATATTATTAATTAATAAGTTTTCGTATCCTTAAAATCTCATTCCCTAAAAACCGAACAAAATATTTATCTCATTAATTAAAATCGAACAAACCTTTACAAATGAAATGCTGCATGATGAGAATTTTAACCCGGTCATTGATTTTCAGTCACATGAAAACAAAAAGGTTCAAAAAATAAGCTTGTAACGATGAGTTAATTAATGAGTTTATGTACCTGTAAAATCTCATTTCGTAAAAACCAAACATAATCTTATCTCATGAAACCGAACAAACCTTTAGAAATGAGAGCAGTTTGAGTTCGATGTCCATCAGACTCAAACTAAGTTCGATGGACTCTATAATCATTCGATTCGTTTTAAGATCTGTGCATGTTGCTTTAATGTTCGTGCATGTTCGCTTTAATATCCGCGTGTGCAGATCTTAAAACAGATCGAACGGTTATGAAATCCATCGGACCCAAATTTGAGTCTGATGGGCATTGGACCCAGGCTGCTCCCTTCAGAAATAAGATTCTACTGGATAAAAATATTAACCTGGTCACTGATTTTCAGTCACATGTAAACAAAAAGGTTAAAAAAAATAAACTTATAATGATGAGTTAATTAACAAATTTCCGTACTCATAAAATTCCATTCCGCACACTCCTGAAAATCAACAAATTCTTAAAAATAAAGAAGTTAATAATTCAGAACATCCAAAGGTATATTTTATTGCATCTGAAAATGACCTTGGAAAATAAGTTGAAGATGATAACAATTGGAATTAGAACACTGTAGAAACCTGACATGTGAATGGCCAATTGCTATTGCTATTATTAATCTCAAAGATTCCTTTGAACAAGTTGATGTAAAATTTTGGACGATTTATGGATATGTCAATTTTTGAAAAGGGACTTGGGAACCTGAAAGGAATAATTCAACAATTGAAAAGGACTCCATAACCTGAGAATATATATATTAATTACATTAGATTTGTGTCTCTTTCTTGCCTTGCTTAATTCTTCCAAGACAGGTTATAGTACAATCCAAAATTTTCAATTGGGAATAAAAGTACCAAAACAACATACGGGTGTAAGGTTTGAGCACTACACTTATTCCACATTACATAATGTGGCAAAAGGATATGCAATTAATTGTGGTTAAACATTAACATCTTTCATGAAATAAAGCCATTATTACCTTATAAACGCACCCTCACCTTAATTATCATCTCATAAAATTTTGATAACAAATTTAGAATAGGACTCGTTAATCATAGTTTCTAAAGTACCATGATTTTTATTAATAACCAAAAAAAATATTATTAATAACCAGATCCCCAAAATATTTTTACCCATGCCCAAACCGCCCCCCCATGGGGTGGTTTACCCTCTGCCCAACCCGTCCTCTAGTGGGGCGGTTTACCCTCCCCCAACCCACCCTCCAGGGGGCGGTTTAGTCAAAAAAAATTTTTTTTTTTTTTTTAAATAGCCTCCCTCCCCAAACCAAACCCTACCCGCCCCCCCATAGCCCCCCCAACCCGCCGGAATTGGCCAAAAAATCTTATTTTTTCGTTCCGGACGCGACATTTCGCACCTCTCAAGGTTCCCGACCCCTCTTTCTCTCTCTCCCGCCCTCTCTCCCTCTCTCCCTCTCTCCCTCTCTCTACCCGCCACCCTCTCTCTCCCTCTCTATCTCCATCCGAGTTCGTAGTCGCCGTCGCTCCGATTTCATTTTCGGGTATTAAATTATTTAGATTTTTTATAAATTGTTTAGCATTTTGTATAAATTATTCGAAATTGCGGGATTTATATGAAATTGTTAGAAATTGCGGGATTTGCTTGAAATTGTTGTTATTGAATTTAGTAGAAATTGATTGGAATTGTTTAGGGTTGTTAGAAATAGTTGAAAATGTTTGAAAAATGGTAGAAATTTTTACAAATTGTTAGAAATTGGAATTGTTAGAAATTGTTACATTGGAATTGTTAGAAATTATTTGATTTGAATTGTTAGAAATTATTTCAGTGGAATTGTTAGAAATTGTTTGATTGGAATTGTTAGAAATTATTATATTGGAATTGTTAGAAATTATTTGATTGGAATTGTTAGAAATTATTTGATTGGAATTGTTAGAAATTGTTACATTGGAATTATTAGAAATTAGTTGATTGGAATTGTTAGAAATTGTTACATTGGAATTGGTTATGATTGAAATTAGGTATTAAAAATTAGATGGAAATTTGAGAAAATAACAGAGTTGAAATTTAATTGAGTGAAATTAAGTTGTACAATCTCATAGGAATTGTTAAATAAAATTGTTAGAAATTGTTTCAAATGCAGCATGACTAGACCTCGACGTGAGCAACCACGAGATACGTCGGAGATCGGTGAGAGTTCACAAGCTCACGCAGATCCCACTGTGGAGGGTGTCGATCCATGGGATGGCGCACCACATCGTGCAGATACGTTTAGTCCTCTCCTATGGGTCCCTCACAGACTTCACCGTGTCTCACTTGCATCGATAGAGGTACGTTTCAAACAACAAATAGTTATTCAGTTCCACTGGTCTAAAACATTGATAAATGCATGATGAGACCATGTTGACGGTGCGACACCGCTCGCCGGATGTACAGTATGTCGCAAATCCACTGATGGATCGGTACCTCATTAACCTCGAGTTGTAACAGCTAGCCACAATGAAACAACCACGGCGGATTGACTAGGCACTCATGTGCGGTCTCGTGGAGAGATGACGACCTGAGATCCATTCATTCCATCTCCCAGTGGGGGGGATGACAGTGACCCTACAGGACGTGAGTGCCTTACGGGGTCTGTGGATCGATGGTGATCTGTTAGGGGGTGTCTCGGATCATCAGACACTCCCGACGTTGATCCCAGAGCTGTTGGGTGTGCATGTGGAGGGGGTGGCAAAGAAGCTAAAACGGAAGAATGAGAACGATGATGAGAAGTTCTCCCAGTACTGCATCAGTCTTAAGGCTCTCCGCCAATATGCCGCCGAAATTGCCATTACCCCATTGACATCTGACGTGGAGCTTGTCAAGAGATAATTTCTAAGTCCATTACATCACAATAAAAATATTTTTGAAAAAAATAAAAAGTTATTTACTTTCTCTTGAAACTGTAGGTATGTTAGGGCATTCGTGCTTGACTTATGTGGTACCACGATGTTTGTCGATTCTAGTGGCGACTCGGTTCCGATTATGTTCCTCCAGCAGCTAGAGCTACTCGATAAGCCATCGCGGTGGAACTGGGGTGGAGCTGTGCTTGCATGTTTGTACAGAGGACTGTGTCACGCTTGTCTGGTAAGTCTTCTTCAATTAATGTTTTTTACTTCTTTTTTTTAATTTGGTAATAAAAAATACACATCTACAATTTCAGAGAGGCAACCAGCAGTTAAATGGGCCACTCCTTCTACTACAGCAATGGTCCTGGTCGCACCTACCGGTCTGCCGACCCGAAATTCCATCGAATGTGAAGTGGCAAAGGAGCTCCGACATCGACAAAAGCCGTCCATACGGTGGGCGCCTCATTGGCATGTTGCACGATGCTGGTGAGAACATCAACTGGCGTGAGATCAAGAAAGACTCACAAGCTCAGAACCAGCCAAATCAAGAACGGGTCCTCGTATACGACGATGACCTACCACCAGCCACCGAAGGTATTATAAGTTAAATTATAATACACGTCAATTTTGTTTTCAAAGTGTGTTCTTAACAACTTCAACTCAAATGTTGATATATTTTTGAAAATCAATTTTGTTTTCATTATGTAGACCTGACAGTAGTATTTTTATATTTCTGTTTCTATATTTTATGTTGATTAGACGTTATTTGATTATTTTGTTCACTTATGTTTTAAACTATTTACAAATCATAAAATTCATCGTATTAAAAATATAAACAAATACATAATATTACAAAATACATAAATTATAAACATAATTATAAACATCATCGCATTAAAAAAAAAATTAGGTAAATTGCCCTTGGGCATGGGTAAAAATATTTTGAGAATCTGATTATTAATAATATATATATTTTTTTGGTTATTAATAAAAAAATCACGGTCTAAAGTATCTTAAATTTATTATATGGACTTTTATTTTTTAGGTCAGCCCCATCAAATATTTGTTAATTTTGAAAGATTAAATTAAATGCACAGGAGATTTATGTTGATGTGGAATAAAGGAGCCGGAGCAAAGCATAGCATCAATTATTTTAATTTTTTTTTTTTTTAACAATGTATTTTACATTTGAGCAATGCTTGGATTCAATGGATAGCATAAGATATTTTGTGCTACAGTCTCGAAAACTAATCTTATAAATTTCAAACTTCGATATAAGTAGTTCGGTAAATTTGTTATATAATGAACTTGTAAAATACTAACTTTTACTAATTTTGAAAAAAAAAATTACTAATTTTTATGACTTATGAAAGAAAACTTTTTGAGCCATTTTTTGTCATTTTTACAAATCATAAAAAAAAGTAGCAAAAAAATTCTAAATATAGTAAAATTTGATATTCTACAAATTCATTATATAACAAATTTCCTGAGCTACATAGATCGAAGTTTAAAATTTGAAACTGTAGCACAAAAGACTCTATGCTATCCCATCTAAATCTTCCTCTTTATCTTTTTCTTCGATAATTAATGATGATGTGTAATTCCATAATTTCTCACTTTTGGCACTCAAATGCAAGTTTCATGATGGGTTTGTGATCAAATCATTTTCAGTTCTTGTCATTATCTTTTAATTCACTATTATTATATCACTCAAAAAAAAAAATTCACTATTATTATATATAATAATACAGTACAAAGATAAGACACATTAAAATGATGTTTACAGAAGTGACATCCACAATTCCCAAAGCGCGTGTCTGGTAGCGAGAACAAATATCCTTTACAATTGGGGCAAAAATTAAAGGACTGTTGTTGGAGCTATTTACGTCTGGATCGTGTAAAAATTAGTGCAAAAGTTGTAATTTTTGAATTAGTGATTGAAAATATTGCTAATTTGAGAATAGTACTAATTTTGAATCATTCTTGTTAATATAAATATTGTATAAATTGTATATTTAGAATAAAGATGTATAAAAATAAATAAAATAATGATTAAACTAGTTTAATATTTAATAATATTACATTACATCTAATATTTAATATAATATTAAATTACATTTAAATTAAAAAATTTAATACTAATTTAATATTTTATTTAATGCTAATATAACAATTAAGGTAATATTATATTAAAACTAATATTTTTAATACTAATATAATTTTTAAAGTAATATTATATTATATTTAATATTTAAATTAATATTATATTATATTTAATATTTAAATTAATATTATATTATATTTAATATTTAATCCAATATTATATTATATTTAATCTAATATTTTATTTAATACTAATCTAATATTTAAAGTAATATTATATTATATTTAATCTAATATTTTATTTAATACTAATATAATCTAATTTAATATTATATTTATTTAATACTAATTTAATATTTAAACTAATATTATATTACATTCAACACTTAACATTGACACTAATATTATATTACATTAAAATTTTATATTAATATTATATTATATTTAATCTAATATTTTTATAATATTAATATAATTTGATATTATATTTATTTAATAATAATCTAACGTTTAAATTAATATTATATTACATTTAATATTTAAACTTATATTTATTTAATGCTAATCTAATATAATATTATATTAATATTTAAAATAATATTATATTAATATTATATTAATATTTAAAATAATATTATATTAATTTAATATTTTTATTAAATACTAATCTAATCTAATGTTATATTTATTTAATACTAATAATATTTAAACTAACTTTAATTGAGAAAAATTAAATATTTTATTAATATCACTAACCCACTAGCTCTATTCTTGCTAACCCACCATATATATGAGTTAGTAGAATAGAGTTATTCTTGAGCTAACCCAATTTGCTAATTTATGTTTGGATCACCAAAGTTTGAGAATAGTGTAGCTAACCTAACCAAAGTTTGTCGTCAAACACCCGGTTCGGTGTCAGGGGTGTGACAATTATACATGGCGCATAATATGGATCAATATTTCCATTTTTTTTAATCTAAACAATCAATCGGAACCATTCAATATGATTTTCATACAAAATTGTACTTATAATTTAATTTTATATTCTTTTACTATTATTTTAAATAAGTAAAAAATTAAAAATCCCATGATCTAGATATTTTAGCTCATTTAAATGGAGTGATTTCCTCCCTACTAAAAATAATAAAAGATCTCTAAAATAATATATAATATAGTCTTTAAGTATATTTTTCTATATATTAAGATCATATTAAACAGATTGATGATTATATTTTGAAAATAAAAATATTGAACCATATTATAAATCAATATGCAATATGTACTGTGTAGTACCATAGCTTTCCTCTACATCTTTTATTGATTAAATCTATATTTCGGATTTTGTACATGTGTTTTTGAAAGCGAATGCGATTTTTATTTTTATTTTTGCATATTCCGAATTATGTTAAAATCTATTTCGGTGCTTCACTCACTCGAAAGCCGGAGACATTTTTTTTGTAAACCAAGATAATTTTTATTTAGAATTCATAAATTAAATAAATCGAAATATTAAAAAATTTGATAGTAAAGAACAATTAAATATACAAGAATATTTATAAAATTAAATAATATAGTTATATAATTTTAAAATTTACTTAATACTTTCAACACGACAAATATATTTTTAAATAATAATATATAATTAAAAAAACAAGACTTTCCATTAAAAAAAAAATCGAACGGCAACACTAGACTAGACTACATGACTACATGACTACATGAGTACCTTTTTATCTTGTTATTGTTTGGTAACGTCTAAATAAATTCAAATAAAAACGACTACATGTCCGTTCGGTTTTGTCCGCAACTCCGCATAGCCTAGAGAAGGAAATTTGTCATGGCGTGACTAGTCACGTCACGTCACGTGTGTCAATTACGTGACGTGATCACATTCTAGTGAAAATATACGTCACATCACGTCACGCGAACCAGTCACGTCACGGTATGAAACATAGAGTATCCAATTTTTTTTATATGTATAGAGTATTCAGATTTTTATTTTAGTGTAAGTTCAGTGATATTGATACTCATGTAGTACTGATTTTTATTTTCTTTAGTTTAGTCTAATGAATGTTTGTAATTTGAATTTTTAAAGTAATATCAGATGTAATATTTCCTAAAAAAAATAATCTTTACAATATTATTTACTTGTTTTATAATTTTTTTTTATCTTTTTTTTCTAAATTTTCAACAATTTAAATTAAAATATAAAAAAAATTGACACGGCTAATTTACGTCACGTCACGTATAGTTACGGCGTGACTACGCGTGACGTGACCATTCGCGTGACGTGACCATCCGCCACCATTTTAGTCACGTCACATGAAAAAAAAAAATTGATCACGTCACGTGACCAAATCACGGCGTGTTTGTCACGTCACGTCACGGCGTGTCACGTATTTCCTTCTCTACGCATAGGCGCATAGAGTAATGACTAATGAGCAGTTTATGGGTGAATTTTTTATAATATTACTTTGCATGTAATCTGTAGCGGATCAAAATAGGATGAACTAAATGAAAAATCAAGTAGCAACATGGTTCGCTGCACGGAAGGTGCAATAAGCCAAACAACATGAATTCGCATCCTCTGAGATATCTCAAACTTTTCGTGACCTTTTGGAATATCTCAATCGTTCAAATACATTCTACACGACTCTCAAAGCTCAAATAATACTGGCCCCCTACGGTTCCTAGGCACCGGACACGTCGGTCACGCAAAAATTGAGATATCTCAGAGGATACACAAAAACAGAAATCGGGTAATTCTGACCGTCCCAAACTCGCTGTTCTGAGATATGTCAATTTTTATTTTTGCGTATCCTCTGAGTTACCTCAATTCATGCCGACGTGTCCGGTTCCTATTCGGGGCAGCGTAGGGGGCCAGTATTATTTGAGCTTTGAGATTCGTGTACAACGTTTTTGAACGATTGAGATATTCCACAAAGTCACGCAAAGTTTAAGATATCTCAGAGAATGAGAATCCGTTTTGGACGGTCAGAATTACCCGATTTCTATTTTATGTTCATGCAATCATCATGTAGCGAGTCAAAACCAGTATTTACTTACCATTTACCAAACAGTTATATCAGAAAAATAAAAGGAAACCAATAGCCTTTCAAAATATATATACACACACTATAGTGAATTTCTATTCAATTATCCTGTACTGCTTCAGTTCCCTATACTATTTGCTTTTGTGCTGAGATTTGTTGCTAAATTACTAATGATTAGATCCTAAACGGCATATATAACATATGACATCTATGTTCCTATTAATGAAATATGAAGGCTAAATCTTCATATTTCTTTTTTTTTTAAACAAAAAAAGGCCCTAAAAGGCATAAAAAATTTACAGTGCAAATAGAACGTAGTTAATCCAGTGTATATTTGAAATATAGAAAGAAAAAAAAATGTGTTCTATGTTGAAGCCCAATAAGAATGTAGAGTAGGTATAGATATTGTTTTGAGATTCGTGGCAAATTAAAACTAGTTTTAGTTCTCGTTATCAGTGTTGTAAATAACGGTATCGGACAGACGGGGTGCCGCCAAGCGATTGATCGGTATGCGGCCGATTAATCGGAATTATCGGACAATTCAACGTTTTTATTAAATTTATGTATATATATCATAATTTATTAAAAATAATTTAATTAACTCATTAAACTTATTAAATAAACTTAATTTAAGTTAGTTTTATTATTATAACATGAGACTATACTTATTTTTTCTTAACATATAAGCATTTTGCATGTGTAAATAACACATTTATTTAATGAAAAATAATTTTGAGAATTATGTTTTTTCAAATAGTAATAACATATTATTTGAAAGAAAGAAAATATTCTAACATAAAATTACTAAATTTAATTTATGATAATAACTTAATTTCATAAATAAACATGTCGTACTAATTGAAAAAATTACATCAGTAAGTAAAAAAAAATATATGGTATATAAATAATAGAAGAATTAATCAATTTCAAAGTAAATAAGAAGAAAAAAAAACATATATAAAAAATATTGGATATAGAGATTGGTAAACGGGCAGAGCAGGACGGGCAGGGCAAAGCCCGTGCATGGGCACGGGCCGCTACGGGCACAGGCGTCACGGGCACACGGGTACAACGGGCCGGGCATCACGGGTATTTGTTTCAAAAATTCTGACCTGCCCGTTTAATGCACGTGCCCGTCACGGGCTCGGGGGCAGGACAGGCAAGTCCGGATTTTTTTTTTCTGTTTTTTTTTCTTTGAAAACCAATAAATTATAAATCCAAATTCATACCAATTTAAATTCATTTGACATGGTTGTATATTTGAACTCAATAATTTTTATTATAATAAAATATAAATAAAAAATATCTTAAATCAATTACTTTAAAAATAATTAAGCTGTTATTTTAAAACAATAGATTAAAAAATAAAAGTTACCCTCCTTTTTTATTCCGGACTTGGGACCGGTTATGTAAAATAACACAGGTAGAGTTCTAACTTTTTTTTTGTTAGTAATTTTTCGTTAAAATGAATAATTTAGAAAATAATTGAAATATTTAGAATGTTATAATTTAGAAAGTAACCATAAAGATTAAAGATGTTAGAAATATATACCGACACTATCTATCTAGAAGTTCGCATTGCTATACCATTGTCCGCTCTCTTCCGCACCATCTGAATCCGAATTAGTCTCGCCCTCGTGCCGCACCTCAGTACCACTCTCTTCAGTGTTGGCTTCGGGTGATGATTGTTGTTGAGGCAGATGTTGCGTGCGCTCTTCAGCATCAATCCAGTCTTTTAAGCACACAAGTCTCTCAAAGACATGTGCACCCAACTTACTGTGTTTATCGGAGAGGATCCTGTTCGTCGAACTAAAACAACTTTCGGAAGGGACGGTTGACACCGGCACGGCAAATACATCATGGGCCATCATTGCCAGGATTGGATAGATCCTTGTATGCCTCCTCCACCACCCAACGACATCAACATTTTCAGGTTCATTGAGCATCGCCATATAGCTCAATATCTCGTTTGTGGATGTGTGCGGTTGGCTCTCCGACTGGAAATCTGCTAACAATCCACCATTGCTAGTGCTCCTAGAAGTGAAACTATTAAAAAATAAAAATAAAAATTAGCGGACAAATAATGTAGATATTATAAATAATAAATATTAAAAATACATGTATATTTATATTTATACTTAGGGCCTGCATGGGACGAAGACGGGTTCTGATTGCCACTCATTCTTGAGCTGTATATGTTAAACATCTCATCGAACTTCGAATCCACATATGCCTCCACCCCGGTGTTGTCTAAATGTAGATAATTTTTGTGCCTTTCAATAAATTTGATCGTGTAATACTTCTTGTATGCCGGGTTGAGGCAGTTTGCGATAACAGCCAGGAGGGGTACATCTTCCCAATATTTTAGGAATTTTTGTTTCATGACATCTATGATCGGTGTGAGAGATTTATCATTGATTTCAGCTTGTTCCAATTCATTATATACCTTGGAGATGTAATAGAGATGTTTGAGCAACTTAAACGACGTTGGTGAGTATGAGCAGGATAGTTGAACGGTTGCTGTAAAGAATGTTTTTAGGAACTCTTTAACCCTTTCTAGTTGCTCCTATTCTCCGTTGGTGAGTTCCAATGGCAATCTCTTGGGGATTGAGCCTCTCAAAGCCTCCCCTATGACAGCTTTGTAAGGAAGACATCGGCGTAACATCCTATAGGTAGAGTTCCAACAGGTATCTATATCCCAAGGTACTTTCAACTTCCTCATATTATAGTGGACACATAATCTCGCAAACCGTTGTTCGAAACAATGTGGTTGAGAGTATCTTTAAATTTAATTATCAATAGCTTTACGGTTTCTATTTTAAGACCCGCCTTCACGACGAGGTTAAGTATGTGGCAAGCACACTTTTGGTGAAACATTTCACCATTCATAATCGGGTTTAGTGACCGTTTAAAAATCTCAATGGAAGCTAGGTTGTTGCTAGCATTATCGAATGAGATAGAAAAAATCTTATTATCCATATTTCTCTTAAGATTATATTCTTCTAAAACCCCAATAATTGATTTAAAAATTACATTTGCAGTGTGCGGAGATTCCAACACTCGAAAACTTAATACTCTCTTTTGTAATACCCAATTATCATCCATCCAATGCCCGGTAATACAAGAGTACCCGAGTCCATGTTTACCAGCAGTCCATATATCGGAGGTAATTGAGACCTTATTGTTTTGGTATGCAAATGTAGCTTTCAGATTATCTTTTATGTTGGTAAACTGATTTTTTATTTCACTAACTATTTTTTTATGATGAATCCGAATTTCAAAAAAAAAATCTAACCTATTCCAAACAAATCTAATTATTTCACATATTTAAAAAAATAAATCTAACATCTTTTATTAACCTATTAAAAATAAATCCGAATTTAAAAAAAAATATAACCTATTTCAAACAAATCTAATTACTTCACATATTCAAAAAAATAAATCTAACATATTTTATTAACCTATTAAAAATAAATCCGAATTTCAAAAAAAAATATAACATCTTTTATTAACCTATTAAAAATAAATCCGAATTTAAAAAAAATCTAACATATTCCAAACAAATCTAATTATTTCACATATTCAAAAAAATAAATCTAACATATTTTATTAACCTATTAAAAATAAATCCAAATTTCAAAAAAAAAATCTAACATATTCCAAACAAATCTAATTACTTCACATATTCAAAAAAATAAATCTAACATCTTTTATTAACCTATTAAAAATAAATCCAAATTTCAAAAAAAAAAACTAACATATTCAAAACAAATCTAATTACTTCACATATTCAAAAAAATAAATCTAACATATTTTATTAACCTATTAAAAATAAATCCAAATTTCAAAAAAAAAATCTAACCTATTTCAAACAAATCTAATTACTTCACATATTCAAAAAAATAAATCTAACATCTTTTATTAACCTATTAAAAATAAATCCGAATTTCAAAAAAAAAACCTAACTTATTCCAAACAAATCTAATTACTTCACATATTCAAAAAAATAAATCTAACATCTTTTATTAACCTATTAAAAATAAATCCGAATTTCAAAAAAAAAATCTAACCTATTCCAAACAAATCTAATTACTTCACATCTAACAAATTTAACATAAACTAAAAATCTCTAACAAATCTAACATAAAATAAATCTTACAAATCTATTTACTTAACAAATTTAATAAATCTAACATTCAATAAATATAACAAATCTAATTACTTAACATTCAATAAATCTAACATGCAATTTAAATTCTAAATTTCTCTACAAAAATAAATCTAACATCAAATTTAATTTTTAAATTACTTTACAAAAATAAATCTTACATTCAATATTTTAATCTAACAAAATTTAATATAGCAAAATTTAATCTAACAAAATGTAATCTAACAAAAATTAATGTTACATTTTTAATTTCGCGAGAAAATCTTCGAGAATACCTTCGTAATTCCGTTTGCGTGTTTGCGTTTGCGTATTTGTTAAACAACTATATTTTTTTAAACAATAAAATTAAAATTGGAGAATAATAAAAATATTGAGATTTAGATTGAGAGAATGTGAGATGAAAATATTGAGAGAGATGTGAAAATTTGTAAGGAATGGGTGTATATTTATAGAATTTTGTTTGGAGGGATTAAAATTTGAATTTTAAAAAAAAAATGAAAAAAAATGGTAGGGGTCCGGCGGTTTGTGGGGGAATGGGGGGAATTTGAATTTGAATTTTGAAAAAAAAAAAAAATTATGTTACGGGCACGAGCGCACGGGCTCACGGGCTCACGGGCACGGGCGTCACGGGCACGGGCGCACGGGCACTCACGGGCATTTTTCCAAAATCCGGATCCGGCCCGTTTAACGCTCGTGCCTGTGTGCCCGTGGATGCCCGTGGCACGGGCAGGGCAGGCACGGGCAGGTTGGGTCCGGGCGGGCGTTTGCCAACCTCTAATTGGATGTATATCCAAGTACAAATAAAACTACAATACATGATTTATAAATCTTATTATCACACACTATCATAGAAAAAATAATGTGAAAAATAAATTTTCATTGGAATAAACGGAAAAAAATAGGAATAAACGGAAATAAACGACCGTTTTATTAAACGTTCGAAACTACAAACATGCGTCCGTTAACAATGTGCGTAACGGTTTGGTCACCGTTTCCGTTTAAACGACCATTAACAGCGTTTTTTACAACACTGCTCGTTATACAGAGTCAAATATTGGTATCGGATCTGATTTCGCCGTGACAGGTGCTAAATGCCAAAATCTCATACCTACCAATGCCAGCCGCTACCAATAAGCCGTACAATTAGGCTCTCTTGTTCATTTGGCATATTTGAGCCTGTCTCCGCCCATTTTTTGTCATAATATTCCTCCTCCTTTCATAGACTTTTGAATTTTTATAACTACCCGTCCCTCTTTGTCAGATAATAAAGTAGTCAATTGATGACAATCGCCTCATCGCCTCTATTGTTCGGATTCACATCTGCTGCGATTCTAAAAGGATCGAGAAGGGTGAACATTAACTTTAAAATTTTTATTTTTTTAAATTTAACTGTCTAATAATTTCGTGCACGTATCTCAAAACAGCTGATTTTTTCTTACTCAAATTTCGAAACAATTCAACAGTTGAATTTGAAAAAACAGAAATTGTAGGTCACTGTTTATGAACTAAGAATCGCAGCAGATTCGGATCCTGTTCGTTCCCTTTTCACCTGCCTTCATTAGTCCAACTTTGCACTAGCATTCAACTCACACGGTCAATATTTTGGGGAAAGTGATTAAAAGATCGTCAAACTTTCTTCTTATTTTTATCATTGAAGAGGATATATATATTAACACGTTGATGCTTGATCAGACGATGTATATTTTGCTTTGCTTTTGTGAAATTTCATACTTACCTGCCTTTATTTATTTTCATCAGTTTTCGACCACTTACCTGATTTTATACTAATTGAATTTAAAAATGTATACATATTTTATTAATAAATTATTTTTGAAGTAGATTAGTTCCAATAATATAAATTTGTGGTTTAAAAGGACCGTAACAGAAATATCTGGAATGCGTCGACAGTATTCTTATTTTTGTTTCCTTCAAAAAATGTACGAATTGTACTTGTTAGGTCAAGCGCTATAGAATTCAGGGTCGATCCGATGCCCATCGGATCTACTTTGATTCGATGGGTGAAATGACCATTTGATTGCATTAAGATCTGTGCAAGCTGCATTAAATATGTGCAAATTTGTTCCAATTTCTGTACGTACAAATTTTAACGCTAATTGTACGGTGTTAGAGCTAATTGAACCTAAAAGTAGGTCCGATGCTCTATAATATACGTAATGTACTTCTAAGCGCTATAATATTCGTAATGTACTTCTCTGTTAGGTCAAGCGCTATAATATACAGAACGCACTCTTAGTTAATACTTAATAGCAACTAGCAAATCTTTGTTTGGACATGTGATCATGAAGAAGAAAAGCACAGATATAAAATAGCTTAAACATAATCCACTCTGAGCTCATCAAAGAGCAGATAACGAGGCGGCTTCTTGACTTCTTGTAAAAGGGAAATGAACATTTTGTTTTAAAAAAAATATATAGTTTGAATTCTCCTCAAATTTATATTACAAATGCAAATGGCAATTTATTGACACAAAAATCTCCTCCATTTAAAATTGCCTGGATCTACAGTTAAAGCCAGAGAAATTTAACCATCCCATAATAATTTTAATCGTGTATATTGATTTTTTTTTTTATTAATTTTATATAGTTCAACTTCTAATAAAATTCTAAATGTGTGTTTGTAGCTTAGTTGTTAGAATTTTACTTTGTAGTCGTGAAACTTGAATTTATGGAAACGAATTAGATATTATCTGTTCAGATCCAAATATGTATTCGAACTTTTGGGTATTTGGATACAAATAATTTACATATACATATATAGATATGGTTTATGTTGATACGAATGATAGGGTTTTGGTTGCGAAAGAGGATACAAATATGGATAATTATTTGTATTCGTATTTTATTTTTATTTTTTGGATATTCATTTGTGTGGATACAGATACGAATACAAATAATTATCCGAATCTATAATTTTTATTTTTTTTATATTTGTTTGTGCAAATACAGATATGGATACGTATAATTATCCGTTTGAAAATATCAATATATGTTTATTTTAAAAAAAATCAGTTATTTGTTTGTGCGGACTGCGGATACATATAATAATTATTTGTATTCATATATATATTTTTTAATTTGTTTGCTTTAGAATTATATTTGTTTAGTGAGAAACATTTTTTTTTTGCTGGTGTCTTTTGGTCAAGATAGTTATGCTGGTGTTAATTTTTGTTTTAGGAGATATATATTTTGTAATGACATAAAATATTTGATATGAGAAAAATACTTCGTTCACCATAAAATAGAATATCCAAATTATACTTTTATTTATGTTATATTTATTTGCTAAGGAATAAATAATTTATTGAATAATATGTTAATATTGTTACAATATTCATATCTATATTATTATTTGTATTATTAAATAGGGAAAATTGATTATTTGCCACTCCAAAATCTTCAAATCTGAAAAATGCCATCACAAAACTATAAATCTGAAAAATGCCACTCTAAACTTAAGTTAATTCTTAAATTTTCTACAAATACACAATTTCTATACTTTTTTTGATTAAAAATTAACTGAAAAAATACAATTTTGAGATGCGTATAATGAAGGATCTGAAGGGTATATAAGAAAATATAGAAATACATATGTCAAAACTATATTTTTCAGTTAATTTTTAATAAAAAAAAGTATAAAATTATATATTTGTGGTAAATTTAAGAATTAACTAAGTTTAAAGTGGTATTTTTCATATTTATAGTTTTGTAATGATATTTTTTAGATTTAAAGATTTTAGAGTGGCAAATAACCAATTTTTCCTATTTAGTATAGTATTTTTAACAGCCACATATTATGCATTGTACTTCCTATTTTGCACGTGAATATTTAAGTGTGCACGAAGTTTTGCGGTTTGGTTACGGAGTTTGAGCATAAATTCGTGTATATCTTTGCAGAGTATAGGCACTTGAGAAAAATTATCCTATAGAATAATATGTAATGAAGAAAGTTACCTCGTCTTAAAAGTAATTAAATGTGGCTATTTAAGTGGAGAGCATATATAATTATAAACTATACGAAAGAACGCTATCTAAACTAGTTAAAAAGCGCGGTCACTTATCACTTATCACCACTTGCCTTTTTGCACACTTAATGATTGGCAATTTGGGATCCTCTCCAATTAACCTTGACATGGGTATAGTGACAAATCAATTATTCGGATTCGGATTCGGTTCGGCAAGGTAAACAATTCGTGATTCGGAAATAATTCAAGTATAATTCAGGAATAATTCGGTATTATTCGGATCAGAGATCTCAGTTCTGTAAGGGAGAAAAAAAATAATAACCAAAAAATAAAATTCTGAGAAAATTTCGAAAAAAAATTCGTAAAATTCGCGAATTATTTGAGAATTATTCGGTCAAAGTTCAATCAACCGAATAATTCGACGTTTGGTTCGGCATCACCAAAAAACCGAATAATTCAAAAATTATTCGCAAATTTTGTTAATATGGACATGTGTAGTCCTTGTGATATGAGTTACAGCTGTTAGCTCAAAAATATTAAAAAAAAATTGGGTCTTGTCAAAGGACTTGCGATGAATTTTATTGAAAGTCAAGCTCAAACTATCTGATATGTGTTAAGATTTGTACAAATGATTTACAGCTTAAATAATTCAAACGGTCCTTATAAATTTAAATAGAGCTCGCATGAATTTTAACTCTAATCAAACAGTTTAGACCTGATTTTTAATAAGATTTTGTCCAGATCCTTTGACAAAAACCCCCCCAAACAAGATAATGAAACGCACAAAATCTCAACCGACCAAACATGATTTCCTTTATGGGCTTTTAACGATTCAGATCCATGGATGGACCTAAATTCAATCACGTACAAATGGAGGGGATCTTTTCCTTCTAGAGGGTCTCTTTATTTTTTGTTGAAAATCTTTACCCTCTACTCCTCTAGTGGATCTCGTTATCATATTTAGACTCCCAAGTCCAATATTCTAAAACTAGATATTATTCTGATTTAACCTAACTTGATTGTCGTAAATTATCCTTTTCAAGAAATTCTACGTGCTCGAATAAATGGCAAGATAAAAGGTAACTCTATGGACAAGCCAAAATTTTGAAAAGAAAAAATTAAAAAATATTTGCCTGGATTTTGCCTTTTAATGATACCATATGTCCATATGTTATGGCAGGAGCACAAAGGTAGATATGATAAACAAAACATAATACAATATCACAAAAATCAAACCAATTGTGGACAGGTCAAGGATTGTACCAAGCGCAACCATCAAACCATCATAGGAGGAATTTGACAACCACACAAAAATTAAAAATTTGTACCAAAAGCGGGTTGAGTCGAGTGGACGAAGGAGCACCGGAAGTGCTTCCTGCAGGTGCTGTGGGGCCAGTTGCTTTTGTAGCGCCTGGGAAGGCAAGACCTTTTCCGGGAAGTGAAGATCTTGGTGCTGGAATTACACCACCTGGTTCTGCGGGGGAAATTGGGGATGGTGCCGGTGAAGAATTAGATGTTTCGTCGATTACTTCAGTTGGTGGCTCGATAACTGCCGGGAATTGGTGCACCCCTGCAATATTCGGTCAAATATTATATGAAAATTAAAGTTCTCACTCTTGATAATTATTTTCAGGAGACACGGTTCAATCTTCAAAAATAACATCCTAAAAAAAATACTGGGCTGCACTGTGCCCTTCTATTTAAAAATAAATAAAAATAAAAATTATTCTCAGTAAAATCTGTAAAAGATATATAAATCAGGTTGTGAGGTGCTAAGATGACTTCGGAAGTCATTAGTTTAAACTTCCATGGGCTTAAAATTATTACAAGTGGCCAAACCTCACTAGATTGAATTCAAACCGACCTGCAACCACATTTGAATACCCATCTGACCCAAAACGGCAGCATCAAATTTAAGAATAAATTATCAAGCACACAACATAAAGTCCGCAACCCCAATGATTTAGAATTCATATCCTCTGCATTAACACCGTTTGGGTTAAGATCTGGACCATCCGATTTAAATCCACACTAATATTAAAGGGCCCCGTGCGTTATAGGCGTGGGCCAGATTGACCCGAAATTAGATCACACGGCCAAAAAAATTAACTCAAACAGTGCGTTCTTGCAGAGGATATGGATTCAATGATTTATAATTCAAACGCCCCGGCAACCTGAGAACTCCGAACCAAATGACTTAAACATGAAAAATATCACATTTGAATAACTCCAATTTGAAACCAGCCCAACTTGAGCCCAATAAGGTTTATAAAGCCCATTATCATTGCTATTTACAAGTCCCAGCCTGTACACTGTTACATATATACTTTAGAAAAACTCAAAATTTTATACTTTAATGGTCCCAAACTTTATTTTGCAGTTATTGTAAATGGCTAAATGCACATATGGGGCTCAATCTGATATTCAGAAAAACAAAACATCTCTCCTGCTAGCTCTACATATCATATAATTAAAGTATCTAATTCAGCCACAAATTTTATTTCTTTAAGAAAATAATAATAATAAATAAATATACGCTGCCATTGTTGAAATCAGCTACCTCACACCTACAAGAAGAGGAATCCCGGCATAACTTGGCGCACAACTTTGGATAATTTTGTTCTATATTTCTACTTGTATATTTTATTGATCAAAATTTCAGATTTCAAGACCAAAATTTCCAACATACACTACATCAGAATGATAAAGAAATACAATAAAAAAATTACCTGGACATCTGGGCTGGAGTGATGTGCTTAGCCTATCACAGAAGAAACAAAGCATGTCAGGTACAAGCAAAGAGGGAAAAAAAATAAAAACAGCCATAACTTTCTCAGGGTAGCAAATTTGCCTTTTCTTTTTTGTTCGTTTGTTTCTAGCTGTGCACAGGGACAACCCTTATTAAAAGCTACTGTTCTTTGTATTAAAACAGTCTAGATACTAAATGTAACACTTGCTAACCATGTATTAGTGAATTTTGGGTCAATTCACTGACTTTGAATTATAACAGGAATATGGTAAAAATATCTAGGTAATCAAATTGCATACGTGGTAACAATAGTTCCGTTTACAAAACCACCATAGTTGCAGGAAGTGATGTTGCATCCAGCACTAGTGGGTTTGGCAGTCACATTTCCCAGCATCAGATTGCTGTTTGGGCACTGCATATTTGAGCATGACACCGCCATAGATGTCGGTGTGCAGTATAAGCTAACCAAAATAACAAAATAAAAATTTGTTAAATATTAAAAACAAAATGGCAGCGTATATAGTATGTTCATCTTCACTTGATCCATTTAGTGCTCAAATGCACTATGCAACACACCAAAGAATAATTAAACAATGGAATTGCAGAAAAACAGAGAAGCATTTACTTAAGATTTCCTGGGCCACAGCTGCACTGCACACAGTTTCCTGCGGTAATTGTATAAGTACTATTGGCCACAAGCATTCCATGATCTGATGCAAACTTTGGAAAAATTGATGGACATGCTGTAAACATCCAAAATAAAAAATACTGAACATACTATTTAAGTACAAGACATTAGCAAAGATTCAAATTTCCAAAGCTGTTTTACCGGGCAAAGGGATGGCTAGAATATCCCCAGGATGTACTGTGGGATTCCCCATTGCATTAACATTCATTATATCTGTTAATGTAGTGGAGTAAGCCGTGGCAAGTTCCTGCACCGATTCACCATCCTTGATCACATACGAGAGATACACCGCAGGGAGAAAATTATCGGTGGAGTTAAAACACACGCAGGGCAGTGGTATGACCAGGGTCTGGCCCACGTCTAGTGCTGACGGGTCTGTGATAGCATTTGCCTGGTCAACATAGACTTTAGCATCCCATATTGCATCTAAAATTGCTAATTCTAGAACTAATATATGTAGTGATCTCAATTTAAGAACTTTTGTAACTTAACAAACTGTATCATTTTATTGCAACGAGCTAATAGCCTTTTTGATCCAAATATATGTAGTGATCTTTTCATTTATTGTGCCAATTAGTCCCAAAATCTGCTCTTTAAGTGTGATTTTTGGTCTTTATTTCATGTTCAAGTGTTTTGTGGTTAATTTGACATGCTTAAGAAGCTTACATGCCATAACAGACATGTATAATTTGTACCGACCCTTAAAAGAAATTAAGGTAGGCTGTACCAAACAAGTTATTGGACCAATAGCTACTTCAAATAATGATCACCTGACGAATCTGGTCAGCCGACGCGAGACCTGAAAATATATTGGAGGCGATAGAAGCAAGGGTATCGGTTGGGCGGGTTGTGTACCGGGTCGAAACCGACTTCCTTATACCATCAGAGCAGGCACAAACGGTCGGTATGCGAATGAACAGCCCGGCTGGGAGAATCCTGTGTGCCACATCAGGTACAGTAAGATCAAATGCATTTGTGGCAAGAATCGAGTATGGGTCGGTACGAAACAAGGCTGCTATTTCTGAGACCTTAAGGTCTGTGTAAAGGGTGTAGCCTAAAAGGGCTGGGCATGAGTCGGAAACAGAGCATGGTTCTATGGTGGTTTTGGAGAGAGAGAAAGGGAGAACAGAGAGGAGGAGGAGGAGTAGAGAGAAGATGGTCATTTCTAGGGTTAGGGTTTGATCAGCGAAGAAGAGAGGCTTAAAGGGAGATGGTGAGATGCTCTGCGTGAGAGCTTGGGAATGTGTGTAAAGAGAGAGATGAGAGAGGTGGAAAGATGGATTAAAGGTTAAAGGAGGGAGAAACGAGGGAACCAACGGTCCGTAAGCTCAATTAAATTGGGTTTAGTGATGGGTCCCAGTAGCTTAAGGGTGGGATTATGATCTTATGTGGCCAAGGGTTTCTTCATAATTTGTGTTTTAATCTTTTGCAAAGCTTTACAAACTTCTGTTCCTTCCTAATTTGCCATGCAAAAATATTTTTGGGCAAAACAAAAGGTCAAGTTTTAATGTTAGTGCGACAAAAAGAGGAAGTTATATATTATATCAGAATATCATGTCAATTTTCAATTGTAAATTCAATACATAATTAATTCTGATAATTTCAGCTACTATACAAAATATCATATATTTCAAAACATCCTGATTTTTGTTTCCAATTTAAATAAACATCAAGAGTTATCTATATAATATGATTGATATTTTATAGGAAGTCTTGCAAGCAATGTTATCAAAACCGGACCGGACCGGCCGGTTTGGCCGGAAAAAACCAGAACCATAGTTAGTTCCGGTTTGGTTCTTTAAGTAGACCGTACAAGTATTAGAACCGTTGAAACCCGGGTCATTTGACCGACTTTTGAATAAAACCCTAGTAAAACCGTGTTTAAGAAACCGGTTCTTAACGGAGCCCAAAAAATTATTAAATCTCCTCATGAAAATCTCGTTTCATTTGGCTCTTTCCTTTCTCTTCTCTCATATGATTGGAAAGAGATCAAAATATGCAAATAATTAGAACGATTCACGAAAACATGATCCCCTTGACAAGCACATGGACCAACTCAGATTCTCAAGGTTCAAAGTTCAAGTAAAAAAAACCCTACAAAGACAACTCAAGCTGAAGCAGCAATGGTCCATATCGTCATCCAAAAGCCCAATCTGTAAGTTCTCGAGTAAATACTAATACTAATTGATGAATTTGTGTTTGTATATGATAGTTGAACTACTCGTATTTGGTTAACACTTATTGAATAATAAATGCCTCTAACGTGTTTGACAAAATGCTTAAATGAACATTCCAGGACGAAGTACTGATACACTCTACGAATTATTTGAGTGACATGTTATTCTTAGGTAGAGTTGTATTTTTTATCTAAGACAATACATATTATCATTATTTCTTGTTAGAAGAGTTAGATGTGAAAATAAATATCTAGATGGACATTGAAATAATAATTTATAACTATTTTAAAAAAACCAGCGGTTGAACCAGTCGACCAAACGGTTTGACCAGTAAACCATTGATCCAGAGTTTTACCGGGTCAATGTCCGGTCCGATTCTGATAACATTGCTTGCAAGGCTATGAATCACTTTGATATTTAGAAAGAAATACTAAAATATTAGTTAGCCTCTAACTAATATTTTAAACCAAATCTAATTTGGAATATTTTTACATCAAAAATTTAAAAGAGATAAATTTACATTGTTTAAGGACTTCTTTTAGTAAATAAATTATCACTTTATGTTTTTTTTTAAGTTAGTAACTTTAATGCCTACTAACAAATCGATTGATAAAAAAAATGTATTTACAATGAGTCAAGTGACTCTAATTTCTAGATCTACTTCTTTATTCTCATGAATCTTCAAAATTACTCAAAATTACTTTAATCACCCTTAACCACCATCTAAATTACTAGATCTATTCATCTAATTCTATTTATATACACTTATAATCACTCTATTTCCTTAATCCTCACCCTTAATCACCATCTAAAGAAATATATGATGTAGTATTTTATATTTTCCAAGTGAAACTATTTGTATGTCATCATTATCGTCAGAGACAGAGTAATGTATAAGCAATAATTCAAATCCGCTGCTATCATTTTCTCTCTACCACTCTCTCTTCCTTCTCGCTTTCTCTTTTCTCTTTGTCTCTATTTGAAAACTAAATAATGTTATTCAATGAGCAAAGAAGTGTTAAGCACTCACAATTATTATTCTTTAAAAATTCTAATTATTACATATATATTACTACCAACCTCTTCATAAAATAAAAATAAATACACTTACTTATTTAGCTCTTCAATCTCAATTTTTTTTGTCCCCCCTCCCATTCTCTTATTGTTAACACCAAGAAGAAAAATATTGTACTCCAAATTGCCACACAATACGGCTGGCGAATGAGTAGAAGCATGGAATCACAAAGATTAATTTGAAGTGTGGGTCCCATTATCTCCGGGAGAAGACAGAGCATCAGGAGATTTTGTTTGCTTTCGATGACAAAACAGCCTTTTTCATAATTCCACACTTCCACCTTGTTTTTTATGCTTAGAAATGGATGAACGAATGGCCTTAACATTTTCGCAAAACAATGCGAAAGCATCGCAATTCAGAGGCTTCTTTCGAAATCTACATAAAGCCCTTGTACTAATTGCGGATTTACAGAGCCCACAACCATTTTACATCGTTGTACCTAGTTAGTACACTATTCCAAATTCTAGCCTGATTTAGCAAAACAAATGGCATTTCTAAGCCCATTAAATTTGGGCCAGGGACCTTCTTTTCTATTTGGGGGCAAGTAATAAGTTTAAATCTCACCGCCGAGTCCGTATCCTCATCGGTTTATCTAAAAAGTGACAACAATTTCTTTTTGGTGCCTATTCGAAACGCAGAAAACTAGTATTACTATGCTTTGAGATTCGTGCAAAAATATTTGAACGGTTTTGGATCTTTCACATGTTAACTCAAAATTTGAGATATTTAAGGGGATGCAAATTCCCATGGTACCTGCTTCGAAAACCTTTCTTTATTTTTATTTATTTTTTTGCCTATCTGGTTCAGTGTCAAGTTAATTATGTCATTGCGATTGAACAGGCGCCCTGTTATTGTGTTTATTTAAAATTAGCGAAAATAAATAAATAATAAAATGTGAACAGTTTATGACTTGCATATATTTATTTGTTGGCGTTTTGTAACTCGCGTAAAAAGGTAAAATTGAATTGACTGGTCAATCTGGTAAAACACAGGGCACAAAACATCGATCGGTCAAAGTAGTAAGTCGAAGAACGCAACAGATCCTGAGAGAACAGGCATGTTAGGCATGTTTCCAGACGATTTCACAGAGAATCCATTACTTCACCGGAGTTTAAGGGGGGAGGAGCGGCGGGCATATATATATATATATATATATATGATCGATCGTACAATCAAAATTGCAGGGAAGTAATACGGACATGCATGAAATGAAAGGAAGAATGGAAACTTGAAATCTAAGCCAACAAAGAAACATGTTTCAGTTTCGTTCAGTGTTTGGCTTCTTGCGCAAGTAAACCCCATATTAATTCCAGGCTTTCCAGCTGCATTCTTTGGTCTCCAGTTGAAATTATATTGTATATTATATTCTGTTCTACGTACAGAAAGTGAAAAGTATCTCATAAAAGTTGTTTAATATTTATAATGAAATACTTTTTATAAATAAAATTTGTACGTACTAAGCTCATTTAAATATGAACAAGTGTTCTGCAAAATGTTAAATATTTATACAATAAAAATTAAAATTAAAGTCTGTAAAAGAAAACAAAAAAAATTAATTAATGTATCAAAGTTTGTTTATCACCGTTGACCGTCTTATTAAATATTCAATAGTACGGATCGAGTAAATGAATAAAATGATACCATTAACACACCAGTTAATCAATAACTTCCTATAAAAAAATCACGTACCCCTAGACCCTAGTTAGTACTTAGTAGTTAGAAGGAAAGAGAGTTTGAAACTTTTAATTGATGAAAATGATATTGCATGGAAAGGATATATCGGACGAAGTAGTCAATGTCAAGGACGTAAACTCAATCAAAATCAATTCAAGTGAAGCTGACTTGTCTGCGTGCAATGCGGGCACCACTGTACCATTCACTGTTCCTCATCAATCATGCATGCGATATGCGCTTCTCTCCCTTAAACCTTCACCGAGTATTACTCTCTCTCTCTCTCTCTCGTGAACTTCCATTCCTTCGATCGCGCGCATGCATGCACTTCGTTCTACAATCTACAGTGAAAACGTAAGTACACTGTTATTTTGCCCTGCTTAATTTGGATCAATGTCATTCCAAAGTCCCACAGCTAACTAAGAATAGTAAATAATGCTACATGGGACCAGTGGGAGACATTTTCTGTACATCTGCTGTTTGATTTGGGTGTTTTCGATCGTTTCTTTTTGTTAATTAATTAAATATATAGGTCCATATCATCATAGGAAGTTAGCTAGGTATATACCAACATCGATTATTCATGGAGCATATTAAATTAATTTTTGTTAAACAACATTAATTAATTTTGTGAACATTGTAATAGAACTTTAATTTTGAAGGAATCTCAATAATCTTATTGGAAAATAGAACTTATGGTTCATTGATAAAAAAAAATAAAAAATAAAATCAAATTCCATCATGAAAATGCATAGGGATGGATTTACCTTAATCAGATGGAGGTCAATTTGACCACCATTTATTATAAAATATATTTCTTTATACTTGTACTATAGATTATAATATTAAAGATAAAATTGTTATATGTATATGTGTGTTAAATTTGACCAGCATTTATTTTCTATAATTTGTAAGCTTAACTCTATACTTCATTTAAAAGAAAAAGTTGAGTTATATAAATCTTTATGTGTATATGGACCCTAATTTGTAGTAAAATTCTGCTTGAAATGCAACCTTCGGGAAACGAACTACTGCTAAGTTACACAAATATCAAAAACAATAAAAAGGTAAAACTTAAAAAAAAATGACTTGTAAAGGTACATCTGAGCTGTACCCTACTTTTCTCTTCTGGAAGTCCCAATTTCTCCAGTTGTCCTTCCTTTACTGGTCATTCACTGCTCTATCTCTCTCTCTCACCATTTCCCCATGCTTATAAGATTCCTTCTCCCTCTCACACTCACACACACAATCCAGTTAACCAAAACCAATGCACACTGTGCATTTTACTGTTCTTACAAATATCAATATCATGGAAATGGCAACGTCTCTCTCAACTCAGGAAACCTAAACTGACACCATGATATGATACAATTAGAGAAATACATGCAAGTGGTAACTGGTAACGCATCCTCTAGGTGGAAATTACTAGTATCAGTTTGCTCTGTGGACCTGTAGCTGCAAGTAGCAATTGTCCAGTTGTCCTTATATTTACCCAAAAAATAATAATTATTACTTCATTATAACTTTGGGTGAGAGGTAACATGCATGCAGAAGTAAATTAATATGCTAAAATGAAAAAGAAATTTACATTGCAAATATTTATACAGCACTAGTAGTACTGCTTTTACTACAATGACAGTGCATCATCGCATACACATGATTAAGAATCTGATCACTATGTCAAATGGATTTTTCTAACAAATTAATAAAATTAATTAAGCAACGGTTAAGTTATTCAGTGCCAGTTAGAATATATGACTACATCTAATAACGCTATTGTCCCAAAGACTTCAATTATTAGGTTTCCATGGAAAACATGATGATGAATCATGATGACTTGGAAAAAATGAACTATACATACAAAAGATTAATCTTCAAAAGAATATTTATCTGTTCCTTTTGTCTTACATGGATATAACTTCACAAAGATACAAGATCAAAAGCTGTTTTCCAAATGGAATCGAAAAAGCAAGAAAAGACCGCACATGCAAATAGCACAACACCACATATCAAAACATGAAGTCAACAATTATTTCAAATAATGGAAAGTAAGGATCATGCAGAATCATGAAGATATATATATATAAACCACATCATGAATTTCTTACATCCACCCCATCATCCATCTCTGTTAATTGACACGCTAATAACAAAGAAGAGATTCTCTCTCTCTCTCTGATCATTCTCTTTATACGCTGGAAGAAAGAATGTTTAGGGTTTTCAAAGGTTTATCTGGGAGATCAAGGGAAGCGTAGAGAAACAAAATGAAATAAAAAGGCTCTGAAATATTTTTGTTAAATTCTAACAACGGAATCTTTTCTTTTCGTTTCTTTTCATTCGTCAGACTTGCAATTAAGGATATCTCAAGTCTCAAGCTTTTCTTACTCCACTTAAGCAAGGATTTTCTGTGGCTAATCTGTATATATATATGTGTGTGTAAGAATCTACTGAGAAAAATGTTTCATGACTCATATTCAACACATAGGGATGAGATTTAAAAAAAAAATAAGAAAAAACAAGTTAATAAAATGCAACAACATTTAGGACTGAAATTACATAACCGATTATATACAATAACATATATTCAAACAATGCATACATACATATAAGACGGAATTTTTTTTTCCTAACTATAATGAAAATACTACCATGTTAATTTCCAAGTCACGTTACTAATTAATTAGATAACAACAACAACAACAACAACCAAAAAAAAAAAAAAAAAAAAGCAAACAAAATTTGGAACTGGAATGCAATATAGAGGATGCCCTTCACAGGGTAAGCCACAGAAGAACTTCATTTTAATTCCTCTCCTACCGAAATTAAGTCAACTTAGCTAATTACATCATTTTCAGTAACGCTTTCTCTGACATCTGTAAAAGCATACACCTAGATAAGGTGTCGCCTTAATTAGTGCACCACAGTAGCTGTGAACAGATCACAGATGCAACCAACAAACAGAGAAATAAAAGAAATAAAAAAAAGGGAAAGGAATGATTTGCTAAACTTATTAATAATTTTGTTCCGAAAGCTGAACTCTGCAGCGCAGCAATGATTACTTAATCACTCGGTCATAATAATAAACCATCAAATTAAAAAAAAAACTTTTAAATTAAAAGGATGTCAACGAAATTGCATCGAAGAGATAGATATAACAGAATAAAAAAATTATCATATTTAGAAATTCAATATTCAAACATCTCATGCATATAAATTAAAGCAAGCAGTTTGTTACCACCAACCAAATCATTTTAACTTTTTAACTAAACAAGGAAAATGTAAACTTTCATGAGCAAAGCAACACAAGTGAACATATATATTTCTAATATTAAAATAAAAGAGTGCTTAAATTAATGGATACTCACAATTTTTAGAAGACTGACTGATGGAAGGGCAACATGTAGAGAGATAAATGTACAGGCAAATGCTGGTTAAGGGGATTGAAGCCTGGTCCGAAATCACCAATTGATCGACAATCTAGCCAGTACTCTTTTTGTTTGCAAAAGAGATGCAACAAATGAACTACTAGATCAAATCACAGGAGACCTCGAGCCAGACAACAATCCCCTTAACCTAATCTGACGTTGAGGATCAAGTTAACTTCATGGAACAAGCTAGCGAAGGAGAGGCCGGCCGGCCGACTAACAATTGCTTCAAGTGGCTTAATTGAGAGGAATGAAGCCTGGTCCGATGCCTCTTGTTCAAATTAATGCATATAGCAAAAGCAAGCCTCAAATGAGTTAACACAAAGGCCTCGAGCCAGCCAACATCCCCCACAACACAACCCTAGTTTTTACTGAGAGAGAGAGAGGTGTGCATGAAGATGGAAGCTAGGTTAGATGGAGAGGGGAGGGAGGGGGGAGGTTTTTAAGAGGGGAGAGGTAGGGGGGAGAGAAAGAACACAAGGGACAATAATCACTAATGGGATTTAACGACACAAACCATTTTGGCACAAACTGCCCTACTTGCCATTAATGCCTCTTTCTTTTTTTTTCTTCATCGTCATCTGTTTATCTTCCCTTTCGTTAATTTTTTTTTTTTCAATTCCGGATGTACATTTCGATGAATACAGTATTAACAACAAATGGAGAGGTCCCATATTATTAGGTATTACTATTATTTTGATCCAACAATATTCATATAACAAGCAGTACACAATGTATTGCCTTTTGCTTTCTGCTAAATAGGAAACATTTTACCCGCATTAATTATATTCAATAAGAATTTGTTTGCTTTTATATGTTTTATTTATTACTTAAGTAGAACTAGGGGTGTTCTTAAGCTCACAAAGAATTTTGGTGAGCTTGACTTCAATATCTATCACACTAACTTCAAAAAATGAATCCAAGCTTTTGAAATAATTTATTACTTTTTTACATATCAAATTTATAAATTTTCAAATTAAATTAGTATGCAATCGAAGCAGTCCAAAAAAGATGATTTTTAATTTAATTATAATGCGTTCATTTTTTTTTATCATTTTTAACGTTTGAATTTATACTAAATTAATTTAAAATTTTAATAATTTGATATGTGAACATATTACTCGTGAAATAGATTGATTTTAATAGATTGATTTTAATAGTTTGAATTTTTTATTTGACGTCAATCTAATAGGCTTTGAAGAACACTGTAGTTCTACCCATACTTATTTTGCTTGCGTTTTAATATTGGGTTTGTAAGAATTTCCAATATTTTGGTGTTTTGCCCATTTTTTATTAGGGAGATGCAATATAACGGTTAAGTTATTGCTCTCATCCATTCCGGCATTAATTTTTGGACTGTTTATTTTTGTCAAATTCATTTTTTATTTATATGGTATATATATAATGGGTGTATATATACGAAACGTCAAAGAATTTATTAAGTCAATGCGAAAGCAGTGCAGCCTTTTATATGCAATAATAATGCTAAAAAAATTTATTATTTTTTTCTAAAAGAGAATTTTATTTAAAAAAGAATTCAACAGTTTCAACTAAAAAATTCCCAAGTGCGAATGGTATATATTACGAAATCGTGTACAACGAGTGTAGAGTACATGTCGTCAGAATATTTGACTGGTCAAAACCTCTATGCTACTTATTAGTTCACCTAATTTAGTAAAAGTTCATAAAATAACTCAGTGCGATCAACTTGTTCCTGAAAATAATCTGTAACAGAGTACCATGACAGAACTCTACATTAGCTAGCTAGCTTAAAACATTAAAAATATTGAAAAATTCGATGAAAAATATTTTATTGAATATTTTTGTCCGATTTCCAAGGGTGAGAGTCTGAGACTGAGCGCTTATAGGATGCGCCAGAGCTAATAGCTGAGACACATCACTTTATGCCATGCATGATTAATGCATGGCCATGTTTAACAATTAATTCTATCACACCTGATTTTTATGATTCCTCTTTAACCTGCCGTTCCCGGTCAACCCACAACTGTTACGGCCTACAGTCCGACACTCTCAACTCTCAAGAAATAGTATTATTTTTTTTTTTTTTGAGTGAGTGTATCTGTGTATGGTACGATTTAGATTTAATTTATAATACGAATTAATATTTTTGTTTTCAAAATTTTAATGATGGATTTAAACCGTTCAAAATAATTTTCATATGAATATGTATTTGCAGATCAAATTTTATATATTTTACAATTTTTTTAATACAGGTAGAAAAACATTATTTTTGGATGGTCCATAATTTTTAGATCAAGTGATTTTCTACCTATCTTAAAAAATAGCAAAAAAAAAAAATCTAAATAATATAAATTTCAGTCTTGAAAGTAGATATTGTTCAACAGTTCGGATCGACCATTAAGATTTTAAAAATAAAAATATTAATCTGTACTACAGATCAACCAATGATATTCATTGTACCATAGACTCACTCTTTTTTTTTATTGAAGAATGTACAAAAATGGGTTTAGAAGTGTTATTTAAATAACATATATACATTTAGATAGTAAAGTTTAACGAAAGTAAATATAAATACGTTCATAATTAATTTTGTAATTTTTGAAAAAGCTATTATAATATTGTATATTGCGCCATAGATAGAAAAAAAAAAAAAAACGTAGTCAATAATAGTCGCACAGTGTGCCAGATGTTCTGTTTTTTTCATCATTACCTTGTTATTAGTTGCTACTCGATCCCCCACTTACACGTGCCATGCCACACGAGTGGCGCTGTTCAACCTACTAGGGAAAAAAAAGTTGGATTTCAAAAAAAAAATACTAGGGAAAAAATATGTAGGGATGTCATTATATAATTATATATTAGTAAGATAAAAAATAATAATATATTAATTTCATTTGTGTCTTTGATTCTTTGTATATTCTTGGCTGATTTAATTACAATGACGTCCTTAATTTACTGTAATTTTGAAAATGATCAGTTTTGAATTTATGAAAATATTAAGTTAGTTCCGATTTTTATTTTTATTTTTTATTTTAGTGGGTTTCCTTTCCGGGCATTTAGCAGTGACAATGAGTGTAGCATAATTAAGAAAGTCTAGCAGCTCTCCAAAAGAAAAATAAAATGGATAAAATTAATAAGCATATATATACACTGAGAGTAAAACTAGGGCATTTTTAAGTTCACCAAATTCCTTTTGAATTCATACATAAATCCCTTCTGACTGAACAAATAACGCAATCCACTTGCCCGGACATACCCCTACATGCACACAAAGGAACAACAACAACCGTGAGCACTCGCTACACTCAGCCGAACCTTGTGTCCGTCTGCAGACAGCATGTAGTTTAGTCATACTAGGAAAAAAAACAAGAAAACTCGTATGTGATTAGTGTTAGTAGGGCACTGGTTGACTTCTCGCTTGAAGAATCATACTTGGCTCCATACGTTCAGGGACGGGGTATTCAGACATGATTCAATGCTTAACACAACATCAAATCCACTCCCCCACCCCCCAACAATGGAAAAGGAGGGACGGAGAGAGCCCCTCTTCTCACGTGCACATGTTATAATCCATACCCCTCAAGAGTATGGATATAATTGTGCATATACGTGTGTGCATGGTTACCACGTGTGTATGTGTGTGTTTTTTATATTCCTACAAGAATATAAAAAATCATGCGTGTATGTGTGCCTGCGTGGAAACCACGCACGCATGTTATGCGCGTGTCAAGCGACAACATCTGTGTATAAAAACTTCGTTGTATCACTAGATAATCTATCGTACTCTAAAATCTATATATATCGGATTGGTTTCAAATGACAAATTTAAATTCTTCAAATCTATCTACCTTACGAGTTATGTGTTTACATCACATGCAAAAATTATAAATTTTTGACTAATTTTGTATAGAATCAAGTGGTAAAAAAAACGTTCAAAAAAGAAATACATTAAAATTAATTTATAAACCTTCTAATTTTGACCGCATGACTTTATGCTAAATTATTTCAGGTTTAAAATATTCGTATGTAGACGCATCACTCATAAGGTAGATGGATTTGAATTGTTTGAATTTGTCATTTAAAGTCAATCCGATAAGTTTTAGAGTTGAGTTCACAAAGAGACATGGTGAACTTAGGAACACCCTAGTTGTATTCTATGCTCCGTCTTCTTTATTACATGCATTTTAATTGTATAAATATTCTCGCAATATGAATGAACAATATGTTAAAATTAAAGATATAAAATGGTCTTGAATCAAATCAGAATTAAAAGTTGGAGACCAAATTTTACATTTTTTGAAATTTTTTTACTATTTATTAAGATGATTTGAAAATCATTGCTTTCAATGGTGCAGAATTTTAATAAAAACAACGATTTTCAAACTATCTTAATAAATAGTAAACAAATTCCAAAAAATGTAAAATTTGGTCTCCAAGCATATTTTAATATAGATTAAACATTTGTCAGTTTGGATCGACCATTTGAACTTTGAAAATAGTAGAACCGAATCGTTTGTTCCTGAGCCTAGGAACAAACGTTTTGAGCTTAGCCAATCTCTCTCTACACACACACACACACACACACACACACAGTTTGGCTAATATACCAATGTTGGTATAGAGCAGTTCGTTATACCAAGTGAATTTTGTGATTTTAAAGTCCAAATAGCCGATCTGAACCGCTCAACATGTTCTCCATATTGAAATGTGCTTGGAGACCAAATTATATATTTTTTGGAATTTTTTTACTATTTATTAAGCCACTTTGAAAATCGCTGATCCAACGGTGGCTTAACCAAAAAGTAAAAACAAAAGCTACCGTTGTATCAGCGATTTTTAAAGCCTCTTAATAAATAGTAAAAAAATTTCAAAAAATATAAAATTTGGTCTCCAAGTACATTTCGATATGGAGAACATGTTGAGCGGTTCGGATCGGCTATTTGGACTTCAAAATTACAAAATCCACTTGGTATAACGAACTGCTCTATACCAACGTTGGTATATTAGCCAAACTCTCTCTCTCTCTCTCTCTCTCTCTCTCTCTCTGTATATATATATATATAATAAGTTACACAATTCTTTTAAATACTGAACAAGTCTTCATCACCATCGATCACTGGCACAACAATGTTGGACAAAATTTTGAGTTAAAGCACTATATATGCTCTCTGGCGTGTCAAATATGTTTATTTGAAAATTTCATTTAAGTTTCTTAATAGGGTAGTAGAATTATCTTGCAACTGTTAGCTAGATGATACTATGTCCTTCTAATATGAAGGAATCAGAAATGTATGACCTTCACTTTTGTTATTGAAAAATTTACTTAGCAAAAAAAAAAAAAAAAAAAACAGGTTCCAATTTTTAATGCAACAGCCACTTAATACGTTTTCCACTGTTTTGAATTTAGACTATGAAATTGAGATTTTTTTTTCAACTTTTTTATACTCACATTTGGAAAAAGTAAAATATACCAAATTTCTTCCTATTGAAATGCCTTATCAATTATTTTTCACCTCTTTCCGTGGAATATATACCTTATTCAATAGTTTTTTTTAAGGTTGACAATTGCCAACAAACAATTGTATTGATAAAAAAAAAGTTTATGTACAAATTAAGGCATCTCCTCATCTTATCTCTATGTAGTTAAATTATCAAAATGGCCTTATATTTGTTATTGTGGAATATGAAATGTGATGAGCAAAATATTTAATATATTAAAATCGAAATAATTGACATGTATGATAAAAATGATGGCTAAATAATAAATTTAATTTGAAATACAAATGGTTATGACTTATGAGTAACAATAAATAGTATAAGATAAGTTAAGGCTCATACACACTACAAAAAAGAAAACATTATTTTCATCTATCAACTACTCTTTTTTGGAAATAAAAATCTAATTATTAGTTAATAACATATTGAATTATTAGTAGGTACAAAATGTAAAGGATATTGGATGATTAATTAAGTTTTTATAAAGGGCCTACTAATGTATATATTAAAGATAAAAATATCATAAAATTAATTTGGCTAGTTCCCGGATTAACTTTAATTCACCTCTAAAGATGAAGCTGTTTCCTGGAGAAAATAATTTCTCTTTACTTCAGCTTAATTAATCTACTTTACTCCTGTTTATCAGTAGTAGACTAGCTAGCTAGTAGAATGAAAGTTCTAAAAAAAGGACTAGAATATAGCTAATCCATTTTACTTCACATGCATAACAAAAGTACTAGATTAGCTACTAGCTAGTGCTAGTCCCTCGTTGTCCTCCTATCAGCAATGACACCATCACACAACTTAGCTATCATATATATTCTAGCTACACTATGAATTGGAAAATCTACTATATAAGTATGAAAACCACCGCTCCTATATATAATTGAGATGACGACGGTGCATGTATATATGGTAAACTCAACCGATGTACAAATCAATTAATATATATTCTTTGAAAATTAATTTAGGTACCATATATGCACCAGACACCCTCGACAATATCACAATAAACAAATGTGTATTAATTCCACATTAAAGAAAAAAAAAAGTTAAAACGGTAAGAGTCAAGCGGATATTCATGAACAATTCTACACAGCAGTAACTTGTTTTTACCACGTACGTTACGCTCCTGACTTCAATCAATATTTATATTACTTCTGGAAAAGCTAACATTCTACAGTAAATAAGAAATTCAATGCAAATCAAAACTTGTCATTTTCCCACCAAAAAACAAGCAAATTTCTCTTCACTAGCTATCAGAAAAATAAAAAATAAAATAAAAAAGGCACAATAAAAACCTCCCATAAGAGAACATCCCCAGAACCGCACGAAACTGTTCGTCTTTTCTTGGCACCGCCCGGATAGTGCTCAGGGTGCACCGAGAAACACGACCGTGACCAATCAGTGATTTGGGCAAGAAGCAATGGTGACCGTTAGATGGAACGAAATGGACGGATGGATTGGAATCCTGCGGGGACAGGCAGTGACTGTGTCGGCGAAACCGTAGGAGGCGGGAAACTCGATGCAGGGCTTTTCACCCACATAACGAGACTGAATTTACTAAGTGGGTCCCTACCTTGTTTGCGCTGCTATGCACCTTCAACATTGCCTCTCGTCAAATATATGCATGTTTAATTGTTTATACTTAATTTTTGTGAAAGTTTATGGACAGATTATTAACTCTTTTGATTTAAGCAAATACACATGTTATTTATATTTTATATGGAATAGTCAAAATTATCGGATGATTTTTAAGATTGCAATTAAGTACAATAAAAAGGGCTGAAAAGAGGCATTGTGAAATTGAAAGCAAACTTAATTTTAAGAATTGATGTGTTTTGTGAATTCAGATAATTAATTGTTGACTCTTCGTCAACTTTTGTATTAGCATAACGGTATTTTAAATTTTTTTGTGGTCTCACAATTTTATAGATCTACGTTAGAAATTTGTATTACAATACAGCTCTTAGAAAAAAAAATTAAGATACTTGAAACAATTGTGCTGCAAAACTTTCTGAAACCACGCTTACAAAATGTATTTGATTTAAATTAAAAATAATTTATAACACCTCAATAAAAATAACTAATGTCAATCATAGTAAAAAATTAAGTTTTTATGAAAATGTCTCAAATAATCACCTTAACATATTGAAAAAGTTGGCCAAATTATAATCATCGAAAAATATTTATACAAGTAGGACTAGTGTGTTCTTAAGCTCACCAATTCATTGGTGAGCTTAACTAAAATGAAACTATTCAAATGACTTCATATTATTCATCCAAACTATGGAACCGATTTATTAGTAATGTGTTTACATATTAAATATAGAAAATTTCAAATTAATTTAGTATAAAGTCCACTGATCTATTGATCTTATAAGTTTATATCAATAGAGAAATAATTATTTACGTGTGGGAGAGATACATTTTACTCGATAAATTACAAAAAAACTAATACACGAATAATTATTATAATAACATTGATAATAATAATAACAATAATAATAATAAAATAAAATAAAATAAAATAAATAATAATAAAAAATAATAATAATAATATTGTTATTATTATTATTAATATGAATAATAATTGAAATTAAAATTCTATGTTGGCAAGTCAGGGAGCACAGATTGGAGACGAGCGAAACTTCTGAGTCCGCATTGATGGGCCGACGCAGACCCTTCAAGTGAGTCAACAACCCTCTGTCCGCCTCGGATTTCACGTATCCCTTGATCAACGGCCAGGATCTGCACCACTATATGCATATATTAGTACCGCAGGCACACTCACGTGGGTTGAATTAATACCGCATCGTACGGTACCTTGAGCTGTGTTTCAAACAAGGACAGGCCCATGTGTGACGACTCAGACGTCTGACTGGATGCAGACGTGTCAATTTTTTTATTCGCTGTTTAGTTGACCTGTGGGCCCGGCGTTTGTAGCGAGAGACAATTATGGGTTAATGATGATGCGTGTGATTAGGTGCGCGCTGGAAAGGAGAGGCGGGTTTCTCGGGAGCACGCATAACGATGTTTGTAGGGTACTGTGGATTGCTGTGCGCGTTTTGGTATAATGGGACACTCCGCCCGTCCGCATAATTAATTGTGGGAACTGTTCGTCTGACTGTTGAATTAGGGGGGAATGTATAGACTATAGAGTGGTGCTTGCCTGCTTGGTCCGTTAATAATTGGTTAATAATAATAGATTATTATTATGCAAATAGGTATGGGATTCGTTCTGCCCGGAACAAAATTATTAACCCTCCATAATTGGTTCTTTTTCTTGCTGGCTAGTGTATCTGATCAGCAATTTTTGACTGTCTGTGTTTGTGTGTGGTCAGCCAATTTGTAAATGGATTGGTCGTAATAAAAAATTCTATGCATTCTGCGGAATTAATTGCTTCTATATATTTTGGATTTATATTTTTGGATTTTTTTTTAGAAAAATCATTCTATTCTTCCTATTTTTCGTGAAGATGAGGATTGTAATGTCTGTTTCTTATATAAGTTTCACTATACTTTAATTTAAAATTTTTGTAATTAACTTAAAATCTTAAATTGAAATTAAAAAACCATCACATATGATTTACATCACTTTGCTGAACACATAAAAATTTAGAAGTTATGATGTTGCATTTTTGTAAAATATAATTTTTAGGACTTCTGAGTATTTAAGTTATTGTTTTCCATCAAAATAAATTCGAGATGACGTTTTTTTTGTGTTAATAGAGGAAGTTATAATATAAGTCTTATTTAGTAATTGTTTTTTTTTTTTATCAATGGTGGAGAGAAAGATACTAAAAAGGGAACTGAGTCCCTCTATAAGTGAAAATTAGCAATTTTATCTTTTGCACTTCATAATTTTTGCATGTGTTAATATATTTTTTTGTATTATTCATAAAAATAAAATTAGACTACAGTAACTTATTATGTCTCCTCTCAATTTTCACATTTTGCTTCTAGTTGTTGTTGTTGTGCGGTGGTGGTTTTGCGATTAAAGTTTTTGTTTTTTATGAAAGTTTTGTGATTAAAATTGAATAGGTACATTGGCATGATTTACGCATTGCATTGCACAAGCATATGAAGCTAAATTGATGGCCTTTCTAGTTTCTTCCAAACATATAACCATTATTATATTGTAGCTAGGCTATTGTTCTTGTAATTTATTTGAAAGATACCATGCTTAAGCTTATAATATAAATTTGAAGCTTTCACACAATCATGTCATGTGCTTGTTCATGAGTACATGTACCATAACTATTATTAAATTTAGCCACAATACATCATGAAATTTGTCATAATATAAATTTAAAGCTCTCACACAATCATGTCATGCGCTTGTTCATGAGTACTTATACCATAACTATTATTAGATTTAGGCGCAATATATCATGAAATTTGTAACGTCTTGATAAAACCAGGGTGAACCTAGACTTCATTTCAAAATATGTTAATTGGTCATACATGAATGCAGAATTGGAGATTAATTTTATTAGTATCCATAGCATTTTATTCTAAACTATATAATAAATATTATATAAATGCATTAATTTTGATAAAATTATTGCACTTCTAATGACATAAACATAAGTAATAGCGGTGCAACAAACATTTTCAACACCCATAACTATTATTATTGTTATTACTATTGTTTTTGTTGTTGATGTTATTATTATTTAATAAATGATACTTATCTAAACTTTAACGTTCAAACAAAAACATTCTTTATTCATGCTCATATAAACACAAATGTATAATATTATTATATCATTACTATTATTATTTTGAGTAAGTGTACAGTGATATACATAACAGTATACCACTACTTGGTCAGTACATACTGCTCCAAAATTGAAATTTTAATATTGAAGCAGATGATCTTATTTTTTTTTTTTTAATTTGAAAGCTACAAAGTCCTGAGAGGGATTCGAACTTTCGAATTTTGGTAACCACAATATTCAAACAGATGATCTATGCCACTCAAATTTATTTATATATCAATAAATTTTAGAATATCAAAATTTGAATATCAAAATTTATATTTCTATATAATATTTTCTTAACCATTATTTGAATAAAGAAATCGTTCATCTAAATTATAAAACGTCCAAAAAAAGTACTTGCATTTCGTGAATTGTAAAAATGATCAAAAAATATTTTAAATTTGTTTTCCTACAAATTAAATTTATATATGCAGATCAAATTGAGTTGAATTGACTATCTGCATTTTGAAACGTGAAATTTAGTCATAGCACCGCCCAAGAAGTGCTATGAGTTGCACAACAGACCAACTCTATTACTATTTTTTTTTTATTAAATTATACAGAATAAATCAACATTTTTATTTTCATATTTTTCCTAATTATGTTTACTTCTGTCATGGTTGTCAAATATGTACAATTTTCAATATATTTCTGAATCCACCTACTATGCTATCAGTGGTTCAACTTGAAAACCACTGATCTAAAAAACGTATCATATATGCTTAAAATGACAAATTTAAACCATTCAAATCAATCTACTTCACGAGTGAATGTGATGTGTTAATATACACATTTTATAAATTTCGAACTTATTAAGTATAAAGTAAAGCAGTAAAAAAATAATGAAAATAAATGTATTAAAATTAACTTAAAAACCTTCTTGTTTTGACTGCTTGACTTTATATTAAACGAATTCGAAAATTTATAAAAAATTTTTATAAATGCATCACTCATGAAGTTGAACAGTTTGAACGGTTTGAATTTGTCGTTTGAAACCTATCTAATAGGTTTTGACTCCAGTAATACTTGAGTTGGAATGGTACTTATGACATAGTAACCGAACTCTATATTTATCCCTAAAAAAAGGTTATATCAACACTAAAATTGCTTAACTAAAAAAAAAATGATTCAATATATATATTTGTAGAATAAATATATAACTGCAGAAAAACCAACTAAATTATGAACAAATGTAATTAAACCAGTAAAAACTAATGAAAATGTTATGTTTTCTGAATTGTGACAAATGAAAGCTAGAAAGAGAAATGTATAGCTAACTAGGAATTAAGAAGATATCAGGCAACTTCAAAATGTAAATTGGGAATATTATATTTGATCTTACATTCTTACATACATGAGATAATGATTTCCCTAAAATTATATATTATAAAATTCTGTTTGGTCTAATAGACTTAATGTCTTGACAAAATCATAAATTCAAATCAGAGGAAATTAAATAGGTACAATTGGGAATAGTTAGCCCATCCCAGTAAGTTCTCATTTACATCCCCATAAATGTGGGGAAAGATACTCGTGAGAATTTATTGCAAAGAAGAAAAATTCAAGGTATCTGATAATAGATCAAAATCATTTGAATTGACAGCTCAATAAAAGAGAGACTGCAAGCAGGTTCTGCTTTTCTGATGCTGCAGTGATTCAATTTCCTCTAAATTCAGCAAAATAACAATAATTCAGCATTTAAAATTAAAAAAATAGTAACTAAGAAAAGAACCACGTAGAATTTTATATATATATATACACACACACTATTTTTGGAAATAAAGATGATGCTTTATTTTCCGCTCATATATCTATTTTCAAAGTTCAAACAGTCAATCTGAACTTCTCAACGTGATTTTCATTGATATGTGCTTGAGGACTAGATTTTACATTTTTATTTATTTTTACTATTTCTTTAGAATTTTAGAAAATCACAGCTTTTCATTAAATAAAAAATAATAAAAAACACTGATTTTCAAAAATTCTAAAAAATAGTAAAGAATTTCTAAAAACATGTAAAATTTAGTCTCCAAACACATTACAATATGAAGACCATGTTGAGAAGTTCGGATTAGTGTTGTAAATAACGGTATGCGGTCATTGGATGAACGGAGTGCCGCCAAGCGATTAATCTTGTATGCAGCCAATTAATCGGAATTATGCGGACAATTTAACGTTTTTATAAAATCTATGTATATATATCATAAATTTAACTTAGTTTAACTCATTAAACTTATTAAATAAACTTAATTTAACTTAGTTTTATTACTATAACATGACACTGCGCTTATTTCTTCTTAATACATAAGTATTTTACATGTGTAAGTAACACATTTATTTAATGAAAAAATAAATTTGAGAACTAAGCTTTCTCAAATACTAATAACATATTATTTGAAAGAAATGAAACATTCCAACATAAAATTTCTGAATTTAGTTTATGATAAACAACTTAATTTCATAAATGAACACGTTGTGCTAATTGAAAAAATTACATCAAGAAAGTAAGAAAATATATGGTATATAAATAATAGAATAATTAATCAATTTCAAAGTAAGTAAGAAGAGAAAATACATATAAAAATATTGGATGTATATCCAAGTACAAATAAAATTACAATACATGATTTATAAACCTTATTATCGCACACTATCACTGGAAAAAAAAAAAGCAATGTGAAAATAAATATTCACTGAAATAAACGGGAATAAACAAGCAATGAAATGGTAAAACCGATTAATTGGTAAAAACGACCAATTAATCATTTTCATCCACAAACAGGCATCCGTTAAGTGCATTCATAACGGTTTTGCTGCCATTAACGATTAAAAATCCGTTTAATAGGCATCACTCTACACACACACACACACACACACACGTATATACATATATATATATTACTATTTTTCTATATAGGTACAAAATTATTGTTTTATAGAGATTATAGACCATTCAAAAAAGTGATATTGTACCTATATTAAAATATAGTAAAAAAAAAATTCAAAAAAAACATAAAATTTAGTCTCCAAGAATATTTTTTTATGAAGATAATGCTGAACGGTTTGGATTGAATGTTCGTACTTTGAAAACATATATAAATGATGCGGAACATATTGAAATATAAAATTATAATACATTTTAACCCTCTTCTATACACACATACGGATTTGACTAGTCAAAAGACAAGCAGACAGAAGCAGTTAAAAATCACAATCTCACAGGATTTGAATAGTCAAATCACTGAGGCCTGATAAAATCGTAAAATAATATGCTCTCAATACAAAATAGAAAAAGAAAACAGAGAAATTCAAAGGGAACAAACTCACAGTGTTGGTTTAAACAGAAAAATTGGACCCAGAGACAACGTACTGGAGAAGACCTGTTATACAAGTTTGGAAATTTATGACTGATACAGCTGTTTTCAGATGAAATTTGGTCTTCGGTCGCAGTGTGTCCGATCAAATTTAAATTTATGTTTCTCCGAGGAAATAAATTGCTAGCTTTAATTTGAGATGTTTCTCTGTTAATCTAGGTACTGTTTTTATTAGAAATGATGTGCATGTCAGGACAATATTGTCATGTTAATTGGAGTGGTACAATTTGGTTGTATCGTTTAAATTCCAATCACACTCACGCGCGTGCGGAATCAGAAATTTTTAATAAAAAGTTTAGATAAATATAATTTTATTCTATGAGGAAGATTTTTGGTATAATATTTTTGTAAACTATAAAATTAAAAAAAAATACAAAACTGAAAATTTTCAATTTATAGGGAGTGCTTAGCAGTCCTTGCCCTTCACTTATTTCCCTCCTAATCACGCTTAATGGGACGAGATATATACCTTTAGTGCAAAATAACAAAACATGAGTATTCTGATAGATTTATTGTTTCTGACTTTTATAGTTTAAAGAGCATATATTATAATGATTATGATCAAGAACAGAGTCAGAATATCTGAATATATAGTGATAACTACACGATTTTGACGATTGAAAAATAGACATAGTTATAATAATAATTAAGAAAAATATATTAACTCCTAACAATTCAAATTTTACAATGTTGTCTACAATTCTTATATGTTCACCTCTACTAAAAATTTCATGCAATTTCTTAAAATAAAATAAAAATAAAGAACTCATTTATTTATTTATAAGTTCTTTAATTAATTAGGCATTGTGGCAAATTATGTTATGTCACAAAAATTATATTAGCTGTTTTCTATTTGGTTAGAATAAAAGGAAAGATCCTCAAAATAGAGGCGAGAATTATAAGAAATATAATTTAATTTTCTTATATATGTAGCAATCTAGATTTGAGATGAGTTGACAATAATATGAAAAACAATTGATATTAATATAGGCGAGAAAATAATAGGAATACGAGATGTTGTAGCGATAATGATAGGAAACATAGAATCACAATGGTGAGATTTGTTCGACAATATTACTTAATTTGATTCTATAAAATATACAGATAAGACAATTAAATTCACTATAATAATATTTTCTTTAGATTTTCTTGTCATATCAACTGAACAGCTTCAGATTTTGTCGATTAATTTAATAAAATAAAATTTTAAGTATAAATCTTTTTTTTTCATTGTTCAAAAAAATATCAAGCAGAAAAATATAATTTTTCAATTTAGAATTTACATGTCCATGAAAACAAAAGTACATAATAAATAGCCTTACTTGTTTTGATTTTGAGTTTTACAAATTGAAAGATAACTTTATTAATATAATCTTATTTAGATTTTCTTATTAATATCAACGGAGCAAATTTATTGAGGAAAAAATAGTACATACATAACAAGATATTAGTATCGTACCCGTGCGTTGCAAAAAAGACATACTATGAAAAAATAAAAAATATCTTGTACAAAATGACATATTTTCATAAAAATAAATTAGACTAAATAACAAATACCCTTTCTTAAATAACATATTTATTGACATCTACACGTAAATAACATTCCTTGAACGAATATTAAATAGTATATTAAATGACATTTTTTTTAATCTTTTCAGCGTATTTTCATAAAAAAAATCTCAATTAAAATGGCGTTTTTAATACAGATAATATTCCTTAAATAATATATAAAAATAGAAAGAAATGAAGACATGATCAATCAATAATTAATCAATTCAAAAATTTCTTAAATTTCTCAAATGACATTTAAAAAATAGAAAGAATTAATAATCAATGTCACACCCCGAGACAAACCGCCACGTATTTATACGTCAGGCGTGTGCACATCACATACATTATCAATAATAAATACTCATGCAACATATTAAAATTAAATAAAGTCTTTTAACAACACAATTAGTTTTGAGTACATAATACGCACTTAACATGAAATCAAGACAAATATGGCAAACAACCGATAATTGCCATATTAGTCAATGTATCCACTTCTAAAGAGAGAATTTAAGTTTAACTAGAGAAAATTAAAAAGATACTTGAGCCGTCTGCTCGTTAACTTCTTGAACAGCATCCCTCCTGTTAGTACTCCTCGTCGGCTTCATCATTTCCTGGAACACACATAAAAGTGTAACGGGTGAGAGATCGAACAGTCTCTCAGTACGGGATTTAGTTCCAGTCCCGAAATTTGTCAAATTCACTTATGTACACAAACAGGATGTTAAAATAATATCCTTGAAATGCAATCTTACTAATATTCAATTTAAATCACACACACACACACCAATACACACTTTTTTAATCATCTTTCAAAATTCCGTTAATCTATTCCGTGTGCCTCACTAGGCGGTGAATTCACATGCCGCTAGGTCTTGGCGGTGATAAGACCGCTTCCGCTTGCAATCGCGTACGCGACAGGACCGCATCAGCCTGCAATCACATTCGTGACAGGACCGCTTCCGCCTACAATCACGTACGCGACAGGACCGCAATAGCCTACAATCACATCCATGACAGGACCGCTTTCGCCTACAGTCACGTTAACGAGGGGTCTAGTCGAATCCAGACCCAATGTATACATTCCAACATGCGTTGGCGTTCAACGCATGTTGGCTCCTTTCCTTTAACTCATTCGTTACATTTTTCGTTCGTCTCATTTAACACAATACAATGCCATGCTTAACACATCCTACTTACAAGGCTCATGATTAATATAAAATAATCCTATTAAATTTCTAAACAAGCCAAATGGGTCGTTCGATTCAACATGCACAATTCCATAAGTAAATAAATAAATAAAATGCATACAAAACGGTAAGTAACAATTTGACAATTTTCAGGAAACCCGTATCTGTTGTCGTGGGGTAGTTCACTGTTGCCTCTACGTTACTTCTTATTTCAGAACTCGGACCTAAAACATATAACACGGTTTCTAATTTAATATTTATACATGTTTCTTATTTATCTGTTGTTAGACAAATCTTTGTAAAGTATACAATCTGAATATTATTCATAAGATAAGATGTAAATAAAATATATTTTATATGAATTATAAACTCTGAATAAGATGTAAACAAAAAATATAATATACTGCTATATCCGATTAGACAGTATAATAAGAATTGTTTTTGGGCGAATAACACTCTCAAGATTTAAATCAAAATATGATTCATACTGTGTGATCATACGAAAATATATGATTGAATTTGCTTCTTATAAATTACCATTAAATAAAATAATAGGTGTAAATCAAGAATATTTGGTGCAGTTTTACGGAAATCTAATAATTAAAATTGAATCATAGAAGGTACTAATTATGATCTAAAGATTTAATAAACTAAAATATCAGAAATTCGTATCAAGTAAATAGAATTAAAAATTATAATTAATGACCTCACAGAATCCTATCATCAAATCAAATGGATATATATATATATATATATATCTGAGGTTACAATATCATTTCAACAATTAAAATCAATTACGGACAAAAGAAGATCTATCAATTTTATAATTAAACACCTAACCTTTTGTTTCGAATTTTTCTCTTCCCGACTCCTTTGCGAAGAATAGCGGATAGAGGGGTTTAATTATGCAGCAGTTATCTTATATTAATAGCGCTCAGAGGAAAGGCGGCTATTCTATTCATTTCTTGGGATCCGCTCCAAGAGGCACTTAATGGAAGCAGTTATTTTAATTTCGATTGGTATATTTGGAGGTTACTATTTCTAATTTCAGAATTTATCATAAATATGATTTTGACTGCCGAAAACTATACTTACTCGATAAATTTTCAGGTGCATACTAATTTATATATGTTATGTTATATGGTATCAATAAATCAGTCAATCAGTTTATACATATACATACTAGTATATAAATATGCTATATATATATATATATATATATATATATATATATATATATATATATTATACGAATACTCAGACTATAATATTTCTTATTCCCTAATGTTAGTATTGAGTTATTTATTAAAGAAATCTATTTAATGAAAGAAAAGAATATATATAATTAACAACATCGTACCTTAATTTAATATCTTAATTTATGTGGATGTTTTGTTATTATTATTTTTATTTCTGTTATATCAATTGGTTCATAAATTTTTTGCTATTAGTGATTCAAAATTATGTAAAAACAATCTTTAAATATAAATAATAATGACTTAATTATTTCAAGATGTTACAATCAATGAGAAAGGTGATACAATTTACATGTGTAGAGTACGTGTCTAAATAAATTTAGACTTCTACACGTAACAAACATAAAAAAGGATGTATAGAATCAGAATATTTGATCGGAGTGCTAATATTCAATTCAAAATTTCATCTTTTAATCAAAATCGTTAGTATCTACGTGCTTAATATATAAGTGGAGATGTTCCAATCTATAAATAAAATAATAATGCATATAGACTAACTACATACTTAGACATGTTTCAATCTATAGATACAAAATGTGCCTCATTATTGTATTTCCTACAATCATTTTTTAGCTTCAGATTTGTTAACAAAACAAAAATAATGTACAGATACTTCACACAAAAATAAATATCGGACTCAGTTTTTTTTATTTTTTTTATTTCTCTATATGCATGTCAATTAAAAAAAACTAGAAAGATGCAGTACTAGAAGCCCAAATTGCCTGGTTTTTATAATTTCACATGATTATTAATATATTTAGTTTTTTTGGTTTAAAGTTCCTAGACGATTTATTGATTCAAAAAAAGTTACAAGCAAGTTATTACATGATACGAAATAAGTACAAGTGTTTATAAAAGTATACAATTGTAAACAAATAAACACCCAAAAGTATGGTATGTGTATCCTGTTTAATATTGAATCTATTTGCTTTTTTTTTAAATAAATAGAAATCTTCTTGTAAAAAATAAATAAATAGAAATCTGCAATATTCAGAAGACTATCAACATGTCCATGGAATATATCACTATATTTAGATCGTAATATGAAGACCTCATTCAAAAATACGCAGCAAGAATTATTTATGTCATATATTTTCCTCCTATTTTAAATCTAAGATTTTTTTTAAAAAAGAAAATAGTTCTTGCCCCGTATTTCTGAATGATTTAAGAAAGAACATTTTCAATACATATAAATATATATATATATATATATATATATAGGAAATTGCTAATATGCTATGCGTAGCATAGAGGACCTCCGTGCAACGGCTCAAAATTTGTGTTTTCAAAATTCTAATGGTCGATCCGAACGTTAGATTTGTTCTCCATATTGAAATGTGCATGGAGACCAAATTTTATATTTTTTGGATTTTTTTTACTATTTATTAAGCCACTTTGAAAATTGCTGATCCAACGGTTTCACTGTTTGGGTAAGTCACCGTTGGATCAGTGATTTTCAAAGTGGCTTAATAAATAGTAAAAAAATTTCAAAAAATGTAAAATTTGGTCTCCAAGCACATTTCAATATGAAGAACACATCTAACGGTTCGGATCGACCATTAGAATTTTGAAAACACAAATTTTGAGCCGTTGCACGGAAGTCTCTATGCTACGCGTAGCACCGTAGCCGAGTCCTATATATATATATATATATATATATATATATATATATATATATATATATATATATATATATATATATATATATATTTTCTATTTTAAAATAGAATGAAAATATATGACATAAATAATTCTTGCCGCGTATTTTTGGGAGATGATATTAACACCATAAAATTTGTTATTAATACAACACAATTCAAATTTTCATTCTAATGGACAAAATTGTCCTCCGTAAGCATTTACTTCGTTTGCTCTCTAATTAGTAAACTTCTTAATGCCCATATATTTTTAATGCACCTTCTTAATTTGTTTTTTTTCTTTACAGAGAGAAAAAAAAAAAAAAAGCAATGGTTTGAAGCTATAAATGATTCTATTGTCATTTATCAAGCCCTCAAAAAGTATTTTTTTTTGCGTCTTCTCCTCTTTTTTTTTTTTTTTTAAACAAACTGATTTCAATGGATCACCTTTAGGAGTGTAAACGGATACGGATTATCCGCGGATAATTCGCTCCGAATCCACTTATTATCCGTATCCGGATTAAACGGATACGGATACTTGCGGATACGGATACGGATAATTTTAGTATGAGTGATGCTTCGGTGCATACAAGGACCTATTTGTAAAATAAACATATTTTTATTTTCAAAGTTCAAACAGTCGATCCGAACTGTTCATCTTGTTCTCCATATTAATATGTGCTTAGAGACCAAATTTTACATTTTTCTGAATTTTTTTACTATTTATTAAGATGGGTACAAAATTCAATGGTCTGAATTTGATATTTTTTGTACCCATCTTAATAAATAGTAAAAAAATTCAGAAAAATATAAAATTTGGTATCCAAGCACATATTAATATGGAGAACAAGATGAACGGTTCGGATCGACTGTTTGAACTTTGAAAATAAAAATATGTTCATTTTACAAATAGGTCCTTGTATGCACCAAAGAATTTGCCTTTTAGTATTTAGAAAAGTAATACGGATACGGATACGGATAATTCCGTGAGGATATAAACAGAGTAGATATCCGTATATATCCGGATCCGAAATTTAATCTTTCAGTAGCTTTCAATTTATTTCACTTTTGCGAAATTTCCAAAAAACATACATATTCGTTTAAATCCAAGAATCTTGGTAGAAAAATCATATAATCTATTAGGATAATTGATTGGTTCTCTGAACCAATAAGCAATTAGTCATGCATAATCATCACTGTGCAAACATAAAAAGTCTATTAAATTTTTGTCAATTTAGGTAATCAAATTAGGCAATTTAAAATTATGAAATTTAGTAGAATTACTCAATATCCGACAATTATCCGCTCCATATTCGTATTCGAATCCGTATCCGTGGATTATCCGTTCCGTATCCGTATCTGTATCCGTTTAAGGTGGATATGGTTTTTAATTTTGATATCCGTTTACTATCCGTATCCGCTTGTTGAGAAACGAATGCAGATATGGTATTAGCATTATCCGCTCCGAATCCGCTCCGTTTACACCCCTAATCACCTTATATTATCTGAATTGAAACATTATTTATCTAATAAAACACAAGAAGACAAATACCCATTCCCTCCATCACACCACAAAAAAACATAAAAGTTTTGTATATATATCCCACCCCCGACAACAATATAATTATTTCACAATTAAAAAGTTTAATTATAGCACAAATCTCCAAAATATTACAATATAACGCTTGAAATCTTCGTCTAAGGATATATAACAAGCGTTTTGCATTTTAGAAAACTTTTTATCCTACATGTCTAATTATATATATATTTTTACTTTATTTTATTGTCTAATTATACCAAATGAGTTTTATACTTATTACAATATAGTAATGAATATATCCAACAACAGAAGATATTAAAAAGATCCGGTCAGAAAATAAATAATGTTCATGAACTTTATAGATAATTAGTACCGATATAAATTTATATCCAACAAAAATATTTTGTCAAAATAACTTTTTATTTTATTTCAAAAGATACTTGCGGAGTTGGGTAATTTTCAATAATATAATAAAATATTTTTTAAAAGTACGATGAATTATAAATAAGAAATATTATCAAATATTTATTTAATTTATAAATTTAACTTTAAAAAAAGAATTATACAATTGTGTGTGAGGAGTATAAAAATTTAAACGAAAGAAAATCCAATAATAATGTATGAGATATAGTTTTTTAAGGAAATAGATCATAAATGATAAATTTGTCTATATATTAAAATATTTAGATAGTGTGTGTTAATAAAAATATTAATAGTGTTAATATCATCACCCGTATTTTTGAATGAGGTCTTCACATTACGATCTCAATATAGTGATATATTCCAACCTCACCTTTATTCCTCAAAATAGGATGAAAATAGGAAAATATATGACATAAAATATATGACCAGTAAAATAGAAAAAAAAATAGATTTTTCATATATTTTCACCTATTCGAAAAAAGAAACATATGACCAATAAGATAATTTAAGAAACATATTCAACATAAAGCCCATTCAATTCTGGTCAAAATCACCGAAATTGCCTTAACAATTATAACTATATATACTAAAAGAAACTAAAAAAATGCTAAAAACAACCAACTAAAGTGTTAAAAGAATAATTCTGTCAAAAATAACTTATTTAATAGTTTTATAATACAGAGTCACACTGTCGTAAATTTTACAATTCTATATTAAAAGTAACTTGGCATGTATTACCTAAGTTTTTTAAATGTAATTAATGTTTTTTTTTATATAAAATTGAACATTTTTCATTTCACAGTGCCTTCTGATGCATTTATTAAAATTGCTAAGAGCATATCTAATCATGAAAAAACCGTTCTCTTTCCGCCAGACCGTCAGATCGAATGATAACAATGCAAAAATTCACGAACACGACAGGACAAAAACAGAGCATTAATATTCATGTAAAATCGGGAATAAATCACAAGACACGTTCAGCGTGTCCTGTACACTCCGACACGTTTTGAGGAATAAAGGAGAGGTTGGAATTTTCGATTTTCAATGGTGCTTATGAACAGGAGGAATGTGTATTGATAAATGGTTTCAAAAATGAAATGCTTAAAAATTAATACTTTTTAAATTTTCTAATTATTAAATCATTTCCTTACTTTAACGTACTTTAATAGCTGTTTCATTCTAAACAAAAAAAAAAACATAACGCTTGTAGTTCAATATTTGACTGTATACCTAAGGGATATGTTCTGTTTATATTGTTCTTTTTATTTTGGAAATTCTAAAATTATAGTTTACAATTGTTCTTTTTAATTTAATTACGGTTTATTTGATTATGGATTAAGCGGTACACAAAAAAGTTGTTTCAACAGATTTTTTTTTTTTTTTTTGCAGATTTGTAGATTATTAAGACATAATGGTATAATTTATTTACAATTTGATATTTATCGGATGATATAAATATGATGGCTGTGTAAAACCATTTCATTTATATTAAAATATACAGTTCCTAAAACTAGTTGTTTGATTTTAATGAAGTGGTCCAAAAAAAATTCTTGTGAAGATTTTTTTTTAATTATGCAGTCCAATTCAGGTACGTTTGGATGCACTCTAGAATAGCTAGAATAGTATATAAGAATAGCAAAAAATAGTGATTTTCAAAATAGTGTGAAAATGGTGCTATTCGGAATAATAAAAATGTTATTTGGATTGTACATTTGGAATAGTGAATAGCTGTAACTGATAAATAATAGTGTTAACAAGGTGCTTATTAGAAAAACATAGGCAAGTGGGGTCTCAAATGAATTGTCACGACGTAGAGATAAAAGAAGTGGTGTCAATTTTGTCATTTCGGAACTGTGTTGATAGTAATAAACATTTTTTTTCTCTATTCACACTTTTCAATAGTAGTTATTCTAACATTTCAATAGAATATAGAATATCAGCTATTTTCATTATTCCAAATAGCAAAAATGTTGTTTGCATGCACATTGCTATTCCGAATAGCTCCTATTTTAGCTATTCTCACTTGGTGTGTTTAGTAGTTCTTATTTTTTTCTTTGGTTTTTCTTTTAGTTTAGCTTTTGTCATTGTTTTTTTTATTTATAGGCCTATGTCATTAACGGGCCTACTAAATGCTGCTGTGATTGGGAAATATATGCTTCTAAGAAGGCCTTGTATTTAAATTATGGGCCCATATATTATATTTAAGTTATAGGCCCAAAAATACAATTGGTGGTCAACCTCCCTAGACTCCGCAATTATCGTTTAAAGCGGTTAAACAATCACAAATATATTTTTACAAGACAACCAATTTCAAATTCGAGCTGAACGATTCAGATTTTACCTAATTCATAGTCAATCTTCTATTAAAGACCAAATAATAATATGCCCTCTTATCTTTAACTCATGAAGTGATGAACATATAAAGTACTATACTTTGCTCAGTTAACAAACTATGAAAAATAAGAAAACAACAATGGAAAACATTTTAAAAAATAAATATTTTAAAACATTTAAATTAAATAGACATTTATAACAAACAAACATTTTAAAAACATGTAATTAAAAACAACAAGTATGGATCTGGACCATTTCATTGGTCTCACAATTGGAAATCAAAATGAAGTTTGAAGTCGGATTTTTTAGCCCACCAAATTGCATTGAAATGGGAATGAACAAATTGTATCCATAAAAATATTATGAAAAAAATGGACTGCCGAAGTCCAAATAAAATTATAATCTAACTAGAGGCAAGTCTCGCGTTGCTTCGGCATAGTACGGTGAAGTGTATAAAATTTTAAATAAGAAAGCATATAGGAGTAATATATTAAAAAAAACATATAAGAAAATAGTAGAATATAAGTTTTACATGAATTATACAACAGTTATATTTCAGATATATTGGTTCATTTCCTGTGTTTAGAAGAGGGGTGACAGCTGCGTAGTAGCTTATTATCCCTTTGTTGTAATACTTGCAAATACAGTTTTTTTAACAACATGGTTGCCAGTGTTTTTTTTTTTTTTCGGCCTGGTGATAGTAGACAATAATATTTACAATATATAAAAAAGATGTAAGACATTTTGTGGAGCTGGTGTGCAGTTACTCCTCTTGTTCATTCCTATTTGCTTAACACTTTTCTCTTTGTGAGAAATGGGCTGGGCATTTCATAAGTAAAATCTAAAGAATGGCAAGATAAGTCCAAGTTGTATCCTTTGGTGAGTTCGGACTGGATAGAAGCCTTCTTCCCTTTATCGTTGTAAGTGCTGTAGAAATTGAAAAATGTGTCAGTTTGTGTTGAGTGTAATAATGGATATGTGTTGCTAATTTGCTATCATGGAAGGACTCTGATTTTTTTTCTCGATGAAAGATATTTGAATTATTTTAAAAAGTTGACATGACTGTTTTTAATGGGTGTTTTTATAGTAACTATCTGTAAATGTAAAATTAAGCTTAAAAGTCTTTTTATTCTTGTTATTTATTTGATTGCAGAAAAAAAAGGTATTTTTCATGTGTGATTTGGTGAGGTTCGAGTCGGTGAGTTGTATATCAGTTGTTGGTGCCAATGTTGTGGAGAATGTTAAAATTGAGATGGCACTGGTTTTTTGTGGGTTATTTGCTTTGATGTTATGATTTTCAATGGGTGTTATTTTAAATTGACAAGGGATTTGGTGTGGAGAGAGGTGAAATTGAGGTGTTTGGTCTTGTTGTTAATTTGATTTCCAAAGGGCATTAAAGATGTTTTGTAAAAATGCAAATATTGTTACTATAGCTGCTTAATTGAGGGGTCAGTAGATTTCTAGATTGTATAGTGCAAACATTGCTATCCTGCCAGTTATATCTACAGGAAATAAATCTGCTGCGATTCTTTGGAATCACAGCTTCCTACTTGTCCATATCAAATCATTCATTTTTTAAAATACACGAATCCCAAAGCATTAAATTTTTATGTACAAATCTCAAAACAAATGAATAGTTTGATTTGGACAAGCAGGGACCTGCGATTCCAAAGAATCGCAGCAGATTTGTTTCCATATCTACAACAAAGTTCAATATGAACTGGATCCTTGTGTTACTCTGGTTGCAAGTATTGTTAAAATTTTGTTAGTCTTATTTTGTAGTCATAGGATATTGTAAATTATGTTATTTATTTATTATAAATTATTACTTGTTTCGAAAGTATTATTTCTGGTATTGATTCATGTTAGTATGTGTGTGTGCCTGAGTATGTCTTGAGAGTTCATTTGTCTGTGATTTTGCAAAGATGTTAGTGTGTGTATATATATATATATAGGATGTTTTGTTTTGAAGCTTAATTTAAAAAATATATAATTACTAATCATTTGTCCAGAGATGAAGAAATTGCTACCTGTGAAGTTAACTGGAGAGAACTGAATGCAAAGACAACGTGTTTTATTTTTTTATTGCTCTTCTATTCTAGAAATCTATTTGGGGCAGACAGTCTGTCCAGATGAATATTGATACTGTCATCCCGTATACAATAAATGTAAAGAAATGTAGTTGATTGAAAGAATATTTTCAGAATTGACTGTTACATGTGAGCTAAAAGCAAGTGCTGAAATTTAGTATGAAATGTTTTTAGATACCAATAAATACCGGTGACAGGCGTAGATGAACTGTTGCAGAAAACCAAATAAGTTGACTTAATCAAGCAGATATTAATTTTCAGTTCCGGTATCCAAGCAGCTTAAGAGGAGGCGTTTTTCTCCTCTTCCTTCATTCTTTTCTCCCATCTTCTGTGACCAAAAAAAGTGTGACAAATATAAGACCGTATTTATTTTAGCAGGTACCAAAATCAAAATCAAATAGTTCAAAGTTTATTAAAGGAACTTTGATCTGAAGCCCACACATTTTGTATCAGATTGAGTTCACCAGAAATTTATGCTTATTCTCTCATGAGTAGTGATTTTAGAACTAAGTGAGGGTTACCAGTTCAGATTTTAGTTGCTCCATCTCTATACTTAACTTCAAAATATGGATCTTAAGTGCCTAAAATGAGGAAAAAAACACAAATATCACATGGAAATCTAATAGCATGCCTTGTAGCAACTCAAGAGATCTGGAGATCTCGAGTACATCCTGAGCTAAAGCAACTCACAACTCAAAACAAATCCACAATCAGGTCTGAAGTGATCTTGAAAGTCAGGAAACATTCACAAACCCAACCTGATCCAAATAAGAAAACTTATCTGAGCCGAAAGAAAACTGGCTACTAATATAAACAACTTTTGCTAGATTAATCATAAGACGTGACCGAGACATGAACAAAAGTTAAAACACTAACCTCATGCCTCTACAGTTCGATAAATCGTGCAAGAGCCTTCCTCTTGGTTAAAAGATTATTGGGTCTCAACTTAGTAGGCCGCTAGTACGACTTGCTCCGGTACAGGATGATGGCGAATCCCTTGGAGATCTTGTCAACCGATACCAGCACGCTGCCACTTTGAACCCCAGAGATAATGCTATGCTTCTGACCTCTCTAAAAATATTTGAATTGATAAGAGCTTGGACCAGTTCACGGTATTAGAAGTGAAATAAGATTTAGGAATCGAGACTTGATCTTGATGTACTTCATGACAGCCTTTACTTTCTTGCAAGATTCCTATGAATCAAGAAAGAAGTTATATATTTTTGACATCAAAGCATTTGTATGTCGTCTGCAATTGTTCCACATTTTCTCAAACCAATGAAGGGGAGCTTGAAAATGAGGCACAAATTAAATCCCCTTCCATATATAGTTCATTTCGTGCATATCCTAAAATTGTGAAGTTGAGTATAGTTCATGAATTGCTAAGGAATATCATACATGATTTTGAAAGTGTTACGGTTATGTGTGATATTTCTTTCTTTTCAGGACCTTTCTATAAGATAGCTTCCTTGCAGACATAATGCCACATGCAGTGAAATCACATTTTGGGTCGTAATTAATTTAAGGTGTGCAAAATTACAAACAACACGCATAAACTAAAGCAAAACAACCAGGAAAAAACGAAAATAGACAATCAAACTAATAACTCTCACCAGAGATGGGGCCAGAGGCATTCTTCGCTGAGAGCAAGCAGGAGCACAGAAAAATGCTCGTTGGTCGGGGAAATATGGGGACTGTGCGAGGACTGCCACTTGAAGAAGTGGAGCGCGTGAAGGGGGTTGGATGGGGCCGAGGCGGGGAGCACGTGCAAGGCCAGGCCAGAGAAGTGAGGGAAGCCAGGCGGCTGAGCATGCGCTCCTATTGCACGATCGAAGCGATTTGGTGCACTGCCGCGAAGTAGTTGTTCTTATCAATCGGGTGGTTTAGGGAGGAGAAATAGTAGAGAGGAAGTAAAAGAGAAGGTGCGGAGGAAGAGATCAGTTACCAGAGCGGAGCGGATGGAAGAGGAGAAAGAAATTCGGGAAGTAAGGAACGTTCGAGGCCACCTATTAACTTGAGAGTGCGACACGTAGCGCAACGAAGAACGGGTAAGAACGGACCCGCATCCTGCACTTTTGGACGGTCCAGATTTAATCTCAGCCAGTGCTCAGATGATGGAGGGGTAGCATTATTTTTGCTTTAAAATTCGTGCCAAAATCTTATTTCGTCCATCCGATAAAAAATGAATGGATCAGATTAAAAGTGCAGCACTCTGCTGCACTTTAAAAGACAGCAGAAGATGTCAATTCGTATAAGAACAAGTGTCCACTTCGCGAGAGAGATCGATAGGATGAGTTAGGACCGTCAGATGCGGATCAAACAGAGCAGAGACGATGAGTTACTGTAGGTGAACAGTAACTCCACATCCAAAATTAAAACTATAAGATAGATATGGTTCAAATCTATCAAAATTTCCTAGTTGAAATTGATTGCCAAATAAATCCTTATATATTTTAGTTAGAAAAAAGCTGGCATGTTACCTGTAGCATAGTAACATATCGTACTATTTTCTCAAAAACTCTCAAAAACTTATTAAGTATGCTTCAAATGACAAATTAAAACTGTTGAGACCAATCTATTTCACGAGCGATGTATTTACAAATAAAATTTATCAATTTTTACGTTCATTTAGTATAAAGTCAAGTGGTAAAAAAAATAATAAAAAATAAATGTATTAAAATTAACTTATAATTCTTTTATTTTAACACTTGACTTTATACCAAATGAATTCAAAACATTATAATTTTGACATGTAAATACATCACTTATGTAGTAGATTGATTTCAACGATTTGAATTAGCCATTAAAACACATCCGATGGATTTTTTAAGATGTAGTATGAGCTACAAGTAGCACGCTAGGCTTATTTTTTTTAGTTATACTAAGAATAATATGAAAAAAGTGGTGGAAACGAAAGGAGGATGTACGTTATTTTTTTTTACTAGTTAGATAATGAGAATAAATCAATAAAATGATAATTTTAGTTTTTAGTAGATTTGATGAATTAAGTACTAAACTTGATTAGAACTAGAATTTTCTAAGCTCATCGAGCCTTACAGTGACTACGAGTTTAACTGTATAAAAATATTAAATTATTGACAAATTCAAATTGTTAAAATTAATTTACTTAATAAATAATATATTTAGATGCAATTATTAAAACTACCGAAATACCAACCTTATATTTTTCCTCTTGAGAAAAAGTCAAATGTAGGACGCTATATCAAGAGAATTGAGGAAACTTTTTTTTTATAAATTTTCAAAATAATTTAGTATAAAATCAAAGAGTTAAAATAAAGAACGTTGATAAATTAATTTAATACATTATTTTTCATTTATTAATTATTTGATTTGATACTAAATTAAACAAAAAAAAACTTATAAACTTTGCGTATTAAAGTCTCACTTGTAAAATACATGTAAGTACGTCACTCTCGTTTAAATCTGATGCATCCTAAAATTAATCCTTAAATAACTTCATGAGCAGAAGTAAACCAGTTCTACTTGTCATTATTTTTAAATAAGAACAGAACATGGTCAGTTCGAACGTCATTCTAACAATAATTAAATCTCAAACTTGGGTCAAATGGCGCACACTTGAATTTAAGACTGTTTCTCTCCTAAATCCAAATAAAATACCTTCTTAATAAATAATAATACATCTCCCGTTTCGGGTAAGCATGGAAGCAAACCGATCACCAATGGGTCGGCGGCTGGAGCGGACAAATGCAATTCGCAACGCCGAGTACCAGGCCGCTGCGCCGCCGCCTGGAATCGAGATCAATCACGGCCGTAGCAGCTTCCGAATTCGCGGTGGATCCGACCGCGAGATCGAGCTCCTCTACTCCCGTCTTGGTGTCTCCGGCCCCGACGACTTCGCAATCCAACCCTCCGTCTGGGCCGCTGCTCTCAAGTCCCATGTAGATCTCTCCTCCAGTGGAGATTTAGAAAAAGAGATTGCGGTAGATTCGGAAGAATTAAGTGTATCGACCAATAATTCTTTAATGGTGGAAGAGGAGAACGATGATACTACAGTTTTACGTGAATTGCGCAAAGAAGAGGAGAGTGGTAAGGAAGATGGAAAGGTGAGCTCCTTTTCACCTTTCGTGCGAGTTGTGAGAGAAGAAGAGATATATAGTGAAGAAATTAGTGTGGTTTCTGCTGTTACTCTTCCACTACCCATAGAGAGTGATGATTCAACAGGGGATATGGAGGAATCTTTTAAACTAATGGAAGAGGAGAAGAGTGGTACTACAGAATTGCACAAAGAAGATAAGAGTAATAACAAAGAAAGTACGGTGAGATCTGTTTCACCTTTGGTTTCTCCTCTTCCTCTTCCACCGGGGAGATTGAAGATACCGCCACCATCAATCAGACTACCGCCATCGCCATTAGAGAGAGGTGATTCAGCATGGGATATAGTGAATTCGTTTGCAGCAGAGGATGATACAGATGAGTATGTATTAAAGACAAAACCAGATGAAGACGGAGAAGGTGTGAGAGTTGGAGTGACTGTGAACGGCTATGCTGAGTCAATTTCAAAGAAGGAAGATGTAACTGTGGTGTTGAGAAAAGATTCGAGAGAAGAGAGGGGAGAGGTGATTGGCATCTCCCCACATGGGAGCTTGAAAAGGACCATTAGCTCCTGGATGAAAGGCGGGTTGCTTGGAAGGGGCTCCTTTGGGACTGTTTATGAGGCTATTAGCCAGTAAGTTTCATGATTATATATTTTAGTTTAATTTTTTCTTCTTCAGTGTGAGTATTTTTATAACCACCTATCAGTATATTGACTCAGGTCCTTGTCAGTTTATTCTGATTATCTGTATTGGTATAGGCATCTATATTGGTACTACTATCTATATTGATAAAGATATGTATATTTGTAGAGTTATCTATATTGGTACTTTCCCTAGGAGAATTCTACAATCAACATATTTTTCTATCTCAATTTTTCTTGTCCCCATTTTGACCTGGAAAAGTGGAAAGTGTACCTTGCATAAAGAATATCCCAGCTCGAAAGAAATTTTCATATCAAAATCGAGTTGGAGTGAAAAGCTGAGTTACTTAAGTTGGGAATGTTGAGACCATTATGGCTTAGATTCAAATTTGGTAAAGGAAAACGGTAATTGACAAGTTAAGTTAGTTAAATATAGATACTTTGTGCACACAATCAGACTGCTTTCCTTAATTGGTCAACTCAAAAGTTGCAACTTGTGAATATAAAGAAAATATGAAGTTTTCAGTTTAACCACATTTGTTTACAGTTTTAGCCTCCTAGAAGCTCTCAATGCTACTTAAGAGTTTCCTAAAAAAAAGCAAAAGTTATTTGATATCTGACCGCGTCAATATTTTTCTAAGAAGAGTGACTATACTTTTTTAGTGAAGTACTTTGCTAATTGTTTACTGAATCATTTTTTAGTGATGGATTCTTCTTCGCTGTCAAGGAAATATTTATGGATCAAGGTAGCTCTAAACAGTCGATACTCCAAATCGAGCAGGTGATTGTAACCTTCATTTCACAATTTGCTGCAATTATCTTATCCAAAATAAATCTTACATTAACATAAATCTATTATTGCAGGAGGTATCACTTTTGAGTCGTCTGCAGCATGAAAACATAAATCAGTACTATGGCACTGATCGGGTATTTATTCATTTACTTTCCTTCTCTGTATTGAAATTACACGCAATATTGTAAGGTATTGGAAATAGCAGTATTTTACACCTAGTTCTTGACCACTAACTAATGAGATTTTAATTTATAATTAACACCCACTAATTTTCCTTAGGTTTATTTTCATTAATTATTTCCCCCCCAATTTGCAACTCAATCGATTTTGGTCGAGTCAATAAAAATTGTATATAGTTATTTTTCACTTAATTTTTTTTATTGATAATGGCCGGTACATAATCACTTTAGCTTAGCACTTACGTTTTTGTTTTGTTTCAATGATGAGATATTATTTTTCCTAAATGAAACGATTTCCTAACATGTAACAATTCAAACTACTGAAACAAATTTTGTTATTTTATTTTGTTAATGATAGAGGGATGGGAAGTTGTATATATTCCTCGAACTAGTTACACAAGGCTCCTTGGCGTCTTTATACCGAAAGTACCGTTTTCAAGATTCACAAGTCTCAGCATATACACGACAGATTTTAAATGGGTTGAGTTATCTACACCAGCGAAACATCTTGCACAGGTTAATTTCTTCCCTTGTACACAAAATTCTTAATACTTGATATCATAATATCTTGTAATCTTGATATTTTCCTTTGAAGAAGTTGATATTCTAAGCATGTAATTTGCTTTGTTGCGCCTTTCCAATTCCAGTTTCTAATATGCTCTTATTTCAGAGAAAACAGTAAATTTATATGTGATAGTTAGTATTTTGGGTATGGATTTTATTGTGCAACTTATTTTGGCCAAAAGCTCATAGATACATATTATATAGTATTGACTTTATTTGATCCTGGTTTTTATACAGAGATATCAAATGTGCCAACATATTGGTTGATTCAAATGGATGTGTAAAGCTAGCTGATTTTGGGTTAGCAAAGGAGGTATGCTTCATTTTGTTAACTTTTACTTTTGATTTCATTTCAAGGCTAAATGACCTATTTATGTATTGTAATTTTTCAGATTGATCTTTTGATCCAAGCAAATTCTTGCAAGGGGAGTGTTTATTGGATGGCCCCTGAGGTAATGTCCATTATTTTCTTTAGTGTTTAGCAAAAGTTACTAGAATAATTTGGATTTTTGCTTTTTACAGTATTTTTTATTCTCAATAGTTTAGGACAAACTGTATACAGTAGTACCTTTTTTTTAGAGTGAGATTATGGTGCTATGCATAGCGCAGATTTTTCGTACTACGGATCAATATTTTTTTAGATAGGTCGTAGAAAAACACTACTTTTTTAGATTGGTAGAAAACCACTACTATTTAGGTTTTGATAAAGAGGACATGTTGAACGGTTCTTTCGACTTTGACAATGAAGATTTTGATCAATAGTACATACCAATATGCGGTATGCATAGTACCATAGCCTCACTTTTTTTTTTTTTTTTTTAATTTGTAAATTGTACTCGTATTCCATAACTTTCATCTAACCTGAAGAGGCCATTCAGGTTGCTAGAGCTATGCCACATGGCCCACCTGCTGACATATGGAGTCTTGGGTGCACTGTTTTGGAGATGTTAACCGGAGATCTTCCTTATCCTGAAATTGAATGGGTAAGCTCTGGCCTTTTCTCAATGGATTTCAACTTCAAAGCTTCTTCTTGTTTTTTTTTTTTTAAATGATATTTTATCACCTAACATAAGTATACTTAAAACTTTCCCTGTAAACTCCAGATGCAAGCAATGTTTAAAATAGGAAGGGGAGAAAGGCCACTGATTCCAAGTACGCTGTCAGATGATGCACGTGATTTCATTGACAAGTGTCTCCAGGTAAAGCCCCAAAATCGTCCTTCTGCCAATGCTCTTTTGCAGCACCCTTTTGTAAAGCCACGATCCTCAGAAGATGCAAACTTGTAGAAAACCAAGAAATTTGCTGAGCTGAATCCGAGCCAGTCAATTTCAGAGGAGTTTGTTTTTGTATTTGTGCATAATTTAGATGAGGAAGGTTCAAATACCTCTATTTCTCGTGCCTCCATCATATCTTCACTTTTTAATTTTCTTAATAGCAAAATTTTTAGAACTTCTATGTCAAAATAAAACCCATATATGTGATCTATACTATTTTCTCTACATGCACAAAAAAATTATCACTTTTCGGTTTTGTTTTATATGAATCAACAAGTTGAAAAATCAAATTTATCATATTAATGTATTTTTGCAAGCTCTTAATAACGATCAACACAAAGTCGAAATGTCGTAATCTTTTATATGTGATAGTCAAATCTAATTGTTTTATTTTGATATTTGAGTTTTAAATTTTTATTTATTAACAATTAAAAAATGGAGGCATGATGGAAGCACCAAAAATGGAGGCATTTGAGCCAACCTTCAATTTTGATATGTTAAAAATTGTTGTATTGGATTTTCTGTTGAGAAGTGTTGTGTATAGAAAATTGCTTTTACTGGATTGGCGAAAGATAATATCAGATGTTTACTGTTTACAGTCAAGCTCTATGCTGTTTTGTTAGTACATATTGATGAGTATCCAATCTACCGTATTATTGCAAATCCTTGGCAAACTATTGGAATATGATACTAGATGTTGATTCTAAATAAGAGGTCCTGCAACTCAAGAGAATATTAATGGAACCTAAAGCTTTACCAAGTGGGCTAGCTTCACTATGTTTGTCAGTATTGAACAAAGAGAATATATAAAACAGTTCTCTTTTCAAGTTAATTATTATGATTTGATCATTACTTGCCATGTTCATACTGAGTCATGTCTATAAATTTTTGATAAAATTCCGTGTTGTGCAATATCAGGTCATAATACACTCGTGTCCGAGACATTAAATTTTGAGATTTTTAAATCTTGAACACGGAAATGCACTTAAATTGCCACAAAGATCAGGGAAAAAAAAATAAGCTTAACGGATAACCAGTTCTTATGTGCCAGAACCTGAAGCGCGGCAAAATACTGAAATAGATGAGAAGTGAGAATATTTGGTATCAGGAACAGATTTAGAGGCGTAGCCAAGATTTTTATCAGAGGCAGGCAACAAATTTTACTAGTGAGTTGCGGACTATCGTGAATTTAACAATTTAGATTGTGGGCTATACAACATTTTTTTTCAAGGTAAGTAACAATCCAATTAGACATAGAGCTATATCTGTTTTTCAAAATCCAGGTACGTAATTGTCTCTCTTATTCTATATGGCTTTGCCACATAATAGACTTTAATTTCTCACTATTCAAGTTCGGTTAAAGGTAAAAGAATGAAATAATATTGGTAAATGAGCTAATATCATCTCTTGAAAAATATCAATTTCTCTGCTACTTCTCTATAGTATATATAATTGGCTAATAAGAGAAATAAAGGAACGACCTAAATGTAAAACACAGAAATTTGACTGCAAAAGTGCAAATCCAATTCCACCCAATTATTTTATACTTTACAGGATTAGAACCTCTATTTCAATATATAATCCTATTCCTCTCCAACCGAATTGGCCCAAAAGTAATATCACTATCAACTCGAGGCAATCAAAGGCACATTTTCATCCGCTCTGTAATGGAGGCCTGAAGGGTAGAACTCGTTCAAACACATTCTAGGCCAACTACCCTCCGTTCAACATAGAACCAAGTAGGAAGAGGATCAAACTAAAATTGTTATTTTAAAATACATAGGTTCTGTTTCTGTAGGCTCTTGTTTTGACATGTAGAATTGATAAAAGACGTGTTTCATATCCATGAACAATCAGGAATAAAGTAAAAAAAAAACGACCCTATAAAGAAGACCAAGCAATACTGTTAAGACCTTTTCAAAACTATTTCATTTCATCTGCAGCAGTAAAAACGCGAGCAAGCAAATTTCAACAACCTATATATCTACTTTATTCCATTTTCACATTTCTTTTAGCATCCAGAATCCAGTAAAGAAAAACAACCGCAGACCTCTCAACTTTCCTAACAAGGATACCTGGAACAACTTATCCATTTTTTTTGTATACTCAGTAAAACCAAAAAACAAAATAAACACTACTTGCTAGGTTAACGCTAAACAGGACTCTCTCCTTCGAAAGCATAGGAAAATCCACAAAATTCATGCCTTCACTTTAGACCATTGACAAAACCTTTTGCTGTGATGTCATGGAGAACTGCTTCCTCTCCTTGTACTGCATAAAAAATATGATATCAAACAAAAAGCTTAATTCAACATTATATCATATCCACAAGAGAATCATAGGTAGCAATACCTAACCACACCATAAAAATTATGAAATGATGAGAGTCTCATGTGTGCCAAATATGACAAATATCACCTTCCCTTGCAAGTTGCAAGACAAGAAATAGATCATAAGTCTCTCAAGCATAAAAAGTTCACACAGACCCCTAATAAACCTAAAATTTATTACTAATTGGCCTTCTTTCTTCCTCATTTCCCCAGAGGTAAGAAGTGAAAGAAGAGTGTGGTTTAGGCATCTTTTGGATATTTGTTTTAAAGAAGTACATCTAATATCTTAATTTTCTCAGAACATGCACTATATTTCTAGCTTTGAAGGGGCAAAATTATAGGTGAAGTCGTCCAGGAAATAAAAATGCAAAATTATAAATATACCTTGATGTTAAAAGCATCAATCTCCTCTTTAGTGAGAGCATCCACCACAGCGTTGGCATCCCAGCCAAGGGACCGCAGAAAAGCCTCTTCCTCAGGATCCAGCTCCTGGCTCGAAACATCATCCTCATCAGCTGGCGGGTCCCACTTTGAATCCTCACAATTATCCTTGTCACCACCGCACACCCAATTCTCTGATTTCACTTTGTCAGAAGCATCATCAACAGCAGTAGGCGAGCTGTCAGATCCTGTCTCAGCAAGAGACTCTGTGCCGTTAGACGATGCCTTGGTACGCAAGAAATTGAAGAAATCGAGCCTAGCCTTGGCTTGTTTAGAAATAGTACACTTTCTTTTAGACACAGTTGTTGATACTTTGGGGGCAGCATTGATTGGGTTTACGGGAGGAACAGGAGCAGAGGTGACAGTACCATTTTTATCGCGGTTCAATATTTGAAAAGTACCAAGTTGAGACATTGGCTTGGTGACGGTCTCGGGCTTGAGAGAAGCACGAGGTGAAGAATTAAGTGGATTTGTACCGGCCTTTGAGACATTGGCTTGGGGAGCAGTGCCTTTGATTTTTGACCTTTCGGATGACCGTGCAACCTGACAAGTGATAAATGACCGACATTAAATTTAGCGACGCTCATCATATGTCGATATAGTTTTCGCAAAATCAAAATCTTGGTATCCTGAATGGAGACAGTCAGCTTCCAAAAGCAATGATAACAAAGCAAATAATGTACTATAATGACTACATAAGTGGAAGCTGAGGTGCTAAAATTATGGGAAATAGAAAATTGGGTGCATAAAGGGACATTACTAACTTCTAATAATAACTTTCAAAAGCCACAGTCAAAACAAAGAACTTGCAACAAACTTGGAGGCTGAATTGTTAGTATTTTCACAATGAAAGTTTCATTACATGAATGAAAATTATCAACTTATGAGTATGTTTCGTAATTTATCCATTTGCACTGGACATGCATAAAATTTACTCAAGAGGCCAAGTCACTCCTAGGAAAATATATAGCTTCCAAATTCACCCATCTCAGAACTTTTCACTTCTTCTGTATTAATTGTGGTAAATTTTTATAATGCGCAGATACTTTTATGATAGTTTTCTGAGGTGAATAGGTATAGATATTATAGAACTCAATCCTCATAATTTGCACTAAATATTACAGAATGAATCTATTTCTTGATACAACATTAGCAACAGCAGGAAACTTGACATTAATTTAGTTAAGAAGAGTACTTAAGAAATCATACATGTCACAAATTATTAATTTTAACAGCCCATGGAGTAACCATAAGATAAGAAAAAAAACCCAGGTATTTTCAAAGATTGCAGGAAACATCATTTCAAAACCAGTGAAGAGAACATACCGAATTTTTGTTGGCCGAAGGTGTCAACGGTATCAGTTGCTTGCATTGCCTAATTATAAGCTCGTCTACCTTTTGTGGATCGACTGTCGACTACAAATACACCAAATAGAAAGTAATACAAGTTACTATCATATAAATAATGACATGACAAGATCCATACTAAATTCACGAAACAACAATAACCTGAACTGTAGTACGGTCCTGAGCAGGTGCTTGCGCCACAGCTTGCGCCATGTTTAACCCGTTCACAGTTTCTTTGCCTACTCCATTTGCACTAGACCTATTAACCCCAGACCCGATTGTACCAGTAGTTAAAGGTACCTCTACCAGGACTGAATAACATCCCTCTCCTCCACTTTTCGCCACAGACTCCACGGAGATTCTCTCTATCGGGGATGAAACCCGCCGACCTGTTTCTGAATGCTCATTGGTTTTAAGAAAAGGGAACTCTCTATTGGAAAGAAAACCATTTTTTGAACTAATTCCATCTACCGTCAAACTGTTTCCACTTTTCTTGTCAATTGCCTTTTTCTCAGGCCAGATCTCAGTTACGGGAGCCGAGATCAGAGAACGAGACCGCCTCAATTTGTCCTTGTCAGACCTAAACTCTAGTGCTGAATCGAAACGGTCAATATCCAAGCTACTGTCTCTATCAAAGAAATCACTTTCCTTTTCTTGCTTTCTATTGCGGTTACGGTTACGGTTACTCCTAGTACCAAAACTGCTATAAGCCTTGGATTTACCAAGTCTATCCTTATCACGAGTTCTCGACCCGTCACAAGGGAGTGAAGTCAGCCTGTTCGGATTAGAAATCCCATCTGGAGAAAAACGCAAATAACAAAACGATCAATTACTGATAATATACAAGTAAAAAATTAGTACAATTAACCATGGTTGATGAGAACATACTGCGATTAGGGTTAGAAGTTGCATTGCCATTTGCACCTCCGTTTTGCGATTTCAGCCACTGGGGTTTCAAAGCGGGTTCACTTGGATCCATGTCGGGCAAAGGCCGTCATCTAATTTCTATTTACAAAATTGAGCTATTAAGGCTAATACTAGCCCTTTGTTGAACTACTCTACCTTTATCTCATGCCAAGTTAAACCAGTTAAACCCTAATTGATGTAAAATCTGAAAGGAACAACCAACAAAAGAAGAAGAAGAGATGCTACCATCAGGGAAAAAAATTCCAGGCAAATTGACAGGGAACAAGAAGTCCCCTATTGCCTTGAAATTGACAAAATTTGCCACCGAATTTCTTCTTCGATTAAAAAAGGAAGTGAAATTATTTCAAGACAGATGAGCAAAGAGATGAAAAACGGGAATACCCCTTCCTGAAATTTCCAGGCCTATGAAACGAATGGAGAGGCTTATCTAGGAATCCTGCATAAAAGATTAAACGGAGACGAAAACAAAAAAAAAAACCTCTCACCTTAACCGAAACAAACTAGAATTCGACCAAGAAAAGGAACGCAAACCCTAGTAACCAAATTTGGGACAGGATTGAGAGAAGATTGCCCGAATTCCCCAATCTGATCCGAAAAAAAAAAAGAGAACAGAGGCGATGATCTGTACGGAAGCGCCGTGTGGCGGGAATTAAAAGAAGGATAATTGCGGCGCCTTCTCTCTTCTCTCTCTCTCTCTCTCTCTCCGCTATTTTTCTTCTTCTATTTTCTCAATTTTAGAGGCACAGCAATTTGGAATTTTTAGAGCAAATTCAGAAAGAACAAAAGTTTGCTCAGAAGGAAATAAATTTCTCTCTCTAGAAAGAAGATTTTGTGTGTATCAGTTTCATTTAATTCTGAACAAAAATAAAACCCTTATATGCGAGATTTGAACAATGGAGAATAACAAAGGACTCGAGGCTCTAATTCTGTACCTCTCCAGTTTTAGGTAACTGTATTTATCCATTACACCTAATTATGTCTTAATTGCAACTTATTAGGTTTTCTAATTTGGATTATGTTGTTCTGATAAACAGTTTCTGGATACATTAATTGAGTTGTCATGATTCTGGAACAAAAAAAATATTATTTATAGGAGAGAAAAATAAGAACATGGATATTATTAACTCTTTTGTTAACAATGTATTGATAATATTATCAATTGTTTTGCTATAATATGCAGATGATATTTTTAACACTTTTATTTATAACATATGTAATTTATATGCACAAATCTATTGAAAATGAATAAAATAAATGATTTGAATTGGACATTTGAATTATAATAATTAAATGAGTTTTTGACATTTTATGGCAAAAATAACTCGTGGCATTAAAAAAAAAAAAATCTAAATTATGAGTTGTTACTTGAATTATCTAATTATAAATATAGTTAATTTTAGACAAATTTGCTATATCAACTTGTCATTGCTAATTTTTAGTGTATCTGCTGGCAGTTTAGAGGGACTGGAGATATACTGGAGACGATACGAAAAAGTTTGTTATATAGACGAATAAGACCGTAACTCTTCCAATAGAAATATTGGAAAAGACACACGTATCCGAGGGACCAATCACATCCGTTGAATGCGGGGCTGTAGGGATTACTATTGGAAACGGACGGTTGGATTAACGTTGGAGGTTTACCAAAAATATCAAGGCCTAAGTCCTAACTATGACGCTGGAAGGGGACCACCGGTGCAGATAGGTAAAGATACTAACAGATTCATTTTAGCTTCATGCAATCTACCACACAAATAGAAATAAAATGAACAAGTACGTAATTGGTACACTGCGTGAAATAAAAATAGTTCTGTTAATATCTTTACTCGTCCAGATATATTATTTTATTACGAACATTTTTTCTTTTAGCAAATTTTTTTTTTTCGGTACATCTATTTTCAAATTTCATGCGACTTTGTTGTTGTAAAAATATAGCAGGAGTATACCGAAAATAATTTTCTTGTCTTGCAAGGAAAAACCAACAACAATCAACCTCTTTTATCAAAATATAATTTTTTTATATGGTTAAAAAAAATCATTTTATAACAGCGCTGCTGCAAACAAACAAAGACGGGCTCTTAGTTCTGGGCCTAATTTGGGCTTATTCTTCCCTTTGAATTCTGTATTATGGTGCTTCTACAGTGAGATTAGTCTTTCTAATTGAACTCTAATTGTGATTTACCATAATAGTAATGTCTTAAAATTGGGCTCTAATTTTGGGTCGGAATTGCTGCTTGAAGGCGCCAAATTCTCCTAAAAAGAATTATTACGTTCTTGATAAGGTGGCACCCTTTAATAATTTTAAGCAATTATATGTTTATTTTTGGACTCCAAAATTTGTATGAATATTCATTTAAGTCCAAGTGCATATTTGTTGAGACTCAAATACTTGTATTGTATATACATAAGTATTAATTAAGAGCTTTATATTATTTCTTTTTTTCAATTGAATGAAATATGGTTATTAAGAAAATCTAATTTAAATTTTTTGTAGAACACAATAGAAAAGGGCTTATTCTTGAAAATTCTTCTACATAAATTACTCTGATCCTATCCTAAACAAACTCATCTACAAATGCACCCTTCCTGTTTAGTTCTTGTTCATACACACTTAGGATATTTATATTTAAACTTGATGATAAAATTATTTGTGTCTTGTATTTGAACCTGATGATGATAAACTTCATGTGAATGTTGTATGATATTTGATGCAAATTTTAATATTTATCATGAAAAGTATAGTATTTCATATTTAGCAGCTTTTAACAAAATATGAAATGGCATTCATATTAAAATTTAATACACAACTAAATATGCAATATTAATAACATATCAATAACAAATTTTTTTGTGACTTAATAGAATAGATATTGTGAAAATTGTCAAACCAACTCATTATAATAGACCTGAACTACAGCAGTGTGGGCTGATCCAGTGTACACAGGCAGTTGAATTTCATGATGGTAAACGTGAGGTGGTCACAGACACAGTAACAATTAAATTAAGAATGATGTGCTGTCATCTTACATAACTACAGCAGTAACGCATGAGAAAATAATATAATCAAAACCAATCTCACTTAAATTAACTATGCTTTGAGATCAAAGCCAATAAATTAAAAATATCACAACAGCTTTGATTAAAGAGGTCCAGTGTGGGCTGATCCGATTGATCAGTAGGTTAACAAGGGTCAAACACTGAAACCAATTTAAATACAATTTCTCGACAAAGCTTAACCGGTGCACTATTCATATTTTGAATTAATTTAATCAAGCTCGTTTTCCTAACACTAGTTCATTCACTGTTTGGTGGATTAGATTAGATTCAATCTTGCACTTTTATCCATGACCCGCATCTCATCAATTCTCCAACTGACCAATCAGAACACGACCAGCTTCCATCCCTTGTAAATCATTAAATGTTCTTCTCTACTTTAGTCTGTGTAGCTTTTTGTGAGACGGATAGAAGATTGCAATTGTTGACTTGTTGTTATGAACTTATGATAATATGAGAAATGCTATCTTGTTTATTAAATTTAATCAAAGTTCTAAATAACGCTTATAGCAGCATAGCAGGGAGACAAAAAAAAAAAGCTTAGCGAATAGCGCACCTATAGCGGAAGTTTTCATACATAGTATTTTTAAAATTTTCTAAATTATAAACTATATTTCTACTAATTATCGACATGATCAATATTGAAGAATTGGAATAACAACTAAATGATAACTGATATAAGTCTATAATTTTTCATTCATGCAAATAAGAAGGGTCAAAAGAATATATAAGATAACATTATTTAATAGTTCATACTTCACGTATTACATATTGTAATAGATGAAGAGTAATTAATTTTATAAGTAAAATGAAGTTAATATACCTATTTAAATATTTTATACATTATAATAATCAAAATCAGTTTTCGATGAAATAAACGACAATAATTTTACAGGTGAATACTAGACGAAGAGAAAACAAAAGAGAGAATTAATATTTGAATATTTCCGATATAGAATGAGAGATTAAATCACAAATAGTAACAAAAACATATAGTTCAATTTAGCATACTTATTATAGCAGATTATATAGCATCAAGAAATATGAATAGAAGTACAGAAGCCCATGTAAATTGCAAAAAAATTCATGTAGCATAGTGGTAGCAATAGCACGTAGCCAGTAACGGTAAAAGCGATCAACTATTACAGCTATAGCAGCCGTAACTGAAATAACGCACTTTTATCTCATAGCGTATCTTTTATGGTCTGAAAAAACTATAGCTAGCTATTTAGAACACTGAATTTAACCAAAAGTCTCTCTCATAAAAAAAAATAAAGATTTTTCCTAGGAAAATATATTTCGTGATTGTGTTGCGTTCAGTTTAGCAAAAAATAAAATTTTTGCTACATACCACAATTTCATGTAAATATATTGACAAAACTATTTTGACTTTACACTGCATATCAATTATATACTTATTTCATTCTCTATTGATCATGTTCTGTGTGAAGCTAAAATAACTTTGTTAATGTCTTTACTCCAAGATTTTTCATCTAGACTCTGGCTCTTTTCTATTAATCTTTCTATGAAAAAAAGTTTATTAATATCTTAAATTTAAGTGCATCAATCTCTAATACATACCAAATTATGTTGATTAATATATGACAATAGAAAAACTTCAAATTTATAAAATAGACTGCATCATATATTTGTATGGTTGGATCACTGCCATGTACATAATTAATGGTGATAAACAATTCGCTAATACTTTAATTGCCACATGGAGGGTTTAAAGCAAGTTCCCATCCTCTCCATTGATAAACAAGACGTGAGATGTCTATAACTCGAATTAGACCTTCAAAAGGATAATCTTTCAGTCTCCTTTTAAAATAAATGGAGAGCACAGGGGAGCGCGCTTTCTAGATCACAGAAATCAAGGATACAATCAGTTTACACTCTCTCAAGTTGAACTTTGTTTTTTGACATTGAAACCAGAGCTGGTCAAAATCTATTTATTGTACATCTCAAAGAATCCCAATCTGCTGGAATTCGTATGTAACTGACTCAAGCAAATTACAAACGGACGGCTCAAATTAATGTCAGCCGAACCAAAGTCAATCCAATGTCTATAGAAATTATAGGAATTTGTTTGACATTCGTGCCAAGTTAAAAGATCTAATTTTGGACCGTCCATTTGTAATTTGCTTGATCCAGGTACCTGGAGTGATCCGAATTCCATCTGCTGCCATTAACATCTCAGCATTCATGTCTTAACATTTTGGACCGTCAGATGTAAAAGAAATGGCTCAGATCATTTGCTAAAAGAAACCAATCCGACTAAAGATTTTTTTTTTCTTTACTTCTTCTTTTTATTAGATACTCTGTTTATGTTTTGATTGCAAGAATCTCAATGGATGGATCCTTGATTAATGGGAGGAGGCAACAATGTGTTGACGCTCATTAGTTTAAATTTCTGTTAATAGTAAATGTTTTCTTCAATTATAATTTTAAAAGGTAGTTGATTCCTTTTGTTGTTAGAATAATACCATGTGCATCATAAGATAATAATGCAATATCCAGATGTCAGTGTGGATCGGATTTTTCGATATGTATTGAACAAATTAAATCAATTGAGTTTGACTTAAATAAATTGCATTTTTAAAGTAAAATTTTAATTGAATAGTACGTTAAATACTTTTCCTCTTGGTAAAATATTAAGCAAGCTCTTCCATTTTATTATTTCACAATAAAGAACATCGACTAATTTCTAGTCGTTTTCTTTTTTATTATTGTTATGTGATATATAAACATAATGGGAAGAGTGATGAAATGATATTGTTCGGAATAGTGATTTTTATATTTTACAACAAAATAGAATAACACCACGAAGAGTATCTTTGCTCCTTTTCATTTATGTTTTTTTTTGTATTATTCAAACCATTTTTTGGAAGCGGAAGAATGCTCTTGCAACATTTAATTTCAAATAAAAGAATTGTGTTTGAGAACAATATGTGCTTGAAATAGCAGCACTATTTAAATGCTGAGTTGGAATTCCATCCATTTTTCTAATGGAAGTTGAAATGAAGGTAGGAACAATTCATGATGCACTGATACTTTTAGGTCTTGTTTGGCTGCATATTGGGTAAGGGAATGGGCACGGAAACAAAAAAAATTTAAATTAATTTTTACTGTTCACGTGGGAAAAAAAAATCAGTCTGAGTGATTTTTTTTTTCCACGTGAACAGTAAAATCGGAACTGCAGCCAACAAGACCTTAGTAAGCAAACTGGAACAAATTAACTTTGAAAAAATTATGTTGATGACTAAAATTTGGACAGCCATGACAACCGATTTAAAGATTGTCAAAATAAGAAATTATTTTTATTATTATTGAAATATATTGTTAATTAAATTTTAATTTAATTAATGATAAAATGATTGATTATTTATCAAGTGCTAAAAATATTTCATTGGGTAAATCATTATCAAATTAAACCAAAACTAATACGCAATTGCTTAAATTATAAAAAGCACATAATTTTAAATTTTGATATTGTGAATAGTTAACCAAATTGTCAAATAAAATAAGTTGCCTAATGTAAATCGGACGGCTCTGACTAACATACCCTAACATGTAAGAAGCAGAGACGGTCGTAACAAAAAAATGGTCCTAATTATTATGTTTATATATATATATATTCCAAAAAATCAGAAACAAATTAACCTTGTAAAATACCGGTCTGACCAGATTCTGTTTCAGTCGGTTCTGGCACAACGAAATGTTTGTTGGTTTAGTGTAAATTCCAGTTCTTGATCCATATATAGATGAAGTCCTTGAATTAGTCAAAAATATGAATTAAGGCAAGTGGGCAAACCATTATTTAGAAACAAAACAAAACAAAAAATGAATTGTGTCTAGTACGTACAGTTGATTGAGACATTTTGTTACATTAGATGTTGAGTGATTTAATGAGTTTGACTATTTTCTTATGCACAAAAAGGAAAAATTAAAACAAAAGAAATAATAAACATAAATGTAGTCGAGCGAGCCTAAAATATTAAGCACACTTGCATAGCAACAATTAAAATGTAATGTGACTTCCAATTTTTTTTTTTTTAAATTTTGAGATTTAAAAAATCAATTCGATCTAGTGTCAAAATTTTTAGGAAACTAAAATTACACGTTTGAAGATATTATACGAAATTTTTTTTTGGAAGAAAAAATATTGATTTTAGAAGTTCTAGACCGTGCAATAAAAATACTTTTCTTCTAATCCATAAAAAGAATAGATGGTCTTAAAACATATAAAACTTTTTTTTTTTTTTGCAAAATTTCAATATATAAATCAAGTTTACAAGCATAAATTAATCGTTTAATTCTCCAAACTCAAATTTTAAAATCATAGTACCGATCGATCATTGCTATTTTCGTTAAACAAGACTCAATAAATTTTTCCAGATAGCCATCAAGCCATCAAGGTATACAGAAAAAGGCGGTCCCACTATATATATATAACAGGCACTGTTTGCACAATCAGGTTTCATAATTCTACCCAAAAAAAAAAAATTTGGATCTTATACCTGAACATGTAAATCGTTACACTACTATGCATTCTATTGCTACCACAGATAATCCAGGATCTTACGAAGATAGAGAGTCAAATCTCTTTGTTGACTCTAATAAAATCCCAATAAGATCGATAGAGGTGGAGATATCCTGATCAGTGAATGCTTCTTCTCCTCCTCCAACAAATGTATATTTTTCTAAATATCTATATTCAACTCTTTCTTTCTCTCTCTCTCTCTCTCTCTCTCTCAGAGAAGAGGCATGGGACAGCTGAGCATCCTCACAGAACCAATAACAGATCAGTTGACCTCAATCATTACTGCCTAATTAAACTATTTAATTAACTGTAATTCTCTTCGTGCCTAGTTGACTCTTGATCTATTATATCGGTTATTGACATGGTCTGTTTTCTTGTTCAATATAGTTTGTAGCCTTTTTTTATATTTAGCGGGCCTGTACCGGTCTTAATATTTACTGGTACGGTGTCAGCGGCACTATTTCAAACGATCCACAATACATAAAAAAATACATATTGAATGAGGCTAGCTACTATGCATAACGTACGTATATTTTTTTTTAAGTTGAAAGTTCGCATGCAATTGTATTGATTCAAAAGAGTTACAAACATATTGTTATATGATATTAGACAACAAGTGTTTTTAAAAGCATTCAGCTGTAAATAAATAAAAAGTTGAAAGTTCGCATGCAATTGTATTGATTCAAAAGAGTTACAAACATATTGTTATATGATATTAGACAACGAGTGTTTTTAAAAGCATTCAGCTGTAAATAAATAAAAACACATAGGGAGTATGTGTATCCACGTATTGAACCCTTCTTTGTGCACGACCGAGAAAACACTGAATCAAATATGACCGAGAATTGAATCAATCAAATCATGACAGTCACCGCTCAAAGGAGTGTGTAGCCGAGAAGACACTGAATCAAACTGAATTGGGAGCTGAATCAACCGGACCAGGACAATTGCTTCTCAGAGAGAGAGCCACCAGAGTTAGAGTCAGAAAAGTTTATTAGAGCAAGAGGAGGAGACAAGAAGAAGCAAGAGGGAGAGCAGGAATTACCAAAAACCACAAACACACCAAGTGCAACAACAACGGACGACAACACAAACAAAATATAAAAAAAACAGAAGATATACCAACTGTACACAGATGGGAGACCACTCGCTCATTTGTTGCCAAAGAGGGAAAGGCACCCGCGACTGAGTCATTACTTCAGTCTGATACCCATCACGATGAGACTAGTGCGGCACGAGATTGACTATTTCACATGTTGCATCTGCACAATATATATTTTTTAAATCTAGTATATCGGTTGGTATTGTGGATCAATATATCTATATTTAAAATCTAAACAATCGATCTGAACTGTCCAACATAATCTCCATATGAAAATGTACTTGTACATCAAATTTTATATTATTTAGAATTTCTTTATTATGATTTTTACATATTTAGAAAAAAAATAGAAAAAAAAGTAAATTTTAGTCTGCAACTACATTTTCATATATATATATATATAAATCATGTTGAACAGCTCAAATTGACTATTTGGACTTGAAATGAAAATATTGATTCATAGTACGAACCAATATGCGTATCATATGTGTACTCTCTGGGACGGACCCACATATTGGCCCAGGGATTTGGGTGTGTGACCCACATATTGGCCCAGGGATTTGGGTGTGTGGTGGTGGTGGTGGTGGTGGTGGTGGTGGTGGTGGGGGTTTACTGCCCCTTGCATTTTGAAATTTATTGAAAAAGAATCATGCTCATTTCTTCTTTGCTCCCGTGAAAATTGTTTGCTCTACCTGCATCCAGTAAGCCAAAATGTGAAGAGTTTCAGTTCAGTTTATTAAAATAACGAGTTTGAAACCAATAAATTATTAATTAAAAGGAAAATTGCAATTGCAAAAAGAGTTTGACTGAGCAGCCAGTACGATAATTAGTTGTTGCAAACTGGCTACATTATATATAGTTCGATAACTGTTTTTATAAAGGCGACGCGTTACCCATTTAGGTATAGATAGAACAATAGAAAAAGGAAAACGCCAGAAATAATTATATTATATCTAGTCAAAAACATGCATTGGTCCATCAGATCTTAATTAATTAGCCAATTTTTACGTGCATATTAATTATATATAATATCAAATATACAATTGAATATTGTAATTTAATTCTAGAAGATGAATTTGATTGGGTTAGAATTAAGGATTAGTCTTACCATCTTATCCAATTTGTCGATCAACTATTGGATAGATACAGACCATGAATCTAGCTGATATCATAACAACCTTATTAGTCAAATTCAAGATTTTGATAAATTTACAATAAAAATAACAGCCAAATAACTTCATTATTTTGTAAAAAAAAAAAAAAAGTGAGAAAGCCTAAGCTTTCATTTATATAGGAAGCATAATATCATAACAACCTTATTATTAGTATTGCAAATTTAGGGCTAGCTAGTAACAGAAAAAAAAAATACATCTAGTGGAAGTTACATGTCTATCTAGTAGTAGAGTTTCCTTAGATTAAACCTTCCATATTCTGTATATATAACATCTAAAGGTATATTAATTGGTTAAGAATCATATCTAGTATATATAGAAGTTGGTTATTGCATTGTGCTCTGAATTAAAAGTTGTAGGTTCAAAATTCCGTGTCTGATTTGAAATTTGTCCCATAATTAAACTTATCGAGTGATAAAAAAATGCATAAAATCTAGAACTATTTTATACCTGTTACTGTTACGCTATAAGATAATTAATTAATTGATAAGTATAAATTGTATAGAATATTTTTTAATTATTTATTTCCTTGGGTAATATAATTAATACATTACGATGATATTGTTTTGTGCAATTAACATTGTATCACAGCTTATATAATTTTTCCAACGAGAATAATAATGATTATATTATTTTTAACATATATAATTATATTATGTACAGAATATTGTTTTTAAAATAGTATATTCACGTGCTTCCTATTTATTTGAAATATTATGATATAATTTGATTTTATATATGGATATAACAAATTTACATATCTGTATCAGTAAAGCTATGATACAAACGTTAAATATTTGTACTAACAGAAAAAAAAAAATAAACTAAAATTTCATATCACTACTATTCCAGAAAGTGCATGCAATTGCATATAAACAAAAATGCAATATATTTTTTAACATGGATTCTCTCCCGTGTATGAGTGCAGGGTGAGTAAAAGTGTTAGACGTCCCTGTGTGATATGAAGTGAGGGACACATGCAGATAACACAGTTTGGAACAGAATTAAATCTGTATGTGATTTTATTTTATTTTATTTTTATGATTCACACACAGTTTGTAATAAAATTTCAAATTATTTTTATGAATCACACACTGTTTAATTGAAACAAAAATCCTTAAGTGATTTTATCTTTTCTAAATACAATTAATTACAATGGACTAACATCCATATTTGTTAATTATTGCACATATCATAAGGCTATGAATTTAAACACAATTCATACCAAAAAATGAAAACAACAGAAAAAAAAAATCCTAGATCCGTGTGTGATTAGCCATTGATAATTAACTTTTTAATTTTGTAGTACGTAATGTATGCGTATCGTACCGTGATACGTACAACAACAATGTAAGTTTTTAATTTCTTTTGGAGTAACAAATTAATTTCTTGAAAAGAAAAATAAATTTGCCAATACCCCTTATCAAAAAAGGTTTATGGGTTAGGCCGGTTATCAGAACCACCATGGATTCTGGTGATCAACCCATTTTAAATTCACCTACCTAGCTTGTAAGTAGCCATGCACCTCAGAAAAAAAAATAGTTTGCATGAAATTCAACTTTAAAACATGTGCATCAGGAGTACTTGTTCACTTATGACGGAAGTCAAAAGGTTACAGCATTACTATGACTAATTTCTTCTAAAATAATCTAGAACTACTATATATATATATATATATATATATATATATATATATATATATATATATATATTCTTTCAAGAATAAATTAATTAATAAAGTACCTTTGATAAGCCTTATATTATATATATATATATATAAGTAAAAAAAAAACCATGCAAAAAGGCAAAACAAAAGGGAAAAAAAGCTAATGCAGTAATTGAATTTCTTACCAACCATGCACTCTTTTTCTTTGCTTCCCTTTGTATATTGTTTTGGTTTTTGTTAAACTTGATTAATAGAATGGTATGTGGTGGGACCCACATGAATTGTAGGTGTACTACATGTTCCGTGTTGTTGTTAAATGTTAATGTTTATTGTTCGATGGATGATAGAACGTCAGCTCTAAAATTCCAACGGGTTGACCCTTTGCATCTCCCACCAACGACCCCTCAAAAAATATTCCTTAATTAATTGTACCTATTATAAAAGAATAATTAATAGTAATATATAGTAATACCCACAGCGATGGAAGCGCTCTCTTATCACATGACCTCTTCCCCACTTGACTTGGGTATCCCTGTCAGATCCGTGCTTCTCTTTTTCTTTATATCCAGTCTCCATTTTTAATATTCTCCTCTCTGGCTCTCCATAACGAAATATTAGGAAAACAACCTGTTATACTTATCAGTGTAAGAGTAACGGATATCTCCGTTAGTTAAGAAATGGAGATCAGGTGAACTTTATCTAAACCTTGCTAATCTTCCTTCAAAGTTCAAACTAATATTTTATGATGAGTTTAAGATAGAGAGAAGAGAAAGCATAGTCTCCTCTTCTTATTACCCCTTTAATACGTCTTTAGACGCCAGGACATTGACTTAGCTGCCTTGGGAGTTGCATTAACACCCAAAAGGTTAGAGAGAGAGAGAGAAAATAGAAAGAAAAAGAGAGATAGGAGGATGTCATTGAAGAAGAACAAGGGTGAGGGTTCAATGCAAATAGATCTTTCTCTGAACATAGAGGAAGAAAAGGATACGGATAATGACAGCGAGGAGACTGAGGAAGCACTTGAGCAGGAAGCAGTTGAACCGGAATCCGGGAAAGAAACGCCGGCCGAGGTAGCTGAAATATGTGAAAATCAACAATCAGCTAATGAACTTGATAATGATGTCGTGAGAGAAGTCGAACAAGAGCTTAGAGAGACTAAATCACATCAACCTGACAGTACAGTCTCCCATGAGGTATTCTATTTTTCGAGACCAATTAGTTAATTATCCTTAAACTTCTAAAAACAAAGCGAAAAACTAGTTTATGATTTTGTTATTATCTTCCCCATATTCCTTTTGTCATGGTGCCAGAATATGTCAGTAAAACTTGGATATTATTTTTTTTCATTCTAAATTTGGGAATTTGAGGGTAGTGTATATATTAAGGTCTTAATTTTGACTTGTTATTGTGTTGTTCATATTTATCTAACTTTGATTAACTAATTATATACAGTTTAATTTATTTACATGATTTGTCTTTTTTTTTACCTTGATTCAAATTGAAAAACATTAGCCATGTTTGATATGTCTAGCTGAGTATGGTGCAAGCGGAGATGGATCGGTTGAAGGAAGAAAACAAGAAACTAAAGGAGTTCATTGATCGCACACTAAAAGATTACCATGAGCTACATAAGAAGCTAGCCGAAATGAAACACCAAGACGAGCAACCGAAGGTCTCTCTCTCTCTCTCAAGCTGATCGAGATGGATGACATATTTCAGAAATATTATTTCTCTTGTAAATACTAATTAAAACTGTGAATTACATGAATACATAAAAAATAAAATTTGATTTTTCAGGAGCCACAATTATTCCTAACTCTTGGTGGGGATGGGCACCGGGAAGTAAAAAGGGCTCGAGAGAACAGTGAGAACAAAGATCTTGCTAAGCAATCGTCTTCATCGATGATAATTGACTCAGATGATGAAAACAAGGAATTGGGGTTGTCCTTGAGTTTGCAATCATATGCAGACACACCCAATAGAGATCAAGAATCGGGTGATCGGGATAACATCGCAGGACCAGGAGGGTATTCTCTGCTGGAGAGCAGCAAAATCCACACAAATGAGTTGGCTGGCATAACGAGTCAAAGCATAAATCCTGCAAACCGGAAAACTAGGGTTTCGGTTCGAGTTCGGTGCCAAGGCCCAACTGTAAGTTCCATCTGTTTAAGATAAAAGCATATGCAAGATTCTGTTAATTTAGTGAATTAAATTTTCAATTCAGTGAATTATCATGTTGCATGGTTCATAGATGAATGATGGTTGTCAATGGAGAAAGTATGGACAGAAGGTTGCAAAAGGAAATCCATGCCCACGAGCATATTACCGGTGTACAGTTGCACCAGGTTGTCCTGTGAGGAAACAGGTATTAAGCTCTTGATTTAACTTGATAATAGTTAGTTTCATGTTCACAATATACACTGCTTCCCATTTAATGTACCGCAAATTTTAGCTCTTCCTTTGATGACTGATAAGTTTTTTTTTTTTTTTTTTTTTTTGAGGAAGACTGATAAGTTATATATACTGGTTTGTTATTATTACAATTTACATTTCATTTGATCCTTAGATTACGAATTAAAAGGCTACGCATCAGATCTCCTCTGTCGACCTGGATTTCTTAGAAAAATTGAGTTTACTGATCAAGAACTTATTTTCTTTTCCGAATATTGCATTGATGCTAGTCACAAATTATTTATGCTAGGAAAGATTAATTCTTGCACCTGAGTCTTTTGGCAGTAATTACTATGCAGTACTAGTTTCATTAGATAAATCAAATGTGTATCCAACAAATTAATTGTTTCTGTTTTGTTTGCTGAATTCAATTTTGTTAACAACACAGGCCTGGGGTCGGTTGTATATATAAAATTTGATAAACCACAGTTGACCTGATGAACGTACATTTTGTATAAACTAGATCAGTAATTCCATTTCTTATATATATCCTTCTTCATACATTAATAGGTTCAGAGATGTCTTGAGGACATGTCAATCCTTGTAACAACATATGAAGGCATGCACAACCACCCATTGCCAGTCGGTGCAACAGCGATGGCCTCCACCACCTCAGCTGCAGCAACCTTTATGCTACTCTCCAGTACAACTTCTTCCTCCATTTCCGACAACAACCTCTCTAACATGTCTTACCTAAGCCCTTATATGATGAACCATGCATCTCAAAACCCCCTTGCTTCAACTAATATCTCCACCTTAGCTAGTTCCTCTACCTCCACTAGCATGTTCGACATAGGCGGTAACCCTAACCAACCATTGCATGCATTGCACCATCAACCGTTCAACATGCTAGGTTCAAATCTAAAGTATCCTTGGGGAGCATGTAATCCTTTTACGAACCGTACTAACTCGAGTAATGGGATATGGTGTAATGAAGATGATAAGATGGCTGGTGAATGTAGTGTTGGGGCAACCCCAGTTGTACCGGATCCAAAACTGACAGTGGCAGTGGCTGCAGCATTAAGCTCATACATGAATAACAAGAATAATGAGCAAGGAAATGGAGCAAAGGAGAATGGAGAGAGTAGTAGCAAAGTTAGTAATAGCAAATGGGGAATTGACTCATGATAAATTAAAGAAAAACAGCTAGTGATCATGTGTATTAATTAAAGGATCGAGTGAGATTTTTTAATTATTTCATTTTATTTTTGTCAGATTTGTGGTCTTATCTTCTTCCGTTCAAAAGTTTAATTGCTCTAATTTGGATGTACTTCTGATAGATCCGTATAGTCCTTTCTTAGATGTTCATTAAATATTATTATGTATTAATTAATTACTGCAAATATTGATTGGACTTCATCTAATGGTGAAGAGTCCAAGGCAATTACTGCTCCTTTTCTACTTCATTTTAGGTACACTTTGGCTTGGTTTTTGATGAATAACAAATTACAAGAAGCCTTTGCAGTGTCATCACAATCTTTAATTTGTGGTATTGTGAAATGATATATGCTAAAATGACAACTAAATAAGCAAGCGACAATGGCCACAGTTTGGTATTGTTTTCATTTCTTTTTTTATGGCTTATTACCGAAAATTTCTATTAATTAACATGGTCCTCCACTTCTCAAACGAATAAATATGAAAAATATTATCAACATATTACCCAAAACTTTAGGAGATTTTAGTAGTCTTCTGTGTGAAAAGAGTGTGAATTACATGCACAAAGGACTTCAGTATAGAGATTTCTCCGGTAATTTCTTGCCATTTAGGGCCTGTTTGGCGGGTCATTGGAAATGGACATGGGCGCGGGAATTGAACTAAAAATTACTATTCACGTGGAAAAAAAAATCAGTTGAACTGAATTTTTCTTTTCCCCCGGAAACAGTGGAGCGGCCGAACAAGGTAATGTATATATGGAGGGCACGGTCTGATATTGGATGTCATGTCGGAGCCGTTTGATCTGCATCAAGATTCATGCGCTCCTGAAATGTGTGAAATTTGAAGTTGGTTGTATGAATCTTGATGCGGATTGGACAACTTAGATTCTATATCATAAATTGTCTTTACATATATATAAGTAACCACTACTTATTGGAAACGAGTGTTTCTTTTGAGAAATCAGAAACCAATCCATTAGCAATAACAGCCATATTTTTGTCGCCCTTCTAATTAAGTCTTACATTGGGAAGATTTAGTTATTGAGCGCTGGATTTTCCAAGAAAAAAGAGCAAAGGAAAGTCAGACCCTAGCCTCTGTTAATTAATTTTCACGTGAAATTTAAAAAAAATAAAAACCTTTGTTGATCTTCTAATTAATTTAATTTGTTCGACCACGAGCCACATGCACTAGGTTTGACCTTATGAACGCACAGATATATATATCTGTCTGTTCTGTTGTGTGGCAACTAGCTAGAGCCTAGAGAGATACTATTCATATATAGTATTTGTTGGAATATAACACGAATCTCGACGTGTTCATAGCTGTACAATTTCTGCTCTTTAAATGAGAGAGGATTCCATTCCCTAACCTAAAGGCGGAAAAATTCTTTCGGTAGAAATTAACAAAAAAATAAAAGAGATATAGAAATAGAAAGAATATACTAGTTTTAATATTGATATAAAACCGGTATAAATTTTATCGGTTTTAAAAATTTTAAAGTTTAAACCGGTAAAAATTTTAGGAGTCTTAACTATTTTTTTTTTAGAAATTTAGGTGCACGAATGTCAAAGCCCCAATCGTTCAGATCGTGATGCACGACTGTCCAAACAGCAGATTCTTGAAAAGTTGATTTGACAGCAAATCCCAACAATTCAAAAGTCATTTGAAAAAGACTGCTCGCACCAGTTTCTTAGAAAGAGAGGAGGGAGAGTAAAAAAGGGTGTTGCTTTGGCATCCGTGCACCACAAATTGGATGGTTGGGATTTGCTTTGATATTCGTGCACCACAATCTGAACGGTTGAAATTTGCTTTGACATTCGTACATTCCTAAAATTATAAATTTAGTGTTAGAAATGATACAAATTTTATTAATCTAAATTTTGAGATTTTTAAAACTGATAAAATTTGTACCGGTCTTACTATGAATATTAGAACCAGTAAACTCTTTCTATTTTTCTTTCTCTTTTTTTTTGTTAATTTCTACTGAATTTTTTTTTTCCTAGACTACCTCTGCGTAATTTTTGTAGCGTAGGACCTTTTCTACTGTGTAGGTACATACTACATGTCTACATTAGGATACGTCATACAGAGGCAAAACCTACTCTTAAAAAATATATTTGTCAAATAGACTTGTGACTTGTCATGTCATATAAGTTGAAGAAGTTGCAAGTTCATAAATCATAATGCATAATATAATTAAATTTTGTATTGAAAAATTGTGGCCGAGGCCGACTGAAATGTTATTAGTCAACTAACTGTTACTAAAAGCTAGGGATGTCAATGACACCGTTTTATCTGTTTATCCGCTCCGTACTGTGTTCGATAAGATGGATACGAATAAGATTTTCTTTTTATAAATTTATCAGGTACGGATATGAGTAAAGATTTTTTTTTATTATCTAAACGGGTAAGGATATGAATAAAGCCTATTCCGTATCTGTTATCCTATCAGGTAATTATACGAAAAAATATAGAATATATATATTAATGAACAATGAATATTAATTCTCTAATTATTTTTGATAGTTGTGTTAGGCTTAATTAACTATTAAAGCACATAAATAGATTTCAGTAAATCCCAATAAAATTTAGACATTTAAAACATGTATATTCATATTTGTGAAATAAATGTGTTTTAATGTTATATTTAGTAAATAATAATTATTTTTATTATATCCGTTATTTACTCGCTACCGTTTTGTTATCCAACAATTATAGCGGGTAAGTGTAAGGTGCGGGTAAGATATTTCGTAACAGATAATGATAGAGTACGGATAAGAACAATTTGTAACGAATACGGTTATTAAAATATTTCCACCTGATCGTACTCATTGACACCCCTACTAAGAGCTGTAGAAAAGGAAAGTTGTACTGCAACAAATAACACATCAACTGATTGACACATTAGAGTGTAAGGAAATTTTCTTTTCACATATTTGGGATTACCTTTATGGCTGTATCTGATAAAAAGCTTTCTAAAGTAGCTTATCTTCCTCTTATCCAAAAAATAAACACCAGACTACAAGGATGGGCTAGCTGCTACACAATTATGAATTGCTGATAGACTGGTTCTCATCAGTTCAAATTCCACAATAGTTGGTACAAGAGATACATAAAACAAGAAAAAATTTCTTACAAAAGAATAATTCAACAAAAGTCAAAGGGATCCTATTGGCAAACTGGGAACTAGTTTGCAAGCAAAAGAAATTGGGAGATTTTGGCATAATTGATCTCCAGGTCTTTAATGATGTCTTGTTGGCCAAGTGGTATTGGTACTGGACCAAGCTAAAAATGCGTGGAAGTCACTAATTATATTAGTGTATGATATTAATAGGCCAAGTGCTCTACTAGATTGCAAATTTTTCAAACAAACTCTTTTGAAGGCATAAGCTTTATGTGATTGTTTAAATGGCGCACCAATTTAGGTTTGATATCATAATTGGGGACAAGGACTATTAATTATACACAACTTTCACTAAGTTATACAAAGAGGCAAGAGAGCAAAACATTTCTTACTAGCAAGTTCTTCAGACTTAGATAGGGGTACAAATGTATTAGATATTATCTGTTCTAATCCGGATTTGAATTTTTGCGGATTTGGGTATTTGGATACAGATAGTTTGCAGATACGGCTGCGAATTCGGATATAATTTATGTAGATATGGATACACAGATATGGTTTCAATAATTTCAAAAGTAGATACTAATACATATATTGATATATCTGTATCCGTAAGTTTTAATTTAACAAATATCCGCTAGCAGTTTAGCACCAGATAAATTTTTTTCTTGCCATTTGGTTTCTCTGGATCCCAGTTCTATTTCAACTTCTTCTATCTCGCTGAGCCACCCCTGCGCTGTCAACTTCTCTCACGCCCTCTCAATATCGCTGCATGCCTCTCTACGAACAATGGGGAGACAAAACGGGAGAAGGATGAGGCTCAGAAAACCTTAGCCACCATTAATTGGAGCAGATCTCGGGTGTTGACTGTTTTTCCTTGTGATGGCATCAGGACTTAGACCCTTTTTCATGTTGTGAATTTCTTGATTGATTAAATGAGGAGCAAAGCTCTTGATTGAGATTGTTGCATCGAATGGTAAAATATTGTGATACCAGCTTGCTTTTCCCTCTTGACTTGCTGTGTTGTTGAAAATCAAAATATTTCCTATTAATTCTCTCTATGCCAATTCACCGTTTTGTCAAACTTGTAAGAAAAGGGGAAAGACAGATATCAGACTTATAGATAATTAATTAGTACCAATTTGAAAATTAGTATCACAATGGCTTATGCATGCCCAGTAGAAGAGATGACAGAATGACATTTTGATACCAGTAGAGCTTATGGGAAGAGTGTTGTCAGATCATTAGGAAATATCTTGTGTTCTAGCATATATTTTTAGTAAATCCACAAACCCTCTGTTATCATAAACCATGATTTTGTTTAATGTTCATTAAAATCTCTATTCATATTTCGAATTCTATGTTGATGAGAACTTAAAAGATATACTACACAAGTGTGAATGAGTACCATCATATACTGCATTTATCTGAGTGAATTCCAGCCGAACGATTTTAATTCGGGCATGTTTTAGATGCACGAGGATTTTGAGATTTTTGTCGGACTAAATAAACGGTCAAGATCTCATTCTACCAGGTCAGGTACTTCACTAGATCTGAATTCCACAAGGGTGTTATTATAATCAAATTAAATGATACTCCTATGTTCATAAAAGCAAGATTCTAGTTTCCAAATCATTCTTCTTCAGCCTTTTATGAATAAAAATATTCCAATTAAACAGATTTTACGAATTATTTTCTGATTGATTGTGAATTTTACGGATTATTATTGTTAGATATTTATTTTATTTTATTTTATTATAATATATGCTCTGATAGAAAGTCATAAATGTTAAATCTCTTTACTTTTTCATAAGAAGATTGTTATTCTAATTTAAAATTACAACAAGGACATTGAAAAAAAAAATGTAAACTCATCATAAGCGTCCAAATTAATGAAATGAAGAAGTTTTGGTTTAATTTTAGCAACTTGAAATTTAGGTATACACTGACATTACCCCCAAATCGAATTGGCAAACATATAATCTGAAAAGAAAATTGATTTTAGCTTCGACATCTGGGCCATTACCAATTTGACCCGAGGCCTATGGGTCGAAGGTCACACCAAATGAGCCCAAGGTCAACTTTTAAACTCAATTTACCTCTTATGGTCACATGCGCCAAGTGAGCCCAAGACACAATCACACAAGTGGGCCTTGCACCAGAGAATTGAGTTGATTTTAAAAAAAAAAATGATCTGTTCAAAATTTTAAAACACGAATCTCGAAACAATCCATTTTTAATTAATATTGTCATGTGCATTATAGACATGCTCCAAATTAAATATGGCCCAATTATGAGATATATTCTCAGAGGATACGAATTGTGATCCCATGTGGATGCAAAACACATTTCAGAAGAACAAAACAGATTTCATATGGCTTTTTTTTTTTATTTTAATTCTTTTTTTTTTCTTTTTTTATAGTGGATGGGATACCCTTTCATTCATTGTCTTAAATAGCACACTATATTGATTTCCTTTTCGACCGTGTTAACCTTCCTTAAAAAAGTAATCATCTTCATTAATTAATATTCAATCTTTATTATTTTTCTTATTCATGACTGTACTGTACTATTGTTGCTACATTTGCTTTATTGATTTACTATTGTACTTAAAGAAGTTCATATGATTAGAGGTGTCAATGAAAACCGTTTACCTACATATCATATCCGTATCGTATTAAATAAGATGGGTATGGATGAGTTTTTTTTTTTTGTTAGCTTATTGGGTATGAGTATGGATAAGAATTTTTTTTCGTTAGCTAAATGAATATGGGTATGAGTAAAAGCTATTCCGTACTCATTGGATAACGGTAATTATATAAAATAAATTATATATAGATATATAAATATTATATTCAATTTATTCAATTTTATGTTTCTCATATTACTGTATCAACGTTAATCCATGAGAAAATGTTTGCATTTTGTTGTGGAAGCAATTTGAACCAAAATCCGTTTAGAATAAAATAAATTCCAAATCTAATTTTTACCTACCTCTAATTCAAATTTTGGCTTCGCCACTGCTCACTAACCTTTTTGATGACATATCACACACTAGTTTTGCTCGAATTAAATAATTAAATTGGTAGATTAATATAACAAAATTTCTTATATACAAAATATAAGTTGAGTCAAATAAAGTAATATAAAATCACAAATCTCATCTATTTAAATTTGTATTTTCGTAATCTGCTGAATTATTTATTATTAATCATAAGGGTTGACTCGATTTAACCTTTCGAGGTGAAAAAAAGAAATTGACCGTTCTGGTGGGAATAAGCAAAAGATTAATGTAGAAAGTATTGACCGTTTTAACAAACAGTAAAACAAAGTTAACATTGTCGACAATTATGATCTCCATTTTAGATAAACTGCAGAAGCCCACAACCTCATCCTCCGATGAACTTCACACCTTAAAGTGCCATCAGTGGAGCCATGATATTTCGATTTAAAGACATTACTGGAGACGATTTAAATTATTTTCAGTATTTTCCTGTTTATTCTCGCGACTTGCGAAATGTCGTCACTATGGCCCAACCACCAAATAGCGCCTTATTATTTCCGGACTCTGCTACAACGACAAGAAATTTGAATGCTATTGGTGCACTATGAAATAAAATTTCAACTCCTAGTTGGTCCCACCTGTCAATAACTTCCTTGTTCTTCGCTTTTTGTGATCTTGGTGTAAGAACATTTTTTCGCTCCTCACCTACGCTTTTCGTGATAAAATACTCTCACACTCAAGGATCAGTTTTTTAAAACACCGCGCGTCCCAAGTCCCAACAAAATTGAATCCGCTGTTGTCAGATACGAGGTGTAGTGGACCGGGAGCAGTCAGTGCGGTTACTTATCCTCTCTCTCTGTGTAAGTCGTAACAGGAAGCCAGCTCTCTTTCGCTCTCTCCGAATCTATCTCTATATATATAACGTGGCCCCGACTCTGCCCCATTTCTGAAGTTTTTCTTTCAAAAAAATTTCGCATCGATTGCGTCGGAGCATAGCGCAGCGCCAGAGTGTAACAGGAACGTTTCATCGCACCCCCTACGCCGAGAGGTACTCTTCGCTTTCCCCAATTTCGATCTCAATTTTGAATTTTTTTGGTTCAATCACGGATCGGGAGAGACGGGGACCACGGGACAGTGGAAAAGGGGGGGGGAAGAAAAGAAAGATGCTTTTTTTTTTCTTTATTGAGAAAATTACTCGTTTACCCCTCGCGCGGGATTGAGATTTGAGAGATCTGGGGATTTAACTGTGAGATGCTCAGGTCAGGGGTAGCTGAGCATGTGACATGACTCTTTACTGTGAGTTATTCCCTTGTTACACTATTATTTTATTTCTAGTATATGAACTTATTTTAGTGTGTTTGTTGTTTGTTGAGAGAGAGACAGAGAGAGAGATCCCATCTGGGTTCGTTTGATCGACTGTTTATTTTGAGCCTCTACTTCAGTATTTTATTATTTTTGCGCCTAGTTGGGTACTTTTGTTTGTTCGCTGACCCCTTAAATGTCAAGCGAGCATCTTCCTTTTCTTATCTTCTTTCCTGCTTGCGTAGAGATCCAGAATTCTTAGACCTTAGTACAAGGTAAGTCTTCAATTGGTTATAGGATTTGATCGCTCTAATATTTGGGTGGAGGAGGAAATCTAAGTTCAATTTTTAACTCTATACAGTAACTTTGCCCTTGTGGGGTAATGAGTCTATTTGAAAAATAGATTTAGCATTTTGTGTAGAGAACTATTCAATCTCAGTTGAACAACTCTTGAAAGTTTTTCTTCTTTCTGAATTATGGGGGATCTAAGTTTGGTTCAATGAAATTTCACTGTTTGATTCATAAACAAGCTTTTCTGGTCAGTGTGCTCAATTAAGTTTGGCAATCTGTACATTGATTTGCTGCATTGTTGATCCACGGATTTGATAATTAAAGGATGACAAAATTAAATTTGTGCTAGTGATGGATCCTTTTGGTGACATTGAGGTTTTAGAATTAAATTTTGTTGGGAAATTATGTATTTTTTGTGAAGAATGTGACAAATTGACGTTGAGCATTTTTTGTTTCAGATGAAATAGAATATCTGTATGCTGTAAATGTCAATGTCAATTTCATACCAGTATTTGGGTTGGATATGTACCTGTTAGATTCTGAGTGAATTCCATGTTGAATCCTTTTCCCTAGCATCTAGGAAATTAATAATAAAGCTATTATTATTTTGCTTTTATTCAATCTCATGCTTATTATTCTCTCCCTTTGTAGAAGATGGCAAGGATTCCAAGAAGCCGCAGACTTGCAGGTCGCCACATCAGATCGGCATCGTACCCGGGAATCCAATTGTACCGTTTTAAAGCTGCAAAACAAATCAATTCTGCACAGACCCTGAAGAATGCAATCTCACACAAGAAGAAGCGATGCGACTGGGAAGATGCTACCTGCTCGGTTTGCATGGAGTACCCCCACAATGCCGTACTCCTTTTATGCTCCTCGCATGAAAAAGGTTGCCGGCCTTATATGTGTGGTACCAGTTACCGTCACTCCAACTGTCTGGACCAGTTCAAAAGGGCCGCCTCCAAGTCCTGCGGACTTGGTTCGCAAGCCTGGACCAGCTCGGAGAAACCCAGCTCACTTGAGTTAACATGTCCACTCTGCCGGGGCCAGGTCAAGGGTTGGACTGTGGTGGAGCCTGCACGCAAGTACCTCGATAATAAGGGACGAACTTGCATGCAAGAGGGTTGCTCTTTTGTGGGTTCTTACAGGGAGTTGCGCAAGCATGTCAAGGCCGAGCATCCCTCAGCCAAGCCACATGAGGTGGATCCTGCCATGGAACAAAAATGGCAAACATTGGAGCACGAGAGAGAGAGGGAGGATGTGATTAGTACGATTCGGTCATCGATGCCTCATGCTGTTGTCTTTGGAGATTATGTTATTGAAATGGGTGAGAGTGATGATGATAATGACGACGATAGTTATGACGAGGAGGGTCCACTTGGCAATGAGGTTGGCAACCGGGCGGGTGTGGACGGGGGGAGAAGGGGTGTTAATAGGAGTATACTTTATTTCTTTTTGAGAGAAGGGGCACGACTAATGAGATTTCATAATGGCAGCGAGACTAGTGAAGAAGGCACTGGTTTTGGTCTTACACCGGCTACTGGGAACAGTGCTGCTGACTTGGCAAATGCATATTCGCTGGATGGCGATGATGATGATGATGCTTTTGATGATGATGATGGGGATGACAGTGTGGATGTTGTAAATGGGTTTATGGGTCATGGGAGAGGTGTGGAGAGGCGCAGACGGAGGCGTCGAAGGAGTAGGGGTGGTATTGGGTTTGTGGGACCCGAATAAAGGTCCTGCTGCATTAACAAGGTCAGGAGGAGAAACACAGAGCATCATAATATATATGTAGGTTTCTCTAATTAATTTGCAGATTTATGCTTGTCACAAAATACCGGGGCAGTCCCTAACCCGACTTGTAGAGTCAATTTGTTGTGTATGTTGTAGATTATTGATTTTCCTTTTTACACCAAGTAAATTATGGATCCGTGTAACAACAGCTTGCACAGGATAAAAAAAAGGATGCATTTCTTATTGCCATCCTCTGTAGTGTACTTTTGCTTTATTGCTGTGTATTGATTAACAAAACAGTTCTTGAATTTGTTGAGTTTTTTTTTATTTTTGTGCATCAATTATTCAAGAGGAGAGAACTAGGTTGTTTTTAAGCTCCAAGACCTATGGGATTGCCATCAAATGACAAATTAAAATTATTGAAATCAATCTATTTCATGAGTAATGAGATTACATGCAAAGTTGTTATGTTTTGAAATTTAAGTATAAAGTCTAAGTTATAAAAAAATATTCAAAAAAATGAATGCATTAAATTAACTTGTAAAATTTATAATTTTAATTTATTAACTTTATACTAAATTTGCAATTTTAAAAAATTTGTAAACACATCACTAATCAAGTAGATAGATCAATTTCAACAAGATGTAGAAAGATGTAGAACGATTTCAAAAAGATGAATTTGCCGTTTGAAATTAATCTGATAGGTTTCGAAGCAAAACTCACCATGAAGCATGGTGCTTAAAACGTCCTAGTTCTTCTCATTCAATTCCTATACTAACATTTGCACAATATATGATGCAAACGAAAATGGAATATATTCTACTGTAATATACTTCTACAAAAAGTTAAAAAACACAAATTACACTAATAAAAAATAATTAAACATCTATGACACAAAGAAGCAACTCTTACACATCTCAACTAAATACACTCAAAAGCTTTCAGGCAGACAACAACAGTATCAATATTTAAATATATCCAAAAGGAAAACGTCACCACCAGAACTCCAATTCCCTACCCAGTTAAGCACCATAAACAATTTAACAACACTAAGTTAAAGCTGCATCTATACAAAACAAACACGCCAAAAAATCTCAAAGCTCAGCTTCTTCACCTAAGTTCACTAGTCTTATTTTCTCACTCAAGTGCTCCATCCATTCAAAAACCGAAGCAAATGGTAGAAGCCCGGCTGACACAGGCAGTATGAGCAACAGTATAACATACAACAGATACCTCCCAACCCAATAAGGTTTCCTTGAAACCTCTATCCCTTGAGAAACATTGACAGTTCCATGAAGCAAGCCGTAAACGGTAGCTGGAAAAGCATTTGCCAGAAAATGAATCAGGCACAGCATTTCCCAGAAAATGAGCCAGCAAAAGCCGTTCCCACCCAATGCGTCCACACACCATTTCCCGGTAAAGCCGCAAAATCCACCTAGTATCATAACATTAAATGTGATCGGCATGTTTGGTCCCGCCACAGATGATTTTTGGATGATTAACCAAGCGAGTGCGAGAAACATTATAATGCCAAAACCAAGACGGGTGAAGGCTATTACGTGGCACCGCAAAAAGAGCAATCCTGAATTGAAAGAGGATACTTGCTTTGGGACCCACCATGAATTTGATCCCTGAAAAAGAAAGTTAACATGACACCTCAATATTTCCCTTCAAAATTTTCTGGTGGAATTATGTGGTGTTCAAACAGTTGGCTATGTTAAAACTTAAAACCAAATTAAAATGGCCAAACCAAAATTTTATTCAATTTAATCTGACCGAACCAACCGAATAACAACCGAACCAAAAAAAAAAAAAAAAAAAAAAAGTAAATTTCAAAAGGTCAAAACGCAATACATACACAAATACATTTAATAATCATAGAAATAAATATCAAGATATATATCAATCGAACCAAAATAAGAGAGATTAAACCAAACCAAATATTAAAATAACAAAAAGATTCAACTAAATATCAAGTAAAATTTTAGTTTGTTGGTTGAACCGAAATAAGAGATTAAAACCAAACCAAATATAAAAAACCAAAGTAATTCTAAAATTCAACTGAACCGAACAATTTAATCCAAAATTTGTCAATTCAGTTGGAAACCAAATAAACCGGATCCAATGTACACCCCTAGTCGGTACTCATTATCCAAACTGTCTTCTTCCATACTATTATTCAATGGCATCCATTATGACACCTACTGTACAAGTAGTAGCAGTCATAAACAAACCGTCCTAAGAAAGAACCATTATCATAACAAAAACAAATCACAGTTGCTTACCCTAGAAATGCTTGAACATGACTCAGTAACCTCTGTAATTCGCTGGTATGAGAAAGCATAAGTGCCATAACCGAAGCAAACTGACATAATTATCAGCCCAGTGACAAGCACATCAATAAAAGTCTTCACAAGCTCTGAAAATCGTGCGTCTTCCATCTGATTTTTTAATTTTTCTTCTTTAAAAACAGCCTTTGCCATCCCCATTCCAACCTTAACCCGTTCCAGCATATTTGAGTATGAACTAATCTCCAATTGGGACATTTTCAACTCCAATTTCTTCATAATTAGACCCATTTCAAACTCCTTTAGGTTATTAGAGCGCACCTGCTCAGTCACCGATCTCTCCAACGTGGATATAATATGGTGATTAATTTCATGATTTTGGGAGCTGCTATTCCTAGAAATGTTTGATAATTGGTTGCTCTGGTTACCATGCAGGATTATTTGGGTGCTTGTTGTGGGGCCCAAGGGAGGATGTGGTATCACATGAGAGTACTCCCTCCGGTGGTTTGAGATATTTACATTACCACGACTATCAGAGGGGGTGTAAGACGTGCTTTCTTCTTGGTCTGGGATGGATGTATGGCTTATTAGATGGAGAGTTTGTAACGTGCTTCTAAATGATTTCTCAAAATTCCTCATGAAATGATCATACTTATCACCATTTATCTGTTAAATAGAAGTAAAGAGTTTTAAGTGTAAAATCATAAAAGGGAAAACAACTAAGGTAACACAGATTGTCATACCACTTGGTACTATAGTGTATCAGGCTAGTAATTTGTTGGCTCAGCCCATCAGGTTGACCAGGACCACCTCAACTCAGTTAAGGTAAACCAATTACATTCAAGGGTTGAATTCAGGTCAGGTTTCTGGGCTCACTGGTGGATTGGAATCACATATCAGTTTTTGTGGTCAACTACATGCTTCTGTTTAAATAAAAGGATAATAACCTATTAGTTAAATGAGTAGGGTTAAAATACCCCATTGTTTTCGCGCCCCAATCATGCCTCACATCCTTATCTCTGTTTTCAAACTCCAAACAGTCGATACGAACAACTCAATATGGTCTCCATATTGACCAACTTTTATATTTTTTTGGAAATGTTTTACTATTTTTTTTAGATAGGTACAAAATTGTTGTATTTTAAAAGATTCTGGACCATCTAAAAACAGTGATTTTGTACCCGTCTAAAGAAATAGTAAACAAATTCCAAAAAATATAAAATTTGGTCTCCAAGCACATTTTAATATGGAGATCACATTGAGCAGTTTGGATTGACTGTTTGGACTTTGAAAATGGAGATAAGGATGTGAGGCGTGATTGGGTCACGAAAACAATGGGGCATTTTAACCCTACTCAAAATAGTTGCTATTAAGTAAAGGTAACAATGCCAGTCAAATTCAATTGGCAACTCCAGAAGAATTCAGCCCAACCTGACCCATTGAGTCTGGTTCTGATTCAATGACCCGCTAGGACATCAAGACGGACTTAAAAAATCGTGATTATATAATTTTAGGAGAAAGTGACTACCTGACGCAGACATATACCAGATCAGTGGGAATAGGGTCCCCCAAACAGGATACCAGACTAGTATTACACCAATAAAGATACAATTCTTAAGATTATTTACCATTGGCACATACTGGTACCATGCCAGCCAACTAGATTCAGTATAGGTACCAGTATCTGGTATTGAAACCAGAATAATAGTTGAGGAAAGATATAAACAAACTTACATTTGTTACAGACTCTTTGACAGCAGAAGTACACATCTGCAGAGATATAGACAAGAGGGTCAGCAAGATATTCTTAGAACTAAAAAAAAAAAAAAACAGATGTAGCAATTGAAGTACCTTGGAAAATAGATCTAAAGGTATTCTTTCTCCTTGCTTATTTTTATTCAAGACCTGAAAATCCAAGAAAATACTTCTCACATTGACCACTTTAAAACAATGTCGAGGAAGGGCAAATCAATTTATTTTCTCAGAATTTGATATTTTTGTAGATGAACTAAAAGTGCAAATCAATTTACTTGTCCGTTAATTGTGAAATTTGTAGATGAACTAAAAGTTGTGATTTTTTTTTGGCCAGTATTAGCCAATAACAGTATAAAAGAAGAGAATTGGCATTGCAATTAGTCAACTTTTAGAAAGAATTTAATAGTCAATCATAAATTCTTTTTGCAAATAAAAGCAAAACCCTACAGCTGATAGAGCGAACCGAGTATTAAAACCTGGGATAAAACAGCGGCGAATGACATCCCAAGAGGAAGGGCAAGATCGTCATGCGAACTACCACCTCCACTGGCACGTGGAGCCCACAGAACTCGAGGCCTGACCCTCGACCGAACACGGCTTCTGACTACTCGGCGAGAGCTTAGAGAAGCAGAGGAAGAAGACGAAGGAGACGCTACAAAAGTGTCCTTGTCCCCCCGGTAACTGTTGCACTCGGAGGGATTTTCTGCGGCGAGATCGCCATTGCCAGCGTGCGGTACGGTGCCTGTTGTGGCATTTTTTTGTGGGGTGGTTGAAGATGGCGATGGCGATGGCGTGGTGCACCGCACGAGGGGTTTCATGGTAGAGACAGAAAAGGGAAGTAGAGAAAGACGAAATACGAGAGAATGCTAAGGAAGACTTTTGAAGTTTTCATTTGCGGCGTAAATGGTAAGGAAGACTTTGGCATTTCCTTTGTGTTGTACTTAAAATTGAGTTTGAGCTTAGTCTGGTTCTATATTAACTCTCAATTTTTTTAATTAGCATTCCGTTAAATTCTAATTAAATAAACACTACTCTAATTAACTTATTTAATAAAATACCACCCACATAGTCACACCTACTCAGTTAATCAACTTATTTAGCAAAATACTAGATTCGGCGAGATTAAAAATTTGTCATTCGATTTTTGAGACAAATTTAATTAACTTATTAAGATGAATATTTAATTTTCTATTTTTAGATGAAAATATTAAGATATTAATTTTTTTTTTAAAATAGTGTAAGATTGAACATTTTTGTTTGTTATAAAATTGAATACTTTTTATTTTTTTTTTATTTTTAAATGAATATATTATGATCTTAACTGTAGCAGTACCAAACCACTACACTGGGACGGTTTGAATATTTTGACAATTAAATTGTAATAATGGATATTATTATAATTTTATTTTATTTTTTTGGGTATGTAAAAAAACACGGATGAATCAATGCCATTACCAGTTTCCCACTATCAAAAGGTACATATACTTTAGCATTTCTTTATGAAAAGCAAAAAGAAACGAACATTAGATAAGAATAATATAATAAAAATTTGATGGAAGAGGGTTCGAAACCCAGATAGGAAAAATTATTTATTATAATAACAAATGTATTAAATAGTTGGTGGCTTGACCTCCAATCTTTACTCAAAAAAAAATTTGATGGAAGAAAAAAATAAATGGATTACTTGATAAATTGCTCATAAGAAAAAGTGGTGCACATATGAGAGAAAGGGTACCACTTTGTGCGCACCTCAGTTAGCGCACTAAGTGGTACTCTTTCTCAGAGTGTGAACCTATTTTGATGGAAGAATAAAAGAAATGGATTACTTGGTAAATTGCTCATAAAAAAAAGTGGTGTGCATTTGAGAAGAATTCATATCCAGTGCATTACCTGAAAAGGGAATATTTTACAATTAGTGGATCTGGACCGTTATTTTTAGCTTGGCACGAATCTCAAAGCCCGATAAAACTGCCTCCTATTTCCCTCCGAATCTCAAACCGGTTGAGATATAATCTCAAACCGTAAAGTGAGGCCCATCATCTACGGTACCTGGGAGGATATTGATCCATTTGAAAAAGGGTACCACTTGGTGTGCACCTCAGTTAGCGCACAAAGTGGTATCCTTCTCCAGAGTGTGCAAACTGAGTAGGCGTGGATGATATTTTGTTAAATAAATTGACTTCATGCAGCGCTCTATAGTACTATAGAAGTGAAACAGCGCATGAAGTCAAGTCTGCTCTGTTACAATCTTTACCCAGCAAAAAAAAAACAGCAGCATATGCTATGAATAATGAATTGATTTGGACATAAAAGTTCAAGAAAACCTTGAAATGAATTACATAGTGCTATCTTTTATACTTTGTTCATGAGGAAGTAAACCCTGCTTCCAAACCCAATTGCGGAGAAAGTTCCTATAATCATGTTATGCATGGGATGAAAAAAAAATTCCTATAATCATGTTATGCATGGGATGAAAAAAAAAAAAATTCATCTCTGGCCATACTTTGAATTTAGCAGAGATTTGTTGTTTGGGGCATCCAATGAGTTTTCTCACCGATATCTAGTGACGAAATTAGAAATTTTATCTGAGGTAAACAAACATATATAATTGCAAAAAAAAATTCAACATAATAAAAATTACATCATCAATCAAAATAAACAGGAAGTCAAGTTAATGTAAATGAAAATCAAAGGTTTCAAATAAGTCAAAAATTCGTTACATAATCTGTTCATCATCTATCTCATCAAACAACTTTTTTTTAACATAAGTAGCCAAACAACAATCAGGTATTCTTGCAAGATGGCACTTCAAGTCCTCGCAATTTGGATCCCTCATGAAAGAACGGAGCATTCGTGTTGACTGTTAGATTAACTATTAATTCAGTTCACTTCTTCACATAAAAACTTCCAAAGCTCTTATATTTTGTGATGTCTACTATGTGACCAAATTAATTTTACTAGGAGAAGGATATTCCTCTTGCCCAAATACTCACCTTATTTGTCTTTAACCCTTTGAAAACAGAGGCGGGTGCACTTGAGAAGTATGTGAGGTCAATTCATCCCTATTTTTATCCCTAATAAATAATAATGGTAAGCAACTCTTTACGATATTTTTATAATCTTTTGACAAAATAGTTGTAGACTTAACAGAAGATGTAGTTTGTTAAATTCTTGCTAATATTGACCCCCAAACAATAATTATTAATTCTGCCTCCCAAAATATTTTGGGTGCATTTGCTCATTTTGAATTTCATTTTCCATTATGGTTTATGCTCCTTTCCATGGTTTACATGATGTGAATTATTGCTAGCTTGGAGTACTGGAGTTGTCAATCAAGATCACACATAAGAGGATTATAAATCAGCTTAATTACTTCAAATTAACCAATTAAAATATATGTCTACAAGACTGGAAGAAAGATATACTTGCCTTGGTTGCAAAAAAAGAAAGATATACTTGCCTTTTACAGTGCTCTCAGAACCAGAAGTATGTATCTTGAGCTTGCATTTTCATATTTGATATGCTTCTCCACTATCTCAAGAGTGAATTAATTGGCCAAATTTTAAGAAGATATTCCAAATCAAAGAGAAAAGGAAGTCTGCAATAACAGTTCTTTATTATATCTTGGTTTCTAAGAGTGTGCATAATAGCATAAACCCAGCGCATCTGGAAAGGATGATTTCAAATGCCTTGAATATCAAGGACCTAATTAAATATGCAATTAGATCTAAACAAAAGGCCAAAAACTCGTGAAATTGAATGCAAGCATGACAGAACATTATTATCCAAGAGGAGATGAGCATTTCCAGAAAAAAAAAAAAAAAAACCTACCTCCACTCCTTTCTCCTTTGCTCAGGAGGCACACAGGAGGGCACAGGCGGCGATCCTTTCTCCTTCGCGCAGCGGCGTATCGCGCACAGGTGGTGTCACGTCTTAGCAGAGCGAAATTTTTTTTTCTCTTTTGGATTGATTGATCTCCCATATTGCTGAACTCTGGGCTTTGGACCAGAAGTAGGCAACTCAATTTTTCAGAAGTAGACAAATCCAACAAAACAAAAGTCTGATTCAAAAAAAAAAAAAAAAAATATTAGGGGTAGACAAATGCTGCACCATACTAGCTTTGCCAATGCCCGTACCTAAGTAACATCATAGCCTTGCTCGGTTTTAGCTAAAAAGTTTAAATTTGGCTTCCATTTTCTTTTTATTTCTGGTTGAAATCTCTTTATGTCCTCAATTAAAGCCTTCATCAAATCTCGAGATAAAAGTTAACATAGATCAGAATCCACTAGTTACACCAAGTGAAAAATAATACACAGTTACGAATTCTGAAAATGACGTTCCAAAAATTAACCAATTCAGTTCTGAGAGAACAAAAGAGAAAGAAATACAAATCAAAAGTGGTAAATGTGGGGTAAGCGGTAAAAAATCAACAAAATCAACAAAATCAAACAAAATCTCTTACACCACACTTGAAATGCACAAATTCTAAAACTCCAACACTCCCGACTCAAAACATCAAGTGGTTTCAAAACATTTGAATCGAAACTGACAAATTATGAAACCCATTGAATATGACAAGAAACCTATAGTCTATAACCCTCGAAGATTTAGTTTTATGTATGTCCAAATTGACAAATCATGATACCCCTCATTGCAGGTGGGATTCAAATATGTTGCGATCCCTTCAGATATGAACAATACTCTAAAATCTCTATCTTTTCAAATTCAACTCTTAAATTGTTTTGAGATTCGTGCACAAAAAAAATAACTTTTTTAAGATAGGTGTATGAAATATATTAGACAGCTGGTTTAAAAATACAGAAGTTTTAGAGTACTGTTGGCATGTCGAGAAGATTTGAATCCGGAGCAGGCAACCATTAAAACCACGCTTTTACCTGACCCAATACTACAAGGGAACCTGGTGGCCACGATACAATTTTCAGTTTCAGGTAACTTCCAAGTTTTGGAGGGGTATACATGAAATTCTCCCAAATTTTATAGAAGTAAAATAGGATGCACGTTCTGCCAAAGGGAAATAAATCTGCTGTTATTCCAAAGGGATAATGGTATCCTGTTATTCTGATCTCAGTCGTTGACTTTTGTCAAAATTCACACATGAAAAAAAAAATCTTGAGATTCGTGCATGAAATTTTTTGAATGATTGGAATAGGAATAACAGGGACCTGCTATTATTTCCCTGCGAAAGTGCCAATAGATTCCAAGTTCAAAAATCAATAAAGTTTCGCCAAAAAATAAAGAAAAATTAAACGAGAATAACGCAAGCAAGCAGATTCTTTACTTCTTCAGTTCTTTGCCAAGAAAATTGCAGAACGAAGTAATAGAAGTGAATTTTGCTCCACTTTTTCTACACTTCGGCGCCTCTCCCCCTCTCTCGTTTACTGACAAAAACGCATATTGTCGGTGAAAAAGTTAAATCAAAGAGGGAAACATATCAAAATTTAAAATTATAGGCGGTTGGAGGCTTGCACTGTATCAACCCAGTTTCGAACCACCCTCCCACTGCTGTTACAGCGATTTATGATAATTTTGTTTTTTTTTTTTTCTTTGGTTAAAGAGAGATCGATTTCACAATCTAAGCACAAATTGATATCGTCTTTTCTTTGATATTATTTCTTTTTGCACTGGAATATGATAGGCCGTAGGATGTAGGATCTAATTTGTCTTGATATAGTAGAGGAAACAATCTCAAGCAGCAACTGGCCGGCACTCTTTTTTTTTTACTGAGGTGAAAATTACATGATACTCACCTTTTAAAACTCCCTCATTTAAAATGTAATCCTTCTTTCCAAAAAATTGCTGAAAAAGTTCTTATAATCAAATTACTCTACCTCAAATGAAATGAAAAAGAAAAAAAGAAAAAGAGATTTCATCTCTAGCCAAGACTCAGGCCAGAGATTGAATTTAGCAAAGAATTTGTTGTTTGGCTTCCTTTTACTTTTCCTTTCCGGCAAGAATCCCTTGACATCCTCAATTAAAACCTTCATCAAATCTCTAGAAAAGAGTTAACCGAGATCAGATTCCACTAGTCACATAAAAAATGAAAGCCAAGTTACAAATTATAAAAATGATGTTCGCCAAATCAGTTTAGAGAAAACACGAGAGAAAATAATACAAACCAAAGGTGGTAAAAAGATGGTAGATGACGGGGCAAGCTGTAAAAAAACAACAATATCAAATCTAGTAAACTCAAAATCCCTTACCAAATTTTAAATACAAACATTACAAAACTCCAACTCTTTTTTTTTTTTTTTTTGGATAAAAGGCTTTCGCCCGTTTCATTAAAGAAACTCAAAAACCATACAAACAAACAAAAGTTGGCCTTTCCGGCACCATCAAAAAACAGCAGAGAAATATAAACCTAAAATCTGTCTAACCGACTATACATATTGCTGATAATTGCCCCTGTCTACTATAGTTTGTCGACAAACAAAATATAACAAAATGCTAGAAACTGGGTAAATTAAAGGTCTTCTAAGTATCAGATTGAGCTTGGTAGACCACCAACTGGAGCGCATCTTCCCCAGGCGCCAGAACCTGTAGCGGTATGTCATCCAATTCATCTGGCATCCAGTAAGCCACCATCTCCCTAGTTTGTCTCTTCTTCACATTACCTAACCAATATTGAAGAAGAGATATAATTAGCAAGATAGTTGTTTTAAAAGATTTTGTTGATTTGTTTTGAAAACAGATTTCGTTGCGAATTTTCCAAATGGTCCAACATAAGGCACTCAACATAATAAGAAATGCTGTCTGTTTATCACCTGTAAGAGAGAAAGCAAATTGCATAACATCATTAAAAGAATGCCACTGTTTGTAATATAATTGGCTATGACCCATCCAAAACCATATATGTTGTGTAATGGGGCATTTTAAAAATAGACAAAACTCCAACTCTTGACCCAAAACATTAGGACCCAAGGGTTCCAATTAGACCTAAACTGAAACTGACAAATCATGAAACCACGTTGAATATGACACGAAGCCCACAACCACTGAAGCCCCAGTTTCATGTGAGCCAAAATTGACAAATCATGAAGCCTCCATCACATGTGAATCGAAGCCTGCAACCACTGAAGCCCTGCTTTCACTTAATCCAATACCACAACTTAAAGATCCAGATTGCACCTGACCTGATTGAAGTATTTGATCCCAGAGGTGCCAATCACGCCAGACTTGACATGCGTGAACTCTTCATCTCACCCAAAACCCGAGAGTATTAAGGTTTCCCAATGCAGCTGACTCAAAGCCCGAAAAATTAGAAGCCCAATTACACTTGATCCCAAATCAGACTTGACAACCTTAAATTGGCCTGGATTAACACACTAATTTGTGAGAAAAACGAGCTCTTAATATAAGTAAGTGTTGAGAATGAATAACAAGTTAGACCCGTTTAGAATTAAATAGAGCTACTAACTTTTTATTTGTTTATAGAGTATAGGCACCCGTTAGAATAAACAGCTGTTATTCCCAACAGCTATATTTTCTTTTTTCTCTTAGCCTATAAAAGGCCCAATACTGTACAATACAAAGAATGAATGAAATATAATTTTTTCAAGCATTCAAACATCTCTGTCTCTAACAAAAAAATTATCATGGTATCAGAGCTGTAGTTCATACGGTGATTAGCAAGATGGAAAGTAAGCAATCATAGGGTGATTACATGGTTACTAGCAACAATGGAACCACAGGTATCCGACTTACTTTCTTACAAAAATACGGCATTAGAAATTTGGAAAAGAGCCGAAAAATTATATGGTCACAAGAAAAACTATGCCCATATTTATCAAATCCAAAGAGAAATGCAACAAGCAAAACAACAGCAGGGCCAACCAGCCATGAATCTATTTGGATTTCTCCAAAAGAAAAAAGATGAAATTAGGGTTTATCGACCCCCTACCACTGACCTTGCTGAAATTCAGAAAAGAGAAGAACAGAATGACGTTTTTCAGTTCCTCTCTAGTCTCGATTCATCATATGAGGCGGTGAGATTACAGATTCTTCTCATGGCTGAACTTCCATCTCCAGATGAAGTGACCTCCATGATACAAGGAGAAGAAACGAGAAGAGAGGTAATGGGGTCACAACTGCCTGAAAACCCAGAATCGAAAGTATTTATGGCTGCCGGCTCTAGACCGAACTCCAACCCTAGTTATCGGGTGGAGAGGAAAAGGGAACAAACCATAAAATGTGAGCATTGTAGAAGAGAAGGGCATCACAAGGAGGAGTGTTGGTTCCTCCATCCTCACCTCCGACCAAAATGGCACAAGAAATGGGGAGATCGCAACATAGGCGGCTATGGTGGCAACGATAAAAGAAAGGGACTCTTGGCAGCGGAAATGAAGGAAGGGGACGGACCAAAAGAAAAAGAAAAAGAAAAAGAAAAAGAAAAAATTGAAGCAGCTGGTCCGAATAAGCATTTTAACATTGGGGCCACCCCTTCGGATCTAATGTGGCAACTATTCATGCAGTTCACCAATATGATGAATCAAAAACAAGAGAACACAAGAACATCTGGTATGATCTGTATATCAAATTTATCATTTTCTCCAAAAAAATTCTAGATGAATATTGGATTCGGGTGCAACTGACCATATGACTGGTAATATAAATTTATTGACCTCATTTAGAGAATATGGTACCAAACAATTTGTTACGGTAGCAAATGGTGATAAGATGGAAATTCTTGGAGAAGGCTCAATAAAAATTTTCTCATAAACAATTCAAAATGTTTTGTATATAAAAGATTGCTCCTCAAATTTATTATCCATTAGTAAAATCACAAAAGAGTTAAATTGTGAACTCATTTTTTTTGACAAAAAATGTGATTTTTCAGGATTGGATAACAAAAGTTTTGATTGGTGAAGGATTTCTAGAAAATGGGCATTGGTTATTTTTTGAATGAAGAAAAATTCAACCTCAACATAACCAAAGATGAAGAATTAAGCGTACTTTGGCATAGAAGAATCGGACATCCTTCCGACAAGATTTTAAAGAGTCTTTTTTAAATTTTCAAAATTAGATAATAGTAGTTGTGAGACTTGTAAGCTAGGAAAATATACTAGATTACCTTTTAATTTATCAAGTTATAAAACTGAAAAACCTTTTGATTTGGTCCATTCGGATGTATGGGGTCCCGCTCCAATTGTCTCTTTTAATGGATACAAATATTTTGTTATCTTTATTGATAATTTTTCTAAAACAACTTGGTTATATTTACTAAAAAATAAAAGTGAAGTATTCTCACAATTTCTAGATTTTTACAATTTCATAGAAAATCAATATGAAGCAAAAATTAAAATTTTTAGATCCGATAATGGAACGAAATTTATCAATCAAAATTTCTCAAAAATTTTCAAAGAGAAAGGAATTTTACATCAAACAACATGTGTTTATACACCACAACAAAATAGTGTTTCCGAAAGAAAAAATAGACACTTGCTTGAAATGACCCGAGTACTTTTATTTCAAAACAATGTATCAAAAATCTATTGATCGGAAGCCGTTCTTACCGCAACATATTTAATAAACAGATTGCCAAGCGCTAATTTGGATTTATAAAAGGCCATTGGAAATTCTTTATCAAAGAAAACTTGATATAGAACACTTAAAAATATTTGGTTGTACATGCTATGTACATAAAAATAAACAAGACAAGTTGGATTATACCTCAATTAAGGCTATTTTCTTGGGTTATTCATCACAAAAAAGGAGTATAAATGCTATGATCCAAAAAACAAAAAATTATACATCTCAAGAGATGTGACCTTTTTAGAAAATGAGCCATATTACAAAGGAAAAATTTATGAGGAATTTATTAGAGAATCCTTCAAGGAAATTACATTACCCCAATTCAATCCATCAATAGAAGAGGTAAGACTAATAGAAATCGGAACTACAACCGAAAATGAAAATGAAAGTGAAAATGAGGAGGAAGTAGAGGAAATTTCCTCAAATGAAGAGGATCAAAACCTAGAAGAAGTTTCATTGAGAAGGTCGGTTCGAATAACACAACCCCCAACAAAGCTAAGAGATTATATAACCTACAAGGTACAATATCCTATACAAGATTTTATTACATATGGTAATGTCTCATCTAACCATAGAGCTTTCTTGATCTCAATTGAAAAAGAACAAGAACCAAATAATTATGAAGAAGCCATCAAAAATCCTACATGGACCAAAGCCATGAAAGAAGAGTTAAAACCTCTTGAAAAAATAAAACTTGGGTCATTATGCAATTGCCAAAAGAAAAAAAAAAACCCGTAGGTTCTAAATGGGTATATAAAATTAAGTATAATTCGGATGGTACCGTAGAACGATACAAAGCTCGCTTAGTTGCGAAATGATATACTCAAACTTATGGTGTAGACTATCATGAGACCTTTGCACCCGTGGCCAAAATGAATACGGTGAGAATACTATTTTCTATTACGGTTAACCAAAATTGAAAATTATACCAAATGGATATCAAAAATGTCTTTTTTCAAGGAACACTTGAAGAAGAGGTATATATGACTTTACCTCCCAGGCATGAAAAAGAAAGAAACCATGGATTAGTTTGCAAGTTAAAAAAAAACAATCTATGGATTAAAGCAATCTCCAAGGGCATGGTATGGCAAACTAAGCTCTTATTTAAAATTTTGTAATTTTAAAATTAGTGGTGCCGATCATTCTTTATTTACTAAAATTGAAGAAAATAACACTACCATTATTTTAGTATATGTAGATGATATTATAACCACCGAAAATAACCAAGAAGAAATCAATAAAATAAAATTTCACTTGAAGAAAAAATTTGACATCAAAGACCTTGGTTATTTAAAATATTTTCTAGGAATAGAAATAGCACATTCCAAAATTGGTCTCTTTGTTTCTCAAAGTAAATATACTCTAGATTTGTTAAAGGAAACCGGCAAATTAGGTTGTAAATCAGCATCAACACCAATAGATGGTAGGCATAAATTGAATAGCGAAGAAGGTGAACCATTAGATGATATAAACTAATTTCAAAGACTTGTGGAAAAATTAATATACCTAACTGTAACTCGGCCGGATATTTCTTTTTCGGTAAGTCAAATTAGTCAATTCATGCATACTCCAATAACACCTCATTTAGATTCAATAAATAAAATTTTAAAATATTTAAAAGGAACACCCGGAAAATGAATTTTCATGAAAAATAATAATTCTAATAATCTGTGTGGTTATTCTGATGCAGATTGGGCCGGAAGCTTTGATAGAAAGTTGACAACCGGTTTTTGCACATTTGTAGACGGAAATTTAGTCACATGGAAGAGTAAGAAACAAAGTGTCGTGGCAAGATCAAGCGCCGAGACGGAATATCGAGTCATGACATCCACCGTAAGCGAGCTAACTTGGATCAAACAACTTCTTGCAGATATTGGAATAAAAATTCAAGAACCAATAAAAATGTTTTGTGATAACCAAGCGGCAAGACATATAGCAACCAATCCGGTGTTTCATGAAAGAACAAAACACATCGAAGTGGATTGTCACTTCATTAGAGAAAAAAATTCAAGCAAAAGAAATTGAAACTCAATTTGTGAGAAGTGAAGAACAATTGGCGGACATCTTCACAAAGGGTTTAGATCCAAAAACATTTGAAGAAAATCTAAGCAAGTTAGAACTAATAGACATCTACACGCCTAACTTGAGGGGGAGTGTTGAGAATGAATAACAAGTTAGAGCTGTTTAGAATTAAATAGAGCTACTAACCTTTTTATTTGTTTATAGAGTATAAGCACCCGTTAGAATATACAACTGTTATTCCCAACAGCTATATTTTATTTTCTCTCTTGGCCTATAAAAGGGCCAATACTGTACAATACAAAGAATGAATGAAATATAATTTTTTCAAGCATTCAAACACCTGTCTCTAACAAAAAAATTATCAGTAAGGACAAAAGAAACACTTCTACAGAGCTGAACTTCGAGAAATCTAGCATTGGGATGCAGTTGAATAATGAGATTGCGGCCAAACCAACAAAACTAGTAAGAAGGCAACTAAGTCGAGGATTACATCGAACTAGTCAGTAGTGAAGACACCATCACTAGTACAAATCCAAACTTTGAACAAATCTAGCATCATTATCAATATGAATTCTGATGATGTCATCATACCTGCCAATATTATTATTTGTTAGGAAAAACATCAAGAAAGTTCAATCATAGCAAGACAACACATAATGAAACCCCAAAAAGCATACAATTCCCCCCACAATCATAGATCTTCTCCAATCACACTTTTTTTTAAAAAAAAAAATTAATTTAATTATTTTTTTTATAGGAAGAGGCTGAGGCGACAAAAAAATATCTCAAAATTGCACGGTTAAAAGTGATATATTGTACTTGCAGAAATTTGAGAATCTTCAAGGTTTGTGAAAATTAAACAGGGAACTACTACACAAATTTTACCCCGGAAAAAATCTTACAGTGTTTCTTGTCTAGCTTGCAAAGCCGAGCCATAGGTCTAACTTGATTCGGAATCATTACATAATACCTCTGCATGCAAAATGAGAAACATTAAAATTATATTCAAGTATCAAATTTGTACATAGCTTTATTTCAGGTACATTCTATTGAAAAAAGCTCTTACAATTCAAGATGTATCTGCACTGACTCGGGGAGAGGTAGAAGCGGGACCCACCCGAGTGTCACACATATTTGACCAACATTTGTATCGACCTAGTTGGATCAGAGAACAAAGTAGCATGTATGAGTGTGTGTACTTGAAACACCATACATTAAAGCATTATGCATGCACTCACAATTCCTAGTTTTTTTATAGAAAAAAAATTTTGAACCTCCAAAAACTTGTACCCTTAAAATTGTTGACCTAAACCAGATACCTCAAAATTGAGAAAATAAACCCTAGGTCCTTCAAAACCCAAAGCATATAATTGTTTTGTACGATAATATCCCTTAATAGTACACAAAGTATCCATAGTAACAGGTTCAGCAAAAATTCACATATATTGGTTCAGTTTCGAGTATTGACTCCTTGTCAAACTCGGCAAATAAATCATCCATTTGAGCATTATCAGAATTATTCACAATATAATCATGGATTTCTGTCCAAAAACACAAAATTTAATGTTTATTTCACAGGAAAATATAAGCCTGGTTATGAGGAATGGCTAAAAACGGCAATTTCAAAAAGGCCATCCTCCTTTTGCAATAGGGAAAATTTCTGTTGTGCCCATACAAATTTTTGAAATAGCCAATATCCCCAACAAATTTACATAATATCCTATATCCCCATCAAAATTTCATATCATTTCTTCTATCCCCTTTTATCTATTTAATATTTTATTTAATTATTTTAAATATTAAATTGACAAAAACACCCTTTCCACTCCCCCTCCCTCCCCTGTACTACCCACAATTTCTCTTTCTTCCCCAACGTGAACCACAAGATGCCATTGTTATATATAGAGTTTGATACTTCGATACCTATCAAAATAATTGAAAGAAAGTTATACTAGGCAACAAGTCAACAACTAACTCTTTTGCAAATTAGACATACAACAGCTAGTAATAATTCCAAGCATGTTTAGACTCTATATATCACCATAACACACTAGTCATTTAATTTGGCTAAATTTCAAAATGTCGGCACCAAAAAGTAATAGAAACTTGATTTTTCATTTAATCTTCTCTGAAAAGTCTTGCATTTGTACCAATACTAACTTGTTGGGAGAGAGAGAGGAATAAACCTCTTTGGAGAGCAGCAGGTTAAAGAAAGAGAATGTTGAGTGTGACAGAGAAGAGACATTGCAACACCATGGAGCACAGGTCAAGAAGGAGATAGCCGGGAGGAAACATTGGAGGAGATGGTGGGGAGTGCTGGTTTAGTTTTTTTTATTTTTTTCTGTTTTCCGTTGGGGAAGAAAGGGATATTACTTGGAGTACTGAGGAAAGAGAAAAGGGCATTTTTGTCAATCTAATATTTAAAATAATTACATAAATAATTAAGTTAACAAAAGGGAATAAAAGAAATGATGTGAAATTTTGATGGGGATATAGGATATAATGTGTTTTTGATGGAGAAATTGGCTATTTAAAGAATTTGGATGGGTACATCAGAAATTTTCCCTTTGCAATAATATAAACATCCTGAACAAAATTTTCCCTTAATAAGATCAAATGTAGCAATAATGTGATTCTCACATGTGTTATCATCAAGGTTCTAAATAGCGAATATAGCGGCATAGCTCGAAGACAAAAAAAAAAAGCTATTACGAATAGCGTAGCTACCATACATAGCGTTTTTTTCTTTCCAAAATTTATATTTTATATTTCTACTAATCATCAACATAATCAATATTGGAGAATTGAGATAACAACTAAATGACAACTAATCTAAGTCTATATTTTTTTTCAATCATGCAAATAAGAAGAAAAAAAAAGAATTTACAAGGTAACATTTTTTAATAGTTCACATTTCATAGTATTACAGATTATAACAGACGAAGGGCAATTAATTTTACAAGTGAAATGAAGTTAGTATACCTATTTGAACATTTTATATATATTATAATAATCAAAATCAGCTTTGAATGAAACGAACAACAATAATTTTACAAGTAAATACTAGACGAGCAAGCAAAATGAAGAATTAATATTTGAATATTTCCAGATATAAAATGAGAGACTAAATCACAAATAGGAATAGAAGCACATAGTTCGGTTTAGCATACTTATCATAGCAGACCATGTAGCATCAGAAATAGGAACAGAAGCATAGAAGCCCATGTAAATCACAAAAAAAAAAAACCATGTAGCATAGCTAACACAGCTATAGCGGTCGTAGCTGAATTAATGCATTTTTATCTTATAGCTTAACTTTTATGATCCGAAAAAGCTATAGCGCAACTATAGCTAGCTATTTAGAACACGAGTTATCATCAAGCAATAGCTAGAATAATTGCATGATTACCAACTTTTGCAAAACTTTGACAAACTTTTATAACCTCAGATACTTGTAATTGCTGAATAATTCTCAAATAAAGTATATATTATCAGGCAAACACATTACAATCAAGCAATAATGTGATACTCACTGGTGTAATAATCAAGCATTGCTAGTGTAACTGCATAATTACCGAACTTTTGTACAAAATGTTCTAAACTTTTACCAAATCCCAGATATTTGTGATTCCAAAATAATTCCCAAATAAAGATTCTGTTCCTATCATGCAAAGAAATTACAGCCAAGAATAACTCATAAATTGGACTCTAAGGAAAATAAAAATGCGAAGGTAAGATTTAAAAATAAAATCTCAATTTACCTGAATTCGTTTTGGCAAGATGCCTCTTTTCTTAGGGCGTCACAGTCAATGTGCTCTGTCCCTTTCTTATGGCCCTTCTTCTTTGGTACATTAGCTTTCTTCACTTCGGGGGACCTGCTTCCTTTTGTAAATTCTTGGTGCATTAAATTTTGGTATCTTTTAAGATGTATTCTCAGGATGTGAATCAGCAATATTTAGTCCCCTCAAAATAAACTATCTCAGCTCACAATAAAGCATGTACATTTTTTTTTCCTTTTTTCTGCTGCTTCTATATAGTTGATAGATAGTTTTGATAGTAAATTCTCAGTGAAGTTCCAGTAAAACCCACTAAACCTACCTCAGATTGATAGTAATGCTAGATTTGTTCAGGTTTGGATCTGTACAAATGATGGTCTTTTCATAACTGACTAGCTCGATGTAATCCTCAACACCAAAATTTAGTTGCCTTCTCACTAGTTTTCTTGGTTTGGCCACAGCCTCATTATTCAACTGCATCCCCATGTTAGATCAGCGCTGCTGTGGTGTTGTTGTCCTTGCTAATATGAAGGCATCTTTTTTTCCTCACAAAACCAGGCCAATTTAAGAGTTTCACGACTGATTTTGGGTTAGGTGTAACTAGGACTTCTAATTTTTCAGACTTTGGGTCAGCTGCATTGGGAAATCTTATACTTTGGAGTTTTGGATCAGGTGAAACAACAACTTTTGAATCCATGCATGTTAGGTTTGGTGTAATTGAGGCCTCTGGGTTCAAATACTTTGGGTCAGGTGCAATATAGACCTTTTTAAGTTGTGGTATTGGATGAAAGCCAGGCTTCTGTGATCTGTGGTTGTAGGCTTCAATTGACGTGCAATGGAGGCTTAATGATTTGTCAATTTCGGCTCACATGAAACTAGGGTTTCAGGAGTTGTGCACTTCATGTCATATTCAATGGGGTTTTATGATTTATTAGTCTTGGTTCAACTGTAATTGGAACTCTTGGGCCCTAATGTTTTGGGTCAGGAGTTGTTGAAGTTTTAGAATTTGTTTATTTCAAGTTTGATGTAAGGGATTTTGAATTTCCTAGTTTTAATTTTGTTATTTTTTTACTGCTTGCCGCGTCATCTACTGGTTTGTATTTCTTTCTCTTTTATTTCCTCTCAAGATTTGATGAAGGCTTTAATTGAGGACGTGAAGGGATTCCTGTCAGAGAGGAAAAAAAGAGAGCCAAATTTAAAACTTTTCAACTAGAGCCGAGTAGGGCTATGATGATACATCGGTACCTAGACATGAATCAATACTCTGAGGCAATAGAATATTTTTGTTTAGATTTGGACCGTCCGATCAGAATCCGGGTCAATCCGGACCGAGGTAGAATGCATAGGGCCCTTTAATATTTATGTGGATTCTGATCGAATGATATGAATCTAAACATAATATACTGTTACCTTGGGTGATATGAATTCACCCATGCACTAGTGAGAAAACTCATCCCCAAACAACAAATCCTTAACTAAATTCAAACTCTGGCCAGAGTGTTGGCTAGAGATGAAATTTCTCTTCTTCATCTCATAGAGTAACCTGATTATAAGAACTTTCTCAGTAACTAATTGGAGCAGAGTCAAATTTTCAAGTTATAGATTACATACACATTAAGAGTCAATTATATAAAAAATTTATACTGAGTATGGAGTTCAATTTTACAATCAGTTGCTGCTTTATATTGTTTTTCTCTATTGGAACAAGACAAATAATATCATAAATTGCTAGATCCAAACAGATTAGATCCTAGGGCTTATCATACTCTATTGCAAAAGAAATAATTCCAAAGAGAAGAAAATATTAATCTAGGTCAGATTATGAAATCGATCTCTTTTTAACCAAACAGAAAAAACGAAAATATCATAAACCGCTAACTCTCACGCACGCACCTTGGCAACCTCCAAAAGCTCAAGCGCCGCAGCTTATCGAAGAACCTGTCCAAGGCGAGAGGAGCGAGAGAGAGATTGGTCGGAGGGTTTAACTTGGCACGACACGAATCTCAAAGACCTGCGTGCATCTGCCGCTGATCCGTTAAAAACAACTCTGGGCTGAGATTACGTAGACTGATGCGGTATTAGGATACGCTTCCATGAAAGCCTTCATCCGTCTATGTATATTTTTTTAATTTTGATATGCTTCCTTGTTTGATTTTAACTTCTGCGCCGAGATCAGGCGTTTTCTCGGTAAACTAGACAGGACGCAGAAGTAGAGAAAATGTCGAGCAAAATTCATTCTGATTAATTCGTTCTGTGAATTTTCTTGGTAAAGAAGCAAATAATCTGCTTGCTAGCGTTATGGACTAGGGCTGCAAACGAATTGAACCGAATCGAACTTATCTCACTTTAAGTTTGGTTTGAATTAATTTCAAACTAAGTTTGATTTGAATTAATTTCGAATCAATTTTTTTACGAACTCAATTTCGAATCTTTTACGAACTTTTTACGACAAGGAAGAGTGATCATAGTCGCTGAGAGTGAGAGGTCAAAGTCGCTAGGGTTTCAGACCTGAGAGCGAGAGTTACGAGTTATGACTTATGGCTAGGCGGTTTTATATTTTAACTTTTAAGTCATATGGGAACATAAGTCATCAGTGTTAATCAACAACAGTTCACGTTATTTTGAGATTCGAACTAGAACAGTTTGTGAATCTATTCCAAACGAATCAGATCCAATTTGAGTTTGGTTTGAATTAATTTTGAACTTTTTCAAATAGAATTTTTTACGAACTATTTCGAATCAATTTTTTTACGAACATTTTTGAATTAAACTCGAATTGAATCACGAACTACAAATTTTTTGTGCAGCCCTAGTTATGGTGAAACATTATTAATTATTGTACTTATATGGAACCTATTGGCAGAATGTGCATCCTATTTTACTATTATAATTTTTAATGAGTGCGGTCCATTTCTTGTTAGAGCAAAAACAAAAATGGAATATACAAGGGAAAATGAAACATAGTTCCAAGAGAGCCATTGAGAAGCTTATTATATTTCCGAATAAGTACTTAAAAATAAAAAAAATCTTGAATAAATTTCAGAAATAAATATGTATAGCAAGTTATTGATAGTAATCATTATTCAGTTTTTCAAAATCAAATATTTTTAACAAGTTATTGTGATCAATTATATTCTGGATCACAATCAGATTTTAAAGAATTACTCTGAAATTTTATGCCATTCATTTTGCATATTTAATAGGATTAACCTCTTTATTTGTGCATTGTAACATATGTACGAAATACAATAAATGAATAAATAAAATAGTTACTCTGAAATCGCTGTCATAGTATCCAATAAAACAGTATTGAATTGAATAACTTGTTTTGACAGTGAAATATGTATCAAACTGAAATGTTCTATAATATAAACTCCACTATTCTGTGACCGAAATTCCAGATCCTAACACGCAGACACTGTTCTCAGTATTTTCATCAGAAAACGTTTTTAGTATCCCCATAATATTAACACCAAAAAATTATAGAAATGTCCGTAATTTGTACCAGAATATTTAACTTACAAGAGTTCTTCACTTGACGAAAGAAGTCTGTTAAGAAATATGACTGTTGGCCGCTGAATCTTCACCATAGGCGTAGTTTAGGCAGTAAATCAGCTAGTATTCAAAATTGGTACCCAACCAGATTTCTGCAATTAAGATGTAATCTGGCAATATATCTTTGCCATTGTAAATTAGGAAGTATCTCGACGGCTAGAATATAGTAGAGATCAGAACAATTCAATAAGAATCATTATTCTGTTTGAACTTGAGCTCTAAAAACTCAAAATTCTCTCTTCAATAAATTAGCTTAAATCTCCATTTGTGATATTTGAAAATTAGAGGACTAAATCGAATATGTATTTCTTTAATGGTGAATTATGTTGCTAATAACAATTTATTATTCTATTAATTATTTCCTGAACCTCTTCATGGCAAATGCGTTTCTTTTATATTTGGTAACTCTCATCAATCTCTTTAAAATCCCTGATTAATGGACCATACTATAAATCCAGTAATCTCTTCTATATGTTGAGAGTAGAAAAAAGTCAAAAACTAAAGCTTTGGGAAGCGGGGGCGTTCCGATGCCCATCGGACCAAAGCTAGTTCGATGGACAGATCCACCGTTAAATGCTGATTGAGATTCGTATCATGAAGCGCTTAATTTTAATAACGGAGAGTCTCCGTTACAGTCCATCCTCCTCCGTTTCGCCTACTACCTTTTCTTCACGCTATAGCTTTGCCTTCTCTCTTGCTCCCTCCCTCCCTCCCTCTCCCAGTCGCCACCCTCAATTAATTTTTCCATTATCTACTTTTTTGGGTTCCCTCAACTGAACGAAACGCAAATTTGATTTTCTTCTTCATATCAGAACAGAAATTTTGGTTTTCTTCTTCAGGTCAACACCCAGCCTCGGTACCCACTTAAAATTCTTTATTAGTTCTTGTTTCTCTGTTTTTTTTTTGTTTCTTTTGATTTGAGAAAAACCCTGGAATAGGGTTAAACTATTTTCTTTCATATATAAATAATTTTATTTGAAATTGTACAACTCTTTCAATTTTGATATTGATTACATTTGCATACTTACATTTGGATATTAATTTTGTAAAAATGGATTGGAGAGGGGCTCATCTGCAAACTTACCGCATGCTGCCCTAATGATCAGACAAATCCATGTTAAAGCATATTTTGAAAATTACATCATTTCATTAAGTGCATTCCTTTCTGATTTTCTGGAATCTATTGCATTTATAATCATAAAATCATGATAAAGAAATAAAGTGATGTGTTCGTTGATGCAAAAAAGTTACATGATTTAATGGCACCGCTATATCAGGCCACATTGCCAGCATACCAGCCTTTAGCACATGGTACCAGCTTTGAACATCTGTGCACCGATTATCAAGAAGTCATGGCCGACTAAGCTTACAAAAACAAGAATAATTCCCTACTGATGTTGAGTTAGGCTTCAAATATTTCTGACGTGATAGAACAATCAGTGGAGTTTCTGTTCCAACAAACTTCAATTAAATTCAATAGGCCTATAGAAAGATATGAAATTCACAAACTAGTACCCTTCACAATCCTGGGAATAAGCTGAAATTAGAGTTTAAAAGTTAAAAAATACAATTTCAATTATAAATAAAAGGTAAAATTAAACTAGAAATTACTCATATGGCCTAATAAACATCTTGGACTTCATTACATGTATTTTAGAATAAAATGTTTAAAGAATTTTATAAAATAATTGAAATAATTGAAAAATCTAATTTTCAATTAACTAGAAAAGTGTGGTCATCTTGGCCTCTTTCAAATAAAATTTCTCTTTAATGCTTCTGATTCAAAACTTAAAAGTTCTTATGCTTTTTAGAACAATTTGCAGAGCTTCATTTGTAACTTATTTCATACTGATCAAGTAAATCTACAAAAAAGATATTTTGAAGTTGCCAGCCTGAGCTTTTCTGTTAACAGCTAAAAACAATTTTAAAAACAAATAAAATTTATTCTTGTTTTTAGTTCAGTTTAACTGTTTAGCTGTTTTTTCTCTTGATTTGAATTTATATCCAAGATGTTTTTTTTTTTCTTTTTCCTTTGACGGCATACAAATGTCATGCCAAAAAGAGTGCACTCAGAAAGTATCATGGCAAAAGTGCATTGCATTATCATCTGAGAATTGTTTACATGAATAAAAAGCTATTACATTTAACAAAGAACAATTCCCAAAATACCCTCAGCAATATTAAACCACACATGCATGCTTAGCATAACCTTTGCATCAACAATTAGCATTAACCATGGGGATGAAGCTACCTACACAGGCAGCAATTACGTGAGCACTGGATGATCACTATGAAGACAAATAGCCACACATTAACATAGGCAGCAAAAGAATGAAACACCAGTATATTGTTGCACCTTTTGTATCATTTTCTACTTTCTCTGTTTTATTTCTTTACCTCTTTTCTTTCCTACTTAGCCATTGTATTTTATTTTAAATCGTGATACAAATCTCTTGTAACTCTATCAGTTCAATCAAACAAGGGCTTGACCCTTATTTTTCCTCCAAAAAAAAAAACCCATGGACTGTTCACTTTTCCAATCATTCGAAAAAAAAGAACCATGTTAAATAATATTCAATACTGTCTCCATATTTCTACATATCCTCTGTGTATGGAACACTAATTCTTAATCAGGATCACAAACCGTAGGAGTTTCAATCAAAGTAAAATTCCCACGGATAAATCAAAGATGTTATTTAATAAAGACTATACATTACTAATCCAATTTTGGAACACTGATTATGAAGTAGCATCACAAATTGTAGGTTTCAATCAAAATAATTTCCCTCAAATAAATTTTACTAATCCAATTTGGGACTTAGATACCAAACAAATTATACTCTAACTAGCATTAAAGATTGTACAAAATCGGCGAGTAGGAATTTGAAACAAATTCTGACATAACGCTAACACACAAAATACTTACAACAATCAGAGAAAAGAAGAAGCACGTAAATACCTAGAGATGTGCTTAGTCCACCCAACAGAGAAAGCGCAAGCGCTACTAACACTTGAGATTCCATCTTTGGGAAGAGAGAGAAGGGGCAGGCGAAGCGGAGTAAAAGAGGAGGCGGTTCATTCAGTTGAGATAATCAAATAAAGGAGAATCGGAAAATTAACTGGAGGTGGCGATTGGGAGAGGGAGGGAACGAGTGTGAGAGAGAAGGCGAAGCGACAGTGTGAAGAAAAGAAAGCAGGCCAAACGGGGGAAGATGGACTGTTAACGGAGGCACTCCTTTAATGAAATTAAACACTTCATGGCACGCATCTCAATGTAGGATTTAACGGTGGATCTGTCCATCGGACTAGCTCTGGTCCAAAGGGCATCGGAACGCCCCCGCTTGCAAAGCTTTGATATCATCTGATTTTATTTCCTCTCTGGCCGTTTGTATATGAGAGAAAATATATTTTCTTTTCTGGATTCACTTCCAAAATATTTTGTTTAAATCAATCTGATCTATACTGGATATTGCGGAGTTATCGTTAGTTGCTTCCATGGCGTGCCTAAGGAGCAACAATTTCGGATTATCTTGGTTGCGGTTCTATCTTGCACGATGAGATGGAATACGCTTAAGAACAGTGCTTCGCACGATCCGGATAACTCTATTTCAATTTGATTTATTTTAATTAATTTATAACTATCCGAATATTCTGAAAATTTATACCAACATATTCATCATTTCTCCATTTCTCTCTAAATTCAACAGTCTCCAAATTTCAATATTATCATGTAATTAGTCAGACCTTGTCTAATATAATTTTTGTTTTTTGCTAAATCTCAATATTCCATAAAATTGTAAAAAAAATAGTCTACCACTGCAGTTTTATAGTTATCTTTGTTTAACATTCTTGACTTCCTTTCTTTCATCAAACTCATTAAACTTTCTGAATCATGGTGCTTTTGGTTAAGTTTGCAAACAAGCAAATCAAGCAAGCATAGCGGAAAATACCAGCATGTTCCGGGTACAGCACCATACTACCTTGAAGGTTTGCTTCTTGATTTTTTCTTTTCTTTGTTTTTTTTTTTTGATTGAAAACCCTTATTAGGGCTTAGGCACAAAATTCATTAATCAAGAATATGCGTAAATACTGCATCTCTTACAGTTAACAGTTTAGAATTTCTAACTACTACCTAAAACATCTAACATGATAAATTTGCATGAAAAGAAGAACCTAACTACTATTACTCGATTTACTGTTACATGAGTACTACTATTACGGGTACATAAGTAAAAACTTGGATTTATAGCTAGCTGCTCGTTCCTTTGCTCCTTGTCAGCTTGAATCAGCCACTAGATTTAAAAGGAGTACAAACATTTAACTACCCACCCTCTTCCCGTTTGCAAAAAGTGTAAAGGTCGATGGCCTATTTGTAACTTTCTCCCAATCCGTAGCCATTTACTAGTAAGCGAAAACGTCCCTGATTTCGTCACTGTGCTCCTGAATTTTTACCAGCAATTTTCCCTCCTCCTTGCAATTTTACCAGTAAGCAAAAATAGCGTCCTGCTGCTTAAAGAGCATATAACTCTTTAGTGCTATCCCCTAATCCCCTAGTGCTTCTGCTCTAACTGTTTAGCTCCTAGAATTTCCCAGCTTGAAATACTCAGGGGCTGAGTTGTTGCCATATCTGAGCCTGCTTCCTTTGTTCTTCTGTGGGTATGCCATCCGAGGATTGTTTAACCGATCGAGCCCAATTTGCTAATGAGTGAAGTCCCTTTATTGATCTTACCCTTCTTTCCTTGGATTAAATATGCAAAATGAATGACATAAAATTTATCAGTACAATTTCTTAAATAGATTCACAAACTCTGCATTTATTGTTTTACGTGTCTTTAGATCACTAGAATCACATACATTAGATGTACTTATTTTAAATCTAAGCCTACTTCTAGAATTTAATGGATCACCATGATAACTTTTTAAATATTTATTTTTGAAAAATTGAAAAATGGATTACAGTCAATAACTTGTTGAACATATTTATTTTTGAAACTCATTAAAAACAACATTCTGATTTTTAAGTACATACTCGGGAATATAAAAAACTTCTCAATAGCTTTCTTGAACTTTATATGCTTCTGCTTTTCTTTCATTTTCCCCTACTTTCCTTTTTCTTTTTTGCTCTAACATGAAATGGACCACACTTATTAAAATTTATAATAGTAAAATAGGATGCACGGTCTGCCAATAGATTCCAATAAGTTCAATATTAATAAAGTTTCGCCAAAAATTCAAAAAATTAAACGAGAATAACGCAATTAAGCCTAGATATCGATTTCTTTGCTTTATAGCGATTTATGATACTTTTTTTTTTGGGTTAAAGAGATATCGATTTCACAATCTAAGCCTAGATTGATCTCTTTTCTTCGATATTATTTCTTTTGCAATGGAATATGATAGGCCGTAGGATCTCGTCTTGATCTAGCAATTAATGATACTATTTGTCTTGATCTAGCAAGGAAACAATCATAAGCAGCAACTGGCAGGCACTCTTTTTTCTTTCTTTTTACTTTGGTGAAAATTACATGATGCTCACCTTTTTAAAATTTCCTCATTAAGAAGTAATCTTTCTTTTCATATAATTGCTGAAAAAAATTACTATAATCAAGTTACTCTACCTAAGATGAAATGAAAAAAAGAGATATCTCTAGCCAAGACTCAGGCCAGAGGTTGAATTTAGAAAAAAAAAATTGTTGTTTGGGACCTCATCCAGTGAGTTTTCTGATCACTAGTGCCAAGTACCACTACCATCATTGCCCTACGCCCCTACTCCATTCTGGTTGAAAAGTTCAAATTTGGCTCGCTTTTTCTTTTTCTTTTTCTTTCCGGCAAGAATCCCTTCACACCCTCAATTAAAACCTTCATCAAATCTCTAGAGAAGAGTTAACCGAGATTGAATTTCAGTTTAGAGAAATTATGAAAGCCAAGTTACAAATTATGAAAGCCAAGTTACAAATTATGAAAATGACGTCCAAGAAATCAATAGATGACAGGGCAAACCATAAAAACTCAACAAAATCAAATCTAGGAAATTCAAAATCTCTTACACCAGATTTGAAATACCAAAAATTATAGAACAACTCCAGACCCAAAATATTAGGGCCCAATAGTTCCAATTACGCATGAACTGAAACTGACAAATTATGAAACCCCATTGAATATGACACGAAGTCCACAACTCCTGAAGCCCCAGTTTCATGTGAGCCAAAATTGACAAATCACGAAGCCTCCATCACAGGTGAATCGAAGACTGCAACCACTGAAGCGCTGCTTTCACATGATCCAATACCACAACTTGAAAAGATCCAGATTATACCTGACCCGGCTGAAGTATTCGATCCCAAAGGCGCCGATCACGTCAGACCTGACATGCATGGACTGAGAAGTTATTTCACCTGATCGAAAACTCGAGAGTATAAGGTTTCCCAATGCAGCTGACTCAAAGCCCGAAAAATTAGAAGCTTCAGTTACACCTGATCCCAAATTAGACTTGACACCCTTAAATTGGCCTGGATTGATGCACTATTTTGTGAGGAAAATACGAGGTCTTCATATTAGTAAGGACAAGAGCAACACTGGTACAAAGCTGAACTTAGAGAAATCTAGCATGAGGATGCAGTTGAATAATGAAGCTGTGGCAAAACCAACAAAACCAGTAAGAAGGCAGTACTTTAATATTGAGGATTACACCGAACTATCAGTAGTGAAGACACTGTCACTAGTAGCATCATTATCAATCTGAATTTTGATGATGCCATCATACCTGCCATATAATTGTTTCTTAGGGAAAACATCAAGAAAGTTCAACCGTACAATTGCATGAACACACATAATGAAATCCCAAAAAGCATACGAGATGTGCCCCCCTCAAACATAGATCTTCCCCAATCACGCTTTTTGAAAAAAAAAATAGTTTAAGCATTTTTTTTTATAGGAAGAGGATGGGGCAAAAAAAATTTATCAGAAAATTTGAACGATTAAAATTGATATTACTTGCAGAAATTTGAGAAACATCAAGGTTTTGTGAAAATGTAAACAGGAAACTATTCCACAAATTTTACTCGGGAAATATGGCAATAATGTGATTCTCGCATGTTATCATCAAGCATTGCTAGAATAATTGCATGATTACCAATTTTTGTAAAACTTTAACAAACTTTTACAAACCCCAGATACTTGTGATTGCTAAATAAATCTCAAATGAAGTATAATATCAGGCAAACACATTAGAATCAAGCAATAATGTGATACTTGTGTTATAATCAAGATTGCTTGTATAACTGCATATTACCGAACTTATGTACAAAATGTTCTAAACTTTGACAAAATCCCAGATATTTGGGATTCCAAAATAATTTCCAAATAAAGATTCTGTTCCTATCATGCAAACAAATTACAGCCAAGAATAACTCATAAATTGAATTCAAGGAAAATAAAAATGCAAAGGTAAGATTTAAAAAAAAAAATCTAAATTTACCTGAATTCGTTCTGGCAAGATACCACTCTTCTGAGGGCGTCCCAGTCAATGTGCTCTGTCCCATTCTTATGGCCCTTCTTCTTGAGGTGCATTAAACTTAGGTACCTTTTAAGATGTATTCACAATAGTTAGTACCTTTCCTGAGGGTATTTACCAAGGAAGATTTCCTCGAAAAAAAAAACAAGGAAGACAGTTCATTTACCATATCACTTGGTACAATATACTCAATACTTAGTAATAATGAATTAATAATGAATAACAATAAAATCATTAATTGTAATGACAATGATGATAGTAATTATTTAATAATAGTGACAATGACTATGGTAATAATTATGGCAAACAAACATACAGGAAAAAAAATGAAAGTCATTATCTGTACTAAAATGATTAAAATTGGAATGACAATGAAATTTGATATTAGTGACTGTCTTGCCCTTCCCCATTTTGAAAAAATAAAATAAAATAACTGAGCAGTACCATAAATGAGCACTTGACATACTTTCCTCCAAAAGTTGCAACTTTTTGCCGCATTGCATGAGTTACAGTGACAAGGCATGCAATCCGCAACTTCTTTTTCTGCAATATTTAACACACATCAAAGGTACCAGTCATTATAGAGGACAACAAATTATCTCAGCTCTCAATAAAGCACGTACAATTATTTTCTTTTTATGTTGCTTCTATATGGTTGATAGAGAGTTTTGACAGTAACTATGAAAAATTCTCAGTGAAGTTCCAGTAAAACCCACTACAACCATCATTAAATTGATATTGATGCTAGATTTGTTCAGGTTTGGATTTGTACCAGTGATAGTCTTTTCATAACTGACTAGCTCGATATAATTCTCAACACCAAAATTCAGTTGCCTTCTCACTGGTTTTCTTGATTTGGCCACAACCTCATTACTCAACTGCATCCCCATGCTAGATTTCTCTACGATCAGCTCTGTAGCGGTGGTGCTCTTGTCCTTACTAATATGAAGGCCTCTTTTTTTCCTCACAAAATATCGCGTCAATCCAAGCCAATTTAAGAGTTTCAGGTCTGATTTGGGGTTAGGTGTAACTAGAGCTTCTAACTTTTCAGGCTTTGGGTCAGCTGCATTGGAAAATCTTATACTTTCGAGTTTGGGGTCAAGTGAAACAACAACTTCTGAGTCCATATATGTCAGGTCTAGCGTGATTGAGGCCTCTGTGTCCAAATACTTCGGGTTAGTGCAATCTAGACCTTTTAAATTGTGGTATTGGATCAAGTGAAAGCAAGCCTTCCATTGAAGGCTCTAATTCATGCGCAATGGTGGCCTAATGATTTGTCAATTTTGGCTCACATGAAACTCAGGCTTCAGGGGGTGCATGACTTACTAGTCTTGGTTTAGGTGTAATTGGAATCCTTAAACCTTGATATTTTGGGTTAGGAGTTGTTGGAGCTTTAGAATTTATTAATTTCATGTCTACTGTAAGGAATTTTGAGTTTCCTAGTTTTAATTTTGTTGATTCTTTACCGCTTGCCCCCTTGTCTACAGGTTTGTATTTTTTTTCTCTTTTATTTTCTCTCGAGATTTGATGAAGGCTTTAATTGAGGTCGCGAAGGGATTCCTGTCAGAGAGAAAAAAAGAAAAAGAAATCAAATTTAAAACTTTTCAACTAGAACCAAATAGGACTATGATGGTACATTGGTACCTAGACACGAATCAATACTATGAAAATAATAAAATATTTTTGTTTAGATCTGGACCATCCGATCAGAATCGGGGTCAATCCAGTTCGAGGTGGAATGCACAGGACCCATTTAATATTTGTGCGGATACTGATCGAATGGTCTGGATCTAAACAAAAATATATTGTTACCTTAGGTGTTATGAATTCACCCAGGCACTAATAAGAAAACTCACTGGATGAGGCCCCAAACAACAAATTCTCTACTAAATTCAAACTCTAGCCAGAGTTATTGCTAGAGATGAAATATCTATTCTTCATCTCACATAGTTTAATGTATTAAATAGATATTTTCATTTTTTTTATTCAGTATTCAGGTTGATGAGTTAAACAAGAGTCAATCTTTCTGAGTTTAGAATTTAGAGTTTAGAATTTATGATTTAGAATTTAGAATTTAGAGTTCAAAGCGGAGCGGAGCCAATCGATCTCTTTTTAACCAAACAAAAAAAACAAAAATATCATAAACCACAAACTCTCACGCGCGCACCTTGGCAACCTCCAAGCGCCGATTATCCAAGAACCTGTCAGAGAGGCGAGAGGAGCGAGAGAGAGAGAGAGAGAGAGCGGTGGGAGGGTGTTCGAAAGAGAGTTTAAGTAGGGTTTAACCTAGCACGAATCTCAAAGACTTCGTGCATCTGCCGCTGATCGGTAAAAACATTGCTCGGCGGAGATTGCCAACACTGATGCGGTATTCGGATGAGATACGCTTCCTTAAAAACTTTCACCCGTCTATACATATATAATTTTTAATTTGATATGTTTCCTTCTTGGATTAACTTCTGCGCCGAGATCAGGCGTTTTCCGTTTTGTGAAATTCACTTCTAATTAATTCGTTCTGTCAATTTTCTTGGCAAAGAAGCAAAGAATCTGCTTGCTAGCGTTATTCTTGTTCACTTTTTCTTCATTGAATTTTTTTGGTGAAACATTATTAATTATTGTAGTTCCAAATTCCAATGGTAGAATGTGCATCCTATATTCCTATTTTACTATTATTATTTTTAATGAGTACGGTTCATTTCATGTTCGAGCAACAAAATAAAGTAAGGGAAAATGAAAAAAAAAAAAAAAAAAAAAACAGATGCAGATCCGCGATGAATTGAATGCGCTATAAGGTTTAAGAAAGCCATACTGCTGAGTAAGTACTTAAAAAATCAAAATATTTTCTTTAATAAGTTTCAAGAATAAATATGTTCAACAAGTTATTGATTGTAAGAGTAAAACTAGGGTGTTCCTAAGTTCACCAAGTCTCTTTGCACTCAACTCAAAAATTTATCGAATTAGTTTTTTGACAAATACAAACTATTGAAATCTTTTTACCTAATACATCTACATGTAGAAAATTTAAATTTTTAAATTAATTTTGTATGGAGTCAAGAGGTAAAAAAACGTTCAAAAAATAAATGGATTAAAATTAATTTATAAACCTTCTAATTTTGACCGCTTGATTTTATATTAAATTAATTCGAAATTTTGAAATTTTTGTATGTAGATGCATCACTTGTAATGTAGATGGATTTCAACAGTTTGAATTCGTCTTCTGAAGTCAATTTGAGAGATTTTAGAGTTGAGAATACTTCTGAAGTCAATCTGCAACATTGTCTACTTTAGGTTCCAAGATAATCTCCCTTACTTCCTTCTGGTGCCAATCAAATGTTGATGACTCATATTTTAAACTAGTATTATTTTACCTATGGGTGTGATTGGTTTGCATCAGGCAGGTCCTCTTATAATCCTCTCGGAGACCGATATATCTCAGGGGGACGACAGCTGCTGGGATTCAGAGGTCGATCCCTCTCTTGGGTTAGAGGGTTCCGACCTGTCTGACTATCTCCAGGACAAGGCTGAATGTGATGCTACAGATGCTGCTTTTTTTGCTGCTCAAAATCCTGCTACACCTAGTTCCTCTATTTCTTTCCCAGTTAACTAGATATTAGTACTTTGTGGCGTTTTTTGCCAGTACCAATAGTACTTTCTATCCTATATTAGTTTTCTACATTTTATGCATATTACCCCCTTTTTGTTGGTACTACAGGGGTATCTGTTTTCAGTTAGTAGAACTACTCAATGTTTTAGTCACTGTTATTGTATGAATATTATATGTTTCTAATGAAACAGGTGGTATAACCACTTTCTTCAAAAAAAGATTTTAGAGTTGAGTTTACAAAGAGCTTAGTGAACTTAAGAACACCGAGTAAATATAGGGTGTGACGTGCTCACCAAGAGAGTTTGGTGAGCACAACTCCAAAAATACATCGGATCGGCTTCAAATGACGAATTCAAACCGTTGAAATCTATGTCCTTCGTGAGTGATGCATGTACATGCAAAATTTTGGAAGTTTCGAATTCATTTGCTACGAGGTCAAGCAGTCAAAGTAATTAATATTTTAATAAGTTATTATATTAGTTGTTTTATATATTCATTTTTCATCATTACTTTGACCGCTTGACCTCGTAGCAAATGAATTCGAAACTTCCAAAATTTTGCATGTACATGCATCACTCACGAAGGACATGGATTTCAACAGTTTGGATTTGTCATTTGAAGCCAATCCGATGTATTTTTAGAGTTGTACTCACCAAACCCTCTTGGTGAGCACGTCACACCCTAGATTTACTCTAAGAACACCATAGTTTGTATTAATTGTAATCCATTATTTCATTTTTCAAAATTAAATATTTTTGACAAGTTATGATTGTGATCCATCAAATTTTAGATGTAGGCTTAGTTTTTAAAATAACATTTCATGCTCATTTTTTTAAAATACCCACAAAAAATAAAAAATAACAAAAATACTCATCAAATTTTAGATTGTGATCCATAGTTTGTCTCAACCGTTCCAATGTGGGGTGATCCACTTCCATAGACAACCATCCCATAAAGGAGCGGTTGGCTATAAATTTTTTTTAAAGATTGTTTAGTATGTCTGTCTCATTGTTTTTATAATTTTTATTATTTTTTTCTCTTTTTGGTTACTCTTATTGTTTGATTTTGGTTTATATTAGTTTCACAATAAATCTGATACAATTCAAATCTAAAATTTATTAAGAATAAATAAATATTATTTGAATTATTTCAAAGTTAAATGTATCACGTACATTTAATTTGAAATCCGAATATATCTATCAAAATAGCTCAATCTGAAATGGGATTAACTTTGACTGAACTTTGACTGAACTTTGACCAACCATAATTTTCTTTATAGAAAACTTTGTTTTGAGCATTCAACCACTTTTCAAAAAGTTTGAGAGGAACAAGAGTATATTTTCTTAGTAAGTATATTTTATACTTTGATAAAATATACACTTGAAAGAGAATAAGAGTATATTTTCTTAGTACATGGATTATATACAATATCTAAGATTCAGCTCTAACTTCACACATATATGTTTTCTTTGTCATATATTATATTTACAAAATCAAAGAATATGAGTATTCAAAAAGAAAGAAAGAAAAAAATAATAATAAAAATAGTGAGACTAAATTATTGTTTGTCTATAAGTAAAACATTTATTATGTACACACTAATCTAAAAAAAAAATAGCAAACTACCTCCACAGTGAGATGGTCAAGGCATATTTCGAATTATTGAAAAATTGAGGACAAATTTGTTATTTTTTTAAGACATTAATATAAAAATTGGCATTTCATGTATCCAGAGAATACAGTAAATACGGAGTTTGTGAAGATATTTAAAAAAATTGTAAGAAATTTATACCATTCATTTTTCATATTAATAGGATTAACTACTTTATTAGTGCATTGTAACATATGAATAGAATGCACAGGATGTTTCCGTGTTTTTGTTTTGTTTTACTGAGCAGAAAAAGAAAAAAAAAAAGACACCGAGACACCGAGACGGCGAGACATGCTAGATTCTGTTTTCAATCCAATCATAAGAAGTTATCTAGCTAGATCTGTTTTCAATCCAATGGATGTTCATATGAAGATCACCGTTCCCCAATATTTTTTTGTTTTCTTTTTCACTTCAGTTTTCTATAACTTGCAAAGATGAGGTTACAAAACAACATTCCAATGTTAACTACAAAATTATATTGAACTTAAAAGAACATAACTGATACATTTGTTCTAAAGTGAAGACAGAGACAGGAGATGTAGCCCGAGATGCAGACACACATATCACTCCAGTACTTAACAGATTCATCTGTCTTGCAATTATTTCTCAACCTTATGCCGTAAAATTCTCAGACATGTGAGCTACATAGTGTACTTGGCTTGCCCATGCTTCACCCTTAAAATTGGAGCTAGCAAAACTCGTTACCTAAAAAATCCAACAAAAACTTGAAACCAGCCTTACCTGAACCGACAATTGGAAATTTAAGCAATCCAAGTTCAATCCAAAATAATTGAAATTACCCATAATTTGAAATGACGTATAATCTGGCAAAAGGTCAGAGAGTACAAACCAAGATATAGATTAAGGTTTCCTTTTCTGGACCCATTTAATCGAACTCTCAAGTCCAGTGTAAGCTGACACCTCGGGCAAGCTCTTGCTCTCGATCACAAAATCAAACACCTCATAGGCATCCGAAATCCGACCTGCTCGACACAAAGTCCTCACGAGAGATGCATACGTGGGCCCATCCATTTTCATCCCCTTGGTAATCATGGCATGGTATAGTTCGATCGCCTCATCCAAGTACTGTGCCTTGCATAAACCCATGACTAACGTATTATACGTACAATCATTAGGTTCCAATCCTTTGTTTTCCATCTCAGTGAGAAGGGCACGTGCTTCCCGGGCTTCACCTTTTCTACACATGCCATTCATCAAACACGTGTATGTTACTACATCGGGAAACTGACCAGAATCAGCCATGAACTTCATAATTCTCTTTGCTTGAGGCATCATGCCAGCTTTTGACAGCCCGAACAAAAGTGTATTGTAAGTAACAAGATCAGGCTCAACCCCTTCATCTTTCATCTTATTATAAACATCCATAACCCCACCACAATCGTCGAGCATGCAATGCCCCTTCATGATTGTGTTGTAGACATAAGCATCGGGTTTGAACCCATTATCAGATAACATTTTGACAAGCCTTGTGGCCTCGCGTAGGTTACCGTGGCGACACCATGCATCAATCAAAATGGTGTACGTTACAACGTTAGGTTGGATAGACAGCTTGCTTCTAACATGTTCGATGAAATGATTCACAGAGCTCACAGGTCGATCCCTGGCAAGGCGGCGTACCAAGAAATTATAAGTGTATTCATCCGGTTTAACAGGTGATTTCAGAATAAGGGAACAGGCATCATCCAGTCGTGGTGATTTCGGACTAGAACAGAGAGCTCGGATGGATAGGTCCAGTGAGGCTGCATCAGGCGGGTGGTTCGATTTTGACATGAGATTGAAAACATGAAGGACTGGAGATATGTCACTGGAGGAAGAAATACAGTGGTATAAGAGAATGTGAAATGCGGATTTGTCAGGAGCGAAGGAAGTGGAACTGGAGAGGTGGTTGAGGAAGGAAATGGCGTCTGCTGTCGTGGCACCAGCGCAGCAAAAAGATTGAAGGAGAGAATTAAATGAAGGAGGAGAGGGAGAAGAGAGGAGAGAGGTGGAGGTGGAGATGGCAGAGGAGAGAGAAGGCGAGGATAATAACATCGGCGGGGGTTTGGTTGCTCGGATATTCAGATTCGGGTTCGGGTTTAGGGTCTTGGTTTTAGGCTTCGATTTAGATTTCATGGTCAGATAGTTGGGCATCGGTGATGGGGAAGGGGAAGGGGTGGATTTGAGGAGAGAGAGAGGGACCTTAGCGGATCGCATGGAGGGAGGCAGCTTACCCATTTTTAGGTTCACTCTAAGTTTCTACCTCTCTCGATTGACTGGAGGTGTGCAGCGTGTGGAGGCGGAGGCGCTTGCCAGTTGAGATTTGAGAATCTGAGAGAGAGAGGATGCGAGACTCGCAACGGACGAGGGTTAAGGGTTTTGGGGTAATTGCATATTTAGTCCCTCCTTTTGTTATAGTTTTAAACTTTTGGGGGGAATTTCATATATACCCCTCAAAAACTTCAAAATTACGTATTTCCCCCTCTAAACTTCAATAACTCACATATTTACCCATTTTATTGTATTTTGTAATAAAACTCATTCTAAATTTATAAAATACCCATTTTAACACCCGTCGAACTCAAATTAGAATCTGAAATGTTCCTCTACCGTCCGATCTACACGCATCGCAATAAGATCTGTGCGTATTCGCTTCAAGATTCGTGCTAATTTAGTGCGCACGGATTTTAAAGCAATTTGATCCATGTGGATCGCATTAAGATCTGTGCATGATGCTTCAATATTCGTGTGTGCTCACTTTAAGATTCGTGCTGACCTAGCACGAATAGAAAAACCTTTCAGATTCAAATTGGAGTGAGATGGATGTTTTATGTTTTTTTATTAAAATGGTAAAATGGATATTTTGTGAATTTAAAATGTATTTTAATATAAAATACAATAAAATGGGTAAATATGTGAGTTTTTGAAGTTTAGAGGGGGAAATACGTAATTTGAAAATTTAGAGGGAGAAATATGTAATTTTGAAGTTCTTAAGAGTTATACATGAAATTTCCCCTAAACTTTTAATCCATCAAGCTGACTTCAAGTTAAAAATAGTTTTCAATAAGGTCCCTTATTTAAAGTTTCTATGAATAAATCCATCATCAAAATGTTTATATTAAAAATAATATCAGTCTTACTCGTAGTTCATGTAACACTTGCCACGCAATTTTGAATTATGATATGCTAATAACATGTACCCCACGGTGAATCGAGATCCAGTAATATAACTCAATTTTTGAATTTTAAATCGGAACCGTCTGATTCGAGATGAGCGCGTGAGATAGAGCTGTTGTTTCAAGCAATTCTCTTGTTAGTCTATTTGACTAATTTGCAAAACATACAATAAATTGAATTTTACGATTCTTTCTATTTGAGATTTTACCGGCATTTTTTTCCATAACCAAAAAAATAAATAAAATAATAATAATAACCACATCTTCAACAAAATTTCACCCATAACCAAACCGCCCTCCGGGGGGACGGTTTACACCCCTACCAACCCGCCCCCCAGTGGGGCGATTTACCCCCAGACCAACCCGCTCCCTGGGGGGGGGCGGGGGGTCGGTTTACATATTATTATTTTATTTTAATTTTTTTGGAATCTGAATCTAAAAATAAGAAATATATAGATAAATTCTAAAAAAATATATAGATAGATTGACAAACTGGTCATTTTTTTTTAAAATGAGAAATATTTTTTTTTTAAGATTGATAAATTCTAAGAAAAGTAATAATCTAATATCTTCGCTAATCTAATCGGCCCAAATCCAAAGCTGCTGCAGACAACTATGCAAATCGAATTACATTCGATTACTGTTTTCAACAAAATTTAACAAGCATTGGATGTAAACATATACAGATAGCAAACAAAACATTTTTGAGATACTAAACCGCCCCCCTAGGTTTTTTTGGCAATTCTAATTTTTGAGATACTAATCTTTATTATTTTCTTTATGCACATACAAAACATTACAATAGCAAACAAAAATGTTCAATCTTACTTACTTATGTCCTCAAATTGTTTTTCAAGATCTTAAAATATATCATTCTTTTTTCAATCTTACTTAAAAATAATTTGAATTGAAAGTTATAAGACTACTGTTTTATTGTATGTATATATTATATATATATAGATTGACAAAAAATGGGCCGGAAGCATCGTTTTTTTTTTAAACTTTAAACGGCCATAACTTTTGCAAGGAAAGTCGGATTGACGCGTATGACCCCAATTCAGAAAGGGGAGAAGGAGACGGTGGCGACCGGCACCCCAAGATGTGACCCCGGGTATCCTACAAATCAGAATCGCCAAAAAACGTTGTTTAGTGCCTCAAAAAATAAGTTTAAGATTTTTAGTGTCTCAACTGAATTTTCTTATGTTGAAAAATACTTTTCAGCACCGAGAAATGTTTCAACAGCAAGTGCAATTGCCACAGAAGAAGTCTTATACAAGCATTATGTCTTCCGGTTCGATTTCAAGGACTTAAAATAAACTAAATTATATTTTTTTCTATCCAATTTCAAAGAAACATATCAATTTTTTTGGTTATTAACATAATTATAATTAATCCATCATCGTATTAAAAAAATAATAATAATAAGTAAACCGCCCCCCCAGGGGGCGGGTTGCTTGGGGACTAAACCGCTCCCCGGCCCTCCGGGGGGCGGTTTGGTTATGGATGAAAATTTTTCGGGAATCTGGTTATTAATATTATTTTATTTATTTTTTTGGTTATGAAAAAAAATGCCGGGAGATTTTATGCAGGTACAAGATATATGGAATTGCAATATGCATGTATTGAACTGAAGAAAACATCAAGACAAGTATCAAGAAATTAGATTGTAAAATTACAAATTTGGTAAAGTAGCTTTTGTTGTTGTTTCAGGAGAACAAACGTTATTAACGTGTTAGAAAACGTTGTAACGTTTTCCCTATGAAAAACCTGCGAAATGAACTAATCAAAATGCCAAAATAGATGAAAACGTTATAACGTTTTAATTAAAATTTCAGAAATTCACAATGGCTATTTTGATCGTTTGATTTCCAGTGGAGATCGTTATGTAACGTTGTACAAACGTTATAACGTTTTAGGAGCTCAGTTCTCAGAATTTCAAAAACGATGAAAACGTTATTAACGATTTAGAAAACGTTATAACATTTTAGAAGTAAAGTTCACAGAAAAGAATGACCTAATTCAAAACTGATGAAAACGTTATGAACGTTTGTGAAAACGTTATGAACGTTTGTGAAAACGTTATGAACGTTTGTGAAAACGTTCATAACGTTTTAGACTAGAATGCTCTTTCTGGAGCTGTCTCTATAAATAGAACTTTGGACTTCTTTCCAAAGCAACTTTAGTCGCCTCTAAACATTCAAAACCTGATTTTTTGTGAACTTGAGTTCTACCATTGTTGTGAGAGCTTATAACTTCAAATCCCTCAAACAACCTCAAATCCATTTCACTAATCTTGAGTTAGATTAGATTAGAGTGAGCTTTTGAGTGTTTGAGTGTTTCTCTTGTGAACATTGTTCTCGAAGATTTCGTTCTTCACTCTAGTTGGCCGTGTGACTTCCCATTGGTTGTAAGGGCTCACCGGTTCACAAGTTGTAACTCTTTCTAAGTTGGGTAATAGAAAGACGCACCAAGAAATTGGTTGCAACGCCCCGGAGACGTAGGCCGTTGTTTTGCTGAACTCCGTTAACATCCCACGTGTCAAATTTCTCTAAACTCTTCTATTTACTTTTTAACTTGCAATTATTTTTCAAATAGAAAATTAAGTGGTGCATTTAGTATAATAAAGTGGTATCAGAGCAAGTTACTCAAATTAAGACCCACTTAATTCGAGTCTTAGCGATCTAAATCGAAATGTCACCCATGAGATTAGCCAAGCAACCTCCAATTTTCGGTACAACGACAAAAAACTTTAGTCATTGAAAGAAAATCATGATTAACTACCTAAATATACTTGAGGTATGGATTGTAGTAGTAAAAGGGTATACATCAGAGTTTACCACCGAAGGCGATAAGGTTGAAACCTATGACTCCAAATGCAACAAGAAACACAATAATCTTGCAATTAATGCTATATTTAATGCGGTGAGTGAGTCGGTTGCATTAATTTTTGGGGATACAACTAGTGCAAAAGACATGTGGAATGCCCTTATAAACCGATATGAGGGTAATACCCAAATCAAGAGAACCAAAATTACCGGTTTAGAAACCAAACTTGAAACCTTTAAGGTTGAAGATGGTGAATCCATTGAGGATATGTATAATAGACTTATGCTTATCCAAAACGAATTTATTGAATTGGGAGAACCTCTTTTTAATGATAAAATTGTAGGAAAGCTTCTTCAAGTTATGCTAAGGAAGCCAAGATGAGAAGGCTTGGTGAGTTTTCTAGAGGCAATCCAAGGGACACATACATCATTCACCCCGGATGAGCTATATGCATACTTTAGCAGTTTCGAAGAGAAACTTATACAATCCGGAGAGCTAAAGCATGAGTCAAAATCCAAAATCGTAGCATTTCCGGCACAAAACCGAAACCACCCTAGCTCCTCAAATAACCGCCTATCAAATGATCAATTTATAAACAAGATTGATCATGAATCCTCCAAAGATGCTCTTCTCTTATCCAAAATGTTCCAAGGCATGCTTGACTTTGAAAGAAAGTACAACAAGGAACGCGAAGAGAAGAACAAGCGAGTGACGTGCTTTGCATGCCATCGAGAAGGTCACACCATCCAAACTTGCTTCAAATTATTTCCTCACATGAAGAACTCGGATGGTGATGGACAACAAGAACGAAAGCCAAGACAAAAGTATAATGGCTACAAGAACAAGAAGAAGGCTCAAGCCATGAAAGCCTTGTTCTCCGATGGGAGTGATGCGTAAGAATCCGACACGGGATCAGAAAACGAGCAAGAGATCGACCTTGCTTTGATGGCTATTCTAGATGAGAGTGCACCGCCACAATCAATTGATGTGGACTCTATCATAACAAGCAAGAACATCACCGACCAAACTACCATCGAAATTCTCTTGGACATTGTAAGATCCAAGAACATAACATTGGATGAAAATAAAAGCGAAACCTCAACGAGCTCCGCTAATGAGGTACCTCTAACCCTAAATGATATTGATTCCGATTTTGAAACCGATAATGAGGAAGGTGGTGAAGAGTGTAGTGGAATAATTGATTCCACTCCTCAAAATGGTGAAAATGACTTGAATACCAATCCAATTGCTATAAATGAATCAAGCACTTTTGAAAATGAAATTTTAACACGGTACGATGATGAACCTAGGTTGCAATCTCTTCTCGATGAATCCAATAGAATGTTGCTTGAAAATGAAGGTATTATAAAAAATTTGAGATTTGAAAATTATACGTTATAATGTCAAAATAAAAACTTAAAAGCTTCAAATGCAATCAATAAAATCTTAGGTCTCAAGGTTGAGAATTTAGAATCTAAAATTGTAGAATTGCAAACACAACAAGGGAACAACGCATGCTCTTCGCATATAGATGAAATTTGCATTTTACAAGTAAAAATTCAAACTTTAAAAACGGTACTAAGGGCATGAAGGTCACCTAGTGAGTTTTCAAATATCACTAATGTGGATCCTTACTATTGCTATAAATTACGTCATGGCAAAGTAGACAAGAAAAGACTCGGATTTGAGAAGGGTCAATCATCATTCAAATCCAACCGTTCGAATGGCCCAAAAGAAAAAGGGGAACACACTCAAAAATCAAATGAAAATAATGAACAAAAACACTTAAATAAACTAGGATTGAATAGTGAAGCATACTCAACTTTTCAATTTTACACTAAAAAGGGTAAAACTCCATTGCAAAAGGAGTCAACACTTACCTCAAATGCTAAACAAGATAAAAAGTCTCAAAATTACGCATTTAGGTATAAGTACAACAATAAAAATTATAAAAAGAAAAGTGATAGACAACATAGCAACTATAACACATTTAATCCACAAGAGTCAAATAAAATGTATTTCAAAGGACCGGATGGATGGTTTTATGAATTTAAAAATACAAGTACCATGCAAAATCAAACTCAAAGAGTGGTTTGAGAAATGATGTTCCCAACATCAAAATAGATTTAATTCCAACAAAAATAAAATTGTTACATCTAGAGTCACACGCCAACCAAGTAACAATAGTAACACTAAGGTTCAAGGACCAAACGTTAAGACTAATACCATTTTCATACAAGGTTCAACCACACCAAAGCAATCTATTACATTTTGTAATTATTGTTGCAAACTAGGTCATATATCCTTAGAATGTAGGTTTAGAAATGGAGACAATAAATCAAATGTTGTTTGCGTTCCTAAAGCTAAACTAGCTTAGATGTCATACTTAATCTCCCCAATTTATTTAAATTTCCAAAGACTAAGGGGGGAGATTAAAACAAGGTATATGTTTGTTACTAACTAAAAAAAAAAAAAACTAATATATACTCTTGTAGGTGTGTTTGATTACATCTCAAAAAGAAAGTGCTTGGATCATTGATAGTGGATACTCACACCACATGATCAGTGATAAATCTATTTTTAAATCTTTAGAATCTCATGATGGTGGTACGGTTACCTTTGGTAATAACCAAAGAAAAAACTCTATTATTGGAATAGGCACAATTGGTAACCAACACTTGACCATATCTAATGTATACCTTGTCGAAGGATTAAACTATAACTTACTTAGTGTTAGTAAGTTATGTGACTCTGGATATTACACTAAATTTGATGTTAATGCTTGTCACTTAGTTAGGTCTTCGGACGATGCATTGATATATACGGGTAAGAAAAAGAAAAATATTTATTATTTGTACTTTGACCATTTTGATTCCGGTGAAACATGTCTAAGTGCCGTAACAACCGGTTCATGGATATGAAAGTTAGGTCATGTATCCATTGACATCATTCGTAAATTGGCTAAACTAGATCTTGTTAGGGGTTTGCCTACACACAAATTAGAAATTGATGGACTTTGTGATGCTTGTGTACAAAGTAAGCAAACCAAAAGTAGTTTTAAATCTAAGAACATGGATTTAAAAGAAATTGTTGCATATATACTTATTTGGACCAATTAGTGTATCTAGTTTGGCCAAAAAGAAATATGCATATGTAATTGTAGATGACTATAGTCGTTTTACTTGGGTATTATTTCTCCAACACAAAGATGAAGCAATTGAAAATTTCATCCAATTTTGCAATCGAGTTGAAAATGAAAAGGGTTTAAAAAATCATTCGAATTCGAAGTGACAATGGAGGGGAATTTGAAAATGCAAAATTTGATGAACTTTGCTCTAAAAGGGGATATAAGCATGAATATTCGGCTCCTCGTACACCTCAACAAAATGGGGTTGTTGAAAGGAAAAATCGAACATTAGTTGAGCTTGCCCGAACCATGCTTAATAAATACTCCTTGCCCAAACACCTTTGGGCCGAGGCGGTTAATACGGCATGCTATATGGTAAATCACGCTAGCATAAGGTCGATATTAAATAAAACACCTTATGAGCTATGGAAGGGTTACAAGCCAAAAATATCTCACTTTAGAGTATTTGGGTCCAAATGTTTTATGCTTGATGAATCCCCTAAAATAACCAAATTTGATTATAAATCAATTGAAGGGATGTTTGTTAGTCATTCAACATCAAGTAAAGCCTATAAAATTTACATTGCATTACATCAGATTGTAATTGAATCTATAAATGTTAAATTTGATGAAGATGCTAATCAAAAGGTCGAGGAAGGTATTCAAATTGTAGGTCTCGAGATGCCATTTGTAGAGAGAAATGACACGACTACTCTAACCGACAACATTGAAAACCAATCCGAGCCGATTCAGCTTGAAACACATACAAATGATAATGCGAATCAAATGAACGAGCCGGTGCAAACCGAAGAGGAACATCCTTCAGCAATAAATGATGAGGTAAATCAAGTAAATGATCCGGTTCAATCCGAAGAAATACAATCTTCACAAACCGAATATCAAATTCCCGAAGATCTAAGGGAAGTTACCTCTCATTCTCTCTCTAATGTAATTGCTGATCCTAGAGAAAGTGTTAGGACTAGGTCAAGTTTGAACCAAATGATTGGTCATTGTGCCTTTGTATCTAACATTGAGCCTAAACACTTTAAAGATGGAAATGTCAATCCAAATTGGATTTGTGCCATGCAAGAAGAACTTGTTCAATTTGAAAGGAACAAAGTTTGGGAACTAGTGTCTAGACCAAATGATCGCATGATCATTGGAACAAAATGGGTATTTAGAAACAAAAAGGACGAAGATGGAAATGTCATTAGTAACAAAGCTAGGTTAGTGGCCCAAGGATACAAACAAAAAGAAGGTATTGATTTCGAAGAAACCTTCGCACTCGTGGCTCGTCTTGAATCCATTCGAATGCTTTTAGCATATGCCACTAACAAAAATTTTATTCTATTTCAAATGGATGTTAAAAGTGCATTCTTGAATGGATTCATAGATAAAAATGTATATATAAACCAACCACAAGGCTTTATTGATCCGACATTTCCTAATCACGTTTATAGACTCACTAAAGCTCTCTATGGCCTTAAACAAGCCCCTAGAGCATGGTACGGTAGACTTAGTTCCTTTCTAATTGATCATGATTTTATAAGGGGTAAAAATGATACAACTTTTTTCACTAAGAAAAAGAACAATTCACTCTTAGTGGTACAAATCTATGTACACGGCATTATTTTTTGTTCATCTAATGCGGCACTTGCCGAGGAATTTTCTTCTCTTATGAGTAGTGAATTTGAGATGAGCATGATGGGTGAGTTGAGTTTCTTCTTGGGACTTCAAATTAAGCAATTCTCGGATGGCACATTTGTGAGCCAAACGAAGTTAGAAGGAGTTGATCAAGAAGTTCGGAATGACCGAGAGTAAGACAAGTCCTACTCTTATGGCAACAAATGCAAATCTCAACTCGGATCCGAATGGCACGCCAGTCAACATCACTCAATACCGAGCTGTAATAGGTAGTCTACTCTATTTAACCGCTAGTAGACCCGATATAATGTATTCGGTATGTCTATGTGCTAGACTCTAAGTCAATCCCAAAGAATTGCACTTGAAAACCGTTAAAAGAATTCTCAAATATGTTAAGGGTACATTAAATTTGGGATTATGGTATGGCAAACAATCAGAATTAGACTTGATAGGATATGCCGATGCCGATTTTGTCGGAGACCGTATGGATAGAAAGAGTACAAGTGGTACTTGCCAATTTCTTGGTGGATCACTTGTTTCATGGTCGAGTCGCAAACAAACCTTGGTTGCCCTTTCCACAACTGAAGCCGAGTATGTTGCGGCCGGTAGTTGTTGCACACAAATATTGTGGATGATCCAATCTCTGAATGATTATGAAATTAGCTTCCGCAACATCCCAATTATGTGTGACAATACTAGTGCCATTATGATCTCCAAAAATCTGGTTCTCCATTCTAGAACTAAGCACATAAAAATACGACATCATTTTATTAGGGATCATATTGAAAAGGGTGAAATATAACTCATACATATTGACACTACAAACCAAGTGGCCGATATTTTCACAAAATACTTAAATGCTCACTAACACACTGAAATTAAGGTTTAAGTTAGGCATGCTTGAACTCAACGACTAATCTCTATTTAACACATTGTAGTCATATACTTCATTGTCAAGCATATCAATCAAATAACATTTTTTTCTCTCTCTGAAATTTACAGAGAAGAACGTTATACAACGTTTTATAAAACGTTACAACAGTTTCTGTTCTCCATCTTAATTGAACTGCAAAAATTTGTAAAACGTTACAACGCTTTGAGAAAACGTTATAACGATTTTCAAAATGTTATTTTTTTTGAAATTTCGAAAATCATTAAAAAGTCTCAAAACGTTATAACGGTTTGTAAAACGTTATAACGTTTGTATCCAAAAATGCAAAATTTCTGAAATTCAAACTTTTCAAAGATTTCGGCGAAAAAGTCAGTGGAGATCGTTGTGTAACGTTTTGTAAAACGTTATAACGTTTTTATGCGAGAAACGCAAATCACAGTGAAAAGACGCACCTTTTCTCCTTCTTTCTTCTTAAACCCTTTCTCTTCCTTTGTTTTCTCTCTGTCTTGCCGCCTTTTCCTCCTCTTCTCTCCTTCTAACCTTATCTCTTTACCAAATCTCAAGATTTTTAGAGATTTCTTCTCTCCTATCCTTCCTCTACTCAAATCCTCTCTAAAAATCTCTCTCTCCTCTCATTCTCTCTTATTTTCTCTCATTCTCCACTAAGACCTAGCAAGAAATTTCTTCAATTTCGACAATCCGACTGCTCGATTGACGATCCGTCTTCGCCATTGTACTTCTAGCGCTCTTCTCTTCATGACTTGGTGTGAGATTTCTCAATCGGTAACTTCTTTTTTATTTCAACTTAACCATGTCACAAAGAGTAACTAGAACCAAACAGCCTGCAATGAAGAACAAAAGAGCAAGAACTAATGAACCGAGACAATCTAGTAACAACTCTACACTTGTTGATTTACGCATCACCCGCACCAATCGGTACCTTTTTCGGGACATAGAGGCCTACAACAACTATATCAGGTCATTTGAAACTAAAACCCTCACCCCTTGCTACTATTTTGACAAATCTACCCAAACCTTCTCTACGGATGAGGATCACAAAATAATGGAATACCTCCTTCATTGGAATTGGGACTCGTTTCTAAAATCAACAACTCTTATGATGAAACCATCACAAAAGCCTTCTATGCGAACCTTAAGATTAGTGAAAGTCCATTTGTGTTTTGTACCTATGTGTGTGGTAGAGAAATTGAACTCTCTCCAAAACCTAGCCCAATGGCTTCAATTGCCCAATGAAAGTGAGGAAACTTACCTCCTCCGTAGTTGGCCAAGGGGAATGCCCGAGTCGGCCGATCAATATAAAACATGGTTTAAACCATCCCATCGCCCCGGTGACAATCTCTACATGACTCATATTCCCTTACTCCACAAATTGCTATTCCTTGTCATTAACAATATCCTAGTCCCAAAGGCTGCAATCAAAACCAACATGGAAAGGGGTCAAATTTACTATCTTCGCCATCTCATAACCCTCGATCAAGAAAAGAAATTCAATATTCCGTTTATCATTCTCAACCACATGAAGAGTGCACTCTCAAGCAAAGTCGCATGCTTGCCATATGGCCATCTGATTCAGCGGATAATACGAGTGAGTAGCAATGACCCCGAAACTAGCAGTAGTACTTCACCTGAGACACTTGTTCTCCCACCCATCCATTTGATTGATCTTCTACCTAAATACGGTTGGCGAAAAGGAATCTCTCACTCGGGCCTACATCATCTCAAACCCGATGAAAGACTAATCAACAATTGGATCATGCACCCAAATGCTCAACCAAACCAATATTGGGACCCAAGTGAACCTGAGCCGGTCCCCGTTGAACTTCCACAAGTCGGTGATGCAAACCAAGTTCCACCACAAGCGGGTCAAGGTGATTTCCCCCAAGCTTTCACTCAACAAATGGTCGCCTTGGTTGAACAAATGCGACAAATGAACGAAAATCAAGGTACTATGTCCAAACGCATTCAAAAAAATGAGTGTTCGGATCAAGAAAAATACTGAAGTCATTAGATCTCTTGATGAAGTTCAAACTGATCTTGTGAAGCGATGTGTACGATTCTTTGATTCATCGAATGCCTCAACGAGTCAAGCTCCACAAGACGACGAGGACGATGAAGATGATGAAGATGATGTCAATCCCGATGATGGCATTGCTCCAAATTGATCTTTCATCATTTAAATTCTTTAAAATTTCAAAACTTAAAAGTTTACTAAATTGTTTGATATGCTTGACTTGTGGTTGAACTTGATTGTTTTGCTTGCATGTTTGTTTAACTTTAATTGCTAGATGTTGAATGATTTGTTAGTTTGAACAATTCTTAATTTAAATTGCTTAGTTGTTTTTGCTTGGAAAAATGCATGCATAAATTGACTTGATTGAGTAGAATTAACTCTCTTGATATGATGTATGACATGCTTGTGAATTGATTATCCAAGATTGAAATTTGCAAATTGCGTAGAGTTGGATAAATCAATACCTCAATTTGGTGGTTACATTTTAAATTATTGGTGTTATATTACAAAATTGAAGGGGAGTGTATATTTTGATGGGGAGCACTTCTATGTTGTGCTATTTTTCTCCCTTTTGTCGATTTCCAAAAGGGGGAGAAATTGCAAGACGTGCAAGATTGATTAATTGCCTCATTACGGTAATTGCTCAATTATGGGAAAATTTTAAATTTTTTTTGGGAAAATCAAATTATGCACTTACTTGCATTGTATGTTTTGCAAATCGTCAAAAGGGAGAGATTGTTGTTTCAAACAATTCTCTTATTAGTCTATTTGACTAATTTGCAAAACATTGGTAAAGTAGCTTTTGTTGTTGTTTCAGGAGAACAGACGTTATTAACGTGTTAGAAAACGTTGTAACGTTTTCCCTATGAAAAACTGCAAAATGAACTGATCAAAATGCCAAAATAGATGAAAACGTTGTAACGTTTTAATTAAAATTTTAGAAATTCACAATGGCTATTTTGATCGTTTGATTTCCAGTGGAGATCGTTATGTAACGTTTTACAAACGTTATAACGTTTTAGGAGCTCAGTTCTCAGAATTTCAAAAACGATGAAAACGTTATTAACGATTTAGAAAACATTATAACATTTTAGAAGTAAAGTTCACAGAAAAGAATGACCTAATTCAAAACTGATGAAAACGTTATGAATGTTTGTGAAAACGTACAAACGTTCATAACGTTTTAGACTAGAATGCTCTTTCTGGAGCTGTCTCTATAAATAGAACTTTGGGCTTCTTTCCAAAGCAACTTTAGCCGCCTCTAAACATTCAAAACCTGATTTTCTGTGAGCTTGAGTTCTACCATTGTTGTGAGAGCTTATAACTTCAAATCCCTCAAACAACCTCAAATCCACTTCACTAATCTTAAGTTAGATTAGATTAGAGTGAGCTTTTGAGTGTTTTTCTTGTGAACATTGTTCTCGAAGACTTCGTTCTTCACTCTAGTTGGCCGTGTGACTTCCCATTGGTTGTAAGGGCTCACCGGTTCACAAGTTGTAACTCTTTCTAAGTTGGGTAATAGAAAGGCGCACCAAGAAGTTGGCTGCGACGCCCCGGAGACGTAGGCCGTTGTTTTGCCGAACTCCGTTAACATCCCGCGTGTCAAATTTCTCTAAACTCTTCTATTTACTTTTTAACTTGCAATTATTTTTCAAATAGAAGATTAAGTGGTGCATTTAGTATAACAGGAGCGTCGGATTTGAGATGGAACACACATTCTGAGATGGATCGTGCGAGATGGAACGTCGGATTCTTATCGGACGGTCTCAATCCAAAACTCAAAAATTGAGTTACATTAGGGGATTCGGACCCTCCCCCACGGTACTAAACTAAGAACATGTCTGATATCATCTTTTAAGAAATTTATTATTCATTTTGACGCAAAGCGGTTCCAATACGATCTTGCTTGTTAAGCTGACGTATTGGTTAAGTAATACGAGAGAAGAGTATTAGGTAAATGAAGTCACAAGATAACAATAAAAAACTTTTTATTCAAACAACGCTGCCTCATTAGACCACCATTTTTATTTATATCCAAAAATAAATATAAATTGCCAAATATGCCCACGAAAGTTAGGAAATTTTAAACATACCCAAAATGTCCAATAATTAGGCGGTTCTTATTTTTTTTATTAAGAAACGTCTAATGAGTAGGCGGTTCTTAGGGTTTTTTTTTAATCTAGATAGTTGATGCCTATAATTTTTTGACTAAATTTTTAAGTATCGAAACAATAGAGAATATATAAAAATGTTTAAATATAATTTTGATATTTCTATCTTATGAATCGTTTGAAATTATTGTTTTTAAGACGATTATTTGACAAAATTTGTTGATTGATTTATTATGATTCGGTTTTTTCAACTAAATTTATTATGATTTATTAGTATAGTTTATATTTTGACATTTATAAATATAATATAATCATGATATAAGAGAAAGACAATATGCAAACATAAAGTAGGAAATATAAATAGACAAATAGAGATAATACAACCTTAAAATGACAAACACAGTATACCAAATGTAAATCATACAACACAATAAAAGTAAAACTATCGTCTAATCAGATGGAGACAATTGCTCAGCTAGTTGTCCTCTGGTAGTCTTGTCGGGCAGCCCCTCTAGCCTGGACTATGTGCAACAGCGGTATCTACCTCTGTGCTCAGTCTGGCTGCGGTCTCCCAGGCATCCTCCTCCCCAAAAGTAGTAGCTGGTGGAGGTGTAGAGAAAATGGACACTGCCATCCAGTCGCATAGTCATGGTGCGCATGTGACCCGCTATCGCTGGCCTCACCGTCGTGTGTCATCTTTAGGGGTGTTCCAACGGTCGGTTCGATTGAAACCGAACTAATTTTTGCAAACCAAAGTTTTATTCGGTTTTGAAATATAGAATTGAACTGACCGAACTAAGCTTTCTAACCGAATTACAACCGAACCAAACAAACCGAAATTTCATCAGTTTGTTTGGTTTGAACCGAAATTTCATAGACTAAATCAATAAATTAGACAAAAATTTGATGGACAAACTTCAGATCCTTTGATATTTTTTGTTTTTCTCGTGCATTGCAAAAATTAGACACAAATTACAAAAATAAAGAAATAGAGTAGAGAGAAAAGACAAACTTTTGAGAAAAAAATCATGAAATCGGATAAGAGGCAGAGGCAGTGAAAATAGGGCATTTATTAGCTCTTCGTTGAGTTACTTGAGTACAGGTAAGCTGGTGGATTGCTTTGATTTGTTTATTACGAAGATTCAAATTTGAGGCGGCGTAGGATCTCAAAAGAGAGGGGTGAAAAGAACAAGGAGTCAGGGTTTTGGTGCAAATCTAACTTAGATGATTCTTTTTTTAAATTATCTTTGATTTTACCAATGGATGTTACACAATTGGCTCAGGCATACGTTATTATAATCCTATCGGAGACATCTACGTCACAAGAGGACAGCAGCCGCAGCTGGAATTCCGAGGAAGAACCATATCGTGGACTAGAGGGGTCCGACCTATCTGAATATCTCAGAGACCATGCTGATTTTGACGCTGTAGATGCGGCCTTCTTCCATTCTACGGACCCAACTACTTCTCATGACAGTTCTTCCTTTGACATTTCCTCTGCTGCATCTTAGCTTTTTTCCAGTTTATACTATTGTTGTTGATGTTTTGTATGATATGTTGCTTGCAAACTTAATTCCTATGACTTAGTGTTTTAGATATTTCCTAGTAGCTTCACAACTAGAGAAATTAAGTTTGACTAGATAGTATGCTTTTTGGATCTGCATATATGGCAATTTTTGTAAAAACATTCTTGTTTCTAATGAAACAAGTGGTATCATACCACTATTATAAAAAAAAAAAAGAACAAGGAGTCAGGGAGCGTGTAAATAAAGCGAACAATTTGGTCGGTTCGGTTCAACCGATTTAAAAAAAAAATTAAACCGAACCGAACAACAAAAATCGAAAAACACTAAAAATACAACCGAACCGAACCAATTAAACCAAAAAACCGAACCATTTAAACCGAATTTTTCCAGTTCGGTTAAAAACCAAATAAACCGAACCATTTGAACACCCCTAGTCATCTTTGTCGGGTACTGTCTCTGCATGGACAATGACTGTAATAGTGATAGGCTATCAAGATCAGGCAGACTGAACCCTGCCCATCCTGCTCCATAGGATCAAAATACGGAGCCTCATAGTGCGGCGGCACACCAGTCGGATCTTGCAAACCAAACAATGATATAAATTTTTATACGAAGGAAGAAAATTGTACTAACCTCACTTATAACACATTAGACTTATCGGCGGCTGCACTAGATGTTTCTCGGGTTGTAGAAGGCATACCAGTCGGTATTAGACAGTACCCAGCTATGGTAGTCCCACTATTCGTTTTCTTGGGACGGAGATGGCATGTGTGTAGTATAGACAGGCGGCGCACCGGGCTCCGCTAGATCTACTGCCCACCAGTCAATGTTCTCTTCGGTGTCGTGCAAAATGTTGATGACAGGCTCCGACTGCCTGGCATCCTCGATGAGTACGGCATGCTCCCTCAACTTGTTGCAACCAACGACTCTCCAACCCCTAATCTCAAGCATCTTGATGCCATGCGCGACAGTTATAATCGACACCAATATCTGAAAAAACAAATATAAATTAGTCCAAATATTTATGAAATGACTATTGAATAAGCAAATAATATAAAGGTGTCGGATACATTACCCCGCGAACTGATGGAGTATCCAATCTGGATAGTGGTCCTCCACTATCCAGAAGCAGACTAGCGGACCTCGGTACCAGTAACTGTCACGCTCTTCAAGACAACGAAGAAGCAACCACTGATCATCGTACAACTAGGCATACGGTGTCCACTCTGCCTGCGATAAATCCAGACTCTGTCGGCGTAAACGGATCGTTCTAATACCTATGGTGCGTCTTAATTTGCCTCATCTTTTCACGATAGACGGACCAACTATTATGCGGGAAAGAGGTGGCAATCGGGTCTGAGTTTTTGGTCGAATCGGTTCACAAACTAGTTTGACTTCTGAAAATTATCAAGTTTGACCTAGTCAGATCGAATTTCAGGTTGTTTATCTTTGGACTATATATGTTCAAATTTTGGTCTTGTCGGATCGCGTCAGATTCAGATCGATTTCTAAAAGAATTTGTATCAAATCAAATTGGCGAGTTTGTTGGATTAAGTGAGATTCATTACTTCTAAAGTAACATTATACGGACCAGATCATGTTCGGATCGGGTCGGATCTGCTTGACTTTGAAGAATCGAATCGGGTGGGTGTTTCGGATCGATTGGGTTTGATTTGACCATTTCTTATATGAGGAGTTCCGGTCATAAATAATAGGTAAAAATAAAGAAGAAATCAATGAATATCCTATCAGCAATTTTATAAAGAAAATTCTGACATTTCTCGATTCTCGATCCGTACCACTTGGAGGGGCCTACATAAAACAAGAAAATAAAATCATACGAAAACTCAGTTCGATTGGACTTTTTTGTAACCATGAAAGTGTGGTTTTGTTTGATTATCAATTTATCATCACTTCAAATGGTTTATTTGTGTTTTTTTATTTAGCACACGGAACAACATGTAGTTTGTTTAAATTAAAATCACGTAATCAAAGGAATCAAAGGCGGATCAGCTTCAAATGACGAATCCAAACGTTGAAATTCATGTACTTCGTGAGTGATGCATGTACATGGAAAATTTTAGAAGTTTCGAATTCATTTGCTATGAGATCAAGCGGTCAAAGAAATAATGAAAAATAAATATATAAACAACTTATAAAATAATTTATTAAAAGATTCATTACTTTGACCGCTTGACCTTGTAGCAAATGAATTCGAAACTTTCAAAATTTTGCATCTACATGCATCACTCACGAAGTACATGGATTTCAACGGTTTGGATTTATCATTTGAAGCCGATCCGATTTATTTTTAGAGTTGTGCTCACCAAACTGGTGAGCACATCACACCCTAGATATATTTACTCTAAAAATTGAATAGTTTTGATCAGGCATCTGACTTACAACTTATTTGAATGGAGAGGAGAGAGGGAGGAGGTGAAAAATAGAAGATGTAAGTTAGATGTCTGGAAAGAAAATATAGAAGTCAATTTTACAATATTTATATTATTTTACTTTTAAATTATACAATAAAATTATATCTAAGCATCATATTTAAAAATAAATAGGTTGAATTAACCCCATTCACTCAAGATATATTTTTGTCTTCATCCGATCGAATTTGATATGATGTCTATCAAATCGTCCCGTAATCGAACGGATCTTAAGACTTGTTACAAAAAAATTGTAGGAGGAATAATCAGCTTGTTCAATTAAATTTATCTTCATTATAATTTTTTACCAAAAAAAACAACAAACGAAAGAAAGAAAAAGGAGACGAGGTGAAAAAAATTCAATAGTTTTGCCATTCAATTATTGCCTCTCTAATGTAATATAGTATATATAGACTCTCCTTTCATCTTCTCTTTTCTTCTTCTTTAAATAGAATTTACAGAGCACGCCATCAAGGTCTCGACCCACCTTCAAAAGAAGACCAAATTGACTTGGTGATCGAAGCTCAGACTGATATTTAATTCAAAAATATCTTAGTACAGCTTGTTTCTCAAATGAACAAGGACAAATAATGGTGCATGTATAAACACACACACACACACACATATATATATGCATTATGCATTGTTCATCAAAACTAACAAGACGTACGTGTCTATATGTCAATATCTCAAAAAATTTATGCTTGTTTAAAGCAAGAAAAAGTGGATTTTATATGTATGTCAATATATATTGTGAGCTGTTGTTTTAAAGCGAATATATAACATGTAAACATAATCTTTATTATAAATCCGGTAATAGAGCAAGTTTAATAGAGCAAAACTTGCAATTCAGTTTAATTTAGGCTAAAAGTTTACACATTTATTCCCCTCAGAAAGACACTTAGGCCAGAACAAGCATTATCCAAAAAAACACACTCTATCATACATAACACATATAGACATATAATAACAGGAGAGGAAGGTTTCCGATGGGCATCGGACCGAAATCCATCTAATGTCTGGTCTGAACCGTTCGACACATGTCTAGATGCACAATTAAATCTCAACAGGAATCAGACGGTTTAAACCAGGCATCAGACGGATTTGGGTTCGATGCTGTTGGAAAACTCCCAGTAGACACTTGATAAGTGTTTAGCTGGTGCTTAGAATACAAAGCAAGAATTTGTAATGTCGTGGTTCATCTTCTCAAGATTTGGCAACACGGCCGCTTTGATCATCTGAGGGGGCCCACAAATGAGACCAACTGTATCAGGCCCACCAGCAGGTACATGCTCCCGGAGGATGCTCTCATTGATATGTCCAACACTGTAATGCCACTCTTCCTCTACCCGTTTCACCCGACTTATGACGTACCAAACCTTGAGCCGGTCTGGATACTCACGGGCTAGTCGATCTAGCTCCTCCCTCAACAGTATGTCATCTTCGGTTCGGTTCGCGTACACAAGATGCATCTCGGTAGTGTCTTCCGGTTGGTTCCGTAACACAGCCTGGATAACCTGGTACACCGGTGTAATCCCGGTCCCACCCGCGATCATAGCAAGCCGCTTTGCTACAATGTTCTTGCCATTGACGGCAAACTTTCCACAGCCGGTATATTCGATATGACCAGTCGGGCCCTTTATGTCAATGGTTGATCCAATAGGAAGAGATTCGAGATGTTGCGACAACAGACCTCCATTTGGGGAGTTCGGGTTTTCTCCTTTGAAGTAGATCTTTATCACGAGATCAAAATGCCCAATTTGGTCAGCCGGGCTAGTCGGCGTATAAGCACGCATGCATATCTTGCCATCGATAGTGGCATACACGAAAATGTGTTTCCCGACTGGAAGGCCGAGTACCTGGTCGGAAGATGGCAGCGCGAAACGAAACAAGCGTACATCATGTGAGATGTTTTCCTTGTACACAAGTTTACATTGAACCTTCTCACGCGGGTTGGCGAGTGCTACAGCCGACCCCTTTGAATTCTCACTTATGGTCGTAAGATTCAAAGCATTTGAACTGTCTTCTATGGCAGAAAGTTCGCCGATTCGGTACATTTCAAGCAGCGTCTTTGCCTTGTCAGAGTGGATTGCATCGAACTCTTCAGTACAATCTGTCCCGGCATTGATTAATATGCTGTCTGTACCACCCGGGTGGTCTTTGAGGAAACTTGTCGAGTCGTAAACCTGACCATGGACCACGATCCATGCCGAGTCTCTAGTGGAATGCTTACGCACCTCGGCCATGCTGTACTGTGTTGTAGAGGTGTTCATGAAGGGAGCAGACATGCTCTTCTTTAGTGTTTGCGCACTCTCGGTAGTTTCTATGTGTGCCTGACGAGCCATCCACCCGCCCGATTGGTTGCCGGGCTGGGCAGGGTGCTCGAACATTACCCCAATCTCTCCTTTGTGCTGCTTACACACGTTGAATTTAACTCGAAACCAGCAATTATTCATCATTCCCTGCATATTTATAGCAAACCAATTAATAATTAATGTTTTTAGTTTAGGATTTAATTTGAATTTATTGAGGGCTCAAACATTGAAATAATTAGGGTCTAATTAATAAACCCTTCAATAATCATATCTCTGCATCGGATTGGTACTGCAAGTGTGCATAAATATAATTAAACTGGTATTTTTTTATACCAGTACATCCTGCCTATAATATGTATTGTATTAATTAGGTTTAGAAAATAAATAATTAGTTTTTACTAACTTCCTGTGAACAAATTAATTTTACTTCATTCAAAATTTTGTTAGAAACCGATGCAGTAATTTTTTTTTTTATTTTCTTCTTATTATTATTATCTAATTTGTTTTATAAATTTAGACTTGAGATATATAATTTGATACCTTAACATTCCATATGAGTTTCTCAGGTTGGGTATTAAGAGACTCGTCCGATGCACGAACCGCCACCGCCTTTGCACCAAGCAAATCCAAGACCTCCACCTCCAATTGCCAGAAGCACCAACACCAATATTTTCCAAATTTAGTTGGCTTTTCGGGATGGTCAAGTGTGCACACCCGCCACGTTTCGCCTCCATCAAGTGTTATCTCTACCCTTGTTACCTTCCTACCACCTCCTGAAAAATACAAAACAACATGCATGGTCCAAATTAATATTATAGCATATATCTCATTATTGTCTTTATACTAAATATGGTAATTGCATATGTTACAAAAGTCACATGCGCTGTTGACATATATTTTCGTTTTCAGAGTTCAATAAGTTGATTTTAACCGTTTTATAAAATATGTATTTGCTGATAAAAATTTATATATATATATATATATATAGAGGTTGGCTAATATCAAATCGGTTGTTCCTGAGATCCTGTGCAACCGACTCATTTTTCAATTTTCGAAGTCAAAATCGTCGATCTAAACCGTTAGATGTGTTCTCTATATTAAAATGTGCTTGGAGATCAAATTTTACATTTTTTGGAATTTTTTACTATTTATTAAGCTCCTTTCAAAAACGCTGATCCAACGGTGGCTTAACAAAACAGTAAAATTAGAAGTCACCGTTGGATCAGCGATTTTCAAAGTGGCTTAATAAATAGTAAAAAATTTCAAAAAATGTAAAATTTGGTCTCCAAGCACATTTTAATATAGAGAACACATCTAACGGTTTAGATCGACGATTTGAACTTTGAAAATTGAAAAACAATTTGGTTGCACGAGATCTTAGGAACAACTGATTTGATATTAGCTAACCTCTCTCTCTCTCTCTCTCTATATATATATATATATTTGTACTTTTTTACTATTTTTTTGGAAGGTAGAAAATTACTTTTGATTTGAAAATTCTAAATCATCCAAAAACAGTTATTTTCTATCTATTTAAAAAATACCCAAAAATTCTAAACAATATAAAATTTCGTCCACAAATAAATTTTCATGTAGAGATCATACTTGTTTAAACGGTTCAGATCGACTATTTGAACTTTGAAATTAGAGATACATATGGATATATAGCTCGAGCCAATTTGTAATATGAGATAGGAGGAGGTCCGATGGGCATCGGACCTACTTTTAGATTCAATTAGCTTTATCACTGTAAGATTATTATTAAGATATGTGCACACAAAAATTGAAACAAACTTGCACTAATTTCAATGTAGTTCGCACGAATCTTAATGCAATCCAATTGTCACTACACCCATCGAACCAAAGTAGGTCGGATGGGCATTGGACCTACTCTGAAGTTCTGTAATATGTGAATCTAGCATATCTAGCTAGAAAAAGAAATGTATTACTGAATTGCTTACCTGAATATGCATAACCCTTAATGGTGAAGGGCTTTTGCATGGTCACCGAATTGATCGGAAGAATTTCATCGTGCCCCGGTGTTGTAATAACCGAGTTGATATTAAGCTCGTTAATGATATATTCCGGCTTGTACCACCAAGCTTCAAAGCCAAAAACCATGCATCATCGTTAGTAATTTAAAATAAATAGAAGTTTTAAGTGAGTAGCTAAAAAAATTAAAGCAAAAGAGAGTATAAGGTGCATATATACCTTCAGTGTTGGCTAACTCTGCATCGATATGAGATGGCAAGACTCTATTATCATTGTAATGGTAGTAGCTATCAGATTCTTGTGTAGTAACAATAATTCTTTTGAGCCACTTCACCATTCGACCGCCTATGAACCCGGGAACTATGACTCGAACCGGGTAGCCATGATCAGGTGATAGAACTTCTCCATTTTGCATGTAAGCAAGAATGATATCTCTAGCGGGATCCACAGCAAACTCTCGCCTGATACTTGTACCATACTTACATCCGCCACCGCCAGACAACTCATCGGAACCCTCAAAACAAACATTTAATGCCCCTTTTGTTCGAGTCATTATGCCACACCTCTTCAGTACATCACACAATCGAACCCCACGCCAAACTGATGTGGATATGGCACCCGGGCCCCAGTTGAACCCCACGGTTTGCCGCACCATATTCTGCTCTTTGCGCCTATTCCCAGCACAGACCAGAGTTACCGGGATTTCTATCTGCTTGAAGTCATGCACCAGCTGATCCATGGTGAACCGGGCTGGGCGCTTGACGAGGCCCGTTATCTCCACAGTCCATGTGGACCAATCAGCCCGTGGCACGGATCCATGATTACGTACATAGTGCAGTGGTGTGGGAGTAATAAACCCGTAATGCATGAGCCGTGGTAATGGCGGCTCACAGTTAAAAGGGTGTTTGCCAGTGAGTCGAATCAAGTTTGGGTTGCGCTTGATCCACGAGTCCAATGTGCGCTCGTCTCTTGGATCATAGATCGAGGGTTCAACATTATGCAAATTACCATAAAGGGGTTTGTAATCTAGTTCTTCTTCATCCGAATCGTAGCCACCGAACGAATCTACTTGCTGGCGGCTGTTTAACAGGGCCGAGTTGATGGAAGAGAAGTTGCAGCTGTGTGCCGGCGAGTTGGAACGGCTGTTCATGTCGGTGAATGGTGCATGGTGAATAGAGGTTGCCATAGTTTTGGATCTCTTAGAATGATTTTGAAGATATATAGAGAGAGATATATATAGAGGTTTTTACGAGAGGTTGTAGAAGGTGTTTTTATTATTAGTTCTCTGGAGTGTTGGCATGTATGATGGGGGGGTTTAGATGCTCTTATATAGTGGCCAGTATCGGATCTAGGAGTATCACAATTCACAGCTTGCATCGAAATAGATTTTTGTTGAGAGTCAGTGACACCATATGGTTTAAAAAATTAGTGTCCCGTCGGTCAATAAAGAATTAAATTTTAAATATATATCACAAATCAGGAATTGGCGTTTCATTCATCCAGGGGCGGTAATACGGGAATTCGCATCCTCTGAGATATCTCAAACTTTGCGTGACTTTTTGGAAAATCTCAATCGTTAAAATACATTCTACACTAATCTCAAAGCTCAAATAATACTGGCGCCCTACGGTTTCCCGAATAGGCACCGGACACGTCGGTCACTCAAAAATGAATTCGCATCCTCTGAGATATCTCAAACTTTGCGTGACTTTTTGGAACATCTCAATCGTTCAAATACGTTCTGCGCGAATCTCAAAGTTCCAATAATACTGGGCCCTCTACGGTTCCGCGAATAGGCACCGGACACGTCGGTCACGCAAAAATTGAGATATCTCAGAGGATACGCACCCCTCAAAAATTGAGACATCTCAGAGGACGCACCCCGCAAAAATTGTGGGGTGACGTATTCTTTGGTTTTAATGTGACAAATGCTGTGAAGCTAATTAACGTGTTGTATGTGATGATTGTGAATCTCAAGGAAGTTCAAAATAAAAAGGTCTTGAAGCATAAATTCAGCCTTTACTATACATAAATTATTTAGTATACCAAAATATTTTTTTTATATGAACTTTCTTCTCTATATGCATTTATTTTCTGGGATGGAATTCATTAGCAAAAGCATAAATAACAACAACTTAAATTGATAATATATGTTGACAATGCTTATTCAAATTAAACAGAAGCTTTTAAGAAACTAAAAATATTATGCATGCCTTATAGTTTTATTTGCATGCATCATTGTATAGAATTAACAAAAATAATATCCAACTATGTTTTTATTTATATAGAATTAACATGAAGTCGTATATTAGCGATTAAAATACATAATAATCAGTAAAACACGTTCTTTCTTGTAAACAGTTTTAATTTGTATGATTGCAATTACTAGATTTCAAAATTGTAACTTATTTTAATGGTTGCCAAATTAATCCCTTATCTATGAATCCAACCTTTGTTTATATATTATATTTACACTAAAAAAACTAGCTTTATTTGTTCAATAAAACAAACTATTCTCCCCACATGAATTAGCGCCACAAGAGATCACGAACTGCAACGCTGCATTGAAGAAGTCCAAATTATCTGTGGCAGATATGAATAATATTATGGTGTAGCAAGTCACTATCATTTCCTAACGCCAAGTCGCCAACCCCTCCGGCCTTCCCACCAACTTTAATTTTGAAGAACGGTTTTTATTTTTATTTTTTTCCTTCAATTACTATCGGGTCCATCTATCAGTAAAGCGCTACACCAATCATTTGTTCTAAATTAAATACCCATCACTATATGTACCCTTCATAACTCCGAATTTATTTATTTTTTCTCCTAAATTTACAATATCATATTTATCCTTCTAAATTTAAAAATGCAGAAATTTATCCAATTAATTGTCTTTTCTATTAAAACTCATTTTAAATATATAAAATACTCATTTTATTATTTATTAAAAAAATAAAATATATGTAGGTTGTTTAAGATAAATATTGTAGTTGGTGGGATTTTTTAGTTTTTGAAAATTACAAAGTACTCATTATTTTTGTAATTCTTCTAAATTTAGAAGAGTAAATATAATATTACAAAATATAAAGAAAAAAAAATGTAATTAGGAGCTTTTGAGGAGTATACATGAAATGAAATTCCCTCATTATAGAAGTATCTAGGGGAGGTTGACGAAGAAGAGAGGAACGCTAGAGCGGCTTGGAAAGGTACATTGGATGGTGGAGTAGCCGTTTTCTATAAGCAAAAGATGCTGTGTGTATAATTTTTTTTTTATCTCGGTGCGATTTAGTGAATGATTTAAAGCGCCTCGTGACCTCATCTAAGGGCCAAAAAATGGCCGAGGCGCCCCCTCTTTACATACCTTAATGCCCCTTCCCTTTCTCAGTCGAGAAAGATCTCGCAATTTCTTTTCTTTATTTGTTTTTAAGCGTTTTTTGTCCTTTTTTTCTTCTTATAATAATTCTGAGCAGTTGTTTATTTGTAAGAGAGCTCTTGGTCAAAAGCAACTAATACAAATATAGCCTGGCCACCTATAACCAGCTTTTCACTCGATATAAACACTGTTTTAAACCAAGTAACAGTTTTATATAATATATACTGTGTGTTTACTGTAATACAGCAATCTTACAATAAAAAAAAAAAATTTAAAGAATCCTTCCAGGTTTTAAAAAACGGGTATAAAATTTATCATTCATTGGGTTATTTAATTTCTAGTGTCAATGTAAACTTTTAAAATAATCAATTTATCCATCAAACATCATAATATTTAATATGCTCACGAAAATTTGATAGTTGTCTGATCTATATCAAAATAGACAACTTCAATATTAATATTGATCAAGTATGTACAAATTTTGATGCAGATTAAACGGCTGTAATCTGACATTGGACTATCCCAGCTCCACAAACATTTTATTAACCCTCCAACATTTTAACTTTAAATTCTTTAAACACACACAAAAAGGTCACTTTCTTTAAATACCGTCAAATACTTTTTTTTTTTTTTTAAGTTTTGAGTTCCCGTTTTGAGTGATAATACGGCTTTCGCAAATAATGCAACTTGACTGTTTTTAATTTGACCTTTTCGAGGGGTTGTTAAGACTTAAGAGTACTTTATTTTGTCAATAGTACAACTAGCGCATTATATAGTAGTACTCGTTGGCTCCTTCCTGTGCGTAGAAATTAATTGAATAAGATCCAGAATTATTGACACAGACGGGCTCTAACTAATTAAATTACTTTTAGAAATTAATTAGACCCAGTCTAACGGTTGTTTTCGTTTCATTTTAATTATGTCAAAAGTTCATATTTTAAACTATCTTGATATTGGAAAATCTTACGAATTAATGTTAGACACCGCAAAATTATTAATTTCCACTTGTACTTTATTCGTACGAACATATGCATGTAGCAATAACCAAAAGCATTATTAATGAGGCTCCTTCTTTGTTGAATTCGGATCACCTCTACCTTAAAAGAGAATTTTTTTTTTTCTTTTTTTGAATAATGGTTGGAGGTCAAGCTACTATTTAATATTTATAAAAAGTTGTTCTTTTCAGATTTTGAACATGCCTCTTCTCTTTTAGAATTAGTATATCCAGATCATTTTTAAAAAGATCATTTGTTACTAGACCAAAAACTGATTCTCTTTTAGAATTAGCATATCCGGACCATTCTTAAAAAGAACCTTTACATCTTTAATAAGCACCCAATTAAATTAGATCTTGCTGGAAGTAAATTTGGACCGTAAAGTTGTAAGTCATATTCTATAATATTTGAAGTATCTTTGAGAGGATACTTGCTCTTTGTTTCTGTTTCTCATAATAGCTTACTAACTGACAATCTCACAATTAATAGACTGATCTTTACACATGAGTTGGTTTCTGCTCAACATGTCAATAAATTTTAATGGCTCAAAATAGGAGACATGATTTGGCCACGTCATATCCTATCCTGAAATTTTTATTTATACCATAATTCAAATTAAAGAAAACTAAAAAACCACAAATTATGGGAAATTTCAGTAGTGATTTGTTTTTTTTTTTTTTTGAAATGGTATAAATAAAAATTTCAGTATTCCATCTTCTCGAGATTTGGCATCACCACGAGGTGTATAATAGGTGGAGGCCCACAAATCAGAGCAAATTTGTCATCAGCTGTACCCAAGGGTAGAAGCTCTGCTTTGGCAAGAATATTGAATTAAGGAGTCATTCCATTTCGAACTAAATTGGTTTAAATTCTGATTAAACAATCAGGATTCAAACTCAAATATTTTGTGCCGGTCGATAGTATATTGACAAAAATTGTTATTTCCGAATGTATTGGTTTTACCGACAGAAATATTCGCGAAAATAAATACCGTCAACAAAAAGCAACTTTTGCAGATAATGACAGAATTTTACAGTGATAACACTAAGAGGATATGGATTCACACACACTATATATATATACTTTTATCCAAGCGCCGGGCGCTTCACCTGATTCACTACGTATCAGATATTGAGCCGAACCGGATGTATCGTTGCATGATGCATGGATCCTTTGTCACCTCTCAGCTAACACTAGCTAGTACCATAGTTACACACACCCCGCAGCTAAATCCTCGGCCCACATAAAACAAACATATATAGATTGCACCTGCTATAATTCCGATCTATAATGCAGCATTTTTAATTAAGCATATCATGTAGCCGCCGGGTCCCGTGCCAAATTTCTAAAGTTGAATTTGCTCTTGGGGTGCTGAGTGCGTATCCTCTGAGATAGCGCAGGGGGCAGTATTATTTGTGCTTTGAGATTTGTGCAGAAGGTATTTGAACGGTTGAGATTTTCCAAAAGAAAAAACACTAGAATTAGTTTGAGATATCTCAGAGGATGTGAATTGTGGGGTGCTCCAGTTGAGCTCTATGGTCTGGCGCACCATGTTGTTTCTTCGTCGGTTACCGGAACAAGCAAGGGCCAACACTAACTGGAATCTCTACTGGTACCAAAAAAAAAATGAACCAACTCATCTATGGTCCGGTTACATCAAAACTGATCGGATCGAGCGCGCATTCACTCCGTATACGTAGGACCCGACCTTGCCTACAGTCCCTAGTGAAGTGAGCCGGTGTTATAAAACCATAGTGAGCTACATTTGATCAGGAGTCAGAGGAACCATCATCCATACTTCCCTCTCAGTCGATATATATGAGGCTACACATTTTTGTTGCTCTACATTTTTCATTACCAGAGATAGAAGTTAGGATGTAATTACATAATGCATCGTTTGAGTTTCAATCCGAACCATCTGATCAAATTTTAAGAATATAATGCATGGGATTTCTTTAAGATCCAGGTTAATTAAGTATATAGCGAATGGACCAGATTCAAACGTAAAAATAAGCTACCTTAGGTGATATGAATTCAGATATGTTGCCAAAAAAAAAATATGAATTCAGATAGGAGAGATGTTGTGCATGTTGATTAGAACAAGAAGTATTAAACGGTACTTTTTTAGTGCCAAATTGGCATTGAGACTAGTTTGGTCGCTAGCTGTTTCGACAAATGTGGTCGTGTTTGGGAATTCATAAAAGGAAATATAAAGCAAAAATTAAACAAATAAAAAGAAGTCGGGAGAGCCACTATAGATATTTTAAATGATTGAATTTCGTATTATATTATAATGCCGAATACATTACCATTTACCAAGTAGTAGCCTAGAAAGTCACTTGGAAATTTTCTTATGGTCCCCATATTTGACTTTGAAGGTATGAAGCAATATTACTATATATATTATTACTAAAGAAACATGTAAAGCATTATTTATGATTTAGTAAGCAATTAAGCTGTACTAAGCCTACGGGCAGTTTGCCCAAAAAAAAAAAAATTGAGCTGTACTGAAAAATATATAAAATAAATATAAATTAGCGAAGTTATGGGACAGCATTCTGATATAATTAACGAACAAATTAACAAACAAATATCCTTTTCAAGTCCCGAGTCAAAAAACTTGCTTACGGCCATTAATCCACCAGAGTACAGTTGACATTGGAAATATTAATTCCGTTAAGATTTATTTATTAGACCTCCTAAACTCAAGTTGTGTGATTTCATAATTTAAAATAGCTTTTATAAAATTAATTGAAAGCAATCATCATGTGCATGTGTGTGATCAACCCATATTCAATTGTGTAATAACAAAATCTCTTCATGTGCATAGCAAGTCGTTTGCTGATCCTCACAAGTTTATTTAGAATCCAATAAATGCAAATGAATTAGATAACTCTACATCTGTGCTCTACCTTGGCAGCTCCCTACCATCGTTCGGCTGTTCTTTATTTCAACTTTTTTATTTGTTTCGTTCAATCTTTCTATCGATTCGTAACTTTTGGACCTTAAATTAGAAAAAAACAATAACATGAAGTGTCGAGTGGATTAAGGCATATTCTTCCAGCTTCTTTGCTGCCATTTTTTTATTTTATTTTTTAATTCAAACCCGTAGGAATACATTATTACGAAAATTATGCTACTGTGCAACAATACCCAATCGAGATATTTGTTTTATAAGAACTGTATTAAATAGATGCTGGGGAATTATGCTACTTAATTAATTATGTGTTGACAATAATTATTTTATTGAATAAATATAAATTGAAGAAGTCAAGCTTCAATTTATTTTGTAACGACTCAAATTGTATATCAAGTTTGATGAATTTTGTTTTACCGAGTTATTAAATAAAATAAAAGAGAGAAAGAACTGAACAAATTATTGGGTTTTATGTTACAGAACCTAAAAAATATATTTCATATAACTTAATTTACGTAAGACCATTGTACATGCACATTCTGCTTCGACAATGGAATCTGATTGTACCAAAAATTGCACCTAAGGTATATAAATCGCCGTAGTAAAATTTACAAATCGACAGGCTGTCTACAACTGAAATTTTGCTACCTGTATCCATCTATTTAGGCTGCAAGAACTAGTACCTTGATAGTGCCTTGACTATTGGCAGTTAACATCGTAGAACTGTCACTTTTCCAACATACGGCACTGATGAAGTAAGAGCCGGTGTCATCATCCGGGTCATCTAAATCTGATGATGTGAATTTATGGGCTGCTGCAGGTTTGGATATAGCCTGTAGAGTTGAGTCCAGTTAGAGAGAGAAGAGGGGGAACTAAAGGAGTCAGTATTATTGTGTTTTGAGATTCATGCAGAGAGGATTTGGACAGTCTGGATTTTCCATAGATCAACTCAAAATTTGAGATATCTCATGGGGGTGCAAATTCGAGCTAAATCTTGCAACTTAACAGTCAACCCAAATGAACAGGACAAACTACCTGTACAAGGGACACCTTATATACCAGGTTTAGCATTAATTAACATATTTGGATTTTATTTTGATTTTATTTGAATCTTTTCTGCTAAATCCACTAATCAATGGTCAAGTGAAATCCAATTCGTAAAATGCTTTGTAGTACCAGTTTTTCATAACAGAATGAGACAGTCCCTAAATAGGTCATACAAGCAAGTCGGTACATATTGCAAAAAGAATGACGTACCTTGTGATAAACATAAACTTCATTTGTTTCACTTCCACAAGCAAGGTACTCGTTATTCACAGATAATCCAACAAAATTCTTCTCATTTTTGTGGCCTTTAAACATCCTTATCTGAAAGATTCAAAAATCATAAGCAGAGTGTTTCAAAGTTTCAGGACCAGGAGATTATGATTATGATTACAGTAACAAAGTACTTCTCATATAAAAATTTCCTAAATAGATGTTTCAGTGTTATCACCAGGGCAACAACTGATACATATCTAGACCAGATAAACAAGAGGGGGAGCTAGACTTTCAAGCTATGAAGGTCAAACACATTAGGGGTCAATCATATAAAATTTTCATGTTGGGTATGGAGGTCAATTTTACAATACCCATAGCATTTTACTCATCTAGAAAATCATGTATATATACAAAAATATTGAAAATGAATGGAGCTCAATTGACCACCATTCCCTCTGACTGGATCTGCCTCTTGAGATAAACTATTGTTCAACCATTTTCGACAGGTAAAGAACAGGTGGAGAAATTCTTCACAAGACCCTCTATTTGATACTTCTTATATTGCAAATAAACCCAACATGTCACACATTGACAACTAACACTCCACAATTTTGAGTTAATTTGTATATAGCACCCATCCCCAATACAAAGGTTCATTGTGCAACAATAAAAGTCCCCAGTTTTATTATTCATTACATCGACAAAATTTCGGCATATTGGAGGCGATAAATTTGGGTTTAGAAAACAAAAAGGAGCTAATTAGATTTAGGGACAAATTTATCAATATTTCATGGGATATACCGGCACCATTACCCTAATCTAACAGTTGCATGTTATATGCAAATATGTCCTATAGTAAATGTTGTGTAGTTGGAACTTTTACAAATGTTCAAAATAATTTGCAAACGTATTAGAACAAAGGGCCTTATTTGCAAAAGAAAACTTTCGAGAAAACATAAATAATTAAATATAAATCAAAATCAGACTATCTATAAAGAACATACAGGGGAGTAATCATCTTTCACATCCCACAATCGCAATGTGCTATCAGTTGATGCAGATGCCAGTTCATTGTTAGATAGAAACTTTACATAAGAAACAGCCTTTCTATGCCCCCCAAAAATATGTAGAGGCGCACTAGTGTTCCTCAGATCATAATAATGTATGTGATGATCCGCGGAACCAACCTGATGTTAAAAAATATATATATATATCACCAAAAAAAAATGAAAAGGAGAAAGGATATATATATGACTGATGTTTGGAGAATCACATAAAAGAGTGACTATACTTACTGCAACATACATGCTTGAACCAGGATTGTACTTAACCGAACAAATGTTAGCCTTCATGTCAATGTTTATCACACTTGATTCTTGATTTGTGCACCACACCTTAACCTGTTTGTAACCAAAGAGGAGAGAGAATTACATCATACTCTACTTCACTCCATTTTTATAAACGATCTAACTCCAATTAAAGCTCATGATTGAACATAACTTTTACCTTGCAATCATCGCTACCAGATACAAGCATAGAAGGCTCAGTGCGTGAAAAATCAACACTCCATGCTCTCTTCTCGTGCTCTTCATATTCCATGACACTCTAAAAACATGAAAGCCGAGACCTTTCAAGATGAGATAAGATATTCCTTTTCTGAGAGAATAACACCATTACAAAAAGCAAATAAGATCCAATGTGTCTTATTTGCATAGTAGTTAACTATACCTAACCTAACTCTACAAAAGCTATTGTTTCACAAGCCTAAATTTAACCAAAGATGAGAAACTTCAAATATTGGGTTTGTTACATGAGATGAAAAGGCTGGCTGATATGTACAAAAATGTCAAGTACTTTGAGCCCATGATTCAAGTACTTTGATTCTACGTGCAATGTTCATATTGCATCAAAGGTCGGGCGGTGTTAATTCAAACAAGAGAAAGTGCACATCACTTGCATACAAATTAGTTTGGAAAAGAGAAGCCATACGATAATATAAAAGCACATCTTGTACCTGCCGAGTATTTACATCCCAGACATTAACTATTCCCTCATAATCACTGCTTGCAATAATATTCTTCGAATACTTGTTCCAACTAAGGCAACTTAATTTTGATCTGGTTGCCATTTCAACAACAGGGCAATGTACCTCCGTTGGTTCATTTACCACCTTCAAAAAAGGATAAGTGTAAAATGTTAATTCATTTTATTAGTACTGTATGTCAAACAAGCTCATATAACGAGAAAAGGACATACAGTAGAAAATTCGAAGACTTTGATTCGTTTTGAGACTCCAGCTGTGGCAAACAGCTCATCATCCCGGTCAAACTCAATGCTGTATTAAGTATCAACCAAATTATAAAACAGAGAGAAACACTAAAGAATCTAAAACTAGTAATAAATTGAATGAAATAACTAACCTAGATACAATATTAGCAGATTGAAATAGATCACCATGTCTTAGTTCCGCAATCACTCGCAATCGGCTATAACCAAAGTTAACTGTGTTATGAAGAAGGAAATGAAAATTGATTGCCTTTTTCCAGATAAATATGTCATATTAAGTACCTGTAGCGGGTAAATGTAGTCAGAACAGACTGGAAATCCTCGAGACCGGCATGGTATCCTTCTTTGCTAAGTGAACTTGAATCTCTTTCCTCTGGTCTATGCCCCTGGCTCGTAGTAATGCGCCTTCGTTGTAAATAATACTCTTGAAGCTCATTGAACTACATTATTTTCCGAGGGAAAAAAGAAAAGAAAAGTGAATATGAGAATATTTTAAAAACAACATCTACATTAAAACAAGAATGTCCCAAAGAGACAGGAAAACAATCACATTACACGGTTATAAATGAAAATAAGAACACTGTATTAAGGGTGTAGTTAAAATTGCATGTTATTTTTTTCAAACTCCGAAATAAGAGATGCAATCATGCTCACTAGTAATTCTTGGATGATTTACTGTTTTATTCCCAGTCTACATTATAATTCACTCAAATTTGTACATAAAGCCAAGCCACTAAAAAAAAGTAGTCATTTAAAATGGCCAAATTGCCCAGAAAGTTTTCGCATTAATTTGAATCAAATAGCCTCACCAAAGAGGGAACATCCTCCTCATTTGAAAGTTGTCTGAAACAAATAATCAGTTACTTGCAGTAAGTTTCAAGCTCTAATTGTTAATGATCAATCATTTTGATCTTTTCCACCTTCAAAAGAACAAAGCATATGTAACTCATACATCTTTAAAATTCTCTGAAAGGTAACTAACTCGGTCTTGTATAGGAAATGTATGTAGAATCATTAAAAATAAATTATCCCAATAAGCCAAAAAAAAATTACTAGCTTTGGATCTAATGCTACACAAATCTTATGTTGACTTTATATTAAATCATTGTAGAAACTTAAACACAAATTTAATGAGATATACATGTAAAAATATCAACTGATGCATGCAAAAAGCACACGACTTGTACAGAGTAAAAAGTTGGTACTAAAAAACAAAACAGTATCTGACCTGTTGTTGAACCCTTCTCTTTCTAGCCATGACAGCTCCAGATTGCACTGGAACCGGTCCAGGCGGTTCAAATTCGGTAATTGCATCACGTCTTTGCAACCCTTGATAGGCACTGACAACCTGACCTTTGGCATCAGTCTTTCTATTTTGCAAAACACCACCAGAGTATGATCCAGCAAGGGATGGTAGTGAGTTGTTGGAGAAAAAGATGCTACTGTGCTTGTCTGACGACTGAGTCCACGGCCTGGCTGAGAGAATAGGGGGGTCATCCATCAGCATGCGTAACTTCATCGAGTATCGTTCCTTCGCCCGGTACAGCTCCATCCTATGCCTTTCTACTGAGCTTATATCTTCTTTTATGTATTGTAGATCAGTTTGGATCTGCATGATCCCCGAGATGCTATTTTTAGTTCAACATTGTTCGCTGTGATATAAAATTGATACCTTGTAAGGTGTACCATGCTGGTAATTTTCTTGACCGCAAAGAGTGGAAGGTGGTGCCGGCAGGTATGGCATATCTATACTAGTATAAAATTAATAGCCATAGGGTACCAGTACTCAGACTGAGAGAATACTTTCTATAAGGAACTGATACAGAGAAGCAAGTCAAAAATTAATCCCATAAGAAAAATGCTGCTAAAGATCGATACATGTCAAGTCTGAAACTAAAAATATTTGCCAATACCATATCTGATCAGTTCTACCAAAAGTGAAACCCCAGAATCATTCCTTCTTGACCCAAGTTCAGTCTTCAATCAACTCAAACTATCTGGTAACTTGTAACTATTGAACCAGAAACAATGGACTGGTATATAACAACCAGCATATACAAATAAAAATGTTTTCTTTTTATGAAAGTATGGTACATATGTAAGTTCTGCCCATACAGCATGTACAAAATGCTTTAAAAATAAAATTACATAAACAGGAAAAGAAGGGAACAGGAAAAAACTGACCTCATTTAGCTCATTCATCTTTTGTTTTCTAAGGCAATGCAAGAAAACCAACAATATTTGCATATTCGTTTCAGATTCTTGCTGCTCGATGTTCCTCTTTTTCTCAGCAAGAAGCGTTATTATGCTGTCTAGCTCCTTAACTGACATTTCACATCCCTGCACATAAGAAATACTATTATGGAACAGATCAACAAGTAAATAACCTAAGCATATGGTAGGAGAATGAAAAGATACGTGACCTGCTGTAGTGAGAACCGGAGATTCTCAATGGGTGATGCCATTTTCGCAATCTGACGTGCTGACAGCTTTTTTATTGCCTACATTACGTAAAACAAAAGGTTACTCATCTGTTCTTAAAATGCCCTTTAGTACAAAAGGTTTGGTTTTGGTCAGGAAAATCTCAAAGACTATATGCACAATTGGTATACTTAAGAGGATATTGTCGAATTTGCCTTACATTTTCCAAGTAAACATAGAACTGGGTTCATGATAGCTTTTAGTGCTCTCTGTTGGGTAGCTTGGAAACATAGAAACGATATTGGTTTCAATAATAGTTCTATTAAAACACCTAGGTCTCTCATCCATTGGTTCTCTATTGGACAGGTAATATCAAAAGAAAGCAACAGTGCACAACAACTGAGGAGTGGATGCCAGTGGTTGAGGATGCCAGTCCATTGGACCAATACATCCCTCTTGAGATTGTGGTGTACCAGCCTCCTCCAGGGTCTTCGGGACAGGAATGAAGATGCAGAAGACCCAAATTTTGCCTTTAGTTATTACCATTAGCCCTTTGATATGTGGCTTAGTTAGTGCTACTTTAGCATACTTCTGGAGATTAGCTATATCAAAATCTTGGTACATTTCCTGGCTGATATGCCTCTTATGTGGTTCTGAACAATTTCTTAGTTCTGTATGAGGCTCAGTCCAGCTTTGCTGGTTAACTGGTTTTTGTATTTAACATTTCAGAAATGAAATGGACTTTTGCCTCTTTTTCAAAAAAAAAAAAAAAAAAAAACATTACGTAAACACAACAATAGTATGAGTAATTCAAAATTGGGCAACAATCAACGTTCTACTGGTAGGAGAGCCACAATTTTAGCATAGAACTGCCTCGATACAAGTAATTTGATAAGAAATGAACTGAGGAACCGAAATTGCATGGTAAATTGAACAAATTCAAACCTTGTCGAGAAGAAAATTAGGGAATAGGTTGCTCTTAGTCAGGTAGTGAGTACAACAGGGGCAATCGTTTTTATTATTCAAATGCGTAACGATACACATGTAACAGAAGGAATGGCCGCACGAAGTGAGAAATGCGTCCTTTATCACGCCCATACAAATCGGGCACAGAAGATCCCTGTCCATCTCCCCAGACGAACCAGCATCCGATGGGACTGAGATGTCGTTCATGGTTGCTCCGCCGTCCACCGTCGTCGCCTCCATGACCCCAATCGAAGTTCCTCCCCCTGCGTCGGTAGTCTCCGACGCAGACCCAGCGGCGGGAACACCGTCCGTCTTGGCCACAGAGGGGACCAGCGCCCCAATGGAGGATTCTGCCATGGTGGAGGACAGAGAGAGAGGAGATAGAAAACGGTTTTTCCAATGGAGTGTGTATGGGTAATAAAGAACCACGTAGAGTGGAGAGGAGGCGGGGAAGCAGGGGATGCGGCTTCTTGGTGCACATAGGTTGCCCTCTGATCTTTCTGTGCTTTTTTATTCCTGGCTAGATCTATAGCGGGTCCTTATTTATGGTGTTGAAATCTGTTACATGTTTTATAATATATAAATTTTCGCACCTAATGTAGGATCTGATTTTTCCGTGGGTTTTATTCCTTTCTAGATGCAGAACGGGTCGTTTATCTATGGTGTTAACCATCTGCAACATGTTTTGCTATATAAAAAATTTCGCGGATAAAATGTATCCAAACAAGTGGATATCAGTCGCAGTTTTTCGGTCGAACTGAGGCAGCTTAACGCTGGTATCGGATTTTAAGCACATCAGGCACTTGCCCGCGCCAGACTAAAATGATAAGCATCTCCCATGTTTTGTCTTATATTATATTTCGCAAATCATATATATTCAGTAGCTTTTGAAAAGGAAAAGATAACATGGGCAGTACATTACTACATTTTCATCGGCATTGCAAATAATTTCAGAATCGCCTAATTTAAACCCAAGCAATGCATTGGAATATTATTTAGGAGCCTTCCAAACGTGCTCCAACTATTTAATATTTAATTTTCATTTCTAACGTTCATATCAAAACATTCAAAGTTTGTTTATAATATTTTACAATGCTACTCATAAGCACTTAAACCTATATTTACAAGCATTTAAATTCTAAATCTTGATAGTTTTAAGTTTTAACTCCTAACTACTTTTGTTTTCAAGCCAACAAAGAAAAGATTTATTGCACCTACTCTTTTTTTCTCTGATCGTTCTCATCCATTTTTCCAACAATCTGTGATGAATTTTGCGTATCTTAAAATACAAATATTTTTTATTCGATTTTCTCTTTCAAATGAGGTTCATGAAGAAATATTTTTGAGTTTTTTTTTCAAGTCGTTGTTGTTATCTTTTTTTTTAAGTAAAGCCCATGAGTACTTAAATTCTCAAACTTTTAAACCTCAGTCTACGACCTTTTAAATCTGACATTGAAACTATATAAAATTTGACACAATTACTTTTAATGGTTGTATACAAAGGTTTAAATGTGCGATACTATATGATCGATGTCAGAGGTTTAAACGCTTGAATATAGCAGTTTAAATGATGACATCAGAGGTTTAAATAGTTGTAGATTGATGTTTAAAAGTTTGAAAATTTAAAATGCTCATAAGTTTTACTTAAAAAAAACTTTAAAATAGCTCAAAAGTATTTTTTTTTTTTTTCATGGATCTCATTTGAAAGAGAAATTGAGTAGAAAACATTCGTATTTTTAAATTTGTAAAATTTATCACAGATCGTCCGAAAAATGGATGATAATGATCATAGAAAAAAAAAAGTAAAATGAATCTTTCTTTTTTTGGTTTGAAGACAAAATTAGTTATGAGTTAAAACTACACATATTTAAAATTTAAATACTTGCAAATAGAGGTTTAAATGATTGCGAGTAAAATTGTAAAATATTATAAACAAAACTTTAATGGCATGTTTGGCGTGCATATGAGATTGGGCTTGGATATGGGTTTTGAACAGAAAAATATTGTTCACGCGGGAAAAAAAATTCAGCTGAACTGATTTTTTTTTTCACGTGAATAGTATTCACGCCAAATAGGCCATAAAGTTTGAATATGAGCATTGAAAATGAAAGTTAGGTAAAATTGAAAAGTTTTTTCTATTAAACTAGTTAAGAGATGCGTTTGGATATAATGGCTTGGGAGACTAGAACATTTCTCTGTTATTTAACAGAATTGCAGGTCTAGTGCGGATGATAATTAAAATATAAGTTTGTCATCAAGCATCAGACGATTATATTCAAAAGCAAAACCTAACTTATATCCCCCAAGCCACTGTCAAATCTAAAAAAAAAAAAAAAAAAACCTTATATCCCCCAAAAATTTAAAATATTACTCGAGTGTCATCAACAATTAAAAGAAAGAAAAAGGGAGCAAAGACGAGTGTCATCAGTCATATTTCGAACTGATCGAGAAGTTTACTTGCTTCATAATAGAAAATTTTGATGTGAGAGAAGAGTGGAGAGGAGAGGAACTTCACCTCTGTGAGAGAAGAGTGAAGTTTATTTTTTTCCTTGTTTTTCTAACTTTTATATAAATTTTATTTTATATAATAAAATTGTCAGTAAACAATTTTCAATTAACCCAAAACAAAATATTAATATTATTTTCATCTCTACTTTTCTCATCCATTTTCTTACCATTCCTCTGTACTTTCAGATCTCCATAACTCCAACCTCTTTATCATTATTCTCATCCTTTTTACAGCCCATTATCTCTCGCAGTCAAATTGTCATCATTCTAGTTTCTTAACGGAAGTAATATAGAAAATAAGATCATAATCAACAAAATTCAGAGAGGATAAAAAAGATAGGATTGGAGAAGTATCCTTGGGATTGTGAATGATATCAAGTCTCTATCCACATTCAATGAGCATATATGAATATAAATAGTAAATGGATGTCAAAATATAAGATCAAATCCACCTTAAATAGATACAGATACAGAACAAATAATCCACAAATAGAGACACAAAATGAATAATTAAATAATTATCGAGTAATTAAGTCATACGCTCACTTTAAGATACAAATACCAATTAACTTAAAAACACAAATAAAAAAATTATTCAACCATCTTTATGTAGATCAACGAGTACCGAAAGAAATTCTCACTAAAGAAGTCATTTTTTATAAAGAGATTAAAAAAAAATAGTTGGCCCCACGTGATTCACTAACGCAATTCAATCACGTGGGATGGATCCGTATCTGCTACGATTCTTTATTCATGAACAGTACCCTATAATGTTTTTTCAAATTCATCTGTTAAATTATTTTGAGATTTGTGTAAAGAAAAATAAGCTATTTTAAAATACGTGCACATAAATTATTGGACGGCTGAATTTAAAAAGACAGAGATTTTAAAATTATTGTTCATTCTTTTAAGTTCGCAGCAGCAGATGTGAATCCCAGTGGGATATATACAACATTTTAGTCCGGACTGACCTCAATTTTTAGTCTCACGGCTAAAGATTAAAATGAGAAATAAGTAATTTACAACCCGTTCTTTGATAAGCCCAAATAAGTAATTTAAAGATTTGACGATTGAGAGAGAAAATAAAATTGAGTGACTAGTGTGTAATTAAAGAAAAAAAAGTTTGCAATCAAATTATTATTGGATTGTAAAGCTAACTAAAAATTTATCCTTCATTTACTTACGAGTTGGACAGAGAAGAAGAAAATAATAGAAAATGAGCACGGAAGAAAACTCTTCATTGAGATGAAAATAGCTTTAAAAAAAATAGAGAAATTTTCTTCATCTTCTCTATCTCTTCATTCACCTCTTTTATCGGAACTCAGACAAAACCTCAAGTGAACACAATTATTATCGGAACGCATAAGAAAACTCAAGTGAAACCGGTAGACTTGTAGACAGAATTCATAAAGAAAATTATATCTTTAGACAAAACTCAAGTGGAACCCCTCTCTGCACTGGAAAGTTCATCTACAATTGTTATGGTACATTTGTCCATCACCTCTTACAATACCAATGAAAATTCGATCGATTACAAACAATCTGACTATAGTCAGATGACAACAACATCATAAAAAAAATCATGGCGAGGTCAGGACAACCTTTCTTAATTATTTGCAGTTCTTTTCTAATAATTCAGGTGCAAGTATCTCCTTTCGTGCCTGATTGAGCAAACCTTAACATAATAAAGGTTTTGTTTGCCAAGAAAGAATCAAGAACAAGCATACATGAGAACACTTTCTTCTAATATACTTTCTAGAAGGATATCATGTCTCAAGTAATGTTTATGTATTTAACTCACTATTACTGAGCGCAGGTCTCACAGGGTCCAATCTTTTAAGAGACATTTTTATCAGTGAATGTTGGGACACTATATTTTTTTCCATTCTACAACATAGACACTCATAAACAGCAATTACAAAAGCAGTTTTAACATAACCAGAAATAGCACAATTTTCTTTCATTGTTTACATACAAATTATCTCATCTGACAGTAAAGGCTAAAATAACAAAGCACAACAATGCTGCATAGGCAGATTATCTCCAACAGAACACAGTACCAACGCGAAGTTCAAAATACCCCTGATCAATCATTCAATCTCAGGACATGCTCGTTCTTTACTAGCACAGGTAAACAATCACGAAGCTATGAGATTAATTAATAATGTACTTAAACTACTGCATATAGATAGGTGATAGTGCATACTATTAGATATTAGTTATGGTCATACTACATTATAAAATATGAAAACACTGCTACATGTAAAAGTTGACATACTTGTTGACTAATCATCTGCCATGTCCTCTGCAACATCACCCAACAGCTCTGCCTTAAACATCTGCTCCCTAGCACGCAATTTAATTTCTTCAATCCTCAGCGCCTTGGCCTTTGCTTCTAAACTCTGCAGCTTTGACTCCCCCATTTGAGCAATCATGGTATCAATCTTATGACAATGATTCAGACCTTGTTGTCCACTGATCAGGTCCTCAATGAACGACCTAAGATAAAAATTGGACCTTGCCATAGCATCACCGTTGGCCGCACTACTATTGACCACACCCCCATTGGTGTGGCCATCACTGACCACAGCACCATTCTCTGTCCCTGCAACCCTGTTGGTTTCAACTGAAACCTTACTTTTCGATGCTTTGGTGCTATCTTCAAATAACTTGGCACACATTTTAAACACAGCCTGTTCATGAAGCTTTGAGAACTTGACATCAGGTCCCTTCTTTATCTTCTTATCATAGTTATTCTTCAATTGACGAAGCTTGTTAGTGAGCTGTTTCTCAGTAACAGGGAAGCCGATCGACCCGCTTATACCCGAGAGGAAAGATGTATAATCCTTAGTAGGAGGAAGTTTTCCATTTTTAGAATAGTAGTCGGACAAAGCCCGAAGGAGTGCAATCTCATCCTCTTGACTCCAGATTCGTTGGATTCCAGATGCCGACTTCGTGGAGAGAGGTTGATCTGAATCCAACAACTTGAGCTTTTTAGGTTCAGGTTCCTTGTCTGGCGTCTTCAGCTTCTCCACTTTCTCTTGTTCCTCCTCCTCGTCTTCTTCGTCAGAGGAAGAATCCTCGGATTCTAATAAGGGTTTTGGGGGTAAGCTTGTGGTTTTGGTAGGCGGGTCAGGATCGGAGTCGGATCCGGAATCGGAGTCGGAGTCGGAGTCCGATTCGTCGTCGTCCCGCTCTGTGCGTTTGGGGGTTTTGGCATGGGAAGGGGTGGGCTGTGCGACGGTCTGCTCTTCCTCTGATGAAGAGTCATCGTCCGACTCGTGAGGTTGAACGACAGCCGGTGGTGGGGATGGGGTGCCTTTTCTCTTCTTACCCATGGATTGATGGATAGCCGCAATGCTCGAGCCAGAGGCAAGGGTTTGGGTTTAGAATTTGAGGAACAAATAAAGAAACCGGGGTTGCTCGTTGTTGATCGAAATATATATGTCTGATAGCTAAATAAATCTGGACCATTTATTTACAAATCGTCGCTTGAGCCGCACTCGGTGACCTAGGTGAAAATTTATTTCACCTGAAGTAACTCAAATTTTGAGTTTATATGCGTCCGTTCGATCTGCTAAGCCAAGAATATTAAAGGGGTCTCGTGCATTTCTCCTCCACCGTATCAGTCCGGATTCTGATCGGACGGACTGGACCTAAACCTAAAATTTGAGTTACCTCGGAGGATATGGACTCGGTGATCTATTTAGCATATTGGATTCTCAGTTTCCTTTTTTTTTTTTTTACGGTTATTTTTATTTTCTGATATTCAGCCCAGTAGGCCGATTGTGAAGTTTAATGTGCAATTTTGGGAAAAGAATCGACAGGCTGCTCCTTTCTTGGAATTTTAATGTGCAATTTTAGCACAAAAAATATTATTGGGCTTACTTCCAATCCGGAGTCTATGGTCTTGGTATTTTACACGCTTACATTGTTATTACTTATTAGCTGCTGTTAATAATTCATTGATTAGGATTTAATTTTGATCAGGATGATTTTAAAATGTGTCGTCACTTTTTTTTTATAAAAAAAATCTGTTAATTCTGACTTCTTTTTTAATGTATATCGGCTGAGTGAGACTAAGGAAATCAGTCTCTACTGAAAATTTATATCTTCATTTTTTGTAAATCCCAAAAGTCAATCTGAGTCGGTCAACATTATCTCTAAATATACTTCGAGACCATTCTTTTTTATTTTTATAATTTTCTTTAACTATTTTTAAGATAGATAAAATCACTACTTTCGAATGGTTCGTACTTTTTAGATGAAGTGATTTTCTATGTCTAAAGAGAGGTAATTAAAAAAAATTGTAAAAATGTAAAAATGTGGTGTATTGAAATGATTTTCTACCCTTCTTAAATAGATTTACTGCACGTCACATGTGTGATGTATCTATTATGTTTTTTTTTACAACTAGGGTCATATTTTAGATCAGAAAATAATAAAAACAGTCAAGTAATCTCGAGATATCACTCATTATTTGGATATAGATCCTAAGCTGATTTTAAAATATATAATTAACTTTTGTTCATTGAAATCTATTATAAATCACTGACAACGCGTTAGATGTGTCCAATTATATTTTTTTTATCCAATTTTGATATCATTTAATATTTTAAAATCAGCAAACTTGATCTATAGTATCTAAATTTATATTAACAAAAGAAAGAAAAAACAAATAAATAATAATATAATTTATCATAAAGTTTTCATCAAAGAATAAAATATGAACCATATTAATTTAACATTTTTAATTTTATTATATGTTTTCAATGGTAACAATTGAATATTTGTTTTCACTCTAACATATATAAGATGTGTAATATAGCTACTGCTATGATATCATCAACTTGCACTAAGTCGACATTATTTCTCATTGGACTTTATTATACTAATTGACTTTTTATTTATAATTTGAATTTAAAACCAATATATTTTTAATATTATTCATGGAAATATTTGAATAATTATTCTTTTCATTGGTCTATTCTTTAATAAAAATATGTAATTTTGTGTAAGAATTTTTTTTGTTCTCTTATATTATATTCCCATTGCAACGCACATGCACGATAGTAGTTTGATATTAAACGAGCATGAATGCTATTATTAAATATTATAAAAAAAACTTGCTTAAATTTAAATTTCATACAATGCCTTGAATTTATTATGAATATTTTTTCAATATAAACATCTATAGACAAATATAAATAAAATAGCTTTCATAACGAAAAACAAAAAAAAAATTACAATTTAGTTACAAAATATATCTTATTAATTAGATATTTCTATTTTCAAAATATACAAATAAAAATATTATCCAAGTTTTAAAAAAAATATAAACCATATATTCATATCCGTATCTACTTAAATTGTATTTTGATGTATACAAATACGGATACTTTTTCCATATCAGTTTTGAGAAATAGAAAACAATATTCATACCCGTATGTACTTAAATTATATTTATACATTTTTTTCATATTTACAAATCTTCGATATTAATATCTATATCTACAAAAAAAAAAAAAAAAAAAACGAATAATATCCGATTCATTTCACCCCTCTAATTATGAATTGGATTTAAAACTCATTCCAGGCTAGCACAATTTGCTGGAAGCAGCCTGTTTGGCCCAATGGGTTCCTAGCACTTTCTAAACCCTAAACCCATCCAAGGAAATCATTTTAATCCAAGAAAAACAAAAGAAGCTAACTATGCATGAAAATTATCACAGGACAGAGCAAAGGTCAAGTGAAATACAAGCAACCTCCTTATTCAGGCTCTTAAAGATTTTGAGCTTTTAATTGTATTTTACAATAGGTTTTCTTAGGAAAACCTGAACTTTTCTCAATCAATGTATAAATAAGGGATTTGACCATTATTCTCAGAAAAAAAAAATATAAGCAAATTTTTTTCGTTGTTGCCTCGAGTAGGAGCTCGCTCTACGTACTTGAATTAGCTCGCTCGTAGTACAACAATTCTAGCGGGAGATGCCAATAAAAACAGAGATCTCTCGCTTATCTACACACAATTTGCCTAAAATTGTTACCCATAATTAACAAACTAATTGCTCTGACCAAAATCTAACCACGCCAAACAGGCTCAACATTCTTCATTTTAAATCTTAAATGTGATAAATTTTTTTCTCATTTCTTCGATCAAGATACTATCTACTTGAACAATGTCACTTGCATTAAGACATAAATCAAGAAACTCAATTGCTGAAAATATTTCAGCAGGCGCGAGCCAAAGGCTTTAAACTGGAAATATCAAAAGATTCCATAAACCGCTGATCCGAGATTCTTGCTTTTGCAGCAGCAAATCGGAGGTATTCGTCGAACACTGAAGCTAAACACCATTTCTGAACTTTTCTATAGCATCCCACCAGACAACCGGTTCTGTGCTGAAAAATCACAATAAATAAATTAAAATTAGCTTGGAATAAAGAATAACCATGAAAAAAATATCAAAAAAGTTTGCAATAGCGTGTTGATGTAACACAATTTTTAAATAAATATTCAGAAAAATTGGAGCCATACTAAAACTAACACAAATATTATTATGACTTACTTTGCCTCTTCTGCAATGGATGAGAACCGGGTGATTCCGGGAATCTAAATTAAACAACAATAAAGTAGATATTAGTTTTGAAAACGTTAGATAAAAACAATGCTAACTTTTGTACAATCTTATACTTAGATAATGTTCTACGTACCGAGTAGAACTTTGAGAGCCTCTCTTATGGTATCCTCTGGGATGTTTTCAGATGGTTCCTGCAAGGAATATAAATATCATGTTTCAGTATGCTAAATTCATATATAGTGGACTGAAATGTAAATATCAAAGTGAATTTTATTTTGATTTTAAGACATTTATGTGTGAAGGAAAGAAAACCTGGAGGAATTCAGAGGGCTAGGTCACATAGCCTTTAGTGGGCTTACTAATTAATGACACATTAATCTTTTTTTTCTTTTCAGAATTTCTTATTAGTAGCATAATTTTAAAATTTCTTTTTGTTTAACTGGATACAGATTGTTGTGCAATTCAATTTGCTGCCAGACAAATTTCTGTGATGTAGACAAGATAACAATTCCCCGTTCCAAGCTGCAACCTACCAACCACTTGCTGCAACTAGACTTGCAGGAACTATCGAGTCCGTATCCCCCTAGGTACCTGAGGTGCAATTAGTAAAAACGGACGGCCCAGATTAATTCCAGCCAGGCCAAACTCAATCCGGTGCCTATGGAAACTATAGGGGGTCTGTTTTGAGATTTGTGTCAGGTTAAAAGAACGGTCCAGATTTATCAATACCTCAAGCACCTGGGGGGATCCGAATTCGGGACTATCGGTTGCACCAAGCAATTAAGGCCCTTATGGGGAAAATAAACAACTACTGACATTTGAATTGCAATATGTTCGGTTATCAACAGATATTATGCACATTTGATTGTAAGATATCTGATATGTAGAGGGTATTATTAGACTGACTTCATTGGAATCAAATTAAAAGGCCAAAGCAAAAAGGAAAAGGAAAACAAGTGCTCACTTGATCCGCTCAAATCTTAATTTTGTGCGCACAAATATTTCCAAAGGGAAAATGGTGATCTCGCATATTTATTGCCTTTATATTTTATTCTTTACACACACGTATGTATAAATAGAACAGCTGAACAGTGTTAAAACTTAGAGCTCTTTTTCTTATGTATTTTAATGAAAGAAGTGCGAAGAAGCACGAATACAACAATTCAGGACGGAAAAGATGAAGAAGGACATTTTGAAAAGAAACAATAGTCATGAGTTTTGACCAGAAATTCCAAATAAGAATATTTTTTTATAGTTTTATACCAATACAAGTTACCAATTCACCATCCGAAAGAAAATCACACAAAAGAAAAGATAAAATAATTACCTTGCTACCTTCGATAGCAAACTGGAAAAGCTTAATTCCATTTGACTTCAGAAATTCTACATTCTCTTGCGGGTAAGGCTCGGGACAAAGATATCTACATCAAAATCAAGATCCAGATTAATTAATTAAGGAAATAATTCGAGCAATTTACATTGGAATTCCAACTAAATCCGATTAGAATCTCATTTTTAATATTTCAAAATTTGGTGAGTTCACAAGGACCAAAAGGTAAAATTAACATAAAAAGCAATGGAAAGCGAACATTATTGAACGAAGCTTGAGAGTCTTTAGAAAACGAAAATTGGCAGCTTTGGGGAATCCGGACCGGTATATTCCTTCCTCCACCATGGCAAAATTGATAGGCGGATTCAACGGCTCTTCACTCGCCACGTCATCACCGACGAGGCACAGAGGCGCAGAGGTAGGGAGGCGTGGCACTGCTGTCTCTTCATCTATCAAATCTCCATTTCTCTGTTTCACTGTCATCTCTAGTTTCATAGAAAAGAAGAGAGCCCTTTGCTCTGTGTGGAAGCGTAGCGTAGGTGTGTTTGGTAAAGAGAGAATTGAGAAGATTTTAATCTAGCAAGGGTTTAGATGAGAGACAGTATTTATAGGATATTTGATGTGCGTAACTCTTTCTTGTTCTCTTTTTCCTTCGGGTCTTTGTACAAATGGCTACTGAATTATTGTAAGATAAGAAAAGAAAGGTTCACTGTTGGTATTCCCTCCAGTGTACAGAGAAAAGAGACCCTCCTTTTCACTTCCCAATGGCCAACGCACAACTTCCCTCAAAACTTACGGTAAAATATATTGACAGAGTATCGTTTTCTTCACGCAGGTCACGGACAATAGAACCGAAACAGCGTTGAATACTTGTGCGCTGCGTGAAGGAAAATTAGTTAATTTTGTGAGGCATTTTGGACCGCTAATAAGTGTTTGTTGGAGCCTTGGAGGTGATGTTGCCCTGTATTGGATTGAATGGAGAGGATAAAAACAATAGAGTATGGGGTTGACATAATAAGAGATGCCCTGCCCCTGACGACACATGACATGGGATTGGGGTGGTTGATAAATATGGAATTCGCCCATTCGGTAAAAGGTAAGAAACCGTAAAACGGAAAGAGTGACGCTAGATGCACACTGTAATTATCCATCTGTTGATTCTCCGACGACATTTATAAAAATGAGAACGCCTCTTGTGCTCAAGAAGTTTTCAAAATAAAAATTGTAATATAATCATAGTGTTTGTTATAAGATTAGAAAATAATATAATGACATGAGATAAAAAATTTGGGATATCATTTGAAACTTGCCACATCTTCACTAGTTTTTTATAAAAGAAAATAGAAATGGATGGATAACATTTTACTTGTCCAATAAAATACTTGCAATAATACTATGGTCTATGAGTTGCCTAGATTTGATGATATATGCAGATATGGAAAGATTTTCTTGGTTGGAAACCATAAAAATATAAATGTCTTCAGAAAGGTCCACTAAAAACTATGGAAATAATAAAATAAAAAAGTAAGTTCAGCTTGTCAAAATTAAATTTAATGCTGTGTAGTAAAATTTTAGCACATGATCTAATAAATTCAAGTTGCTTTTAGGTCCATAATAATTTGAGATTTGATTAGCTCTATAGAAAATTTGGAAGCACAAGATAATAACCGCAAGACAAAAAAAAAGTTTTCAACTTAGCATGGAGTAAATCACAACAACATTATTTACTTCTTTGCAATAACAAGACAACATTTGCACACAATTACAAAAAAAATATCTTTTTATATTTGACAAATTCTTGCTTTATTAAGTGTTAGAATTGGTAATCCTTTTTGCGATGATAAATTTTAGACAACTAGATATACAAATTAATTTAGAAAAATTCTACAAACTAAAAAAATAAAGAAGGTGCACATATATATGAATTTTTTTTTATAAACCATAAATACAAAAATCTTTCTTAGGGAGTGTTTGGTTTTTTATAAAAATCATAAAAAACGAGCTAGCAACTCGTTCCTCACATTTTTTTCCCTTACAGAACGAGTTGACCAAAGATAACGAATTAGCAATCCGTTCTCCAAATATAACGAGTTGGGATCTCGTTCTTTTTTTTTGTCCTGTGTAAAATATTCCCTTGAATTTAGGGTTGGAGATTAACCCCTGCCGCTTTGTGATTTGAGCTAACGGAGGGGGCAGTATTATTACGCTTTGAGATTCATGCCAAGTTAAAAAGAACGCTCCAGATATAGAAATTGTAAAAGATTTCTTATTATGGCGGGCCGTGTGAACGGAACATGTATCCTCTATGTTTTTTGAGAATTTTTTGAGTTAATTTATTTCCACCGTCCAATTTTAAATAGAACAAATTTGGTCGTCTAATTTTAACAAGGAGTCCTTAATATTAGCACGGATATAGTTTGCACGGATCTTAAAGCAGATCAGATGGTCCATATGCATTAACTCAAAAGATTCCATTTTGAGTTAATGCAGAGGATACGAATTCGTGTGAACGTTCTTGGACTTTTTTTTTGGGGTTTTTCACTGGGTAACGGGCTGCTAACCCGTTCTAGGACCAACCTGGGTTTTCTGCGATGATAGCGGAGAAATTTTGAAAAATGACCTAAGAATGATTTTTGTATTTATGGTTTATAAAAAAAAAAAAAAAAAAAAAAAAACTCCATAGAGATAGATAGATAGATAGATTTTTCCTCACTTCCAACAACAAATTATTTTATAAGTCAATTATAAACTTCTGCAGGAAATAAATTAATGCCACTATGGTCTGGCATGTTTTTAGCTTTTTTGTGTACACGTAACAGTTCATTTTGTTTTTTACAAAAGGTCATCGCAAATGTTGAGAGTCTCATCAGATATTCAATTACAAATGCAGTAAGATTATTGATGGTCATGTTCTTGGTCAAATCAATTAGGCAGCATTAATTGAATTCTTGTAGCGCAAGTCAGAGGGAATGAACAGAAATTACCATCTGCCTGTGTTCCCTAACCTGTAAACACCACCACCTAATTATATAAACCGATCTACTCACTGCTACGTACTATTATATATTTATATGTTACGTGAATTATCTCAGAAAAAAAAAAAGTTAAAAAGAATAATCTAATTAATAATCGATCCAAATATCCGGCTTTGGTAGCAAAATTATGGTTGAATTAATGATTGAAGCACTTCGCCAAAATTATTTGAAAATGAACAAAGTTGAATAAACCTTCCATGTTTTCCAATTTCGCCAAGCCTCAGATACTCTATTTCGGCCTGAAGGCTGAAGCTAATTAGAATTGGGTTTGGTGATTCATTAACCGTTTTCTCAACATTCTCAATTTTCGTTGGAGCTCTCAATTGGGTTTGGTGATCATAGAACGGACGACTCCATTCATAATCTTAAGTATGTTATTTCTCTCCTCGTGATTTGAAATTTATATTCAAAGCCGCTTAGAGTACAGTTAGAGTGACTAATTAGCCGTTTCTATAAAAAAAAAAAATTTATTAAATTTTTTTTATTTTTCTAGAACTTTTTATATAGTATATATTTTCTTATTAAATATAAAATGTTTACTTGTAATTTAGTAGCCAGAGCTCTATTTTATTGAATTGACTTGAGTTATAATCTCATCTATCACATTGTATATATATTTTAAATTCCAGTCCCCTATAGAGATTTGAGTATTGGATAAGATTTTATATTTTCTTTGAATAGTAAATGTAATCCTACTCTTTTTTTTAATCATGAAAATAGCATAAAACATATTAAAGTGATCTTTTACCGAGCACAATTGCTCATATCTGAATTGTTTTGACTCTATCCTTAATCAAAATGTTGTCAGGAATTTGATCAGGGTATGCAAAAAAAATGAGAGCGGGGATTTGACAACAGGCCGGAAGGCAGGGAACCTCAAGTGTGGTCAGATGGAGAATGATAGGGTAGACGCTGAGGCATGGTCCACGCAAAGTGTGGATAGATGACGGATAGGGGTTAGAGCAATGGAGACGTGCATGGAAAGAGAATGAACTTTGTCGGAAGAAAAAGAAGAGAAAAACAAAATTGGATTATTTGACACAAGCAGAAAATAGCTTTTTTTTCGTGCATGCTTTTGTGGTTACTAAAAAAAATCTGTGGTTAAACTGTACAAAATAATTTTTGAACTGCAATAGTAGACAAAAATAACCCTACCCCAATGTAATTCTGCATCGCCTCTATTGTGAATTATCAAGTAATAATGATTGACTACAAAAAATGGATAGTTTTTAGACCTAATTAAATTTAGAGAGCTAGCTATAAATTCAATTTAGGAAAAAAAAATACAATTAAGATTTTGTCCGATAATTTAACAAAAAAATATTTTGTCCGATAAAAAAATTTAAAACATGAATATAAATATTTTTCCTCACTTCCTCACTTCCTCACTTCCAACAACAATGCAATTTACATATAAATAATTAATTTCTGCAGGGAATAATTGTCATTATGATCTGGCTTGTTTCTTGTGTACACGCAACAATTCCTTTACTACAAAAGGTCGTCGCAAATGTTGACTATTCTCTGGTATACATTTACAAATGCAGTAAGATTATTGATGGCCATGCTCATGCATTTCTTGGTCAAAACAAGCAGCATTAATTATTGGAGCACAAGTCAGAGTCTCAGAGGGAATGAACCAAAAATTGTCATGTCTGTTCCCTAACCTGTAAACATCACCCTCCAATTATATAAATCGATCTATATATTCACTGTATAATTATATGTTAGTGAATTAGTACAATTATATATTACGTGAATTAGCATCTGCCTGTGTTCCCTAACTTGTAAACACCACCTCCCAATTATATAAACTGATCTATATATTCACTGTACAATTATATGTTACGTGAATTAGCATTTGTCTGTGTTCCCTAATAAACACCACCTCCCAATTATATAAACCGATCTATATATTCACTGTACAATTATATGTTACGCTAATTAAGTCTCGGAAAAAAAAAAGTTAAAAGCATAATCGAATCGATCCAAATATCCGGCTGTTGTAGCAAAATTATGGTTGAAATGATTGAAGCAGTTCGAAATGCTACAGAACATTTCGCCAAATTTATTTAAAACGAACAAAGTTGAATCAAACTTTCCATGTTTACCAATTTCGCCAAGCTTCAGAATTATAAATTCAGATTCTCTAATTTTGTATTATTATTACAGAATTGGTTTGGTGATTATTGACGGTCTTCCCAACATTTCGATTTCATCTGAGCTCTCCATTTTAGATAATGAACGGACGAATCCATTCTTAGTTGAAGTATGTTATTTCTATTTATATTCAAAGCTTATTGAGAGCAAAGTAAAAAAATAAGGAGCAAAGTTAGAATGTGTTGTGCTTATCAAAAAATCTGGTAAACATAATTTCAAAATATATTATATTTATAAATCAAAATTGTTGAAACCGATATACTTTACGAGTGATGTGTGTACAAGTAAAATTTTCAAATTTTCAAATTCATTTAGTACAAAGCAATAAAATATGACTTTACACATGCAAAATTTTTTTTTTTTAAGTTATTTTAAGACATTCATTTTTCATCATTTTTTGACTGTTTTACGTTGTACTAAATGAATTCAAATTTTGCATGTACACGCTTCACTCGTGAAGTAGATCTATCTTAACAGTTTGGATTCACCTTGTGTGAAGTTAATCCGATAAATTTTAGAGTTACCCTCACTAAATATTTTGGTGAGCACAACACACTTTAGCTGCTAAAAAAAATAAGTATAGAACGAGGCAAATATATTATAATTTCTATGAAGAATGAGATTGTGATAATATGCATAGTGGAGATGAGTTCGTAAGTTGGTCAAACCGTTTAGGATCCACTGACCATCCACCCTCAATGGATGAGCCATCCTGAAACTTTTGGTCTTGCTTCTCCTCAACCACTACTATCTAGATCTCCATGTTTTTTTTTTTCCAATGTGTTATCAGCATAATTTGAGGCTAATTTTTATCTTTTTTGAAAACTTTTTTTTGCTATTTATTTAGATAGGTAAAAAATCACTTATTTTTAATGGTCCGAAATTTTTGGATACAGTGATATTTTATCTATTTAAAAAGATAGTAAAACAATTAAAAATATATATAAATCTAATTTTTAAGTACATATTTATACGAAGGTCATGCTAAACAGTTCAGATTGACCGTTTAGACTATTGCAAATAGAGATATTGATCTATAATATGGATCTATGCTATGTGTAATATCATAGTGTCAGTCTTCTACGAGTAATAAGTATATTTTGTAATTGTTATAAACAAAATCATATGAGTATCGTGAAATATATTGTAGAGGCATTTTATAGAAGAAAAATGTTGGAACCGACACCGCTACTCTCATAATAGGAGAGCTGGACCTTGTTATTCTAATCTCATTTGTTAAATTTTTTTATACACAAATTCCAATACAAATAAACAGTTTAAATTTAAATAACAGTCCTGCTCTCCTATTTAGAAAGCAGCAAAGTCGGATCCAAAAATATCCACTTTTAACTACATTGCCTTTTCCCTTGACTCCTTGATAGTATTGATCATCTACAATTTAAGGATGGCTGGCTTTGTTTACAAGTCATTTTAGTTCTCAAACGCTGACTGATTTTATTTCTCAAATTTCATATGAATTTTCTAAAATAACATCACAAATCACTGGATACATCCATTATTTAGTGGAAGGGAGAGTGAGAAAAATTAGTCATCATCTCTCTGTGACTCTTGTCTCTCTGAAGGCCGTAAGAAGGTTCCCCTGGTCATAATTTCCGGCTCAACTGCCTTTTACAGCAGCCAATGGTTTTGATTTTGAATCAAAAAAAAATTAAAGCAGCCAATGTTCTAAAACCTCGGATCTTCTGTTGCGACAAGATACATATATTTATGTAGTAAATGGCAACACAGAGAATTGCAGAATTAATGCCATAGAAATATTAGGATTTCTGTGCGCGACGACAAACAAATAATGGTTGCACAAGTGGGACAGTGGGGTCTAGATCTAGAGAATAATAAGTCAATTAACGCATGAAAATGGTTTGAAGTTTGAACAATATGGACCTCGATTGTGACATTGGACTGGTATATATAATATCAATTAGACTTACTGGATACAGGTTAGAGGTTACAACATAATGTTTACATAATTACATCTGAGTAACGTGGTGAAAGTGATATATTTTATTAAAAAAAAAATATGAGAAGGTGCATGGATGTCGGCTCCTTCGAACGCCTAGAAAATCTCCAAGATAATGAAAACGAATTTTTCCTTACAAAATTAAACCAGTATCAATCATCTAGATCTTATATATACCAGTATGAATAAAAAAATAAAATGGATATTAACTCGAACTTAATTAATTTGACTATTTTAAAAATATATTTAAAAAAAATTCAAATGTATTTTGTTCTCCATCATGCCTCCATTATTAAAAAAAATTAAATTTTTTTTAAAACTCATATGTCAAAATTAAAACTAGCATAAGTGATATATATTATTTTCTTTATATGTACATAAAATATTATTACTTTTTTTTATTTTGTGTTTATATGAACCAGTAAATTGAAAAATTAACGTCTGAAAATTATCCACATAAAGTGTATTTTTGCAAGCTCTTTATATCAATTAAAAAAACTAAATACCATAATTCTTTAAATATACACAGAGAAAATAATATAGATCACATCTAAGATTATAAAAATAAAGTAAAATGAAATTTTAAGATAAATACAAATTAATTTGACCCTTCTTCTTCTTGAAAAAATAATAATAATTTGACCAATTAGTTTTCCTTATAGATCAACATGTGAGCCAATTTTCATGTAATTTGAACATATTTATATTCCATAAAATGATGTTAAATATAAAATGTTTGCAATTACCAAGTCATCTGAATAAAGGGTGAGACTTGTATCAAGTTTTACTATTTTTGAGTATATATTCTATTTTTGATAAAGTGGGTTTTGTGTATATTATATAAATTATAGATTATATTTCAGTTGCTGAATTATAAAATTATAAATTTATTTTATAGTTGGCAAACTGTCAAATTAATTTTGTTGTTGATATAAAAGAAATATACGGCTATTTCACTTTTAGAACAGCTATTATTTTTAGAGAACACTTAGAACTAGGGAATCTATGAAATATATTATTTTTTAAAATTTTGAATCACAAAGTAGCTTTTACTCTGCATATTAACGGGTTTAATTGGCGCCATGTCAAAAGAAGATTCTGATACAACATCAAGATAATGTTAGACTATTTAAAAGATAAGCATCAATTTGAAAGGTCAAAGACGATTAGCAATTATATATGCACAAATTTTATATGAAGAATAATTTATTATACGGTTCATCTAGACCCTAAAATTCATGATTTTATCAATAAATCTTATCCTAACCAAGCTGGGACGCATTTCCCGTTCAAGTTATAAACTCCATCCGGTTACTAATTCAGCTTTAATCATTAAATAATTAGTTGTAGGTGGCTGCAACTACGAAATTCAACGCAAAAATAATTGGTTTTTGAAATGGAATTTTAAATATTTTATTAGGCAAATGGGGCCAAGAATCCCATTTTCCCCAAAAGAAGAAAAGAAAAGAAAGTACTTTATTAGGCCTCTTTTATCATAATAATCAAGCAAAAGTATATTTTCTCAAAGCTAAATTGTATGGATCCTTTTGTTTTACATGTCTATATTTCTGTCATTGTTCTTAAATTTATTAAACTGGACAACTACAAAAGTATGTGATTATCAGCGAAAGTAAAAGTGTTATTTTGTCTACAATATATATCATCGTGGATACGTTAAAAAATAACACTTTTGTGTCGATGTACCCTCACGAATAGTCACTTTTTACTCTCACGGATAGTACATGACTTATAAAACAAAATGCTATTATTACCAGTTCAAACTATATATCAAGATATAGATTGAAAAAAAAATACAGCATTTAAGTTATCTTTAATACTTTCTGGTGATATCAGTTCTCTATTGGTTCAGTTTTGAACAGGACTATTCGTGCAGGAAGAGGATCTGATACATGAGATGTAACTGGCAAGAGCCCTAAATCCTGGCTGTGGGAACGAGACAAAATATTGAAGTTGAAAGATTAAAGGCTTTAATTTAGATGGTTTTTTAGTTCTCTCATGACACTGTTTTATTATTTTAGAATTTGATGTAATGTTTATACAAGAATTTGTGAGTATTAACAAGAGAAAAATATAATTATTGTTGAGAGTAAATTGACAAAAATTATTATTTTCGAAGATATTAGTACTATTACCGGCGAGAATATCTACAAATATACTATCATTGTTACACACTTTAATTTACTCTTGCAATACAGACAAAATATATACATACTATAAGAATGGGAGGGTATACCAACAAAATCCCTCGCGATAGTAGTATTTTAAAAAGGTGTTTTTTCTATTAGCGACAGACCGACAGTAGTATCTGTGAGGGCGTACCAACAGAATCTTTCGCAAATAGTACCTCCATTCTTGTAGTTAGAATTTGTATGGACTTTTTAGCTTATAACTCTTGAAATATGACTCTTAATGGTTGTTGAATATGTATCATGAGAGGTTTAGTAGCTGGTCTTCGTCTTCTGTTGAATGGTTTCATGTTGAATAAAATCGGTGGAGTTGAATCCACTTTTATTGAAAAGAAAAAAAGAAATAAAACATGCAAGCCTCCAACGAGATAAAGTTGTTTTTCCGGACGACATATGAGATTTTTTTTCTTTTAATAATTTTTTTTTATAACAATTAGTGTGGTACTGATCAAATAACACGACCCGATAGCCGAGTTACATTATGACAGAGGAGAGCACTCGTCATCCCTGTCCAAAAAAATTTGTGAAAGCATGCATGCCTATATACATTCTATGTTTTTTATTTTGTAAAAATATGCTCATAGAAAAATTGTAAGATTACATCTCATTTTAATATTCCCCCTACCATATATACGGTAATTCATGGCCCTGCCCCTGCAAACCGAAAGTACTGAATCAAATTATTATTATTTTTGTGAAGTTTGACCAAATTATTTTAGGCGGTGATATAAGATTTAAGAGGAGGGTTGAAATGCACTTGTGGTGCTCCAATATGCTTCAATATACTCTACATTATTTATTTTTATTTTCAAAGTCCAAATGATCGATCTGAACCGCTCAACATGATCTTCATAATAAAATATTCTTGGAGACCAAATTTTATATTTTTTAGAATTTTTTACTATTTGTTTTAACAGGTACAAAATTATTGTTTTAAGAAGATTCTGTACCATATATTATATCTGTTAAAAAAAAATAAAAAAATTATAAAAATTATAAAATTTGGTCTCCAAGTATATTTTATTATGAAGAACATGTTTAACAGTTTGGATCGACTGTACAGACCTTGAAAACAAAAAACAGAGATAAACGATGTGGGTGGAGTATTTTAAAGCATATCGAAGCAACCCAGAAAATGATGCATTTGAACACCTCAAGATTTAATTAGTATTTACCTCCTGATGGTCTTATGATTATTAGGGGTACGGATACTCGGATCTGATTGGTCAGCATTCATCTTACATACTTTATTTCTCAGTCTAAATGCTTTTGGCAGGAGTTCAGTGAGAAATTCACCGTATAGATATAGTTCATGGAAGGTTGCGTGAGATAAAAGAGGTTTGTTGTTTATGTTATGAATAAATTCAGTTATAGGTGTTTATTTGCAACTTTTCATTAATTACTTGAAAATTTATTTTTATATAGAAGTATATGTTTCATCTCTTCACGTTTATTAATAGAGTTAATTTAGACATTCTGTCATTTACATTTTTAACTTATATATAGAGATTGGTAAATTTTTATTGTACACATAAAAAATATATAAATAAAAGATAATCATCTTTATATATATTCTCAATATATAACTTATTTATTTTTTAACTTTATTTTATAACAATTTAAAGTATTAACTAGTTAAAAGAAATTGTTTACATTTTCTTATCTATATAGTAGAAATTTTGTAAGTTTGTATTGTACACATGAAAAATATATGAATATATAAAAGATAACTATCTTTGTATATTATCAATATCATATTTACTTTTTATTTTATTTTATTTTATAACAGTTTAAAATATTAACTAGTTAAAAGAAACTGTTTACCGGCCATCAAAATAGTGGTATTTTGGTGGTAGCAACACTGATCAGCAATAATGATATTGATATATTTAGTTCTCACGATAATTTTTTAATGTGTCATTTAATAAATTAAATAAATCACATTCTTATTATGTAATGATATATTCGAAAATATTGTATTAAACTTATAAAAGTTTTAAATAAAGAATTATTGTAAAGAAACGAAAAATAAATACAGGTGAACCCCTCGTTTTTCAATAGTATGTAATTTCATGGATGATTTTTTGGACATATAAATAAAATGAATAGAAATTTCAAGCAATTCTGAAAATATTTGATGATGCATCAAGAACCGTCAATATTATAGACCGTCGAAATTTTAATTTATTTGATGTACAGTGAAAGATATTATCAAATTTTTAATCATAAATTATGGGTCATATGATCATACTTATAGTATTATTTTTTTTAAAATTTAGACAAATTGCCAGAATAATAATTGTTAAACGATCCATCTCGTACTTAATTTTTAGTTATGCAAATTTCATCCGAATTGCGAATTTTAGTCTCCTCAATGTATGATAGAAACACAAAACAGGAAAAAAAAAAACACACTAATAAATGACATGCATGTCTTTCCAAAGACACTTTAAATTTTGATAATGTATACACTTAACATGATTGGAAAGTATATCTCCTTTTTTGTGTGGAAGATTGGAATGAAAATCATGAAATCCCTCAACTATATTACTAATATTTATAAGAGACCTTTCACATACAAATAATTTTTTACTAAATCAAAAATTGAATCTCAACATTATTGAAAAGTTTAATTTGCATAATCCATACCTATGTACAAATTCAACTTTAGAAATGGAGATATAGTGTAGAGTACAAACGTGTTTTACTCTATAGAGTACCATATATATATATAGTAGAACTAGGGTGCTCCTAAGTTCACCCAACCTCTTGTGAACTTGACTCTAAAATATATCGAATCGACTTTAAACGATGAATTCAAACTGTTGAAATCCTTCTACCTAATAATTGATGAGTCTACATATGAAAATTTTAAAGTTTCGAATTAATTTAATATAGAGTCAAGTAGTCAAAGGAGTCCAAAAAATGAATGCATTAAAATTAATTTATAAACCTTAAACTTTTGACCACTTGACTCTATATTAAATTAATTTGAAACTTTAAAATTTTCATATGTAGATGCATCACTCATTAGGTAGAAGGGTTTCAACGGTTTGGATTTATCGTTTAGAGTCGATTCGATATATTTTAGAGTCAGGTTCACAAGAGGTTTGGTGAACTTAGGAGCACCCTAGTTCTACTCATATATATATAGGGATGGGCTATGGTGAGTTGCGAAGTAAAACAAGTTTTTACTCCATGACACTATATTTCTATTTTGAAAATTCAAATAACCGATCTGAACTACTCAACATGTTCTCCATATTGAAATGTGCTTGGAGACAAAATTTTACATTTTTTGAAATTTTTTTACTATTTATTAAGTAACTTTGAAAATTGCCGATCCAATGGTCCAGAAAATTTTACTATTTTTTACTGTTCACCCGGATCTACGATTTTCAAAGTGACTTAATAAATAGTAAAAAATTCCAAAAAATATAAAATTTAGTCTCCAAGCACATTTCATTATGGAGAAAATATTGAGCAGTTCGGATTGGTCGTTTGGATTTTCAAATTGGAATACGAGCATGAAGTAAAACGTCGTTTTACCTCGCAACTCACCATAGCCCATCCACACACACACACATATAGAGGTTGACTAATATCAAATTAGTTATTCTTGAGGTCCCGTGCAACCATGTTATTTTTCAATTTTTGAAGTCCAAATCGTCGATCCAAACCGTTAGATGTGTTCTCTATATTAAAATGTGATTGGAGATCAAATTTTACATTTTTTTGGATTTTTTTTTACTATTTATTAAGCTCCTTTGAAAAACGCTAATCCAACGGTGGCTTCTAATTTTACTGTTTTGTTAAGCCACCGTTGGATCAGCGTTTTTCAAAGGAGTTTAATAAATAGTAAAAAAATTCCAAAAAATCTAAAATTTGATCTCCAAGAACATTTTAATATAGAGAACACATCTAACGGTTTGGATTGACAATTTGGACTTCGAAAATTGAAAAATGACTTGATTGTACGGAATCTCAGAAACAACTGATTTGATATTAGCCAGCCTCTATATATATATCATTGCAGGGCCCATGCAGGAACAGTACGTACCGGTCACGGGGTTAATTTGTTATATCAATCTTCCAATCGATCTTCTTCAGATCCGTCTCAGATTCTGAAACATTTCCTTAAGACAAAAAAGTGTGTACTGTGAGAGGTCAATAATTAAACTGTTGATGACACTAATTATTTAAATTAATTAATGTCCTCATTTTAAATAATACTATTATATATTTAATTTCCTTTCGGACATATATATAGTAGTTGTATGGAAGAGTCGGCATCTGCTTTCTAGTTATGAAGGTACGTTGCAGATGTGTCATAGTGCACACAAACAGTCCAATTAATTAACATCTTAAAAGTGCCATATCAGTATTGGAGCTAAGGTCCAATTAACATCTAATTAAGTGCGCCATACCACAATCAAATTAATCCAGTTTTTAAGGTCAGGTTTGAATCGCCCTAGCTATTCTAAATCATATTGGAGCCGATCAGCAACATAAGTAATAAATTAGATAAAGGTAAAGAAGACTTATTCTAGAGGTGGAGTTGCCTACACGTTGGTCGGAATTAATTAAGATTTAGTGCAAAAGTTTTAATCCTCGCTAATTAAAGAACTGATCATGTTTCGAAAGATTAACCCACTATAATAAGTTAAAGGAGGCTTAAGGTTAAAGGAAGCTATATATGGCACATTTAATTTGATACCACATTCTTTTTATGGGCAGCCGATGGAAGTGATCAGTTATTGAATGATATTAGTTTGATTATTTGACTATATTAATTATTTTGCTTCATGGCAGAACTTCAAATAACTAGCATTTCATTTGTTTTTCTTTAATGTGTTTATGATTTTTTTGGCAAATATATATATCTTGGGTGTTCGATATTAATTTAATGTGATGGTTATAGTTAATTTATTATAAATTTAGTTAATGTTACAGGTATATATAGAAGTTGTTATTATGGAAATATTTACAAAATACATTTTTGAAAATGATGAAAATAATGGAGAGCATTTATATGGAATAAGTCGTATAGTTAACAAGTAGAAACTATATGGAAGACAGAAAAAATAATGAAAGATAATGCTGATGCTTGATCTCTCATATTGTTGATAGGCATAAAATATATACACATTTACACATGCTCGATCTAGATTTTATCCTAAAAGTATTCTAAATATCTTATATTATAGCATATAAATGTCTTAAATTACACCTAGAATCAAGTTACTGCGTTTCCTTGCTTTAAATTGCAAAAAATGGTGATTCCAGAGCCCAGTGCGGATGCACGAATTCTGATATAGTCGAAATAAGTGCACCGAAGAATTTATGGACACGCGCCAATTTGAAAAAGGTATAATAAGATTTTCATCAAAATTCGTGCCAGTGCGGACGAACTTAGTTCGGCCGAAATTTCAGCTGCCGACACACGTTTCGTGTTTTGGGCATAACTTTGTCATTCGAATTCTGTTTTGAGCGTATGACCACTTTTTGGAAAGATAACGAGAAGATCTATAACTTTCATGAAGGAAGAAAATTTAATTTCGGAATATACAATCCAATACGGATGCACTTTTAGCCGTATTATAACTAAAAAATACAGTTTTGCAATTTTTGAAAAGCCAAATTATGCCTCGTTTGTCAAGTTTAGTGGTTATAATTATAGGAAACGTGTCGAACAAGTGTTTAACTGCTACCCACATTTTTAGGGTGTCGAATAGACTATTTAAGAGAGAGAATTCTGCTTATATTCATCATCCAAGAACAATCGAAAAGATATAATATCCAATCTTACCATATCTCTTCCATTGGAGCTAAGATGAAATTAAGAGCTGAGATTTGAAGAAGAAGAGCAGAATTCTCAGAGCAAAGGAAGCAAAGCAAGAAGTCTTCATTGTTGTAAGGATTGTAATCATTTCTCTTTCAATTTCTTTTTGTTTTAGCCAATTTGTAATGAATTTTCTGTATAAGTTTTGCATCTCCATGAGAGGCTAACTTTCTCTCTAAGGGTGTAGGTCAATTGCATTAACTTGTTTAATTTTATTCTATTCGGATCTTAGTTTTTATGATGATTGTTTGATTTGATTGTTAATTTCTATGATTTATTTTTTGTGGTTCCCATAATTTGTGCTTGAATTGTAGTTATCCCACTTTAAGTGTTTGAGATTCTAAAGTAGAATGTATTATATAGGATAATACTAATTATGTCACAAAGCCATTAGGATTAGATTAAGGGCATACAATCTTTTAATCTAAGCCGGAACTACAGAAATTAAGGTTAGGGTTTATGTTGAGACCTAACCGGTAATGTCGAAACCCTAAGTCGGGATATCTTGAATCAACTTAGAAATTGTATGAGTTGCCTACTCGGCTAAACTATTAAGTACCAAAATCTAAGGAGACGATAGACTAACAAAGAGCTTCATGGTCTAGATAAATCAAGTTATTTAGACACGTTATTAATTCACGAAAGTGATCATTTTTAACATATTAGGTTAGAAACTCCATCATATCAAACATGAATTTAAACAAACCGAGTAGATAGGATTAAACAACAGATTGTAGACCAAAAACTCCTAGATTCTCCGATCTTCGTGAAAATCCTAATTTCGCTTTACTCTTTCTTTATTTTTGTTTAAACCTTCAAACTCCTCGGGTATTGAACCCGCCAACTTTAGGGTTTTAGAAAACAAACATTAAAACGAACTTTGAAGCAACTAATTCTAAATTTAATCATTAGAGTTTAAACTAAAATCTCCCTTTATCCCTTGGATCGATACCTATATACTATAAGAGTATATTATACGCTTGCAACTGACTGACCTTTGAGTATTTGGTTTATAAATTTAAAAGTAAAAAAGAGTAGAAAGTTATAGCCAAAATCCTATACACAAAATACTCAACAAGCTTTTTTAGTATATAGGGTCACTTCTGTGAATTAATAACGTACCTAAATAACTCGATTTATCTAAACCATGAAGCTCTTTGTTAGTATATCATTTTCTTAAGAATTGGTACTTAATAGTTTAGCCGGGTAGGCAACTTATACCAATTTCTAAGTTGATTCAAGATATTTTAGTCTGAATGCAACGACCCCAAAAAGCTTGTTGAGTATTTTGTGTATAGGGTTTTTGGCTATAACTTTCTACTCTTTTTTACTTTTAAATTTATAAACCAAATACTCAAAGGTTGGTCAGTTGCAAGCGTACAACCTACCTTTGTAGTATGTAGGTATCGATCCACAGGATAAAATGGAGATTTTTGTTTAAACTCTGATGATTAAATTCAGAATCAGTTGTTTCAAAGTTCGTTTTAATGTTTGTTTTCTAAAATCCTAAGGTTGGTGGGTTTAATACCCGAGGAGTTTGAAGGTTTAAACAAAATTAAAGAAAGAGTAAAGCGAAATTAGGTTTTCATAAAGATTGGAGAATTTAGAGGTTTTCGATCTACAATCCCTTGTTTAATCCTATTTACTCGGTTTGTTTAAATTCATGTTTGATATGATGGAGTTTCTAACCTAATATGTTAAGAAGGGCTACTTCCGTGAATTAATAACGTGCCTAAATAACTTGATTTATCTAGACCATGAAGCTCTTTGTTAGTCTATCGTCTCCTTAGATTTTGGTACTTAATGGTTTAGCCGAGTAGGCAACTCATACCGATTTTCAAGTTGATTCAAGATATCCCGAATTAGGGTTTCGACTTTACCGGTTAGGTCTCAACCTAAATCCTAACCTTAATTTCTGTAATTTTGACTTAGATTAAAAGATTGTATGCATTAACCTAATCCTAATGACTTTGTGACATAATTAGTACTATCATATATGAAAGACTTAAAGCGAGATAATAACAATTCAAGCATAAATTATGGGAACCACAAAGAATAAATCACAGAAATTAACAATCAAATAAAAAAAATCATCATAAAAACTAAGCTCCGAATAGAATAGAATTAAACAAGTTCATTGAATTGACCTACACCCATAGGGAGGAAATTAATTAGCCTCTCATGGAGATGCAAAACTTACACAGAAAATTTATTACAAATTGGTTAAAACAAAGAGAAATTGAAAGAGAAATGATTACAACCCTTACAACAATGAAGACCTCTTGCTTTGCTTCCTTTGCTCTGAGAATTCTGCTCTTCTTCTCCAAATCTCAGATCTTAATTTCACCTTAGCTCCAATGGAAGAGATATGTAAAGATGGATGGATAGATCTTTCTTGGATGATGAATATGAGCAGAATTCTCTCCCTTTTATAGCTTATTCTATACTCTAGAAATTTGCAGAGTAGTTAAACACTTGTCCCACACATTTTCTATAATCAAAACTACTAAACTTGGCCAATGGGGCATGATCTGGCTTTCCAAAAATAATGAAACTGCCTTTTTTGGTCGTAATGCGACTTGTACTAGATTTTACATTCCGAATTTGGATTTGCTTCCTTCATGAAAGTTGTAGATCTTATTGTTAGCTTTCCAAAAAGTGGTCATACGCTCAAAACGGAGTTCATATGAAGAAGTTATTCCCAAAATACGACATATATGTCGGCAGCTGAAATGCTGAGTGCGACCTGCACTGCGCTTGGACTTTTCTGTTTGTCCAGAAAGCGGTCCGCATTCAGATCCATGTGGCCCACACTGGCACGAATTTTGATGAAAACCTTATTATACATTTTTAAAATTGGCGCACGTCCAGAAATTCATTTGTGTACTTATTTCGGCCGTATCGGAATCCGTGCGTCCGCACTGGCTCTAAGAATGCCGCATCTTGGCCGAAATAAGTTCATAGATTGCCCAGAGCCAGTGCAGATGCACGGATGCCGATACATCCAAAATAAGTACATATATGAATTTCTGGATGCGCGCCAAGTTTAAAAATGTATAATAAGGTTTTAATCAAAATCCATGCCAGTGCGGGCCGCACGAATCTTGATGTATGTTGCATTCTGGACTCACAGAAAAGTTCGAGCGCAGTGCGGGTTGCAATCAGCATTTCAATTGCCGATACATGTTTCGTATTTTGGGTATAACTTTTTTATACGAACTCCGTTTGGAGCGTGTGACCACGTTTTGGAAAGCTAACGAGAATATTTACAAATTTCATGAAGTAAGCAAATCCAAATTCGAAATGTAAAATCTAGTACAGGCAGCATTACGACTAAAGAGTCAGTTTTGCTATTTTTGGAAAGCCTGATCATGTCCCGTTGGCTAAGTTTAGTGGTTTTAATTATAGAAAACGTGTGAGACAAGTGTTTAACTGCTCTCCACATTTCTTGGGTGTAGAATAGGCTATAAAATGGGGAGAATTCTGCACATATGTATCATCTAAGAAAGATCTATCCATCCATCTTTCCATATCTCTTCTGTTGGAGTTAAGCTGAAATTAAGAGCTGAAATTTGAAGAAGAAGAGCAAAATTCTCATAGTAAAGGAAGCAAATCAAGAGGTCTTCATTGTTGTAAGGGTTATAATAATTTCTCTTTTAATTTCTATTTGTTTTAACCAATTTGTAGTGAATTTTCTGTGTAAGTTTTGCATCTCCATGAGAGGCTAACTTCCTCCTTATGGGTGTAGATCAATTGAATGAACTTGTTTAATTATATTCTATTCGGATCTTAGTTTTTATGATGATTATTTGATTTGATTGTTAATTTCTGTGATTTATTATTTGTGGTTCCCATAATTTGTGCTTGAATTGTAGTTATTCTGTTTTAGGCCTTTTAGATTCTAAAGTAGAATATATTATATATGATAGTACTAATTATGTCACAAAGCCATTAGGATTAGATTAAGGGCATACAATATTTTAATCTAAGCCAGAACTATATGAATTAAATTAGAGTTTAGGTTGAGACCTAACCGGTAAATTCGAAACGCTAAGTCAGGATATCTTGAATCAACTTGAAAATTGGTATGAGTTGCTTACTCGGCTAAACCATTAAGTATCAAAATCTATGGAGACGATAGACTAACAAAGAGTTTCATGGTCTACATAAATCAAGTTATTTAGGCACGTTATTAATTTACGGAAGTGACCATTTTTAACATATTAAGTTATAAAACTCATCATATCAAACATGAATTTAAACAAACCGAGTAGATAGGATTAAATAGAGGATTATAGACCGAAAACCTATAGATTCTTCAATCTTTGTGAAAACTCTAATTTCGTTTTACTCTTTTTTTATACCTTTTAATACCAAATCAAAATTACCTATCTATAAAGTATAAATAATATTGTTAAGACACAAGTATATAGACTCGAGAATAAATAGTTCGAATGAAATGACAACTGTATAATTGTAGAATACTCATATTTAATTAAGTACTCGTTTATAATTTTCCTTGTGATATCACGGAATGTACAACGAAAATATAAAGAAACATCGGTCGTCAGTAAGGATGTAAATTTGTGACATGTCGTGTCTAGTTATATATGCTGATTTGAATCATGTATTGTGTCGTATCGTGATAAATTTGGTGGGATAGTTACGACATATTAGTTACATCATAATTAAGACATGGTGTATCCATATGTATTATATATGTTAATCACGTTTGTTTACATTTAATTATTATTTTTGTAATTTAAATTAGTTTATTCGAGATTCACCGTTTGATCAAGATCTAATGGTCGCATAATCATATGCCGTGTCGTGTCGTGACCAGACTAGTTCGTGTGTCATGTTGTAACGATTTTCTAAAAAATAGTCATGTCACACAAATAATCACGGTACAAAACACATGAGTTACGATATGTGACCGACTACCGTTACGTATCCGGTCACAGAGCGTCTTTTGTACATCCATATATAGTGGTTAAGACTATGTAGTTTAATTACAATCATTCAAACCCTAAACAAAATAATGAAAAGATAGTAATCACTAATTCTATAATGTAATTAAAAAAAACTGGTATCTAATGAATAGTAGACAGTATGATGTAGTATTGTCCATTCATTAGGTCCACTTCAATGATCGTTGAAAGATAGGATTTGTCTCCTTTCATAAAAAAAAAAAAAGTAAAAAAAAAAAGATGTCGGAAAGAAAGCACTTTTTCACAACTGCATTGCAACACAGAGCAAACCATCACCACTGAATATGAGTATATGACTACGAAAAAGAAAATATATAAAAGATATGTTACAATCATGAGAGGTGTTGAAAGATCAGCATCTATACACACACACACACACACACATCTCATCTTCCTATATATATGTTACTTTTAATCTTTATATAGTTAGGTGAGAATATATTGTTGATTCAAGATATTTTGCTTTATTGAGATGTGGTGGTTTAACTTAACACAGAGGATTTAATAATGGCTAGAAGGGGAAAATCGAGTGCGCTTAAATTTAAGAGTACATTTGAAAAGAAAATAATGAAAGGAAAAGGAGAAGGAACATTCCAAAGAATATGCCTCAATATTGATGCTGTGGGGCACACATCCCGTCAAAGTCGGTCGCAAATTATTATGTCTCCGGTCTGTGCATGTGTCACTGCATTGTCCATGCGCCACATACAACAAATCATTGCCAAAAATCGGTTTACCATGAACCTATGTATAGAGTTTAGCCAAGTTTGCTATGAATATATAGTATAAAACGTTTGAGTTTAGCTAAGTTTGCCATGAACCTATGTGTTATTTGTTTCAAAAATACTTCAAACGATGAATATGATTTGTTAAAATCATTCTACTTCATCATTGATGTGTCATATGTCAAATTCATAATTTTTTATTTCATTTAATATAAACTCAAACGGTTAAAAATATTGAAAACTTAATGTATTAAAATTAATTCAAAAATCATTATTTTTTTACCACTTTAGTTTTAACATATTGAATTCGTTGTTTGAAATCAATTAACTCGATAAATTTTCAAAATAATAGTACGTAACGTCATATACTGTCGATAGCCCCTTAGCCAAACTCACCTATATGTACTACATAAATGACATTCATAGATAGATTAATATGATCTTAAACTGTATCATAAAATTCGTTTGTTAAATTCGGTAGGAACCGATTTAAGACTTTTGAAATATTCGCTATTGTTTTTTGTGGTTCAGCATTTAGCCAAAATCTATTCAAATAAATGAATTATAATGATTTTAATCTGAACTAAAGAATGGTAGAGATGATGATATATAGCAAATTAAAAAGGTACTGATACATCGACTCCCATAGAAAAATCTCACTCTAATGGCATTTTTAGTGAATATCTATTAACAATATAATATGTTTAACAAATCCAAAATCACATCAAACAATGAAAAATATTTTTCTATAAAATATTCATAATTATACTAACAAATCTAAAACATATTTAAGTGCACAATTAATTAATTTAAGAATAAGATTTTAAAAGTCCAAAATTACTTTACATGTCATTAGACAACTATCTTGTTAATTACTAATTGTCTCTCCATATTAAAACATATTAATATATAATTCAAATTTGTACATTAATTAACAAAACAGAGCAAATCTTTCGTATATAAATCCGAAAAATCCATGAAAGAATGGTAAAACCTGATAGTGGCTATTTTAATTTATTTTCAAATTATAATAAATTGAGACTTACAGAAAACTATGAGTCATATATACAAAAGGAAGAATTTACAGTATACAATTAACCACAGCTAGGGGGCTAAACTCAAAAGTTACGTTGTAAATAGAAATGTTGGGGTTGGAAGGATGCTTGAATTTATGTGTTTGATTTAGGTTTTTTTTTTTTGTTGATACAAAATCTCAGCTGTTCTTCAGTCTAATGTTTCATACAACAAATCATTTTATCTTGACAATAATGTCCAATCAGTTAAGTCAGGGACGAAAATAGATTATGGAATATATAGGGATGCTAATTAAGTAAACCTTATAAATTAAAACTTTTCAATTTTTTTCTTTAATTTTTTTTTTAAAATTGTATATTATTAGTCTTCTTCTAAAACAAAATTATACAATACTTATTCATTCAGATCTCATATTTAAATTTTCTGATTTCGTCTCTAATTCAGTCTATTATGTTTGCACCGATTCCAGCCATCATGATCTCTCTCAGAAGGCCCCATTGTTTTGTGGCCGTGGGGCTTTCAAGGTACCAAAATATGCAGTATGTGTCGACCATCAATTGGTTGCTCTAGTCAGACCATTTGCACCATGCACTGATTTTACGAGGAATTTGCACTACACCAATAGATACACACACATGTGCACCCCAAGTGACGAGTCTTAGAATGCAATGAGTAACGGATAAAGTAACAAAGAACAGAGGAACCTTTTACTTTTGGGTAGAGCCTACAACATGACAAGTTGTGTAATAATGAAATGATAATTGGCACCTACGGGTTTCTCCTCCAAAAAGAAAAAAGAAAAAGAAAAGATAATTGGCACAAAATTGACGGCTCAAATCTGCGCTTGACAGAGATTGGAGACCAGAGAATATCCTCACCCAATGTCAATTTCACCATTCTCAAATTTCACTACAACATGACGGCTCAAATCTTAGTTTTTTTTGCTCTGGGAAATTAAGTCCACATAATTGAGAAACTTAAGACGTTTGGCATCTAGATTGTGAAATTGAGAGATTGGCTCATTAAACCATAAAAGGTATGTTTGGATGTATCAAAAATATGAGTTATTCTAGAAAAGAGGCTATTTGAAATAGCAATGTGTATCTAAATAACATTTTTGCTATTCGGGATAGCTACAATAGTTGCTATTTTCTATTATTTATAAACACTGGAATGGCTACTATTCAAAAAGTGTGAAGTGAGAGAGAAAAATGTTTTTTCTCAGATTTTGTAACACAATTCCAAAATGATAAAATTAACACCTCTTATGTTATCTTCACATCGTGACAATTCGTTTGAGACTCAATTTGTCTATCTTTCATCTTAATTAGCACTTTGTTAACACTATTATTTATCAATTACAACTATTCACTATTCCAAATGTACAATCCAAGCAACATTTTTACTAATCCAAATAGCATCAATTTTTACACAAATATGAAAATCACTATATTTTTTTTTGTCTATTTCCATTTACTATTCTCAAATTTCACTATTCTAGCTCTCATCCAAACATACATAGTATATCCCTAGAAAGTGATCTAGAAGAGGTGTGCTTCGAGTTGTTGGGCATGTATATTCAACAGACATAAAACCAACCGCTTCTTTTCAAAAGACTTCCGTTGCAATATATAAACGATACCTTCTATTTATGATTCAAATCAACCAACATTTGACAGGTAAACGCATCACTTGTGAAGTTGATCGGTTTCAGCACTTTGAATTCATTATTTAATGTTATTCCAATAAGTTTTAAATTTAAGCCCATCAAAAAATTAATTAGTAAGCTCAGGGGCAAACCCATGTGCATCCAGGGAGACAGCTGCCCCCCTGAATTTTGCGTTTTAGTGGAGGTTGAGACGTTTCGATCGACTCTGCCCCTCCCCGAATTTTTTTGCCCCCCCCCCCACACTGGATGTTCAGAGTTGGCTGGGTAAATTTTTAGAATAAGATATATTTTTACAATAAATATGAATTTTGAGTTATTTTTATCATATTTCCTTAAAGAAAACATAGTACAATAATCTTATTATTATTTAAAAAAAAAAAAGAATGTACTAAAAGGGGGCAAGTGTGTGTTCTCACTTCTCAACGTTTGAATTTGAATACGGATCAGTTTTGAATTAATACGAACCTTAAAATTGCACACCCCGTACTAATATATCCCGTAAATTTAAATTAGACCCAAATTATTTTTCTGACTAAATTTTGAGCAAACTCTAATTAAGTTACTTGGGAGGATATTCACTCAGCACTCGACAATTCTCTCTTCTCTCTCCCCTCCACTTTGCCCACAAAACTTTTCCCTTGATTTCTTCTACTGTCGAAATTAGAATTAATTCAACTATTGAAAACCAAACTCGTTGTAAATCTCTACATATGCATTTGCCCTAAAAATAAATGTACAATGTGCAAACATACTCCGTACAATGTACAATGTGCTCTCCAGCGGAGTCGGATTGTAACTTAAACACTGTCCTTGTGAGAAAAAGATCAATAAAACAATCATTTAATTAAACTTCGGAATTTTAAAAGAAACACTAAGATGTTCATGTTCTTCTTCTTTTTTTGTACAAGTACGAATTATTCTCATTAACTATTATTATAAGCTAGTCGGCGGTTCATTGTGTTTATTAGTTGTAATCCAATAATTAATTAATGAAATGAAAAAAAAAAAAAAAAAGTTATAGACGCATCCACACGTGTGAAGTTGACACATTGTATAGCTGGCAGTCATTACGCTGAGGCTCATCGTTGCCCTTTACTGTAAAGGGCTTTTGATTTCACAGCAACTTTGTAAGGTATATATATGCTAATAAAATATTGATTGTTCGAGATAGTTTCGTGTTGGATCGATAGTCTCTATAGAGTGTCACGCATGCACGCTAAATCAATAAATAGTGCATTATCTCTCTTTTGAATTCAGTTTGAAAATTTGAAACATATAAAAGAAAAAAGAAATCACGCATGGAACCTGTTGCCAACAATGCCAAGTGCCGAAATGAACTGGACCTGGTGCCGAATATACAATTTGGAATTCTTGCTGCTTCTCTAAAAAAAATGTTAATATGATTCTTTCTCCCAGGGCCTTTTCAAAAACACACAATGTGTGCAGCAGAGCAGTCATTACGTTGAGGCTTATTGCGAATTTTATGAATTTTTTTTTCTGAATTTTCCGAATTATTTTCAAATTTTTTTCCATTTTTTTTTTTTTTTTTTTGTTTTTCTCCCTTACAATACTAAGATCTCTGATCCGAATAATACCAAATCATTTCCGAATTATACCCGAATTATTCCCGAATCACGAATTTTTAGCCTCGCCGAACCAAACCCGAATAATTCATTTTTCAAGTATTGACTACTAAAAAACATTTCTCAATTAAAATATTGATGGGTCAAATAAATTATGATATCACAATGATATTAATAATAATATCACCTAACCGTTTCCTTCCACAACGTAGGAAAAATATAATATACATATTTTGTATTAGGCAATATATGTTCGTTGGGCTTTAAATTTGTATGAGGATTGAGGACCAACAAAATAATAGCATTTTTCTCTTTTGTTCATTGTTTGAAATTTTGAAAATGTTAACAAAAATATTTTTGCTGTTTAACACATTAGTAAACCCACTACTAGAAAAACGCATAATTCTTCATATTTTCGATATTAGCAATGTTACTTATTTACTTATAGGGGCAACCACTAATTTTTAATTTATTCCATACTTTTAATTTATAAACTGATCATTTTATTTTTATTAAAAAATAAAAATACATAACGTGCGTAAAAATATTAAGGCTTATAAGTGGCTAAATTACGAGGGCAAGTAATTATTTCTCAATTTATTATCAATATACAGTGGCATTTACGTATATCCTTATGTGTAAATAATAAGTATGAAAATGAAATATGTGTCCTCACATAATACACATATATTTTCTAGTGGAGAATAAAATGAGAACTTTATAAATTTAAAATTAGTCTTATAGAAAATACAATAAATATGTGAAGGATAAAATAATTAAATATGATATTATGAATTTTAGAAGAAAAAATAATTTCATTTGATAGTTTTAATGGATATACAAGTAATTTATCCTAGATTGATAGAGAATTGGTTTCATCTGATACGTTGAACTACACATAAAGGCGCAGTAGATTATCCACAAAAGTAGGAATGGACCTCACTCCATACACTGTTTCTGTCTTATGAGTTGTGAATTGTGATGTTGCAAACCAACCCAAGATGCACCATTACCACATTTATTTTTTAAGAGCACACCGTTGCCACATTAAAAGAAAAAATATATGGCAATTTTGGTTAGAGAAAAATAAATAAATACAAAATTGTTGCCATACCCCCACATTCTAATGGAGAACGTGACAAATTGCATGCCACAATCAACCTATAGTTTGTTTGTTTTACATGGAATGAAATCCTACAACCCACGCAATATGGGTCACAATTATTGGATAAAATTAGGTCTTTGGTGGCTTTGGATGAAAATTCATTGCTTTTGTCTTTCTTTAATGTAATCATAAATGATAAATGGCATGTATGGTGCCTGTATATTCAGCATCATTACAAGTCAATCTCAAAAAAGAAATATACAAAACCATCATCTGAATTTTTTAGCATTATACTGGTATTTGTTTTGTCCAACTCGATTGGATGATCAATTTTTTTCTCTCTTTCTTTTTTCCCTCTATTGTATTAAGAGCTTGATCTGTGTTTAATAACAAAGATTTATATGACACAATAACCTGGAACTTGCTCAGAAAACATACACTATAAACATTTTTATGGTACGCCACTTGCTGGTACCAGTATCTACTGGCTAAAAGTTTTAACCTCCCATTTCCATGGAGATTCTGGCCTTATGTAAATGAGTTTGAGGTTACAATTAATTGATTGGAAGTAGGATAAAAATGACCAAAAAAAAAAAGTCTTCGTCAAAGGCGCTGAAACAGATAATTGAGCTCCACGATTCTAAAATATAACCGATGGTCGATGGATAATCTGCAATAAAATTAAATTCATAAATCCAGGTATACAAATATGATTATCACCATTCGTTCCAGAAATGCATTGCTGGATTTTATTAACAAAGTATGGTCATAAAATCACAACTATATGTACTTCCAATACACATCACTTTCTGTACTGATGTCTCTTTCAAGTACTTAATTGTATCTCCATCATGATTCATGACACTTGATTTGAGAAGGGATACAAATTTCACTTTCTTTCTGATTTTGTCAACGAATATAATTTCATCTTTAAGAACTAAATTTAGGATAGTTGGTTTTTAAACACTAACTTCGAAATGGACCGAAATCAAGAAACTTGTAATTAGGTCGATAAACAGGCCTTGCTGCCATGAATAAAATTTCATATTTTGGGCCAAATTTCTTAAAATTATTCAAGATATTGACATGCAAATCTAGGATGATACCTGCTCTACCATGCTTTATATGGGCTTTTATGGGCTTTTTTATCCGGGCTTATGAGGCACCGGATGTTACTGTGAGTCTGTGATAATAAGAAATTATTTATTTAATTTTATGCAGTTCAGATCTCCTTTTGTATTAGGAATATAGACCGAGAGAATACAAAACCACGTGCTCAAAGCACAAATTAGCTCCAAGAATATTATCTCTAAAGGCTAAAAAATGCTTTGGAAATTCTAAGGCTATATAGGAAAGACCATGGAAATTCCAATTTAATCAAATATTCTGTTCTTTTGATAAACTTTCTTTACGTTGAGAACTTGAGATGGATAATGCTTGGGGGTTATTGGCTTGCTACCATCTTTCCTCTTTAATTTCTCTTATATTTTCAAAAGCGAATCTGATCTCCATAAAATTAAGTTGCACCTTACAATTCCAATTCTGTCAAAGAAGAGAAGACACGTGGTTTCTAAAGAAATTGAGAGCTTTCTTTTGAGGAAACATCATGGCCAATTGGCCATGCTCCATTTCTGTTGACATATGGTTACCATGCTAGAATCCTTGACTCACGTACTAACAAGAGAAATGAATGCCACCTGTTATATATAAGCAATCATAATACAAGAATTAATGGGACAAGCATAGGCATAGACAAGTTGTCTGCTCTGTCGGATGAACATGCAAATATAAAAGACATGAGATGGGCACGCATCTGGTTCCAACTTTCCCGCACATATCATTTAATTATATTCCAAGATTTTTCCTCAAAAAAATATGTGCCATCACAGTTTGTGGTGTCTAGTGAACTAGGGAGATTCTCCTTTTATTATTGGCAACTGATCAACGAACAAGCTTTTAATATGAGAGATTATGTGTCAAGTTTACTCCATGCAATTAATTTATTAAGTTAATAATGTCAGTCATGAATCTTATTTTGTCCTTACGAGGACATTATTCAGTTATTCATTAAAGTTTTTCTGAATAACTGAATAACTGATCAACGACTAAGCAATTTATGCTGTCCTTGTACATTTTTCAAGGCGGTTTTGTATAAAGCAATTAATCGACTAGAAATAAATTTATATTGGAAGGGAGACAAGGTTAACATCGAGGTATTGCTTAGTTAAACATATTCAATAGCTCGTTTCAAGATATAGCCATAAAATGCTGTAACTTTGAGAACCACAACTATGGACTTTTATTTTTGGTGCACCCCTCCACTTAAACCCCCAACATTTAGTTTTTTTTTTTTTTATAGGATTGTTATTAACATTCGTAATATATATTTAGAGTAGAACTACGGTGCTCTTAAGTTCACCAAACCTCTTGTGAACTTAACTCTAAAATATATCAAATCGACTTTAAACGATGAATCCAAACTGTTGAAACCCTTCTACCTAATGAGTGATGCGTCTACATGTGAAAATTTTAAAGTTTCGAATTAATTTAATATAGATTCAAGTGGTTAAAAGTTTAAGGTTTATAAATTAATTTTAATGCATTCATTTTTTGAACTCCTTTGACCACTTGACTCTATATTAAATTAATTCGAAAATTTAAAATTTTCGCATGTAGACGCATCAATCATTAGGTAGAAAAATTTCAACGGTTTGGATTCATCGTTTAAAGTCGATTCGATATATTTTAGAATCAAGCTCACAAGAAGTTGGGTGAACTTAGGAGCACCCTAGTTCTACTCATATATTTATACTATTGATCAACCTTTATAAATTGAGATAGGAGTAGGTCCGATGGGCATTGGACCTTCTTTTATGTTCAATTAGCTCTAACACCATACGATTAGCATTAAGATTAGTATACACGGAAATTGAAACAGACCTGTACGGATTTTAATGTACTTAGCACTGATCTTAATGCAATTGAATGGTCATTTCACCCATCGAACCAAATTAGGTCCGATGGGCATCGGACCTACTCTGAATTCTTATAAATTTTGATAATAATTTTGTAAAATCCTATTTTGAACTTCTATTTTGGACCAATTCCAACAGCTCCTCAATTCCCATCCTAAATCTTTAAACTCTAAGTTTTACCTAACATGACTAACTTTTTGGGTGATACATAGACAATTTTTCATGATAAAATGAAGGAACCTAAAATTTTAATCTATGCTAATAAAAATGGTATTTGGTAAATGTGAAGCAAGAATATATGCAGCTCCTTGAATGAAAGATGGTCGACATGTTTGGCTTAATTAAGCTGAAAAAATAATAGAGAAAAAAAAGGGGGATGTTAACCTTTGTTTGGAAGAGTCCATAATGTATTATTATATTTATATGCAATAATATAGCAGATAGATCAAGTACAAATTAAAGCATGCTGGGTTGTCTTGCATTTGCATTGCAAAATAACTAAATAAGCCAACTTGGTCGCTCCAGACAATTAATTATCGTCACCGTTTTTGTTAATTGTCAAATCATGTTTTATTTTTGTCTCCTTAATGTTTCCCAACGTCATTAATCATCTTGTAAAAAATAAAAAAATAAATCATCAATCTCAATTTTAATTCTATAAAAGAATCGTACCTGCAGGTTCATTATAACGTTGGTCGAATAAAAGTTCCGAATAATAAAGTTTTGATTGCAAAAGTTTAACTTAAGTTCTACTTTTTAACCTTTTTATTTTTATAATGTCATTCATTGTCATTTTCATTGAGTCATAATTCCACACAAATTTTACTATTCTAGCTTTCTCCAAACAACTCAAAAATTCCACTTGGCCCAACTAATTGTCAATCATCTTCAGGGATTAATTTGTGGATTTTAAATATATATATATATATATATATATAATTAGAAAAGAAAAGGTAAGTTTAGATAATCAACTTGATTGATTTTTTTTTTTTTTTTTTTTTTGCAAAATCTATAACTACCGAATAGGTACCTAATGGTCAATTTCCATATCACAAATTATTATCATGTTAGTAAGTTTGGATGAACTTAGGTTAGCGCTAACTCAAGAATCTCACTAACTCAAGAGTGTTACTCCATGTTTGGGCACACCGCGCAAAGTGCTCTCTCTCTATCTTGAGTTCAACTGATCCAACATTTAATGTTAGATTAGCAATTGAGAAATTACCTTGAATTAGTGGCTATTTTGACTAACTTCGTGTTAAATCGAAAAACACTAATTTTTTTCAATCAAATTTAGCACTACGCGTAATATTTTTTTAAAAGTACATACAAATTCTTGAAGAGGAATGTCAATTGGTTGGGCCAAGTGAATTTTTTGAACTGTTTGGAGAGTTAGAAGTAAGAATGTCAATGTCTAAGTGGGTATGCGTGTGAAAATATCTCTACTCAATTTGTATTGTATCCATTAAAATTCCAAACTAATTAGAATAGTAACACAGTGAATGGCATTGTGAAAAATTAAAAACATATAATTAATTTGAAACTTTTGCTATCACTTTTTTATTATTCACAAGTTCATCGTTCATTAATTTCATGATCAGGAGTCACATTTTATTCCGTGGAATAGGAAAATAGTCTTTGTTAAGAGAGAAAATTAACTCATTATTATACTTATCTACCTTCAAATTTCTTTCACTTAAAGAGATTAAATCAGAATTTAGTCCGGTTAGCCAATTGGCTCGAACCATATAGACGTTAATTCCAGTTGCCTTTTACATTTTTGAAGCCAATAGCAACTCTAGATCCATGCTTATCTTGAAATTATAAGTCGATCCTCCTACAATAAAAATGTTAATTATAAAAAAAATTTAAACAAGTTAGAGAGAAGAAAAGAAAAGAGGAAAAAAAAAAATCCAAATTAGAGAATCTAACAATTTGGTTCTCTACAAAAAAATATCTAAAAAAAATAAAAAGAAACTATTTAACAAAATCTAAAAATCTCCTCCACGGTTACAAACCTATGAATGGACAATTTGATTCTTTACAAAAAAAAAAAGACAGAGAACCGTGAGAATTAGTCTTTCATTTAGTGGTAACGGCAATGCTTTTCACGTGAGAAATCGTATATTCAAAATCCAAAAATAAATAATTCTTTATAAATATTAAATAATTGAGTGACTTGATATTCTATCTTTACTAAACAAAAATAGAGAACCGTATCAACAATAAAAACTGAGGTACAACAATCACCGTCATAGTGCATAATAGAATCTATTCTAATTTCCACATTTTGTCTCGTCCATTGCTTTGTCCAATGGACACTTAATCCATATTTATTGCTAATACGTTAACTTCATATTCTTTGAATGGAGTTTAAAAAAAAAAAATACATAAATAATATTGAGCGCGCAACAAATTAATACATTCTCATTTGATATTTCACCAATGACCATTAAATAAGAGTTGTTATAGCCTTTTAGTAATTTAGTAAACTGCCAAACTAGGATCAAATAATCAATAACGTTAATTACGTTATTTAATTTAGAATTAATCTTCACCTTTCTTTTTCTGTGGTCAATAAGAGGAGTAGAGCTAAAATACAATACTGGTTTTGTGCTTCAATTATGCTCCACATTATTTTCTCTGTTTTCAAATTCAAACAGTCGATTCAAATTACTCAATATGATCTTCATATAAAAATGTAGTTAGTGTCACACCCCCGATCCAGAGGTGCGACGGACATACCGCGTCCAATTTTCCATTCAATTTACGTAACACAAGGCATGGATCTTTTTATGCATTGCCAGTAGCATTCATTATTTTCCCACATTTCAATTTATTTACAATATTTATCTGACATTTTACAATGGATGATGCTAGATGAATTTTTTGCACTATGTCAGATAAAATAATCTTAAATCCCATACCTTTAGGTAGTCTTACTGTCAATCACAATCCTAAAAGTATTTCTCAATCTTCGTCTAATAAACCTGTAACCCACAAGGGGAAACGAGTGAGAAATAATAAATTATTTTTTAGTGCTGATTGTCACTTAGATTATTGGATTCGAAGAAAATCCATATTCATAATGAAATCACCGCACGAGAAATTAACAGTTCATATTAAAAAAACGAATGCAAATACTCAATATTAGTATCCAATCGAACAACAACAATTACATAGATAAATCAGAACTCAATAAATCTTATCAGAATAAATGGTTTGGGTCTAAATCTTTTAAATCATAAAGTCTGGTAATATTTGGTTTCTTACCTTTACAATTTCTAGTCTGGTAACACTGACAGATACCATAACAAGTATCAGTCGTGTTAGGGCTTATACTGTTATATCCATCCTGACAATTTGTTAATGGAAATAATATAGAATTAATATTTCAATACCGTCAGTATCAGAAAGAAAATCGATGATAAGACAATTCTAACTATCATGACAATCGGTTAGCAGAAACAATACGAAATCGATATCACAATACTGTCATTATCAGAAGAAAAATCATTGATAAGACAGTTACCACAGCTCATTAATCTTATAGTCACAATTCATATTTATTCAATATCCCCTACCCAACCGGTACTGGGTTCAGTTGGAGCCATTCACCATATGCGCATAAGGGTCCTGGAGTAAAATCTAGTAGCTAGCTAGACTTTACGATATATTAATCATTTTTCTCCACTATATGGAGGTTAAAGGATTATAATATTTAATATTCAATCAATTCAGTCACTGTGGTCTCAATCAATCATTTGAAATAAGAATCAATCAATCGGTAAACAACATCAACATGACAATCAACATACTTACCTGTAATTCGTTTCAATTGTATTGAGCTATGCATATGATGCAACAGTTCAATCAATGCAGTAAATCAAATATTCAAAATGCACAGCGAGTTACGATTTAATTCCTAGTCATGAATCTCAGACTAATCCAATAACCTCGCACCTGATATCGTAGGGCCGCATGTGAGGTCACTAGCAATATGTTCTTTCTGAGCGTTCTTTCTCATCAATCTCTTTCGTAATTATGCCTATATTAAAACATTACATATATTCTAATCAATACTTTTATTTTTAAAACTAATATTCTTCAAGTCTAGTTATCTAAATTCAATTTGTAGATTCATATGATGCTTATTATCAAATAAATCATAATACGCGTAAAATTGAGCATATTTATAATTATTCCCCAATCTCTATTTAATTGATAAAAGTACCCATTCCAATTAATGGCATCTTTTAATTATTTGATTATTTTCTTAATTCTTTTTTACTTCAATTCGGTTATAGTCCCATATTGAGTGTCCAATTAAACAAGGTCCAGGTCAAGTCCAAGTCCAACAATACATATATAATTTGCTCTTTGTTCATTTTTGGCCAGCCAAAGTCTTACTGATTTTCTATTTCCATATTATGTTTCTTATTTCCATAGTAGACACAAAAAAGAACCAACCTCAAATTTCCTTTATTCATTTTACAGACAAATTCAAAGTCTGTCTTTAACTACTTATCATTTTAGACCCTCTGACACAGTTAAATTATCAACATAATTTCTAGGATTCTGAGTTTTAAACCAAAACCGAAAATCCAATATTTCCAACAGCTTGGATACAGTTTGGAGGTCTTAATCAAAGCCCACAAGAACAAACATGAAACTAAATAGCCAACAATGGCTAACGGGTTCAAATCCAGTAAAGAAAACAAAGGAAAATGAAGAAGATTATCAGAAGCAAATAGAGAAGGGAAAAGAGACATATACCATAGTCGTACCACGCGGTTAAGGAAGAGACACATAAAAATATCATTTCGATCGCATCAGTCAGTGAGAAGGAAAGAGATAGAAGGAAACCCCTCTGTTTGTCTTTTCTCGTTTTCATTTCATTTATTTCTTTTCTTCTTCTCTTTCTTTTCTTCTCTGAATTTAGTTGGGTTTCTCTTTTTCTTTTCTTTTTTCTAAATTTTCTTTGTCTTTCGCAAGAGAGAAGAAAGCTCCTTGATTAAGGAAGATCTCAAGCAGGTGGTGTTTCGTTAGACACATGCCGCGTGGCATTAACCATTTGGCCATTTTTTTTATTTATTTTAAGTTTGCCATTTTATATATTTAACCTTCATATTTTCAAGCCTTTGCAAATTAGTCCAAAAGTAATTAAAAGAACATTATATATATATTACAAGCATAGATCATTCAATCCTATATTCCTATATAAGTTATATCTCATACAATTTCAATTTCTAATTTTCAATATTCACTCCAAAATATTTTAGACATTTGAGTTAACAACTTATGTTGATATCAATCAAACTTAATTTTAAATTATCGATTTGATAATAAATCACACCCAAGTAATTTATTCATCATTGCTAATCACTTCAGAAAAATAATATTTAATCTTCAAAATATTACTTATTGAAAAATAAATTCAGACATTTCGTATTATTTTAGTTATCAATTTCATATACACATTTTTGCATAGTGTTACAGTTGGTGACCAAATTATATATATTTTTTTGAACTTCTTTTACTATTTTTTTTACATAGGTACAAAATTATTGCTTTCAGAAGAATTTGGACCATCTAAAACAGTGATTTTGTTACAGAGGCGGAGCCAAACTTTCAAGTTATGGGGGTCAATCATATAAAATTTTCTTGCTACGAATAGGGATCATTTTATTGTAAATTATATAGAAAATAAATTACAAACAAAAAATTTTGGGAAAAAAAATAGAGATCAATTGACCCCATTCTTATACTGTATATCCAACTCTAAATTTGTACCTACAAAAAAAATGGTAAAAAAATTTCAAGCAGACAAAGAAATTACGCTATTTTGAGTTCAACCGAACACGAAATAACGTTATCAATATCTTTACCCACATCCTAGCTAAGTGCCAGAGTGCCAGTAGACAAAGAAATTATGCTATCCCTAGCTACTTGCATCCTAGTCCAAAAATGCCACCACTACAAGTCTACAATCCTATCCTAATTAAGTCTTGAGTACCATTTTATTATTTATTGAGATTTGAGAGCAACATTAGTGCAGCAGCAATAAATAAACTGTTTCATTATGGTCAAGATCTACAACAGGCCTAAAGCATGGCATCATCTGATAAATTGAAACAATTCTTGGGGACCACATAATCTATTTCTTTAATAACAGAAATCTAATCTCATATATTGTCATATATAGCCAATCAGCCTATCTTGTAGCCTTTTAGGCTTAGCTAATGTATCAGTTACAAGTTTAAATATTTATTTAATTGATTTTGTTCGGTTTATGTGACTTGTGTCTAGTTTACTCTCTCTTGTTTGTCTCTAGTTTGAAAAGAAACTGGAACCTGTGTTTGGTGAAAAACAGCGGCACAAAATTGTACGGAATATGATTGATCTCGGAGCTTGTTTGAAATTTAAAAATTATAACAAGTTAAAATTTCAAATTTCAAATAAGAACTATCAAATCAAGTATAAAATTAAAAATGCAAAAAAAAAATTACAAAGAATTACATGTTATAATAATACATATCATATGAGTAAATAATTCATAAAACATTAATATATCATTATATATAGTACAACAAAAATTAAATTGTTATGTCGTACAAGTCGGTTAGAAGAAGAGGATAAAAAAAATATACATGATGTGACATAATTAAAAAAAAAAGTTGAACCACTTGATAAATTAATGAATTGTTAATCACACTGTAAGAATGCATCGGACCACTTGATGCACCGTCCTAGAGCCCACACCATTGACAAACTTCCATACATAACCAAGTGTGATCAAAGGTAGACGAAATCATAAGTTCACAATGTCTTCCTAACATGTCATACTTTTTTTAATTCTTTTCTTTTCTTTTAAAATAAGAGCTGATTGATGGTACAAAAACATTAATTCATTGTCGGCAATACTTTTTGTGTGGAGATTCATGTTCAAAAATTCGAATAGTAGAATCTTTTGTGAAAATTAAATAATTGAATAGTTTGACCTCCAACTTTTACTAATAACTTAACTACTGGTAGCTTTGAATTGAAAACGTTAAATGATTTATCACCCTATTTTATAATACTAAGATCATGCATGTTTTTTATTGTGAAGAAAGAGGTGGAGATGTCTCTTACTTTATATTTAAATTAATTATCAAGCAAAGTGTAAAGTAAAATAATAAAATGGAATTGCAACATAATAAGTTAAATCACTTCTTTAAATGAATTAATTTACTTCACATTTATTCTGAATGTACGACCTAGTGTTATATATAAAAAAAATTGTTTTTCAATCTCTTTTCTCCGGGAAAATTAAATTAAATTGTCAAACAAGATATAAAACAGTAAAATGAAATGACAACTTAATTCTCCTTAAATTGAAGTAGAAGACAAACACGACTTCAATGTTAAATACCAAATAATCATTTACCGGTTCAATTCCTAATTAATTGCTAGATGTTTGAAAGCTTAATTTGCACTGATTTGATAGACAGTGATAAACATTTTTGATAATTTAATTTGGAACATCATTCTCCTCCAAGACTTGGTTAATTAATATATGCTGAATATTTTAAACTGTTCCGTATGATATATATATTTAAAAATATAATTTGAAGTTGAAACAATTTGCAAACGATCATATGTAACAATTCGTGTTGTTACTAATATTAACAACGTACCGCCGAAAGATTTTAGTTCAACCTTGGATATATGAACTGCTTATGTAAAATAAAGGTATAATTAACTTGCCCTCCTAAATAATCAGATCATCAATTACTTAACTTGTACATATTTAGAATCATCTCGGAAAGAGAGGTTGTTTCAAAACTACAATTAAAATCATGTTCATGTTCGGCCGCTCCACTGTTCCCGCGGAAAAAGAAAAATTCAATTCAAATGAATTTTTTTTTCCACATAAATAATAATTTTTAATTCAATTCCTGTGCCCATGCCCATTCTCAATGGCCCGCCAAACAGGCCCTAAAAGTTTAAAACCATAAAAAGAAAATTTGTATACCAACAACAAAAAATGCTGGCAAAACCTTGATGGGTACATGCATTGCTAATTTTTCTCACATAAAAAGGAATTCCAGTATTGTAAGTACCCTGGGGTGTGTGTGTGTGTGTGTCTACCCCTCAATATATTGCGTGTAGCTACTTGATGTTTGCATGCATTGCTATTTTTTTCTCACGTTTACTTGCACCGACTATGATCATATGGCCGGGCTACGTACAGGAGCTACTATTTGCCTAGAATGAAAACTTGTATTTTGACTTCCCACGCCACACCAATCCAAAATGTTCACTTCATTTCAAAAGCACACTAAATATTTCTCTTGCACAACATTTTATAGCCCTTGATGAGTCAGCCGATAATGGATATACAGCTTTTGTTTTTTTTGGAGTGAAGTTGAGGATCTAAGTCAACAAATTAGATTAGATTTCACAATATATCTCTATCCAAATTTTAAACTTGCAACATTTTACACATTAAATATTGTTTGTCACTAAACGAAAATTGATTCGCACATGTTCAACATTCATAGTTTATACAAGAATAAGATCAAGAACAATAATTTGGCAAGATTGAAAATTCGTGCTACAAATATAATATATAAAATTTGTCAATTAAAATGTGGCAATAGTTCGTTAATATGCAAGTAACATCAAACTAGAAATAATTACTACTAATTGTTTTCTTATCTCTAATTAATTGAAAAAGGTCATAATGTTCGTTAAATACGATGATAACCAAATAACCAATTCATATATATTGTCAATATAAATTAAAATTCGTTACTTGTACTTTGACACCCCTGATATATTTTTTAATGAAATTTAGGAGCTTGACTCCTACATTTTAATCAAAAATAAATTAAGTAAGATTCAGGCATAAATCAAACATCTCGTTAGTATTATGATCATTAAATGATGGTATGCCAATTGAAAATAAATAGTAATAACCGTATATAGTTTAATCATGGATGGTAAATCTACGGGCTACGGTATGTGGGCTAGTAAAAAATCATTTCTCCTATTTTTATTAAGTAATTTGCGCAATTAAATATGCATCAGCAATATATTTATATAGTTATCGAATATCGAGGTATACACAGAGACAGTCAAGTAAAGTAAGGAGTGAATACTTGCCTATCCGTGACTCAAAAAATGTCAAACATATTCTTCTATTTTTATGATTTATTATAAAAATTATTAAAAAAAAATACTTAAAACTTCAAAAATTATAAAATTTTGATTATCCTTGATTTTTTTTCTTCAAAATATGCTACTATTTTTATGTTTTTTCTCAGAATTTTTTTTATAAACTAAACTTAATATTTAAATTAATTATAAACTTATGTGACATTGAAAGTTTTTGTTCCATCATATCAATTATCCTGACTGCGCCTACTTATATATGCTTTACCTTCTGGATAAGATGATATTGCTCCTTGTAACATTAGACATACCACATACATACTAAAAGACTTGTATTATATATAGCTAGTATTGACGTTAGATGAAGTTGGTAGATAGTGAACATCAACTTCTTTATTTTGAGAGGCTTGGCCTTGATATAATTTCATTATTAAAAAGTGTAAAACAAAATGCAGTACGTACTGTAAATTCAAGTAAAATATGTTATAATATCGCATCCATCTTGTACAAAATAAAAAATAAGATCCGAACCAGTGATCCTTTTTCTCTAACATTCATTATGCATTTAGTACAGAGTGAGGGTGGTCCAATATTCAGTCGGAACCGTTTGATCTGCATCAAAATTTGTATGCATTTCATCCGCACAAATCTTAAAGTTGTTTGTATAAATTTTGTTGCATATCAAACTATTTTGACCTGATTTCAGACTGAATTTAATCTGATACTCATCGGACAACCTCGATTCGTTGAGTACAAAAGATAAACAGTTGTTGGATGTGGGCCCCACCAAAACGAAGGCACCTATCCGACTTCCGAATCCGATCATTGCCTAATGAAACTATCACGAGTCTTCCCCAGGAAGAAGGAACGCACATGAGAAAGGAGAAAAAAACAAGGAGAAATATTTTTGATGACTCAAGTGATTTGCTGTCGTGATTGGGCTTCCTGGTTACTCCTTGGGCCCAAAGACAGCGACTTCCACCGTTGAAAATTTTTTAGGCTCATATGGGAAGAATTATTGATGCTTTTCTTTGCTCTTCTTTTCTTTTGTTTATTTTTTTTTTGTGAAAGTGATATATTGCTATTTGATCACTATCCTCAAAAGACAACAGTATTAACAGTCAAAGTTTTCTGAAATTTGTAGGCCAGAAGATTTTGATAAAGAACAACAATTATTCAAAGGAATTGGAAGCTGTGTTAAGCACCGTCATTTTTATTTCTATCCACCATTAAATATAAATTGTCAAACTTATCCACTAAAATTAGATTTTATCAATACAATCCAAACCGGCTATTAAATAGTCAGTTTTTAATTGTTTTTTTTTTTTGAAAAAAAAGTTATAATTTATTTATTTATTATTATTAAAGTTTTAGAAATTTTTGATATGTTTATTTGAAATTGGATAGAAAAAATATATAATTTAATTTATTAGAAGTACTAAAACAAATAACCTGGATCAATATTTTTCAAATCGGGTTTTTTGCAGCTGTAAGAAAAATTAAAATATTTATTTGTGTTATTGGAAAAAAAAAATGAAAATACTTTGAATCTGAATTATTGATGGAAAATTTTACAAATTACCCTATTTTCAAAAAAATTGAAACAAAATGCCCCTCCTCTAAAATAATTAACAAAATGTCCTTGTGGGACCCTCATTCCCCTCCTCTCCCCCTCCCTTCTATTTACTCTCATCAAATTTTGACACATCCTCTTATTTTATTGCACTTTAATGAGAGCTTAACAAGTAACAAATTTTCTGTAGACATGTGATAAATTTTTCAATTAGATAATATATATCTCAAATATATGTTTTTCAATTAGGCAACAATTTTTTTGCTCAAGTTTTCCAAAGTAAAGCAGATACTCTTATGAGAGTATGGAAAACATCATTGTGTAAGCATAGAATATTATATTTAGACATATTTTAGTAACAAGATGTAAGTACAAGCATAAGATCGGTCAAAATTTCTATTCACATTTGGATGGTGGAAATTTCAACTTTTTTTTTTATTTCAACTTACACATATGAATTTATATATACAACCACAAATTAATTTGTGTGGTTTGCAGTGTTCTGTATTACGTTTCGAAATTAATATATAACAATGGGTTAGCAGATGAGAAAAATATGTATTAAACATAGTATTAATAACATTATTTTTTTATGAAACAAGACACAACTTTCATATATTTTATGATAATACTTCGTATGAAATTACAAAGCACTTTTTTATTTTATAATATTTATTATAAATAAAAAATTCTGGTACTTACATTTGGTTACTAACATGTTTAAATATAATAATCTATGATTATAAAATGATGTTTTCTAGACTCTCTTATAAGAGTATATGTTTTACTTTAGAAAACTTTACCAAAAAATTATTGCCTAATTAAAAAACATATATTCGATATTTAAATATTATCTAACTGAAAAAATTATTGCATGTTTATAAAAATTAAAGTCCACTGAAAGAGGTGGAGGTGTTAAAATATGATGAGAGTAAACAGAAGGAAGGGAGAGAGAGGGGGAAGGAGGAGAAAAGGTGGATCCCACAAGGGCATTTTGTTAATTATTTCAGAGGAGGGGTATTTTGTTTGAAATTTTTTGAAAGTAGAGTAATTTGTAAAATTCCCCATTATTGATTCCAGTTCAAAAGTCACTTCTAGATAAATACAGAAAATATTATGGTATTTCTATTTTTGAAAAAATAAAAAATTTAAGAAATATAATTAAAACCGGCTATTTTAATTTTTCAAAAATATAACTTTTTTTCAAAATCCAATAACATACAAAGAAATATTTTAATTTTTCTTACAGCCACGAAAAAACCGATCTGAAAAATATTGATCTGGGTTATTTGTTTCAGTCCTTCTAATAAACTAAATTATATATTTTTTTATCCAATTTCAAAAAAACATATCAAAAATTTCTAAAACTTTAATAAAAAAATAAAAAATTATAAATTTTTTTCAAAAAAAAAAAATTAATTAATTAAGGACCGGCTATTAAATAGCCGGTTTGGGTAGTGTTGATAAAATTTAATTTTGGTGGATAGATTTGGCAATTTATATTTAATAATGAATATAAATTAAAATGACGGTGTTTAGCAGGTCAGCGTGAATATGTTTTAGAAGAATATTACAGCCCTAATTTATGATGTATCTCTTTGATTTTTGAACAAACAAATATATGAGACTGTAAATGATATTTATTGGATGTTAATTGACAATTTTGATAATATTTGAATCAAGGTGCTAAATAGTGATTATCACGTCATTATGAAAAGGTTAAAACAAAAAAAAGTTTTCGTGAATAGTGTAGCTATAGTGAAAGCTATCACACTTAATTTTTTTTCAAAAATAATATTCTATAATTCAACTAATTATCAATATTATCTAAAATCTCATAGAACAATAAGTAACACAAAATTGATTAAGAAATTATAATATTCATATTCAACCAATGTAAAATCCAAACTCTTTTTCAAAATATCTCTAGTAATGAACTATATATATTATTTTCTATTCAAAATAACCTAAGCATCATGACATAAACTATTTTTTTTCTATTCAAAATTACCTAAGCATCATGTCATAAACTATCTATATTTTTCTATTTAAAAATAAAAACAATCTGGATCTTAAAAAAATTTGGTCCTTCAAAAATAATTTTGTTTGGGCCTTCAAATTAATTTCTGTGTAGCATAGGGTGTGCTATTTGTGCTATAGCGGTCCGTTATTACCGCTATAGCAGTCGTAGTTGAAATGACGCACTTTTATCCCATAGCTTAGCGTTTAAGATCCGAAAACGCTATAACACGCTATTTAGAACACTGATTTGAATCATAAATGAAACCATAATTCATTAAAAACCAAGGTTCTAAATAACGATTATCGCAGACAAACTAAATAAAAAGCTAGCGCGAATAGTGTAGCAAAAACTATCCTGCCATTTTTTGTTTAAAAAATTATTTATTATATTTCTACAAATTATTAACATTATCTAAAGTCTCATATAGTGATAAGTAACATAAAATTAATTAATGAATTAGAATATTCATATTGAACCAATACAAAGTCCAAATTACTATTCAAAATATCCCCAATAATATCATAAACTATCTATCTTTTTACATTCAAAATAACCTAAGTATCATGGTATAAAACTATATATCTTTTTCTATTAATAAAAACCTAAGCATCATGACATATATCTATGTTTTTCTATTTAAAATCAAAAGTAATCCGAATCTTAAAAAATGATCCTTAAAAAAAATCAGTTTTGACCTTTAAATAAAAACCTATGTAGCATAGCGTGCGCTATAGCACTTAGCGTGTAGCGCAAATAGCAGAACGTTATTACTGCTATAACGGTCGTAGCTAAAATAGAGCACTTTTATCCCATAACTTAGCATTTAAGGTTCAAAAATACTATAGCGCCGCTATTTCATCGCTTTAGCGGGCTATTTAGAACACTGTTTGAAAACATCAACAAAACATGCACAATACACTTTCAATGATTTTAAAAGAATTATATGCATAATTAGTTAATTACTGATGTATCTTTTTTTTTATTTTTGAGCAAAGAAAATTATGTACATGTAGAAGACAAATATTAAATGTTATTTGATAATTTTGATGATATTCGATCATAGATAAGTTGTGTAAACCGAAATATAACATTAATTGGTTGATGCATTCTTAAATAAATAAAAAAGAATGGCCCATATGTGAAACCTCAGCCACAAAAATGGTTCAAGAAAAGAGCCCCTCACCAAACCTACATGTCAGCAGCTGATAAGCTACAATTAGGACAAATAATATTATGAGAAAAAAATCCTAACTTTAGTAAACAATACATCTGTGAGCAACACGGTGCAAGTCGGCGAGCCGCATTTCGTTTACCAAAAATGACTTTTGGGAAGGTAAGAAGGAAAGGGGGCAAATGAATTAGCTGTAACTTGAGAGACAAAAATTGGTCCCCTTTGGAGATAGGATCCAATACGCCTCTCTAGTCTCTAGCTAGTAGAGAACTTATTCTTTCTTTGCGTCAAGCTCCTTTCACTTTTGAGTTCAAGGTTTACATCTCCATTTTTTTTTTGTTGAATTGGAGGCATTCATGCATCATCAAGGACCAAAATTATTGGTTCAAGTTGGGCACAATTATTAGCAACAACACTTGCCAATAAAAATTATGTCAAAATCCATTAGATAACATAAAATATGGCAACTATGAATTTTATTATAAGATTCAGATAGATATCATAGCTAAATATGGACAATGCATGAAAAAAAGCTATTTTGCTCTTTATAAAAAAAAAAAAAAAAAAAAAAAAATTTATGAAATTGATGGGAAAAGGAGAGAAAAATTTATAGGATTCATTATTTTTTTGTCAAAATATTTTAAAGACCTCTATCACTATTTTCCATAGTACTCTTCTATTATGTTTAGTTATTCACTTCTAATACATTATTTTGGCACTCTTGCAAATTATTTTTCAGAAAATATTATTATATAATTTGTCAGACATTTTCTTAAAAGTAGATAAAGTTTCAAAACTAATACCTTTTGGTCTGCAAAATACTTCCTTAATCAACATTCTAAAGTTTTTTATTTTGTTGGTATCATATTTTGTTTTTGTAATTATTTCGTACGGTGCTTTATTAGAAACTATGTAACTTGTTCTATCTCTTGGTTATATAATATACGATTAAATGTTTATGTTACGATCATTTTAAAAATAAGAAAAGAGTGATTTTGAAAAGTAATTCTTGCACGCATCCATTTTTTTTATGTATATTAATTATGTCTTAACGTATATATCTAGAATAATAGTCACTAGATCTTCAAGAGAAACTTGTTTTAAATAATAGTATCGAATTGAGTATCTTCTATACAAGGGACTTTTTTTTTTGGTTAAATAAGGGAGTTTTTTTTAAATAAAGGTTATCGCTAACAATGATATATATCATTTTGCATTTTAATTAGACCCACCACCGAAGACTGTGGTTCATATAAGAAAATTGCATCATAATCTCTTATCTCCAAGTTTGTATATTTAATTTTATATATATATCCTTTTTGGTAAAAAAAAAATACTTAAATTATATTGTTTTTAACTTTAGCCATAGGATTAAGTTAAGGTATGATGCAAATAACATTTTTAATGCACGCTAAAACCATCCTTAAAAAAAACTAATAATATTATCTCAAAAAATACTTAATTTGTTATAATTATTTTAAAAAAATAAGTTTATTATCTCAAAAAATTAATAGTGTAGTACTCTAGTTAATTAAAATGTAACCAATTAATATGAAAGAAAATTGTAAATCGCTGAAATGAATTGCAACAATTAATATACTACTCTAGCTAGTTTATTGTGTAGGTGAAAGTGTCTATGTAACAGTTTAGCATGTGCAAAGTGCAATAAATAATTAATGGACATATCCAAGGAATATTGCAATGGAGGAGTCAAAAAGTGTGATATATATATGCTTTTGGTGTATTGGCGGCTATAAATATAAGCGGTAACCATCGGCACCTCGCACTACGGATATTAGAGAAAGAGAGAAAGAAGCAAAAGATAGTGAGTAAAAAGCTTGGCGGATAAAATCAATTTAAAGAAACAGAGAGAATTATCAATTATGGCCTCATTCCCTGTGATCAACATGAAGAAACTGGAGGGAGACGAGAGGGGTGCTGCTATGGATCGCTTGCATGACGCTTGCGAGAACTGGGGCTTCTTTGAGGTACGTACTCATATTCATATATATTAATATTACTGATCGTTAAACTTGCATTAAATTAATAATTCAAATTTGAATTAACGGTTTGAGTTTTGTGTAGGTGTTGAACCATGGGATATCTCATGATCTAATGGATGAGGTGGAAAAGCTTACCAAGGAGCACTACCAAAAATGCAGGGAAAAGAGCTTCGATGACTTTGCAAACATGACCATCAAAGAAGGAACCAACGGCAAAGATACATCTAACATCGACTGGGAAAGTACCTTCTTCTTACGCCACAACCCCGAATCTAACATATCCCATCTCCCCGACCTTGATGACCGCTACAGGTACATTCGACACCTTGTACAAATCAATGATCGATAAGCATATATCCACTTAAACATGACAATTTTTGTAACATATATGCGCAAATTGCAGGGAGGTCATGAGGAAATTTGCAAAGGAGATAGAGAAGCTAGCAGAGCGGTTGCTGGATTTGTTGTGCGAGAACCTAGGCCTTGAAAAGGGCTACCTGAAAACGGCCTTTTGGGGATCCAAGGGCCCGACCTTTGGGACCAAAGTGAGCAACTACCCGCCATGCCCGAGGCCGGACCTTATCAAGGGGCTCCGCGCCCACACCGATGCCGGCGGGATCATATTGTTGTTCCAGGATGACCAGGTCAGCGGTCTCCAGCTGCTGAAAGACGACAAGTGGATCGATGTCCCCCCAATGCGCCATGCCATTGTGATCAACATTGGTGACCAACTTGAGGTTCACCAATCATCACTTAGATATATAAACTTGTGCCTCTTCTCTCAAGTTTTGGTTGGCGATTCCATTTTGGGCTAATTTAATTAGGTCGTAAAACTGAGCTCTCGAAATGAAGCCCAGCCCAGTGCAATTATATTTGTTTTATTGTAATAGTTAGTTTCCTCATATGGATGATATATGTCTATTACTATTGAATGTAGGTGATAACCAATGGCAAGTACAAGAGCGTGGTGCACCGCGTGGTGGCACAGAGAGATGGGAACAGGATGTCGCTTGCATCATTCTACAACCCCGGTGCCGATGCCGTTATTTTTCCTGCACCTGCACTGGTCCAGAAAGAATCAGAAGCTGCAAAGGGTCTAGTGTATCCTAAATTTGTTTTTGAGGATTACATGAACCTCTATGTGCGCCAGAAATTCCAGCCCAAAGAGCCCAGGTTTGAGACCATGAAGGCCATGGAGACTGTCACTGGACAGCCCATTGCTACCACCCAATAGCAGTTGTGACTTGTCAGCTGGTTGAGGTGTTACATAATATTATTTGATATATGGTATATTTTTTATTAATAGCATGACTTGGGTCATTTTGTAAGATATGATGAGCGAGTATATATATATGTCCTTATATTATATATGATCTAATTAGGTCTTGTGTAATATAGTAGAATACTTGAGAGGTTTCAGATGGATGTTATATAACCGGGTGTTGTATTAAAAAGGCTACTACAGTCTATGACTATAGTACACATAAAGAGATTTCATATGTAAAAATATAGCATGGCTTGTTTTGTGAGATTTGAAGAACAGTCAGTGTGAAATTTGAGTCTTTGTAGTCTTATTTTTGACAAAGTTGGGCTTTGTGAGTTATATAATTGACAACAGAAATGTGTAGTTGCCTTGCCACCTGAAGCCTTGACTTCTAAACCGTTAAACTTAAATGGCCGACAAAGCCCATTTCATAAACAGTTGAATGCCTGTTTATTCTTTTATAAGAAAAAAAAATGCCCGTTTAATCGGCTAAAGCTACTGACATAAATTCTATTATTGATAACCCAAGTAATATAATTTGTTTTCCCCTCCATTTCCCACCCTTTTATTCATATAAGAAATATTATTTGTTCATCGTAGCTGTTTAAGCTCATATATAATGGTGAAAATTTTGAGTTCAATACAAACATGAAATGGTCAGCTATTTTTATAATCTTTTACGAGTGAGATTATAGTATAGTGCAGGTCCATGCTCTAAGTTTATATTATTATTTTTAAAATTTTAGCGGATAATTCGAATTGCTCAATATGATCTTTATATGAAATTATAGTGTAATATAGTGCATATCGGTCCATGCAATAAGTTCATATTATCATTTTTAAAATCCAGGCAGTTGATTCAAATTGCTCATCATAATTGTCATATGAAAATTTGGTATAGTATAGCGCATGTCGATCCATGAGTTCAAATTATCATTTTCAAAGTCCAATCAATTGATCTGAATCGCTTATCATGATCTCCATATAAAATTATAAATGAATGCCAAATTTCTAAGTTTTGAGATAGGCAGAAAATTATTTGATCTAAAATGATTTGAGATCATTTGGAAGTAATAATTTTTTACCAAAATAAAAGATAAAACAAATCTAAAAAATATAAAATATGATATCCTAATATTTTTTTTTCATATGAAAATCATGTTGGACTGTTTGAATTTTCAAATAAATATATGAATTCATAATACAGACCACCGTGAAATATGAAGAACATGTTGAACACTATAAGTAAAAAAGTTTCAAAAAAAATATAAAATTTAGTCTCCAATCACATTTTCATATGACCCTTAGCCAACATGTGTGTGTGTGCGCACACGCGCTAGCTAAGAGGAAAGTGCTATACCAAGGTTGAATACGTTGAGCGATTCAAATCGACTATTGAATATTAAAATCGCTCAACATGATGTCCATATTACCTTAGCCAATCTCTCTTGCTCGCTCTCTCTCTCTCTATACATGTGTGTGTGTGTGTGTGTTGGTTAATACGTTACTTCTGGAGATGTGGTGCAACCAATTGGTTTTCTAATTTTCAAAGTCCAAACGGTCAATCCATACCGTTAGATATGATCTCTATATTAAAATGTGCTTAGAGACCAAATTTTAAATTTTTTCAATTTTTTAATATTTATTAAGCTAGTTTTGAAATCACTAATTTTAATAAGCAATTATTTATTAAAATCTTTCACTATTTGCTAAAATCAGTGATTTTAAAATCGTTTGATGTTTTCGATGATCCTAAAAAATTTATTGTTTATTAAAATCAGTGATTTTAAAACTGACATAATAATAAAAGGAAAAAAATTATAAAAAATGTAAAATTTAGCCTCCAAGCACATTTTAATATAGATATCACATCTAACAGTATGAATCAACAGTATAGACTTTGAAAATCAAAAAATCAATTGGTGCATCACGGCTTCGGAACAAATGTTTTGATATTAGCCAACATGTGTGTGTTTGTGTGTGTGTGTGTGTTTGTGTTGGCTAATATCAAAACATTTTTCCTAGATCGTAGAACAAACGCATAAATTTTTACATTTTCAAAATCCAAACTGTTCAATATTCAATCTATAATAAAATATGCTTGGAGAACATATTTTACATTTTTTTTAAACTTTATTAAGCCAGTTTTTAAATCGTTTTTTTAATGATTCAGAAAATTTTCACTATTTATTAAAATTAGCGATTTTAAAACTGGCTTAATAATTAGTAAAAGAAATGTTTTAATTTAGAGATCACATCTAACAATTGGGATGAGCTTGGGTCCGATGGGCTCCATAACCGTGCGATCCGCTTTAAAAAAAATAATTAGTTGCGCCATGACTTCAGAACAATTTGATATTAACCAACACATATAACCTCACCCGTCAATTATAATTTAATGTTTTAAAGTAACACAAATTTACTTATTACGTTGGAAGATATGACAAAACAATTTGAATTACCTATATATTATGTTGTCTAGATACTCCATATAGGATCTCCTACCCGTATCAAACACTGATACAACTCCAATACGTATCTGATACATTAGCTGACATATTTGTTTCCATAGCGTATCTATTGACTCCAAATATGGTCTCCGATACAGGATTATTACCGGCTATCTGTACGGGATACGGCAGGATACCTTAATTATTTTCTCCGTTGTCTGAAGTTTACTGGATTTTGTTCATGGACTGTCCATACATCTCTGGATTGGCCCACAGGCTGACAGGCCACAGCTGCATATATAATTATTTTTATTTTCCTTACTTCAGATTCTCTTTTGGAAATAATTGAATTTTGATTGATCTCGTCATACAAAACGCCTTCTTTATTGAGCTAAAACACTTAATCACTGCACTAAACCATCCTTTGTAATATATGTTAGTAATTCTAGTATTTAATATATACTTGGGTTAAACCTTTAATTTTTTTTGTATAAATTTAATTTAAGTTGTGATTATAATTAATTCAAATATAATAATAAATATAATAGAATGTCGTATCACTGTATCCATATGTAGTAATAGGATACAATATGATATCCATACGAGTATCCAATGCAACATAGAGCCTATATAGGACCTATTTGTGCCAAAACACAGAACATTCAGTCATTCACCTATCTTAATTTCCCCAATTAATATAAAGGAAAAAAACTACTTAACCTTTCTATCATTCAAGTACTTACCTCCACATGCTTGTCAAAATTCAGGCCCACATGCATGTGAAGATGCGTCTACGACATTTCTTAAAGCAGATCTGTCAGATGCACAGTTCACAAAAATAAATCCCAGCCCAAGTTCCTATCATGTTACCTTGTTGTAATTAATTATTTTTAACAAAAACATACTGGCACAAAAGTTTGAAGGTTCACTCACAAATGAAAAATAATAGTAAAGATTAAAAAATATAGAGACAGGAATCAAGGGAATAAAATATTAGCATTGTTATTGTTCACATGACAAACTAAAATAGTACTATACTAATTTACTAATACATACAGTAAATTCGATATGATAAAAGAACAAAGAAAGTGTGCCCCAGCTTAGTTTGCACTAGCAGATATAGAGAAATCAGCCGCAGCAGCAAAGATTCCTGTCCTTCTCTATTTGTCTCTCTTGCTTTTATGACACGAAATAATAATGCCTTGTTCTTACAGTGTTTTTGAGTTGGATGGATTCAAGCATTGGTTGGAAGAGCACAGTTTCCAATCTCTGCAAAAACAGAGAGATAAAACAAGGTTAGTTTCAGGGTTTTACTCGTGGTAAAAGAACTTCCTTTGACCAGTAAATTATAAAGCACTAAAGTTACGAAGCCAGATATTTCAGGCCCAACTAAATGGGTCCGGCCCATTAAAGAGGTGTACTTACAGAAATCAAAAGAACAGGTGGCAATGAATGCATAATTGACGCGGTAACCAAATACCGATACAACAAACACAAATTAAAGATGGTGTCACATCCCCTCGTATAGTGTGCGAGCACTTTAAACACACCCGTATTAGGTAACAATGTTTCCATTTATTACTTGTTTGAAGATGTCACCGTAAATTTGACTGAGTCAATCAAAACTAGAGGGCCCCAGTTAACAGATTCAACCAAGTTGGGTCCATGTGAACTCAATGCTGGTTGGTTCTACAACTAAATGCAAAACCTTTTCATGAAAATTGTATGATGCATTAACTTGTAACAATAAATAGCGCTCCCATACATTTTATTTTTCAAATATATTAACAAACCGCAAACTTTTTAGGTAATGGAAAAAGGTATAATACAAGATTTTGGTTGATTTGTTTTAGAATTTAATTAAATTATACTTAGTCAGTTAAGAGTAAAGAAAGAATTAGAAACAATCAAGAAGAGAGCAACTGACTTGGTGCCTGAGAAACAACATAAGCAGCCCCTTCAAAATGGCAAGTCCAGAATCCCCTCCCATTCTTCTGGTAATAATTGTTAAAGGCAAACGACGCATGTGCCTCTATTGTGTTCGGTTCATAGCATGCTGAACCAGGCTGGATGGATTTACAGTCAGCCCCGCCTTCCCCACAAGCGAAATCCAATGCCTTCTGCAACTTCTCCTTACCAACCATTGCATTGGCCACACACCATGTCTGGCCCGTTGAACTCGATCTCACTGTGCCACCGCCACTGCTGCTCTGGTTGTTGCCGGTGCCAGTGCTGTTGTTGTTTGTGCTGCCCTTGCCCCCATCTTCAGCCCATCCCACGCCACCTTTTCCATTGCTCTTGCCACTTCCTAACACAAAGCTGACATCGTAAACCTTCTGCTGGCTCGGGTAGAACATCCCATAGTTGCGCTCCGAGGTGGGTCCCGGCTTTTGGTTCTCATTGAATAGAGCAAAGAGATACACGTCAATGTCTCCCTGTGGCCGTTTCGGCGTTCCACAGTTGCCAGATAGAACCCTCCTAATTAGATTACCTGAAACAATATATAATAACCCACTTAATTCACAAATCCTAGTTTATTAGTAAACGTAGATTTAAAATGTTGGTTATATGAAGAGAATATACCATTATAAGCTGCAGCATTGTTGGCATTTGCACCAGTTTCAGTAGCATCACCCTTGGACGGCCACCCGGTCTCTGATATGACAATGCGCAAATCATCGGAGTTCAAGGCTGACATGGCATAAACAACCGCATCAATTTGTGCATCGAGCAGATTGTAGTACTTCAATCCACTACCTGGGTCTAATACACCGGCATTGGGTCTGAACAAGGCATAATCGATTGATATGTCATTAGCATTGGCCTCATAAGCAAAGAATGGGTATGCGTTCACCATGAGATATGACCCTGTCTGGCGAAGGAAATCAAGCATCGGTTTCATCACCGTATGGGCAAGCTCTGGACGAAAGGCTCCAGCGGATGGGGGGTACGAGGATTGCAAAGCCGTGAGTGCAATGGGAGAAGAAACCTTGATGGCCTTGTCAAGCTTGAGTTTTACAAGAGCCGCTTGCACGTTGACCATTGCCGGGAGGAGGTACGAGGTGAGGTTTTTGGGGTTGACAAAGACTTCATTTCCAACAGCAATGGCTTGAATCTGGGTCGAGGGATAGTATACAGCAACATTGCGCTGGACCCACCCAGCAGCGAAGGAGGCACGAGTGGCAGTGGCGGAGAGAAGCTCGTTTGGTAATGCGACGGTGACTTTGATGCCAGAGCCGCCGAGGGATTTGAGCACCGTCTGGTCAGTGTCATATAGTTTGACCTGAGTTACACCGTTGGCTTTGAGAAGCTGCACTACACCTGGTGCCGACGGGAGGTTGTTCGCCACTCGGCCATAGTTCACCCCTATTGATCCTCCCTCTGATAAACAAAACAAAACAAAACAAAAAAATGCTGATTAGTTAAAGCAAAGAAAACAAGCAGAGATAAAATATGACAACAACATGAAAGTAAAAAAACGGGAAGAAATGTAAATGCCGTTATTATTACCTGAGGTGGCGGAGAGAAGGGAGAAGAAGAAGATGAAAAAAACGCAAAAATACCCCATGCTCTGGGACAAACAGAGCAACTGGGGGAGGGAAGAAAGGAAGAAAGGAAGAGAGGGAAGGAGGGAATTAAGAAGTGGTTTAGTTTAAAAAATGTAGGAATAAAGAGGGGGACTTTCAAGATCTGATTTTTGGTTTGATTAAAGATGCGTGAAAAGGAGCGACAAGTAAAGTAACGGGAAAGGACTAAGGAGAAGGACTGAAGGAGGGATAAGGCGGATGTAAACTAAATTGTAATGGTGCGAGCGAGGGGGATTTTAAGCGGGGTTTTGTGGAGCGCCGTAGACACTAGACAGTGGGTTAGTGGGTGGGTGAGGTGAGCGAGAGGAGAAAAGTGGGTCCCATCAATGGAGCGCAGAGGAGACGAGTATCGTACGGGTGCAGTTGAAAGGCTGTAATCTCGATTCTATGATTCTATCTCGGGAAACGGTATACTGTTCCAAGGGGCAGTTGGCGGATACCTAGTGGATATTTTCGGTGTTGTGCGATAGTAACTGAACAGCGGATAAATATTTTGCGGTTTGAGTTGAGTGCCTATGTGCTTCATTCATTCACAGTTTCACACCATCTGCGCTCCTGCATCTAGTGGAGCCTCAAGAGAAACTTGACCGTTTTTTGAGACGGTGGGGATTGGAACTTCATCAAGTCTGTACTGGTCCAATAAATCGAACGAAATCATTACAAGTGCCGACGTGCCGGAACGTAACTACATATAAGTAGTACATGATATGGATCTTCTTAGTTAATCGATAAAATAAGCTACTTTTGAAATATGAAATTGCCATATACTGATATACAGATATACTTGAAAAGTTTAAATACATCAAGTTGGAGGCCAAATCTCAAGATCCGACTACTAAAAATGTTGCAATATATGTGTTTTTAACTTATTATTATTATTTTTCTTTTTTTTGTGAATCATTAATTTGGAAAACAAAATTATCCGTGGAAATCAAAGAAAAATAAGAGAGAGAAACAGAAAGAATACATTAAAATTTTGATGGATAGTAAGAAGTAAGAACAGTCTAACTCGATCCTAAAAATTAAAAAGTTTGGATCGGTAGCAGGGTCAGTCCTGAAGATTTTGAAGCTCGGGGCGGGAGAAAAATTTGAGTCTTTTATATATACAATTTTTTTATGAGATCAGCTAATACGCTTCTATAAGTGCTTCAACACTATATGTTTATAAGTCTTTTTTTGTATTTTCAAAGTTTAAACAATAGATCTGAACCGTTCAATATTATATCCATATTAAAACGTACTTGGAGACTATATTTTACAATTTTTGAAATTTTTTTACTATTTTTAAGATAGATAAAAAATCCATTGATTCAAGAAGATTGTGGGCTATAAAAAACAATGATTTTCTAGCTATCTTAAAAAATAGTAAAAAAAATAAAAAAAAAAATTTGGATAAGGTTTGGTCCAAATGGCTTTGGACCCGACACCATCCAAAACCTCTAAATATCGTACGATTAAAGACCGAACAGCCGATACGAACCGCTCAACATGATTTTCATATTAAAATGTGCTTAGAGACCAAATTTTTAGTTTTTTGGAAATTTTTTACTTTTTTTTAGATACGTACAAAATTACTATTTTTTGACCGTTCAAAAATAGTGTTGTTGTACGTATCTAAAAAATAGTAAACAATTTTCAAAAAATATAAAATTTGGTCTCTGACCACATTTTAATATGGAAATCATGTTGAGAGATTCGGATCGACTGTTCGGACTTTAATTGTACAATTTTTAGAGGCTTTGGACGGTGTCCAGTCCGAAGCCATTGGGACCAAATCTTATTCCTTAAAAAATATGTTAATTTGGTCTCCAAACACGTTTTATTATGGATATCATGTTGAACAATTTGGATCGACTATTTGGACTTTTAAAACGCAAAAACGACTTATAAGCATATGGTGTTCCAATACTTATGGAAGTTTATTAGTCAGTCTCATTTTTTATTGATATGTCAATAGATCATAACTATTTACATAAAAATTTGAACCCTTTATATATAAAAAATTAGAGCTTTAATGTTTTATTTATTTCTAATATATATAGAATTTTTTTATATATATACAAACTATTTTTTTTTTAGGGGCCCCTTGAATTTTGAGGCCCGGAGCGGTCGCCCTGGCTGCCCATCCCTAGGGGCGCCTATGATCGGTAGGAGTTTTTCCAATTCAAACTCATTTTTTTTTTAAATCTGATGTATAGATGGAGGGAATTTTTTTATTAGATTTCTAATAAAATATGAAAAGTTTTTCAAGCAATAGATGTAATGTTTCCATTATATCTAAATTTTAAGATATTCTATCTATTTTGTAAAAAGAATTATATTTTACTAGAAAAAATGGAATGAAAAAAACAAAGTAGTTTTAGAATCAGTAGCCCCATGTTTGGTTGTGGCCTAAAGGGTGGAATAAGGGGTTTATGCCTCGTTATTCCACCAAACAAACCTTAATTGAGCCGGACTAAGATGGAATAAGCCGATATTTAGGCCGGCCTAAATTAAGCCACCTCACATGGTGGTTTAATTTTATTCCACGTCGTGGCCTAACTTACTGATTATAATAATATATTATTAGTATATAATTAGTTATATTGTTAATTATTATTATTAGTATATAATTACTTAATTATTAACTTATATTGTTAATATATCAAATAATTATTATAATAATATTATATAAATAGTATTTTTTTATTAATAATTATTATTCATTTATAATTATATAATTAATATATTTTATTATTAATATATTAAATAATCATTATAATAATATTATAATATATGTAATTATTATTAATATATTAATATTATATAATCAGTATCTTATTATCAATAACTATTATTAATATATCATTACATAATTAATATCTTATATTTTAATATATTAAATATTTTCTATAATATTATTATATAATTAGTATATTTTTATTAATAATTTTTATTATTATATTATTATATAATTAATATGTTATATTGATAATATATTAAATTATTATTATAATTTGATTATAATATATTATAGTTATTATTAATATATAATATATAATTAATATGTTATATGTTTAATATATTAAATAATTATTATAATAATATTATAATATAGTATATTTATTAATATATTAATATTATAAATAATATCTTATTATCATTATTATTAATATAATTATATAAATAATATTTTATATTGTTAATATATTAAATAATTACTATTATTATCTATTTAGTATCTTGTTACTAATAATTATTAAAAATATATAATTATATAATTAATGTCTTATATTGTTAACATATTAAATAATTATTATAATAAAATTATTATATTATAGTTATTAATAATATATTAATATTATATAATTAATATATTACATATTTAATATATTAAATAATAATTATAATATATTATAGTTATTATTAATACTTTCTAATTATTAATGATTAACTAATTTAGGCTTCTAAAACTTTAGTCCACCAATTCTAACCAAACAAGGAATAACTTAAGCCATTATCTAACTTTAGACCTCAACCAAACATGAATAATTGAGACCGGCTTAAGTTAGAATAATCAATTTAGGCCTCCTTAGATTTAGTCCACAACCAAACATGAAGTAGAAGTTTTACCGATCTTACTACCTATTAAAATTTTAATATACTCTTTTTGTTTCTCTCTTTTCTTTTTCTTTAATTTCTACGGATAAAAAGTTTCGTTCAATTTGTTGTTTTTTTTTCTTCTCATGAGATGAAACTCCCATGATGCAATCAACAATATGCGGTTCACGTTGCAACAGTTTCACTTGCAGATCTCAAACAGTGAAAATGCAACAAAATGTCAAACAACAATCTTTTATATCTTCTCCAGTTTACCGAACAACAATTGGTCCGTTTCCATTATAAGGAAGTAGTTGTGGCCATATCATGATGTCTCTAGTAATGTTATAAATGGAGATAAAGGGTAGATAAGAAGGAGAGATAGCTGGCTGTTTGGACTTAGGGAATTGTGGGAACATGGGATAATGGAACCTCATAAAAGCATCTTTGTCGTCTACTTAGTAAAAGTAAAACGGCTCACAATCACATGAAGAAAAGAACTCTAAAAGGCCAGTTGCCTTACTTAAATCTTTGATAAATCCGCGTGTCAGGAATATTTGGAAGAACAGAAACAATTTTAATTTGCAACTGACAAATATACCGCAAGTAGCATCGTTCAAATTAGAGAATAATATCTGGAGCTAGAACCGCTGTTAATTACAATTTTTAGTAGCGAAAGTTGATAGAGTTCTAAACAAAGCTGCAATTCATCTCATCACAGACTAATTATTCGGTCTTAAATTACTGCGTGCATTCCACTTCATTTTTTTTTTCTATTTTTCTTCTTTATTTATCTCATGGCTTACCTCCTTAAATTGTGTTTGGAGATCAAATTTCAAAAAAAAAAAAAAATTGAAATTATTTTACTATTTTTTTAGAATTTTTTAAAATCGGTTTTTTTATGGTTCAGAATTTTCTAAAAATAGAGATTTTAAAAAATTCTAAAAAAATAGTAAATTTTTTTCAAGAAATATAAACTTTTGTATTCAGCACATTTTATTATGGAGATCATCTCGAATAGTTTGAATTGACTTTTTGGATTTCAAAAATAAAGATATGAACATGAAGTAAAATATGTCATTTAGTTAGGGGAAAATTGTGAAAATACCACTCCAAAACCTTCAAATTGTGAAAATGCCACTCTAAACTTTGAAATTGTCAAAATGCCACTCAAAACTTCATTAATTTATAAAAATGCCACTCCAAATAATTAATGACTATGATACCCTTCTTCTCCTCTTCTTTCTCCTGCCTTCTCTTCTTCTCCTGTTTTCGAATGGCGGCTGAGCGCAGCGGAGGAGGGTTTGATGGTGCTGGTGCTTGTCGGAGGAGGAGGGGCTGCAAAGAATGCGAAAGCGGGCGAGGGAAATCATGCCCGGAAACTGCTTCTTGCGCCTCTTGCGACAGGTGAGGGTATTATAGTCATTAATTATTTGTGGCATTTTTACAAATTAATGAAGTTTGAAGTGGCTTTGACAATTTCAAAGTTTGGAGTGGCATTTTCACAATTTGAAGGTTTTGGAGTGGCATTTTCACAATTTCCCCTTTAGTTGGTGAAGTACAATACTCCAACTCTCTCTCTCTCTCTATGTGTGCGTGCGCGCGCACACACATAGAGTGATGCTACTATGCCTTTAAAGAGAGTGTTGTACTTTTTGCTCATATTTCTATTTTCAAAGTTCAAATAGTTGATTCGAACTCCTCAACATGATCTTCATATTGTAATGTGTATGGAAACCAAATTTTACATATTTTTTTTGAAATTTTTTTACTATTTTTTTAGATTTTTTTGAAAATCAATGTTTTCTGAATTTTTTATTATTATTTTATTTAATAAAATATGCAGTGTAGTAAAATTCGGTCTATTCGGCTGAATATTCCTATTCGGTTGCAATCCGAATATAAATTCTATATTCAGTCCGAATATGAAGTGAGCATATTACTGGTTTAGAGTATATTAATAGTGATAAAAATGCCGGTTTAAAGTATATTAACAGTGATTTATACCACATATTACTGGTTTAGAGTATATTAACAGTGATAAAAATACTGGTTTAGAGTATATTAACAGTGAGTCATACCACATATTACCGTATGCTTGTTTATATATACAAATTCTCATTTGAAATCCACATATGCGGTCGCATACCGCATATACAGTATGCAGTGGCTTTCCACATACCATATACAAACCGAATATTAAAACACTGAAAATATGTGATTTTCGAAATTTCTAAAAAAATAGTAAAACATTTTAAAAAATGTATTATTTGGTCTCCAAGCACATATCAATATAAAGATCATGTTAAGAAGTTCAGATCGACTGTTTGAATTTTGAAAATGAAGATATAAGCGAAAAACAAAACACCATTTTTACTTTACAAAAGCATGATAGCCTCTATATAGAGAGACACACACACAGAGATTAGTTGTATACAGATTACAGACGCACAAACGCAATGTAACTGCATTATAGCATAATTATAAAAAAAATATTAGTTGTATAGTTTTATTAAGCAAGAATAAACTTATACATGTATAGAATACAAAATAAATGCATTTAAGCAGCAAAATGCAAGTTTTGGAGATTTTATTATTAAAGATGCTTCAATTAATGAAAAACATGAACGAACGGACCCAAATATTACTTGTATAGTTGTATATCTGTTTGATTTAGTGAGTATAGGCGTTAGTTTTAAAGATCTCACGTATACAAGAGAGGACTAAATCAATTAAAAATATGAACAAACCACCCCAAATGCATATCAAATACATATAGCAGAATTTTATCATAATACTGAATGTATTTATTCTATTTTAAACAGATTAATTTACATACATGTAAAAATTACCCATCAGAGTTTACCGGGAGTTCTGGTAATTTTGTGATCCACAAATAAGACATAAATTGATCGAAACAGGATTCAAACGTACTGTAAAATGCATTGTAGCATCGTTTTATACAGAATATTAGATGTATTTTTCATATTTTTGATTTGACATGAATGAACTTGTACACATATAATAGACATGAGCTATATGTCTGGTAAATTTTCAATTACAAACGAGGTCTAGACTGAATAAAAAGAAAAGAACTAACAAATCAAAACACACTACAAATGCACAAATTAGTTGTATTTGTTCAATTTAGTCAGGATAAATTTATGCACATATAGCATAAACAATTAGTGTTTATACGCCAGTTTTGTAATTTTATAGAATTTTATGCATAACATGTTTATACTTAATTTAGGATGGAATAATTTAGACAAACGTGAAAGGCACAAGTTTTTTGTGAGTTATGGTGGTGATCTTTACGATCACAAGTGAATTACAAGTTAATTAAAAACATAAATATACATATCCAAACTCACTATAAATTCATTATGGTAGACCTTTATGCATAATTTTAATCGATCTATTTGATTTAGCACAAATAACTTTGTAGATATATAAAAGACAGTTCAATTCTGCCCGCCAATTTTGGTGACTTTAGGATCACAAGTGAAGTCAAAATTAATTAAAATTATAAGACCTAAACACGAGCACTATAATATAGGATTTCTTTTTTTTTTAAAATAGAACTAATTTTTGTGATTTTAACGGAACAAGCACAAAACAAAACAGTTGAATTTTACCAAAAAAAAAAACAGCTCTGCCGGTCTGAATCAGTGGAGGGAGAAAACAAGCTTCACAAAATAGTCGGATTTTTAAAATCCAACTGCTTTATACTTGTTCGTTAGAATCATTTAAATTAGTTCTATTTAAAAAAATCATAATACAATCCAACAAAAATTTATACACCATACAATTTATATTCGTTCCATTTAGTACGGATAAACTCACACAGGAGTAGAAAAACCATGAATTGCCCAAATTTTATTAATATACAAAAATAATAATAAATTTAACAATCTGTCCAAGAATGACAAAAAATTCGAGATCTACCCATACCGATGACATTGTCATTAGTTTCAGAGGGTAAAACTGATGACTTTGCATTGGACTTTATCTGGGACTGATGGCTTTGCATTGGATGAATTGTCATGGGACTTTGCATGGGACCGATGATATTGTCATCGGTATAGGTATATCTCGAATTCTTTGTCATTCTTAGATAGATCGTTAAATTTATTATTTTTTTGTATATTAATAAAAATTTCGGCATGAATTGTTCCAAAGTCAAAAGCTTAATTTCCCAAAGAGATCGTTTCAAACAACACCCCTTTCTGCTGTCAACCGCAAACCATGGTCTTAAAGTTAACTAACAACTACCATCCTTTTTAGGCATGTGTCATTTTCATGCCAAATGGAATTGATTAATCTTGCTTTACATTTAAGTCAATGGAGAAACTGGGGAGCATGCGGAGTTATAACAAATAACCACTAAACTAGGCAAATCAATTTACAAAGTAGCCTTTTGCAGCCAGGTGATTAAAGAAAGAAACACCTTTCTTCAAAGAAAAAAGAAAAACTGTACCCACAACATGTACACTGGGAACCAATGATCCCAATTGGTATACTATACAATGGAACCAACAAAAGAACAAGCACCAGAAAATCGGTTAGATGTTTCATTTGTGCAAATTTTTGTCATGTCTGTGTTGTATGAACCAAGCAGGCACAGCAAAATTACCATGTTTTGTATTTCCTCGAACTTTCAGACTGCAGGAAACAAACACAATGAGGATTAAAGTTAAGAAGGCCTTATTCGGTTGTTCTGATTTTAAGCCAGCCTAAATTATTCGTGTTTGCTTCAGGTCCAGGACGCAACATAAAATTAAGGCACCTGGAGAGGTGGTTTAGTTTAAGCCAGTCTATTTCATGCTCGTTTGGTGGAATAACTAAGGCCGAAACCCCTTATTCCATGTTTAAGCCTCAACCAAACATGGTGAAAAAGATAAACAAGAATGAATAGTCATTTTCTGGTGCAGGTATAGAAATGCTACGAACAAGCCGACTCATGAAGTGTGTGCTTCCTAGATAATAATATTGTTTATTTTATGTTGAAAGCCAAAGCATGTGAGTGCCACTTACATTGTTTTGTGCAGTATTATCTTGACCGGTCTCCCTCGATTCTGAATAGTCCATGTCCCTGGAATGAGATAACTCCTCGAGAACACTGAGAATGTAATTGTAGATGCTGAAATTAAAAACAAGAAGAAATTAAAGAAGGTCAAATAATTTACCAAATGAAAAAAATGCATCGACTAGAAAATCGTGAACAGTTTTGAATTGAAAGGGCAAGTTCCCAACAATATTGTAAATCCAGATGTCACCTTCGTACCAGTACTATGAACCTGTCAATAGTGTCAGTAACATACTAAATTGTCCAACTATTATTTGTTAAGAGACATCTTCTATTTCTTTTTCGGTTTAATATAAATTGTGTGAATTTTAAATCCAAAAGAAGTGCATCAGGATTATATCCATTTTCATTCTGTTACCTCAAGCGATGTCTGTTACATGCAGAAAAGAAAGCAACAAAACCATTCAAGATGCTCCTAATTGCGCGAAAAACCTATCAAGAAAAGAAATGTTAATTTTCTGTAACTATAGTCATAGCCTCAAGCATTACATCCTTAGATTTTAGCAAGATACCTGAGAGAAAATATCATTCCAGAGAGTTCTCAGAACTGAGGCTTCATATGCAACTCCAGTTACAGTAGTTTTCGATGAAGATGCAACTTGGAACATAGAGAAGATAGATGACCAACTTTCAATTAACATGTAGTACATGTCGATGAAAATCGCAGCGACAGAATTTGAAAGAACAAAAACCGCTTGAAAAGGTAATGACAGCACCTCTCCAATGACCCAAAGTATTGGACTTAGGATGTAAGAAGCTGTACATAAATAAAATAATGAATATTTTGATTACCAAAAAAATTGTGTCATACATTAAAAAATATTGCTAGCTCGCATGTGTGATACTACATAAATTCAAACATGAAGCAGGCACTTGTTTCAAAGGCATGCTCATATAAGCACTTGTGCAACAATGGGCCAATGGCCCTCCTAAATCAACTTCATTTCATATGATACAAAGACTAATAAGAAAAAGGCAATAACAACTTTTAAAGGACAGCCACAAAGGGGCACATGATGGAAAATGGTTTGTGCATATAACAAAAACAAGGTAGTATTACATATATGCAAATATGAGACCTGGCATTTACATGTGTATGCAATTCAAGGATTTAAACTTTCAATATACATATGCCCACTTGAAGAAATCATGTTTTGCAGATATTTCCATCTAGAAATGTTGTGTTTTTTTATATAATTTTTTTTTTTAATTTTCACTGGAGGGTATAGATTTGATGAATTTGTAAAGGTGTTCAACAGGGAAGAATCTCTAAACGAGTTGGATACAAAGGTGTTATGACATTGAGAAGTGACATAATATGCATCCTACACTAAAAGAGAACATAGAGAAACAAGGTGAAACCAACTTACCAGTATTCAGTACTGTGTCAAAGACGAACTCAAATGGCCATATTATAACCTCCAAAATGCCAGTAACCACACTCCATGAAGTTCCCAATACTAGCCATATAGTCGAACTGATATACTTCACTGCATTAACCAATATATTATATACAGGAAGAACATACTCTGCAACCTCCATAAGGGGACCCACAACTGGTTTGGTCAAAATGGCTAAAAATGATCTCATAGACCGTGTCACCTGAAGGGCCCATGTGACAGCCTGTTCGAAATTGTGCAAGAAAAGCATCGTGCCTAGATACTGGAGCCTAGAGATCATCTCCCAATTCTCTATCCAGTCAAAAAACGGCCCGAAAAGTTTAGACAAAGTTGCCTTCATCAGTGGCACGTTTTTATATAGGTCATAAAATCCGATTAATACTGTTATGATAGACATTAGCACATAGAGAAACCTTGCTAATGGACACATCCAGGGGCGGTATATCTTGCAAAAGAGGGGATACGACTGGAGAAAAATGACCCATGACGGAAGGCCATACTCTAATAGAGTAAGCAGCCTCAAATCTGATACAATTACCTCCTTCAGTTTAAATGGGAGGTGGGGGTCATTAAATCTGAATAGTACAAAAGCATTTTTGTAAGAGGTTGCTTCGAAAGATGGGTTCGATCTTTCACTGTCATTACTGGAGGAAACAAGAGATCTTGGTGTGCTCACTATTTCACTGTACGATTCCTCATCCTCCCTCGAAATTTTTCGTCTCTTGTAGGGCCCAGAGGAAGGAGGTGTCATGTTCTCCTTATGTGTACTTCCAGCAAAACAAGAGCTAAATTCGGAACTATCATTGCAACAGCCAGAGCTATCCGCGGGAGCATCATAAAACACATCCACTGGGAGGGAAGTTTCAAGCATAGAATGAGCCACGTGATCTATTAAAGAGTGAGAGAGTGTGGTACTATGCATATCGCGGATTGGTCCGTACTATGGATCAATATATCAATTTTTGAAGCCCAAACAATTGATCTAAACCATTCAACATGATCTCCATATGAAAATCTACTTGTAGATCAAATTTTATATTTTTTACAATTTTTTACAATTTTTTTAGATAGGTAGAAATTAGAAAATCACTTCATAAAAAAAAATTTAGACCATTCAAAAGTAGTGATATTCTACCTATCTAAAATATAGTAAAAATATTCGAAAAAATATAAAATTTAGTCTGCAAGTACATTTTCATATAGGGATCATGTTGAACTATTCACATCGCGACTATTTGAAATATGAAAACGAAGATATTGATCCATAATATGGACCAATCCACGTTATGCATAGTACCATAGCCTCACTCATCTATTAAATTTGGCGAAAATATGAAGGTTCTTTTAAAATTGTTACCTTTTGTGCACATGCTGTTCAAGTACTCTTGTAACATATGGTGTTCATAGAAACTCCCAGGAAACCATGAAGAAAGTGAGGTTGAAGCCTGTTCTATGCTGTCAAATTCCCATCTCCTCAAAATTTTCACCTCTAATGCCATTGACGTGTCAGTCTACAAATTTTTTTTTTATAAGCTCAAGAATCAATAATAACAAAAATTTATTTATTATGCATATCCTGTTTCCCTAAGGGAAATGACTTGCCGGCATAGCTAAAGAGAGCGCTATTTGCTTTTATAGCTATGATACACAAAATTATTAATTATGTACATCCTGTTTGTCTAGCTGTTACTTAATTTGTTAATTAGAAACCTAATGAGCAAACTATTTGCTTTTCATGCAGGTCTTTTTTTTTGTGCTGCTTTGGTTATGTTAGGAATTTCAGCGAATACTTTGATATTTGGCTTCTAAATAGCATTTGCTTCATTGAACTTTTTCTAAATCATTTTTAGGGCTTATGGTAGAGGCACTTTTCTTACTGGTATCAAATTTATTGATACCAGTAAGAGATAATTCTGAAGGCAACTTGCATATGTCATGAAGCAAGAAGAAATTCAAATTAGACATATATAAGTGATACTGCTGCTACAGTGGATTCATTCGGTTTGGATTGGGTGCTATTCTTTACTTGTTTACTTTCGATTCTGTTGCACATGCTGTAAGGTCTGGAGGATGACTTTTGTTAATTTGGCAAGAATAAATTATTGTTATTAATTTGCACTAGTGCTGAACCTTTTTGGTTTATTTTATATTTATAACATAAATTATAAATGCAGAAAATTAATTACCTATAACTGTTGAGAGTTATCAAATAAGGTGTTGTCACATTCTCTAATTGTTATGTATTACAATTCACTTAGTTCAAAGTACCATCTGATACAATGTGACGCTATAACATTATATTCTTCGTGATCAAGTGTCCCTCTTGTGATTTCAGAGATTTAGGCCACACTTTGTTGTTTATTTGGGCGACACTTGAGAGAGGATTTTCTCTATTATATTTTGACAAGAGAGGTAACTGAAAAAATATATATAAATAAGAGTGAGGCTATGGTACAATGCATAGCGCATATTGGTCCATACTATGGATCGATATCTTCATTTTCAAAGTCCAAACAATCAATCTGAACTGTTCAACATGATCTCCATATGAAAATGTACTTGTAGATCAAATTTTACATTTTTTAGAATTTTTTTACTATTTTTTAAGATAAGTAGAATAATCACTTGATCTAAAGATTCCAGACCATTCAAAAGTAGTGATTTTCTACCTATCTTAAAAAATTCTAAAAGAAGTACATGTTGAACGGTTCATATCAACTATTTGGACTTTGAAAATAAAAATATCGATCTGTAGTATGGACCAATCCACACTATGCACAGTACTGTAGCCTCACTCAACAAATAAATAGATAACCAATTTCTACCTGAAGCTCATTTAGGTAGTTGATGCCACGCACATTAGCCCACTCGACCTCAAAGACAATAAAACCGTATAATGTGCGATGGAGTTCCTTATTCAGCATGCGTGGGTCCTTTAGCTTTTCAACCGGAAGAAAGGCTCTTTTTTGCTGCATGGCGGCGTCGATTAGAGAATACCACTTCAACTGTCGGTTGCTTGTTATTGGAGTTGGCCTTGAGGTGCTAGCGCCATTGAGTTTTTTCCCACTATCAGATCTCTTTCTTCGAGTCTTTGAGTTTGCAAAAGGTGATCTTCTCGACTGAACGAAAAAAAAATGGATTTACATATAATCCTTCAAATTAAAGATTGACTGAACATAAAAAAAAAAAACTGATTTTCACTGCCTAGCATTGCATACCAGTACCAGCACCAGACTTGACCAAACGATGTTAGAATGAAAGATTGACATTCTCAATATATATATAATCCTTAAAAATGGATAAACATTCCAATAAATGCTTGAATCTGAGGTCTTCAGCTAAAATAACTAATTTAACCTTGAAAATATATGGTCATGAGAATATGACAATGAAGTTCTGTAGTAATAAATATATTAGATGTTTTTATTTTGTTTTTTCACATTTTCATGTATCTGAGATATTTGGTCAGATTTAGCTAAAATACAAACTTAAAGCATGAGAGCAATAGACCCATCAGGTTATGAGGCCTAAACCATGGAATAAGGGGTTTAGGCCTCAGTTATTCCATCAAACACAAATTAATTAAGCCGGCCTAACTAGGCGTAAGTCTAAAATTAGGCCTCTAGATTTAAATCACCTCTTCAGGTGGCTTTAGTGTTAGTCCCCCTCGGGCCCCACTGTCAGCGACTATCCAAACCTTTCCCCTCTCTTCAATAGTTGATACTAATTTTTAATAACTTAGGCCATGACATAACTTCAGACCTCAACCAAACATGAAAAGCTTAAGACTGGTCGAAGTTAGAAATTAGAATAACCAACTTACACCTCCAAAACTTAAGACCTCAACCAAACATTTGGAAAGAGATATATATATATATAGAGAGAGAGAGAGAGATGGACTATGGTACTCTATAGAGTAAAACGCCTTTGTACTCTACGCTATATCTCCATTTTAAAAATCCAAACACCCGATCCGAACCGTTGAACATGTTCTTCATATTGAAATGTGCTTGGAGACCAAATTTTACATTTTTTGGAATTTTTTTGCTATTTATTAAGCCACTTTGAAAATCTCAGATCTGCTATGAACAGTAAAAAAACAGTAAAAATTTCTGGACCATCGGATCTGCGATTTTCAAAGTGGCTTAATAAATATAAAAAAAATTCCAAAAAATGTAAAATTTGGTCTCCAAGCACATTTCAATATGAAGAACATGTTCAACGATTCGGATCGGGTGTTTGGATTTTTAAAATGAAAATATTAAGCCGTAGAGTACTAACCCATTTAACTCTACAGAGTACCATAGCTCAATTCTCTATATATATATATATATATATATATATATATATATATATATATATATAAAAACAATTTATCACAAAAATTAAAGTGGAAAATTTGATAAACCATGCAGCAATCTAAAGAGTGATCAGGGTACTGCTAAAGAGGGGGTTATGTCAGACACTCAGACTGATGACTCTATCGAACTATTATTTTGCCTTTGATGCTTCAAGTTTCATTTCTACTTTTCTCTCTCTAAATATTTTAAATTAGGCTGAATTGTAGTTTAGTCCGTATCAAAAACCTTGTTTTAATTTTTTTTGGTAGGCACACTTCTGACAACCTTAATAGAACTTTCAATCCCAATTTCATCGAATCACAGAAACTTCATGTGCTAGCAGAAAGATTATATAATCATTTATTTAATAATAATGATTATATAATGTTGGTCCAAAAATTTTGGGTGCCTTTATTTTTTTGCAAAGATAACCCTGAAGTATGCCAGATACCAATTACCAACCAAGAGAGTAAAAATCCAAGAAATTACCTTAGTGACCATCAATTGCCATAGATGAGCTGGCCTGGTATCCTCATCAACCAACCACGGTCGATTGTCAACCAAAAAATACAACTTCTGGAGGCTTGGTGTCAAGAAAATACTCAGCCTTGACAGGTATGATTGCAAATCCCTGCAATGAAAACAAAAGGAAGCTCTATCAATGTCATGCCACATGGACACAAGTATTAATTTAGCTCTCAAATTGTAGCCATTTTATTCCATCAATTGTTGTATAAGAATAAAGTCGAGTTGTGATCGTCCCAAAAGGATATTGGTACCTGTTACCAGACGGTCAATGTGAAAATTACTGATGCAACATCATTGATTTTTCTCCATTTTTAAGTTACTTCATCAAGTCTAATTTAGGATGTGAAATATCTGATAGATTACAGTTAACTACAATTCAATAGATCCCATTGGATGAACCCCCAAAAGGAAAAATACTTTGACTTAAAATCAAGTAAATGCTCTTACAAATATATCCAGAAGAATTCCCCAAAACCCTTCTTTACCTAACATTTTTTTGGCAATTAAGGTATTTATATTTCATCAACTGAGACAATTAAGCATAAAAAAAAGAATTAATCAGATTGAAGAGAGGCAAGAGGCACTAGAACTCAGTACCCGATTTGTAAATTGGTTAGAGGAAAGAAATTTCGATCGGCAGTGCTACAGCTGCCACTCATTGCGGATCCTCTGAGACTGAAAAAAGGAACAGCGAATTTCAAATTATAAAAGAAAACAACAATTTAGTAAAAATAAAACAATCCAACGAAAAAATTTCCAAACAATAAGCACTGATTTGATATACCTTGCTGGAATCAGAGAAATCCCACGAAGGAAATCGCGGGAAATATTCTTGGACCAGAATAGAATACGCGCTTCGAACAATATCTTGAAGTGGCAATAAAAAGGAAAATCAACGCATATTTGTCTCTCTCAAACTCCTCGAAGGATAAAAAAAAATGAAGGTGGAGCTTTTCCTTAGCTTACAAGTAATTTGCTGGAGTGGAAACGAACAAAAGAGGAACTGCGAGTCTGCGACCAAGTAAAAGCGAAGCGGTAAGAATTAAAGAAAGTGCAAACAGACTCCTCTTCCTATGTTTATCAAAATATAGTTTAGAGATCCTACGGTCCAAAGTGTTTTACTTTCCTTTTCAAGTATAAGATGGAGATCGAAGAATTATTTCAGTCACAGTTATTGGACTTCGAAAATACCACTTTCTATACGGAGAGCTGAGAACGATGTTTTAATTAATCGTACGGTTCAGATTTGATCAAGTATCCTTTCATTTTTACCAAAGTATTTATTACTTCTCTTCATCTAATTTTACTAAAAAGTATTTATTAGAGATTCAAAATAAATTATGAACAAAACTTTGGTACTGTGCGTAGCATACATTGATCCATACTTTTATTAGATCAATATCTTCACTTTCAAAGTTGAACAATCAATCTAAATCATTCAACATAATATCTATATGAAAATTTATTTGCAGTTTATTTTATATTTTATAAATAAAAATACTATTTTTTAGATGGATAAAAATCATTACTTTTGAATGATGTACAATCTTTAAATTAAGTGATTTCTATCTATTTGTAACTTTTTATTTATCAAATGTCTAATTTGAATCATAAGTATATTTTCATATGGTATCATACACACGTTGAATGGTTTATATTGACTATTTGAATTTTATAAACTAAGATATTAATTTATAGTGTGAACCAGTGTTGTAAATAACAGTATGCTGTCATCGAACGGACAGAGTATTGCTAAGCGATTAATCATAATTATATAGACAATTTAACGTCTTTATTATTATTATTATATATATATATATATATATATAGAGAGAGAGAGAGAGAGAGAGAGAGAGAGAGGTTGGCTAATATCAAATCAGTTGTTCCTGAGCTCCCGTGCAACCAAGTGATTTTTTAATTTTCGAAGTCCAAAACGTCGATCCAAACCGTTAGATGTGTTCTCTATATTAAAATGTGCTTGGAGACCAAATTTTACATTTTTTGGAATTTTTTTTTCTATTTATTAAGCCAGTTTGAAAATCGTTGATCCAACGGTGGCTTAACCAAACAGTAAAAACAGAAGCCACCGTTGGATCAGCGATTTTGAAAGTGGCTTAATAAATAGTAAAAAAAATTCAAAAAAAATGTAAAATTTGGTCTCCAAGCACATTTTAATATAGAGAACACATCTAACGGTTTGGATCGACGTTTTGGACTTCGAAAATTGAAAACCACTTGGTTGCACGGGAGCTCAGGAACAACTGATTTGATATTAGCCAACCTCTCTCTCTCTCTCTCTCTCTCTATATATATATATATATAGTAGAACTAGGGCGCTCCTAAGTTCACCCAACTTCTTGTGAACTTAACTCTAAAATATATCGAATCGAATTTAAACGATGAATCCAAACTGTTGAAATCTTTCTACTTAATGATTGATGCGTCTACATGTGAAAATTTTAAAGTTTCGAATTAATTTAATATAGAGTCAAGTGGTCAAAGGAGTCCAAAAAATGAATGCATTAAAATTAATTTATAAACCTTAAACTTTTGACCACTTGACTCTATATTAAATTAATTCGAAACTTTAAAATTTTCACATGTAGACGTATCACTCATTAGGTGGAAGGGTTTCAACGGTTTGGATTCATCGTTTAAAATCGATTCGATATATTTTAGAGTCAAGTTCACAAGAGGTTTGGTGAACTTAAGAGCACCCTAGTTCTACTCATATATATATATATATATATAGAGAGAGAGAGAGAGAGAGAGAGTGTATAGCTAATATGCTTACAACTAATTCATTTTTCAATTTCAGAAGTCTAAAAAGTCGATCCAAACCGTTAGATGTATTCTCGATACTGAAATGTGCTTGGAGACTAAATTTTACATTTTTTGGAATTTTTTTTACTATTTATTAAGCCACTTTGAAAATCGCTGATCCAACAGTTTCACTATTTGGTTAAGCCACCGTTAGATCAGCGATTTTCAAACTGACTTAATAAATAGTAAAAAAAAATTCCAAAAAGTGTTAAATTTGGTCTCCAAGTACATTTCAATATGGAGAACACATCTAACTGTTTGGATCGACTTTTTGGACTTCGAAAATTGAAAAATGAATCGGTTGTATTTCGGCCAAAATACAACCGAAAGCATATTAGCCATACTATATATATAAAACTTAATTTAACTTAGTTTTATTATTATAACATGACACTATGCTTTTTTTTGTTCTAAACACAAGAGCATTTTATATGTGTAACTAACATATTTATTTAATAAAAGAGGGAATTTCATGTATATCCCTCAAAAGTTTCAATATTACGTATTTATCCCTCCAAAATCAATAATTACATATTTATCCTTAAAAATTGTAGAAACTCACATATTTATCCAATCTAACTCTATTATATATCAAATATATCCAAAAATAATTAAATAATATTTTTTTAAACATTAACATTTATTATACAATATTAATTAATATTGTAATTACTACTATACCCTTCCTTCCTCTCTCTCTCTCCCTTTCTATTGAGTCATGTGGGAGCGCTAAAACTTCCCGCCTCTTCTCTCCAAATACGCCAACATAATCTCCCGCATGTTCTCTCAAACTTTCTCCCCGTCTTTCCTGGTCGCCTCCCCTCTCGATTTCTCTCACCCCTGCCTTAATTCCCCCCCCCCTCTTCTTCTCTTCCCTCCTCAATATGGCATCAGAAGTTGGTACTGGTATGGTTCAGTATAGCTACTGGTACGATTACGTACTGGTACTGATAAGATTTAATACTACTTTCTAACACACTAGCCTTAGAAGGGAAATAAGAAGAAGGGTAAAATGGGAATACAGAGAAAATTAATGTTAAATATAATGGATTGGATAAATATGCGAGTTTCTACAATTTTCAAGGATAAATATGTAATTATTAATTTTGGAGGGATAAATACGTAATATTGAAACTTTTGAGGGATATACATGAAATTCTCCCTTAATAAAAAAATAAATTTGAAAAGTAAGCTTTTTCAAATACTAATAACATATTATTTGAAAGAAATGAAACATCCCAACATAAAATCACTAAATTTAGTTTATGATAACAACTTAAGTTCACCAAGAAGTCAAGAACACACACTAATTGAGAATAATACACCAGTAATAAGTAAGAAAAATATATTATATATAAATAATAGAAAAATTAATTAATTTTAAAGTAAGTGAGAAAAAAAACACGTATAAAAAATATTGGATGTATATTTAAGCACCAATAAAATTATAATGTATGATTTATGAACCTATTATCGCATACTATCACAGAAAATGTAAAAAAAATGTTCACTAGAATAAACAGAAATAAATGGAAATAAATGGACGATTAAACAATAAAACAACCAATTAATCAGAAAAATGACCGATTAATCGTTTTCATCTGCAAATAGGCATCCGTTAAGTGTATTTGTAATGATTTGATTGCCGTTAACGATTAAACGTTATGCATTTACTCATAAATTATCATTTAAGCATATATTTGAATCGAATCATCAAATAATTTTCGGCTTTGATTTCATATAAATGGCTTGCAAATAAAGTAATTCTTTAGAAGTATAAATAGATGAGAATTATTGAACGAGAAATTTCTTTCTTCTTTACGTTTGTTTAAAAAAGATGTCGGCCTAAACTATGAGATTGGTCACTGCAAAAATAATATCGAGTGAAGGAGATGAAGAAACTAAAATGTGTGGTTTATTTATTTAATTATTTCAAAATATGACGTGTCACCTCACATAGAAGATAAAGAAAGTCTAATAATGTGATAAAATCATAAGACAATTTGTATTTATTACAGGAATTTGTACAGAAGATAGCGCGTCGTGTCCCGTACATACACAGACAAACCCGTAGGTGTACACAGACACGTACCATTGTTGTAGTCTTGTAGACATAGCTATGCCGCAGTGGTTGTCTGGTTGACACACGTCAAGGGCGTCGGGTCAACGTCTCATGCCACCTCAATATGAAGTTATGAACCCAGATCTACTGAAGTAACTCAATCTTTGGGTTTTAAATCGGGACCGTCCGATTTGAATCCAAGATAATTCATCTGGTCTGAAGCGCACGTATTCCGAGACAATTCTGAGTGACGGATTCGAATCGGACGGTTTTAATCCAAAATCCAAAGATTGAATTACTTTAGGGGATCCAGACTCCCTCAATATTGCGATTTAATAGTGTAATTGTCGTGTCAAAATTGATTTGACAAACGATACAGAATTTTTTTTTAAGCAAATAAATTTTTTTTTTTTTTGATAAAAGAGATTTGTAGACAGGATCAAATTTTTGGCTTATGTTTCATTTTCGATACGCTGGTTTAGATTCGATCGTTTGAAATAAAAAAAAATATATTAAGGCTGAAGAACCATTTTGAGACTTCTAGGAGTTATTTCATGATTTTTTTTTATGCCATAATATTGTATAATTCATGCAGTGACTTGTAGAAGTTTGAAACAACTGAAACAACCTTAATTTTTTGTTTTTCATGATTTATTTCAGATTAAATCGATACAAAAGATAGATTTAAGACACAAAGTCTCTTGAAAAATTAAAATAAGTTTATTGAACTCTTTTGACACCACTGAAAACTATTGCTTTTTTAGAATCCTAAACTGAGGTTTAAAAATAAGGTTTTCTTTGGAAACAGCGAACCACAAGAAATTTTAAATTAAGGTTTGGGTAAACCATTTTTTATACCTCTGAAAATCATGCATGATTTTTTCATTATATGATGCTGTAAACTTGCATTTTTAGCGGCAGCCGATTTAAAAAAAAATTGGAAAAATAAGTTGCAAGCACCCAAACCTCATTGAAAATTTGATTAAGGACGAGTAGTACTTTCAGACTTCTAGAAATCATTGCATTAATTTTTCCATGTTATAATGTTGTAAAATAATAATTCTAAATGCCCAAACTGAGAAACAAAAAAAAAAAAAAAATAGGAAAATCGGATTTAAGCACCGAACCTCATGAAAATAATATTATGGTTGTATAAAATTTGTCAGCTCCTTTCTATATCATGGGTTGTATAGGGCTGCACAAAATATTCGTGGTTCGTAATTTGATTCGAGTTTAATTCGAAAAAAATAAAAAAAAATCGATTCGAAATTGGGTTTGATTCGAAATTAATTCAAACTAGTTCGAATTCGAACCTACCCAAGTTGAATTTGATTTGATTCGTTTGCAGCCCTAGTTGTGTGAATTTCATTCGGTAATAACTTTAAATAGTCTTTTGGGTGATTCAATCTAAAGAAATAATAGAAAAAAAAATGAATTTAAAACCCATATTATTGTTTTCAGATATGTGAGTTTTTTATATGGTTGTGACTCGTATTCAAAATATTTTATGAGATCTGACAGAAACGATCAGTTGATAAGAGTCAAACCACACAAACTAGAGAATTAAAACAACACTATGTGAAGCTAAAATTGTTTATCTTCATCGTCGATCGGACCGCATCGCTTTAACTATATTCCTAATTAACTGGGATCAAAATTAGTTAACGCGTAAATATTCGCCCAAAATCACTCAATCAAAAGTTAGAGATTGTAGTAATAGTTTTGTTTTAGTGTTTGTAACGTGTATGCTCCTTGTCGGAACCTTCTATACCTTAATCTCCATTAATCAATCAATATTATTGTCAAAAGCGCACATTCTGTGGATAAAAGGAGAGAATTGTCGAGAGGGTTCATATTTTTAACTTGTTGTTGGGCCCATTTTTCGTCCTTTTTATGGGTCAAAACTTATTTAATTTATGATTATATAGCAAGTCCCAAAGTCTGAATAAAAGACGAGGAAAAGTTTTTTGAAATAGAAATGTGGAGCAGATTCCAATTTTCATTAATAAGACACAAGTAGCCTTACTTATTTATTAAGACGAGGAAAAGTTGGAAGACAAAACATCTGGAATTTTGGACTGGGGAAAGAAGAGTACACATCACTAAAAACAAGCGTAGCAATAAATTGATGTGTGAAAAATTTAGATATATGCCCATCATAACTTGATCAATTTGATATTTACCTATCAAAATTTTAATTTTAATTATTTCCCTATTTAATTAAACTTGCTCATTTTATTTATTTAAGCAATTAAATAAACTAATTAAGACTTATAAAAGATAAATTGACATTTTTACCCTCATCCCTTCCTTCTCTTCGTTAATTGCCGGTCCTCTCATGCTCATCGTTTGAATGAAGAATGGACGCCTCTTTCTCCATGGTATTTAGTTATTTTGAAAAGGACACCTCAATGCATCTAGCCGCAATTTTCATACATTTGAATTTCTTATCACTCTGAATTTTGCACTAAAGAAAAACTTATCTTCGGAATTAATTAGTTGTATGTCAAATGTCATTGAGGAAAAACATTAATTAATTGCCCTAAGTTGAAAATAAGAAACTTCTTTGAATCAATTAAAAGATAAGAGCGCTGGATACAGTATCAATATTTCACAATGATTGGTTACATTTAATCTAATATTATATTATATTTAATATTAATTTAAGAGCATCTATATCTCTGAAACTCTATGATTTTCAAAATAACTAATAACTGATTTTTAGTAATTTTAGTCTATATGAATTTCTAAGCCTCTACATTCCTGAAACTAAAATTGGAGTTTCTTATTTGCCACGTCAGCGTCTAATTTAAACGGTACTCATTTTTTCCGTTAATTTTTTACCGCTGCTATTTTCTTTCTTTTCTCCGTCGCCCCGTTTCTGAAAACAATACTTCTCTGTTATTTTCTTCCTGTCTTCCGCTTCTCCAGCTCTTCCGGTTTTGGCTGCACATGCATATTACCTTGTAATTGAACTCTTGCAACTTCCCGGTGTGTACTTGAGATTTTGTAATAAATATTCTCCCCAAATCACAAAAGTTCAAAATGAAAACTAAAACACAGAAGTATGTCATAATATATTAGAGAAATACTATTATCACAAAGTTCAACATCATAGCAAAACATGAGTACTTGACAACAAAGCTATAAAAAAAAAATATATTAGAGAAATAAGCCGTTCGATTCGCCAGGTCAGAGTTTCAGAAACGATTTCTAATTATGAAACTATTCAACATAATTGCTAATTAAGAAACTCATTTGCATCTCTGAAATTAGTTTAGAAATTGCCACGTAAGATTAGAAACTCTAATAGTTTCAGGGATATAGATGCTCTTTAAAATAATATTATATTACATTTAATATTTGAATTAATATTATATTGTATTATATTTAATCTTACACTTAAATTATTAAATAGTAGCAATTCTCTCCAAACTCTATTTCAAATATGCAATCCAAATAACTTTTTCATTGTTCTGAATAGCACTGTTCTTAAACAGTAGCTATTCTTATTTACTATTATAAATAGTAGCTATTCTAGCTATTCTAAAGTTCATCCAAACGTACCCTAAGTAAATATTTGATATTTTATAAGAGTGACTGAAGTATATAAAATCTTAAAAAAGAAGAAAGTTCAATTAAATTTTAACACATAATTAAAAAAATTTGAATCATGGGTGGCTTAGTTCTCTTTGTAGTACACTAAGATCCGCTTCTGGAAGAGATTAGATCAATGATTCGATTCCAGTAATCTTCGAAAGTTGCAGCATGTTTTCATCATAGAAAATTCGAAAAGTAGTCGAATCATAATTTGATCCTGATAAATAGTGCGTGAATCAATTTTCCACACTTTTTCAGAGAAAACCTTTTCTAATTTTGTCAATTTATTTGATAACACATATTGGCAGATTAAAGGTTGACATGAAGTATGTGAGAATTGACGATAAAACTGCATTGAGAGAAATCAATCTTCCCGCTATTGACATTAATTTTGATGCCCATCCTTCAAGTCTCTTATTAGTTTATGAATTAGTGATAGATACGCCGTTTTTGATAATTTTTTGTCAGATAATAATAGACTTAAAGTAAGAGAAGAATACCATCTTTGCAACCCAAAAATATTATTAGGCGTTGCGACCATTTTTTTAATTCTCTTGAAATGATTAATTCTGACTTTTCCATGTTGACTTTAAGTTCTGAGATTGCTTGAAATATATACTATCAACAGGGTTTTTAATTTACAAAAATATAATTTATATTGAAAGCTAGGGATATTTCCTTGTAAATTATGTCCCATTTTACAAATTTTGTTCAATCTTATAATATGTGTTGCTCTGCTCCTACAGCGATATAATTTTTTTTTTCAAAATATGCCTATATCTATCACGTTTTATTGGAACAAAATTATAAATATATACTTATGATTGAAAAATTATTACATAATTATGTTTCATCTTAAAATTTTGTGCAATCCTACAGTATTTTTGGACTTTGCTCTTACACACCTATAGTGATGCATGGCTTTAAAAGTTACATACAAAATAACACAGTACACACGAGAGAGAAAAAATCGACAAGATACTTCCTACTTGTAAATTCTCATGAAGAAATTAATAATAAATGAATAAATAAATAAAAGTCAAACTTTGCTAATGAAATTTATTGGAGTATAGAGAACTCTTATATAGGCTTTTTGGGCTATGTGGCGACTGAATCTGCCTTTCACAGTCCTTGGCTGATCCAAATTTTCTTTTTGGGTTTTGCATCCTTCATTTTGTGTTGGGCCTCGCTTTGAAATTGTTTGGAGCTTGGTTCTGCTCCATGTTCTTCCTTCATTCACCCCAAGAGAAAAATAAATAAAAATAGAAGGATATATTAGATAATTAGCGAAGCTTCTAAGAAGACATAACATATGGTTAATTCATTATTTCTCAGTTAAGGGGATTTAGGGACTGGCTCCTTTTCGTTTTGGTAAAGTAATCTGGCCAAGTTAATCGTGATAAATAAAAGATATAGAAGATCTTCTTCAAATCTCAGGCATGCATGAATGTTTTTCATTATGCATGGTCAACGGACAAGAAGGAAAAGCCCCATACCGAGTTGTATTAATTTCAATCTTTTATTATGACAAGATGCTGATTGGAGATAACTAATTCAAATAATATCAAATAAAGTAACATAAAAAACATAGTTGCCTACGGGCTTCAAGTTACATATTTCAATTTTTATCATTGACAAAATGCTATATGCCAGGCTTAATAAATCTATGATGCTAAACTTAGTAAAAAACTGGGAAATCCTGCTTAATTGTAAGCTTTAATGATCAAATTTAGCTAGGGTTGAGAGAGGTGCACACCATTGAAAGAGAAATAGGTGGCATCGGGAATTTGGCAGGTTGATCCTCGTTTGAGGGTTCGACTGGGTGCACTGCAGGCTTCCAGTGAACTTTCACCGGAACATTCATTTGATTGTCATCTGTATTCATTGAGCTACTGAGGATATATTCGACCTCTTTGCGTCCTTCTTGCCTTGTCCCAGAGGCCCAATCCGCTGCTGCCTTTTCCTGAAAACGATCAATATTAATTTACTCATACTTTTACTTGCTCATAGTGAGTGTACAAAGCTCCATATATACAAAAGATCGATCGATAACAATTAAGAAACTAAAAATTTAAGAATGAAAGACGGGCTTTTTAGTTGTTTAAAAAACACTTGTTAAGCTCTCTTTCCTTGCTGATAGAATCGTACCATAATATGTATAAAGCTAATATATAGAAGGAAAAACTGTTGGCGGGGATGCCAAAGGGAGAGACAGTTGTGCCTATATCGATCCCTTTGATTTTTCCAAATTTATATATATGATGGTCACATGAAGTCTTGATGCATAAATTAAGATGGAAATTAAACTATTCAATTTGAAACACGGGACAAATAAAAATAGGAAGAGCTTAGATACCAATGAAGAAGAATGGGCTTTGTAAATACTGACAGACTTCCTTAATTCCCAACCTTTATTTTCTCCGCTTAATTGGCACAACACAACACAACTGGTTAATTCCGACCAATTCAAAAACACCAGCTGGAGACAAGAACACGAGGACCCGTGGACCCGGTTTATTTTATTTGTTTGACTTTCATACAAGGATCTAAAACCCGTCAACACATTGTATAAATAAATAAAATATGAATGTGTTGCTGCTTATCCTTGAATCCTTGGGGCAAAATCGGAGAACACTGTCCATGGCTTGTGCACAAAGTCAGCATTGATTTACGCTTCAAGACACCTTTTGTCGGATGTCTCATTAAACATTTATAATAAAGCCTGGCCCAATATGCCCAGAGCCCGGATAACTTTGGGGTAGAGGGATTAACAGAGTAGATTTGGATCTATACAGAGCACTAGTCACATACATTTTCATCTCGACTCTATTGTCTATGCACTGCACGAAGTAAAATCAGTCTTGTCAATATCTTTACTCTGATTTCGTTTAAATTAAGACATGGCAATGAAAACAAGCCCGGCCCAAAGTTCCTAATTTATGCTGTTAAGTTACTATACCAAGTCCGGCCCGGCCCAAAGTCAAAGTTGAATGTAGAGAGGAATCAAAATCAAGTCCACCAGAAATATAATATTTTTTTTTGGTAAATAACAAAAATATGTTTGTTGATAATAACCCTCCAATAAGCTACATTAGTTAGGTTGAAAGCTACATTGCATCTTTTTGACTCTAATAGAAGAAATTAGTTACGCGAGTTGCTGCCGATCGAGAGCCTTTACACTTTTTGTAACCTAATCACATGGTTAATTATCTGGTCGTTGTTCGCATCTCTTTCTTATTTGTTTTAATTAACGACCTCTGTCCAATTTTTGTTTTCTTTCCTTTAGAAAACATTTCTGGTTGAGTAGTCAATTTTTGTTTGAATGACAGAGGTCGGCATTATCTGTATAGTAGTACCTGGAACATGGAATTTCCTTTCTCTTCAATTTCAATTCCTGTACCACAACATGCATATATATATATATATATCATTCAAATAGCTAGTTATCTAAATCAAGCATTGATTTAAGAACAACACCCCAAGAAAAATCTCAACAATCAATTACTAATAATAAATTAAGCAAGGGATTTCATGTAAAGAATTAATGATTTGAAATGAAAAAGATACATTATTTTTTGACCATCCTTGTTGTGTTTTGGCATCACATGGAATGCTTTTAGTCTCTTTGTGGTCACACAATGCCTTTTCAGAAAAGGAGTTCCTAACAAGCCTTTACACTCATGCACTTCCCAATTAGCTTTGGTACAAAGAAAACACTATCCCATACATTTGGCTATAGTATGTATGTACTGGCATTTCATTGCTTGTACATAGTACTCTCCTCTTTTTTCATTTTTTTTTCAACCCTAATTCTTTGCTTAAAACTTGATATGCATGTGCTCACAAGGATAAGAACAAAGAATTTAACAGAGACAAAAAAAAAAAAAAAAAAAAAAAGCTCAATAAACTATTGACTGGATGTTAGTCAGGTACCTATGTACTATATATATATATATGAAATTGTTGGCAGTTGGCACTACTAATAATGAACTATTAAGCCAAATTATGATATAGTACAATGGATATCTGATCGGAGCAATTATTTGAAAACATATATCGATGCACATCCAAAACTGATGATGCATCCAAAATTTAGACCTTCAGGAATAGAATGTATAGACATATATATAGCTTGCAGACAAATGTTTATTTAATTCGGTTCTAACAAGTATGTATTGTAAGTAATTTGTATAATGTATGTATTTTGAAATTTAACGTGAAAAAATGTTTTTTTTTAGTTTAATTAGAAGAGTATTCTTTTATGTTTAGATAATTGTGTATTTTGAGGGTCTCAGATAACGCGTCTTAAAAATTTAAAACAATTGTTGACAAATGTTAATTAAATTGCATCTTGACAGCTCTTGTAAAGTACGTACGTAGCTATTTTGAACAAAAAAAAAAAGGTTCATTTCAATTCTCACTAGTGTGCATTTTAGTATATCCAAATGCATAATGTAGCATGCATATGGCCAAGTGCATCTGCACATGCATTCTAAAATCAGAGAAAAATAAATTACCTGGGAGATATTTGAAGGATGAATGTTTGGAAGTAGTTATCTGACCCGCAATATATATACCTGTATTAAAATGTTAACATCTGATCAAATAGGAAATTTCTTTTTCACCTTGATGAAATTTTTAATATTAAATTAGATTAAATCGATTTCACTATAAAATTGGGCTTGCCAAGAATTACTTTTGAAATTATTATATAATTAACTTTATGTTACTTACAAATTAAAGCTAATGCATTTTATTCTTTTTATGATGGGTAATTCTAGTGTGTATCAAAAAAATTATGTATATCCTATATCAATATACATCTTAAAGATCTTATGGCTAAAATTTAACTTGATACAATTAGTATTTTTTTTCCTTTTTATTATATATATATATATATATATATATATATATATATATATATATATATATATATATATATATATATATATATATATATATATATATATATATATATATATCCTTTTAGTTTACTTTGCTAGCAAATGGAAAAAAAATAGATTGCATTAAATATATATAAATCCAAAGATAAAAATTATGATACAATTTAACTTGTTTAAAAAGATATGTAATTGAACTATTTAAGTTATCCTTTAAAAATGGATGACTATAATTATCTTAGATGCATGATACTACAAATCTACAATTGTTCTAATAAAAACATAAAACACTGCATGAGTTAAAGACAAGTTTAACAGACTCCTATTAAAGAAGTCTAGAATCTTGTACCATTTAATAAAGGTGTTATCAAAGTTTTGCATCTTTTTTGCAACGCAAAGCCAACTTTAAAAGACCTCTTCTTTGCAGCACCTTTGCACTGTCGCTCTCAAATTTAAGGCACAACTTTTGCTCTGTATAACAAGTCCCTTTATTTTGGTTCGGATCCTCTCCAATTGCTTACAAACACTTGGAGAGTACCAAGCCAATATACATCTTGTGATCTGAAATGGATGGTTGAGATCCACTAGAGGAGCTGAATATATATATCCAAAAAATGTTCTCAACAATGCAACTTTCTTCTGTCAACAAATTAAAGGTGCACCTTTTCTCTTTTTGTTTCATTATTTCTTTTGTCTTTCATGTGGAATGATCCACCACTATGGGTGAGCACATGGGGAGGTAGCTTATATCAAAAGGCTGTTGTTTAATTAATTAAAACAAGATCAGAAAGTAAAGATGAGAGAGGCTATATGTTTAAGGTATGTATATATGTATGCATGCTGCAAAGTAGTGAAGAGGAAGAAACATTAATTATAATCAGTAGCTAGTACATGCAAGTTGCCTTAAATTATAATATAGGCAATGTCTGTATTGCATGGCTTGTGTATTTCCCTATCTCACTTGCAATTTAGACCTAACTAAATTGGATTAGATCAGGACAAGCAAAGTTGCATATGGGCGACAATGATCAATTTAGACCTAAGTATATATTGCAATTTTGAAATTTTAAAAATTAATCTATATATATAACATAATAAATAATATTTTTAAGTATGAAGTGAGAGTCAAAGGTTTCCTATCGTTCTAATTAATAACCGACACTGAGTTTTAAATCTGAAATTTCTCACACAGTGCTTATGCACTGATAGTTCTCTATAATAAATAATATATATATATATATATATATATATTGTTAAGAGATTCGAAACACAATACATTTTCATGTAGCACGAACTAAGTTCTGGATTTACATCGATCGGTCGACATGCTTTAAACAGTACTGCTAATTAGGGTTTGTACATGAGACCAAAATGGTTACTGTGCTATATACAGTGTATGATACTACTAGCTAGTTATCCAAGTTGGCTGTAGTACCCCGCTTCACACACACACACACACACACCCACACACCCACACACCCACACACCCACTAGATGTCAGAAAGCACAGTGCCATACTAAATGTCAGAGTATAATTCACTAATTACAGGTGCTCCATCATCTATATATGACTTCAAAGTTGTGCTTGTTCATCAATAGTTCAAAATATGAAATTCAAATAACAAATTCCAATTGTTCCTTTGTTTACAATTTTTAGGTGCACAGCAAAATCTCAACAACTTGGATTATTCTTTAAAATTATTAAATTCAATTTCTAATTATTATATGACCCCACCACCTGACCTGCTAATTCTACAATGTTCCTTATTTAATTGAACAAGTAAATAATGTGCATATAAGTTTTTTCTCATTTGGACCTCTATCTATATATATAATCCAACAAAGAAAATCCAAAAGTATTATAATCCACCATGCTGAGCTCTGTACGTACTTAAATTCACTAACTACAGGTGCTCCATGAGTACTTCAAATTAAGTTTTGCATGTTCACCACTAGTTCAAATTAAAATAATAAATTAAAATAACAAATTCCAGTTGTTCTCCTTTTTTTTTCGACAATTTTTAGGTGCACAGCAAATTCAACAACTTGGATTTTTCTATAAAACTATTAAATGGGATTTCCAATTATTAATATTGTTGAGCCGGACCCCACCACGCCTGATCAGTGATCAGTACCTAGCTAATTAATTCTACAAGATTCCTTAATTGAACAAGTAAATAATGTGCCTATAATTTTTTTAATTTTTCTCATTTTACTACCTATATATCTATATGTACAATCCAAGATATAAAATCCAAAAGGTATGAGAAACGACCATACTGAGCCCTGTACTTGGCCTCTGCGAAATGGAGACCAGATTTGTAGTTTCCTGGAGTTAGAATCGTACAGTGAAGCAAACGACACTACTGAGATGCTTAATACACACAGAACCAGCCATCTCCAACTAGACATCGATGGATCGGTTAGAGAGTTTGTATTTGGGTCCATGCCAACTTTAATTAATCATCAGTCTAAATCCATTGAATTACAAACATCCCTTATCTTATGAACCATGTACAAGCACAGTAGTAGTAATGTCTTAATTAATTAATATATATTCTCTTTTATGTCAACCAATTAATTAAGTTTTCTTAATTTGTCCCTACTAATCAATTAATTAATATTATTCTCATGGTATTTTGCTATGTCCACCTTCATTAATTAGTCTATATCCATCTAATTTTATAATACATTATTTAAAATATATATCATTCAAACTAGCTACAAAAATAATTATATGTGTTTTATATTATATATTTCAGTTGTTTACGTAATAAGGCCTAGAAATGCTCTATATATATTCGAGCAGGGTACGTAGCAACTAAATACCACAACAATTATCCAAACCCTACTTACATAAAAAGATTTGGTTCCAATTTTGAACTACGTACATACTTTATATATTTTAATACTAAGATGGATTCGGATAGAGAGATATATATACGTACTACATTTAATAGTGGACCATTCAAGTCTAGATAGATATATAATTAGATATTCAAACGTACTTAATTTGCTTATAATAAATGATCGGGTCCATGTAGGCATGTAGCATTTGAATCTAAAATTGGATCATGATATATTTACAGTACGTACGTGTTGCAATGAAATCTCATTGTATGTGAACCTAAATGTGTTTTCAGACATTATTCGTATTTTTTAAATATTAATATTGAAAATTAGGAATAGATTATAACAACCCATCCAGTTATCAATGATTGGCAATGTCTCATATATATATATATATATATATTTTTTTTTTTGCAATGTTTCATATTAATTATTAATTCAAATTACCAATCATCCCATAATCAACGCAATTTTCTTTTTCTTTGTGGTACATGATTTATTAATTGTGATGAGAAAAGGCTCCAATTTAATTACAATGTAAGTACGTATAAACTATATATATATGATGATTAGTTTGCCACTATATATATATTGTTCGTACGTATATGAAATGTTATAAGCTGAGGGCGAATATAATTTTTTCTTGATCCGGATAAGCAAAAGGAGCCAAAATTAACATCCCCATCAGAGACGACGGGAGAGGTCAAACCGGCATGAGAAGGTGGATCTGTCCCATTTATCAATGAACGGTCACGATCGATCATTGGCCTTGAGTTTTAAGGTTAGTTGGACTCTCTCAATTTTCTTCCAATTGGAGGCATACATTTTATTTCCGTTAATAAATTTCACCACTCTTACTACTTACTAGCTAGGAGAGTAGGGAAGGGCAAATCCAAATTGGCTTGACATATGCTCGGAATTGTTTGATTTTGAAAAATAAATTTTCTGTTATTCCGTGTTGATCTTCGTTGAGATTAGTGCATGAAAAAATTAGATTGAGATTCGTGCATGAAAAACTTTAAACGGTTAGGATCAAAATAACATGTTCTTTTTATTCTATTGGAATAACAACAAATTTATTTCCTTGATTTGTTTCATAATTCACACACACCGCTTTAATATTCATACGCATCAAGCACACACTAGGTACTCTACAATTATTCATTTTTTTCTTACAAAAAATGATGATGACAAGAGCAGAATTAGGAAAAAAAAAAAAATAGATTGAGGAGTTCACACACACATTATGAAATTGTAAACATACATTTTGTATTTTATAAGAGCTAGACTATATATATAAAATCTTATAAAAATAATTTAATTTTCAGTATGCATAATTATAATTAAAATTGTCAAAACTATAAGAATGGCTAAGCACCTCTACTTTAACTGTAGATTTGCCCCTATACATGCATCAAGATATTCTTAGTGAGTAAAATTAAACTTCAGCATAACTAATTATTTTTATTTTTGTGGTCTAATAAAGTAGCTGAATAAATTATAAACAAAGTAAATATTTGATAACTTTAAGAACTTAAATAATTGATATTGTTAGAATAATTGTGTGGATGGATGTGATGTCACTGTGAGTGTTAGCAGCTTTTTTTGGCAGGGATGGATTTCAATTTACTGTAGTCCACGACTGTAGGGGACCTCTCCGATAGTTAGTGACTGGAGACAATCGGAACTCATCTTAGGAAGAGATGCGCTCATGTTCATGCTAAATAGAAAAATAGATGGGATGCTTGGAAGAGAGGCTTTGGGGCCCAGCAGACAGGTTAGGGTTAGGCTAACAAAAAAAATGAATGGGCCCTAATTGGATCCATTGCCAGCTCAGAACTCTGTATTTGTGGGGTACACTTTGCCTCCCATTCAGCAAAGATATAGCTCTTCCATAGCTCGCCACGTTTACACAAGGCTGTTTTGTCTTTGCATCACCGAAAGGGACAACGCTGGTCACACTATCACACTATACTATACTGTTGCAAAAATATCACAAGCTGCTAGGTTCATGATTATTATCATTTCATACATCATATTTATTTAAAGACTAATTCATTTGATAAAGATATTATGACTCGAAATGAGTCCTCAATTAATTAAAAATAATCATATATACAATTATATGTGCTAAAAAATTTGTATCCTATTTAGAGTTATTTCAAATAATATTGACAACGTAATTATAATATTTGAAGACTATATGTGAGATTATTTTATGACTTGTAATGATCATGCATGAATTGGTTAATCGATCACAATGTACTAAAAAGGAATAACTACAACTATTTTAGACAAATAAATGAAAGTATCGATTAGGATTAACCTAAATAAATTATTTTTTAATTCTTTGATAATATTTGAAAAAAAAAATGTCCATTATTTTACGATGCACAGTTATTATGCACTGTAAAAATATGCTGGCATCCTTTTTAATTTGTTTATTGCGTATAGTTAGTGTACGTATCATTTAGAATCAATATAATATGTTTTAATTTCTGCGAGTATATATAGATGATATTGTAGAATAAATGTTAGTTTGATGATCGATTTTAAGATTTGAAATTGCATAGCTAATTAATATAAATTAAATGACACATGCAACATGCTGTAAATATATTCTAGCAAGTAGCTACCTTTTCTAACACTAAAAATGCAAGTATTGACTAGAATTATTTTATGAATTCATTTTTTTTGCAAAATGCATTTTCGGGTTCTTTTGATGAATATTTAACTAAATTGTTTGGTGATGGATTGGCGGTCATTATCATATTTCCAAAATGCCAATCTAAAGAGGATATATATATATATATATATATATATATATATATATATATATATATATATATATATCTAAATGCTCAATAGGTAATACCCACCTTTTGTAAATTTGTGAATTGTTATTAGTAAGTTCGAGAGTTCTAACTTATCCAGCATTATATACCAAAAAGAGCAAATATATAGTAACATTGTAAAGAATTAAAATTAATATGGTGCACCAGTTTAAGTCTGTGCATGCCTACTGTAATTTAAAAAAAAATGACTATTATGACAACAAAACCACTATTTAATTTCATACTAAAATTTGTAATTGCATTAGAACTCATTAATTTTCTATATTATTCTACAGAACACACAATTTCCGATTTAATAATTATTTATATATACAATCATATTTCATTTAAAGGCCACCAAAATTTTGAGTCTCACATCTTTTGATATATTATTATATAAAAATCCGGTTAATCTTACTTTTTTTGGCAATATTTTTTTTATTGAATCTTCAATGATATTGGTGGTGAATTCAGATTTAGTCAGATATCTATCTAGTATATATGATAGAATGAGATCTGAATTAGTTGTTTCAATTTGCCACTACTTTCAAAAAATTGATTGTGATTTTCTCAAGTACGTGAGTGAGGTACCTAAGAAAATACTCTACATGTTGTAACAGTGGCGGAGCCATTAGAAAGATATGTGGTCAATTGATTCTTATTTTTTCTTTGTCTCAAAAACTTTTATACTTGTGCTTTATTTTATATATAAGTTATAGTAAAATATTATAAATACTGTAAACTTGATTCTTATTGACAATTATAAATTTTTATATTATTAATCATCATTCACACTTGACCTCATAACTTAAAAGTCTTAGTTCTGCTTCTATATTGTAGCATGCCTTTTAATTTGTCCTGCAGTTCAATAAAAAATATTGTTCAAATCACTAATACTTGAGTGGAGATTTATTTATTTGCTACAAAATTTTCGTACAGAAGATATATTGACATGGCAATTAATTGCAAAAGCGTAAGAAGAAATGAAAGGATATGTATCATGTATGCTAATATGCTATGCATGGACTAGTAATTTGAGGGAGCCACTTTATTATGCGATCGATCTGCATGATCTCCACACACAGCCCACCACTCGTGTTTGTCTCCCCAGTGGGCACGTGCCAGTGTCTGCATTCTCACGTGAGGCCAAAAATATTATAGAGATACAGATAAAAAGGTGAACAAATTGAGGTGAAAAGGAATCACCAGCCCCATATGCTTTTTACTAGCTAGCTAACAACCTTCTTTCTATATCTCTACTCTTCCTTTTAAAAACTAAATATTGTCTTTGTTAGAAAGTTGCTTTTTCATTTTTCTTTCTTTTTCTCTTTCTTTCTTTCCTGGAATATTGATTGTGCAGAAGAAGACAAAACTCAAATGGCAATTAATTTTGACTGCATGTATCATATATATCAGTGTACAAATTAAGCAACTTTCTCTGGGACTATTCTAAAAATTATAATATAGCTCAAGTTTATATTGTTTTGAATATTTTAAAATTTTAGATTTTCAAACGGAGATCAAATTACTACATCTACATGGACTAGTAATTCTTTATGTTTCATTTGATTTAAAATGAGAATTTCCAACGGATTAGAAAGTAAGTTTGTAACTAATTTACCATTGGTTTCATTTGACAATATATATATATATATATATATAGGACGTGGCTACGGTGCTATGCGTTGCACGGATGACCTCCGTGCAACGGCTCAAAATTTGAGTTTTCAAAATCCTAACAGTCGATCCGAACCGTTCAACATGTAATCTATACTAAAATGTACTTGAAAACCAAATTTTACATTTTTTGGAATTTTTTTACTATTTATTAAGTATTTTACAAAACTGCTGTTTTTTTCGGTGATCCGAATTGCTTGAAAAACAGCAGTTTTGTAAAATACTTAATAAATAGTAAAAAAATTCCAAAAAATGCAAAATTTGGTCTCCAAGCACATTTCAATATGTAGAACACATCTAACGGTTTGGATCGACCGTTAGGAATTTGAAAATTCAAATTTTGAGCCGTTGCACGGAGGCCCTCTATGCTACGCGTAGCATATTAGCAATTTCCTATATATATATATATATAGGAAATTGCTAATATGCTATACGTAGCATAGAAGACCTCCGTGCAACGGCTCAAAATTTATGTTTTCAAAATTCTAACGGTTGATCCGAACGTTAGGTGTGTTCTCCATACTGAAATGTGCTTGGAGACCAAATTTTACATTTTTTGGATTTTTTTTACTATTTATTAAGCCACTTTGAAAATTGTTGATCCAACGGTTTCACTGTTTGGGTAAGCCACCGTTGGATCAGCGATTTTCAAAGTGGCTTAATAAATAGTAAAAAAATTTCAAAAAATGTAAAATTTGGTCTCCAAGCATATTTCAATATGGAGAACACATTTAACGGTTCGGATCGACCATTAGAATTTTGAAAACACAAATTTTGAGCCGTTGCATGGAGGTCTCTATGCTACGCGTAGCACCGTAGCCGAGTCCTATATATATATATAAAGAGAGAGATAGATGGGGGGTTGGCTATCATCAAAATAATAGTTCCTAAGCCGGCTATCAATTCGTTTTTGTAGTTTTCAAAGTTCAAATATTCAATCTTAAGTGCTTAACATATTCTCCATATTAAAATGTGTCTGGAAATCAAATTTTTATTTTTTACTATGGATTTTGAAAAATTACTTTTTTTTTTTTTTTTCAGATTTTTTATTTATTTTTTATTATCCAAAACAAAGATTTTCAAAAATCCTTTAAAATAGTAAAAATAAAATAAAATAAAAATGTAAAATTTGATCTCCAAGCACATTTTAATATGGAAAACGGGCTGAACACTTCAGATTGACTGTTTAAACTTTGAATACACAAAAACTAATTGGTAGCATTAAGGCTGAGGAACTACCATTTTGATATTAGTCAATATGTATGTGTGTGTGTGTGTGTAGAGAGAGAGAGAGGAACGCTAGGGTGTGATGTGCTCACCAAGAGAGTTTGGTGAGCACAACTCCAAAAGTATATTGAATCAGCTTCAAATGACGAATTTAGACCATTGAAATATATGTACTTCATAAGTGATGCATGTACATGCAAAATTTTAAAAGTTTCGAATTCATTTGCTACAAAGTCAACCGGTCAAAATACTAAATCTTTAAGTTATTTTATAAGTTGTTTTATATATTCATTTTTCATTATTTCTTTGACTGCTTGACCTTGTAGCAAATGAATTCAAAACTTTTAAAATTTGCATGTGTACATGCATCACTCATGAAGTACATGAATTTCAACAGTTTGGATTCGTCATTTGAAGTCGATCCGATATATTTTCGGAGTAGTGCTCACCAAACCCTCTTGGTGAGCACATCACACCCTAGCTATCTATATTGCACTATAGCTTTTTTAGACCATAAAAACTAAGCTATGAGATAAAAGTGCACTAATTCAGCTACGACCGCTATAACTGTAATAGCTGACCGCTATTACCGCTATGCACTATTGCTACCATTATGCTACATGGATTTTTTTTTTGCGATTTACATGGGCTTCTGTGCTTTTGTTCCTATTTCTGATGCTATATGGTATACTATAATAAATATGCTAAACTGAACTATGTACTTCTGTTTCTATTTGTGATTTACTCTTTCATTCAATATAGGAAAATATTCAAATATTAATTCTTCCTTTTGCTTGCTCTCCAACTAGTATTCACTTGTAAAATTATTGCCGTTCGTTTCATTAAAAACTGATTTTGATTATTATAATAAATAAAATGTTCAAATAGGTATTTTGACTTCATTTCATTTGTAAAATTAATTGCTCTACATCTATTATAATATATAATACTATGAAGTACGAACTATTAAATAATGTTACCTTGTAGATCTTTTTTCTTCTAATTTGCATAATTGAAAAAATTATAGATTCAGATTATTTGTCATTTAGTTGTTACACCAATTCTCTAATATTGATCATGTTAATAATTAGTATAAATATAAAATAAAAATTTTTAAAAGAAAAAAAATGCTATGTTTGATAGTTTTCATTGTAACTATGCTATTAACAATAGCTTTTATTAGTCTCCCCGCTATGCCGTGAGCCCGTGATGATTTCAAAATGATCTACTACTTTTAAATATTTTTATACCCTAATTTCAACTTATGTTCAGATCACAAGCGCATGATTTTACCATGAGTCTAATTGGGGTGTCGAACCACAGGGATAGTGTATTAGATTTTAAATAATTTTTACTAGTCTAGGTTATAAGATTTATGTAATTGAGTTGGTGGCGACAAATGCAATCAAGGTATTATAACTAGAAAAGATTAAACAGTAGATAGAGAGGCTATAGGGTTTAGGTTTTCTGTCCTTCTTATTATGCAAAATATATGTTTTGACATTATATCCTTTCCCTATTAAATTCCGTAGTTGAAATATCCCAAAACCCCACCTAAGTCTAGTATGTCAGTAGATGAATCAAACTTAGTCTATAATGCAATTTATATTACCCTGCCAAGGGAGCCCATTGGGTTTTAACTCTAGTCTTTGAACCGCTACCAAGTCTCGTTAGCCTAGGTGCTCATACTTACATGCATTATCCTTTCCACACAAGGATGCAACGACTATGCTACCTCTTAGGTATGTGGAGATTATTAGAATATAGTTGACAAAACTATGTATGAAAGGATATTATAAAAAGATTAAAGTGCAAAATAAATTCAATGCAAAACAAAATATAAACATATATCAAAACATAATTAAGATTTCAAGTACAACACTCACCCTAGAGATGAAAGGATTAAAGAAATAAAATATAAATTACAACTCAATTGAAGATGGATAAACCTCTTCTTCCTTAGATGATGCCTCTTTGCTTGACTTCTAATAGCTAGGCCTCTCTCTCTAAGTAACTCTCTAACCTAACCAAACAATGAGGATTGCTAGCTATAATTCTTGACTTGACACAATTGAACACGTATACTAAATCCTATTACAAGATGGGTATTTGTATTCTTCCTAAGTACTAGTGGAAGTAGTGATGATCATGGGGGAACTGTGGTCCACCCATGATCTTATCTAGATTGTCTAAAAATAGGGCAGCCAATGAAAAAAACGCAGCTTCTAGAAGGCCTAAGAAAGGCCCAAGAAGACCTGTCCAGCAAATTTGTGCGATTTCTGTGTATGGCGCGTACGTCATAAATGAGGCCACAGAGTTTCCTGACTTAGCGGATTTTCTTGTAATTTTGCTATTTCGCATGTTGTGCACTTTGTTTGAGGTGTTTCATGCTCCATGTAATATCCCATTTTGGGGCCTTTTCGATAATCACCTAAATACGACATTTTTGTTATGTTTTTGGCCTAAATAAGCAACTTTCTTCAAAACCTGCTGAAATCACATAAAAACACGTTCGTGGTAAATAAATCAGAGAAATGACTACTTTGGATTCGTTTTTTTTTTTTTTTTTTTTCATTTTCCGGATAAAAAGATAGTGATTTACGCTATATGATTTGGCGTGATCATGCCGCTATAATCACTATTTAGAATCTTTATATATATATGAGGAGAGATCCAATTACACCATTTTATGGTGACACATCTTGACACCATATTTTTATAAGTTTTTTTTTCTTATTTTAAAATGCAAACAATTGATTTGAACCGTTGAAGATGGTCTTCGTATTAAAATGTGTTGGGAGACCAAATTTTACATTTTTGGATATTTTTTACTATTTATTTATAATTTTTGAAAATCATTATTTTTCAATGGTCCAAAATTGCCTGAAAACAACAATTTTGTATACATCTTAATAAATATTAAAAGTTCCAAAAAATATAAAATTTGGGGTCCAATCATATTTTAATTTGGAGATCATGTTGAACGGTTTAGATCGACTGTTTAGACTTTGAAATCGCAAAAACGACTTATAAAAATATGGTGTCAAGATATGTCACCACAAAATAGTGTAATTGGATCCCTTCTGTGTGTGTGTGTGTGTCTATACTAGAATTGGGGTGTTCCTAAGTTCACCAAACTCCTTTGTGAATTCAACTCTAAAATCTATCGGATTGGCTTCAAACAACAAATTTAAACTGTTGAAATCCTTCTACCTTACGAGTGATGCATCTACATGCAAATTTTTTATAAATGTGAAATTAATTTTGTATAGATTCAAGTGGTCAAAAGACATAAAAAAAATGAATGCATTAAAATTAATTTATAAACATTCTAATTTTGATCAATTGACTCTATACTAAATTTATTTAAAAGTTTAAATTTTTTGCATGTAGATACATCACTCGTAAGGTAGAATGATTAACGATTTGAATTTGTTATTTGAAGCCAATCCGATATATTTAGAGTTGAGTTCACGAAAGGGCTTGGTGAACTTAGGACCACCCTAGTTCTACTCTTTCTCTCTCTCTTTATATATATATATGAGTAGAACTAGGGTGCTCCTAAGAGTATCAAGTCCTTTTGTACTCTGAACTCTAAAACCTATCGGATTAACTTCGAACGACAAATCCAAACGGTTGAAATCTTTCCACCTTACGAGTGATGCGTCTACATGTGAAAATTTTAAAGTTTCGAATTAATTTTGTATAAAGTCAAGTGGTGAAAAGGTTTTCAAAAAATGAATGCATTAAAATTAATTTAGAAATCTTCTAATTTTGACCACTTGACTCTATACTAAATTAATTCGAAACTTTAAAATTTTTACATGTAGACACATCACTCGTAAGGTAGAAGGATTTCAACGGTTTGGATTTGTCGTTCGAAGTTAATCAGATAGATTTTAGAGTTAAGAGTACAAAGGAGCTTGGTACTCCTAGGAGCACCTTAGTTCTACTCATATATATATATATATATATATATATCGATGGACTTGGCTAAGCCATGGTGTAAATGCATTTGGTGAGCCATGGCACAATATCTTCATTTCCAAACTTCAAATGGTCGATCCAAACCGCTCAAGATGTTCTCCATATTGAAATGTGCTTGGAGACCAAATTTTACATTTTTTACTCCATGGCTCACCCTAGTCAATCTCTCTCTCTCTCTCTCTCTATATATATATATATATGAGTGAGGGTATGATAGTATGCAAAACGCATATTGATCTATAATAAAGTTCGATATTTTCATTTCACATTTTTTAGAATTTTTTTTACTATTTTTTTAGATAGGTCAAAACTCAAAAACCACTACTTTTGAATTGTCTAAAAAATTTATATCAAGTGGATTGTTTACCAATATTAAATCAATTCTAAACAATGTAAAATTTGATATGCAAGTACATTTTCAAATGAAGGTCGTGTTGAATGGTTCATACCGATTTTTTAAACTTTGAAAATAAATATATTAATTAATCTATAGTGCATATCAATATATATGCAAAATGATCAGCACTATGAGAAATGAGTAGTTCTGATGGACATAAGATCTAATTGTAGGTTCGATGGGCTTCAAATCCGTCCGATCGGCTTTAAAATCCATGCACATGAAAATTAAAGTGGGCCAGCACAAATATTAAAGCACAAAACATGAATTTTAAAGTGGATCAGACGACCTCCAATTCAAAGTAGGTGTGATGCCGATCGGACAGACTCTGGTCAACAGCACTATAGCCTCACTCAAACTGTTGCATTTGAAGAGAGAGGGGTAAACTGTAAAGGCACAGGTAGAAGAGAAGAAGTGGATGTAGCATTGTAGTGTGTACAGAAAATAGACAATAAGTCTCTTGTTCCTTTATACTTGTACTTGCAACACTCTAGAGTCTAGAGAGTGTAGAGAGACAGACATAATGAGATATAGACAGAAGAGTTCACCTTTCCCTCTCACCCTTTTCTCTTACTTGTTGGCTGTTAGTGTCCGGAGAGAAAAAAAGGGAAACAGACAGCCTAAGGCTATATGGTAATGTTTGTCATGGCAAATTGGCAATGGTGGTGGGGCCATTGTCAGAGTAGGAGCGCTAGAAAGAAAGAAAGCCAAAAAGTAAGGCATCATGATCATGGTGAGATTTGAAGGAGATAGAGGTGGTGAAATAGAAAAGGTGAAAAGGGACTTGTCATGGTCATGGTCATGGCCGTGATCAACTGTGTGTTGTGCTTGTGCACCTTCGCCTCTTTAATTAATGGGATTGCCAAATTATTTGGATATCATTGATTGTCATTCAATATTATTATGGGATTGATAGTTTTGATTTGTTCTAGGAGCGCCTCACGACTCACGAGAAACATGTACCAATCTTAATTCAAAGGAAATTGTGAATGATTTTGTATAATTGAAACGAATTAGACAAAATTCGAGTAAAGCTAGCGATAAAGATCAGGGACAAGCAATTTAGTTTAGTCATGCTCACGCATGCTCTTTTTATTAAATATAAGCTTCTCATGCAATTGGTTCATTTTGGAAATTAACCCAATGAACTATAATCTATCCTCTCCAGTGCCTTTTACGGACCCGCCTCCATTTCTAGCGAGTGGGCCCCAGTCTTCAGTGTCTCCGCCCAACTAATTATCGTCCTTTCTATAAGAGAAGAATTAACGCTGTTAGGCCTGTTCGGCAGGCCATTTAGAATGGACATAGACACGGGAATTGAACTAAAAATACTGTTCACGTGGGAAAAAAAACATCAATTGAACTGAATTTTTTTTTTCCTATCAAACCAATAGAGCAGCGGAATAGGAAAATGTAAAGCCTATACATGTAAAATATACGGTATAAAAATTGAAGTCATGATTATGTAAATGTAAGTATTTTGTTTAGTTCTTATTATGATAATTTATAACGCATGAATACTTGTAAAATATTGTAGCAGGAAATAGGGAAATTTTTTATCTATAGAAATTATAAAATTCTTATCAACACAAATAGAAAGAGTACCTTAATTGCAACAAATATAGTTAGATCGGAGTCAGTGATCCCGATTAATGAATTTTTTTAATTTTTTTTAACTTCAAAGAGAATTTGCAAAAAAAAATTATGGATCATGAACAGTGATTCTAATCTATAAATGAGTTGATTTTTTGCGGCACAAAACTCTCTATAACTATTATTTTTTGATAGATACAAGAGTTTTTGATGTAATAGTTTTCGTTATTAAATCAAAATTGGTGGGCTTTGATCCCACTTAATTTCCAAAAAAAAAAAAAAAATAGATATAAGAGTTTTGTGCCACAAAAAAAATCAACTTTTTATTGATCGGAATCATCGTTCACGATTCATAATTTTTTTTTTTTTGCAAATTCTCTGTGCAGTTAAAAAAAAAAATTTATGGATTAGAATCACTGACTCCGATCTTACTATATTTGTTGCAATCAAGATACTCTTTCTATTTGTGTTGATCAGAATCTTATAATTTCTATAGATAAATTTTTTTTAGGAAATAGTAGAACTATTATTATATGAATAGTTATTTGGGGGATACATCAATGTCAGCAATGATTCCAATTCATTGAAGTCAATAGATATAAGTGTGGATCAGAATTTTATAATTTTTTTATTGAATGAAAATTGGTGGGCTTTGATCCCACTTTTCTGGAATAAAAAATAGATATAAGAGTTTTGTTGCACAAAAAAAATCAATTTTTTATGGATCGGAATCACTGTTCACGATTCATAAATATTTTTTTTTTGCAAATTCTCTGTGCAGTTGAAAAAAAAAAATTATGGATCAAGATCACTGACTCTGATCTTACTATATTTGTTGTAATTAAGATACTCTTTCTATTTGTGCTGATCAGAATTTTATAATTTCTATAGATAAAATTTTTCCAGGAAATAGTAGAACTATTATTATATGAATAGTTACTTGGGGGATACATCAATGTCAGCAATGATTCTAATTCATTGAAGTCAATAACTACATCATTACACATTGAACAAATAATAGTTTTGTTCAGATTTGTATTTTGGAAAAATCAATATGTAACTGTGAGTGTAATGATAATATAAACTTGATGTCATGTAAGGTACGGTTATTTTCGAAATTTAGCTTCGATCAGAAAGAAAATATCTAAATGAAGAAAATGTTCAAGTTTAAAATAAAAAAGGTTGTATATAACAATTCTTACATTCAATAAATTTGAAGACAAATAAATATAATCTTTTAAACGATAAATTTATGTATAATGAAAAGAACACTATTAGCCGCACAAGAATTCTTATAGAGAAACTCAAAAGGTATTGTACTATTTTAAGTATTTTGTTGCATTTCAGATACATCAAACACTTCCATTTTAAATTTAAAAAAATAATAATATCAGTCGTTAATACCAAGAACGAATATCATACGAAATATGCTAGCTAGATAGCTAATATGATGATTCTCATGCTATGCCTTCGGATCTGGGAACCAAATCTGCTGCGATTCTTTGAATTCACAGATTCTTGTTTTTTTAAATTCAATTATTTATTTATTTTGAGATTTATTCATAAAAATTAACTATTTTTGAATTCGTGCATTTTAAAGAATAAATAGTTAGATTTAAAAAAACAGAGACAGAAAATCAACAATTCCAGCAATTCCAAAGAACCGTAGCAGATTTATTTCCTCAGATATGTAAGGAAAGATCTTGATACGCCTTTAAATCCCGAAGACAACATAAACTGTTGGAGGGTGCGTATCCTCTGAGATATCTCAATTTTTGCGCGACCGACGTGTCCGGTGCTTATTGGGGGAAACGTAGGGGGCCAGTTTTATTTGAGTTTTGAGATTCGTGCATAACGTATTTGAACGATTGAGATATTCCAAAAAGTCACGCAAAGTTTGAGATATCTCAGAGGATGCGAATTCACTGTTGGATGGGGTGCACGGTAGCGGATCCCAATCAAATCCAGCTAAGTTTCAAACGATCTGAATTTCAGATACAGTGACCTGAGTAGACTGAGAGATTTGAGGCGTCATTTTCAATCCAACACGAATCTCAAAACAAAACTCTATATCTAAATAATAAATATATATCAAATTTCAATCGCTCGGCTGAGAGATTTGAGTGTTGTACCTAGAGTTTGGCAAACGCCCGCCCGGACGTGCCCTACCCGTGCCCGTCTTGCCCGTGCCCGTGCCACAGGCATCCACAGGCACACGGGCACAGGCATTAAATGGGCCGGATCCGGTTTTTTGGAAAAATGCCCGTGAGTGCCCGTGCCCGTGCCCGTGAGCCCGTGCGCCCATGCCCGTGTCCGTGCCCGTGTCCCTGCCCGTGAGCCCGTGACAAATTTTTTTTTTTTTTCAAAATTCAAATTCAAATTGTGGATGAATATATATATCTAGCCAAAGTACAAGTTCATGAGCTTACTGTATAACTAGCCTGTCCGTGTTGTATATCCATTCAGATCGATATATATGTATTTTTATTCATGCTAGATTAGTTAGATGATATCCATCATAGCAACTAGTACTTCTAGACTTCCAGTTTTGAATATGTGATAAGCAATTCTGATATAATAACAAGTGAAAATTGCATACAAAATAACATGATGAAGTACCGAGCTAACCTTGTGTTTGTGATATTTCCTATATATAACTACATAAAAAAGGTATCTGTTTTTTTTTTTTAATCTGCAGGCCTTTGGCTTATACATTGGTCATTGTTAACAATTTCACATCCTATAAGAACAAACAGAATAAGTTGGTAAAATTTTGCATTCTTCTCGATATATTCCACAAATAAAAATAGTGGAAAAATAAAGAAGTGAAGAATCAACGGCTTATATATCTAGGCAACAGAGAAATTATATTCAATGGTGCATATATAATTTTAAACAAATATATATCCAATTAACCCATCACTCAGTGAAGAAAAACAGTTTAATCTTGATCTAGTAGTTAAATAATTAATTGTTTGGCTAAGACAATGCTTTTGATCTTGTTTTTCCTTGCTGCTGAAGATACTTTGGATGCCTGACTGCTGTGCATGCATTTTACATTAGGTCAACCAAGTTTATATTTGTATCTGTTTTTCCGGCACTCAACCTAATATATATGATTTTTCCAATTTTAGTCGGAAAAATGCTTATCCAAATCCTGTTAATTAATATTTTAAATTCCAATTAAATTTATTGAATAATTGATTCCGCTCTTAACATATATAAATTTTTTTTTTTTTTGAGAAAACATATATAAGATATAATATAATTGAGAAAGAAATTATTTGTGCAATTATATATAGATGGGTTTCCAAAGTTTTTAAAATATTTTACTAATCAATACTATATGTTGGTAATACAAAAAGAATGAGATTATCCATTTCACATGTGAAGTTTAATTATGATGAGATATAATATGTGAAGCTAGTAATTTTGGAAATTTAGTTTACAATTCGTATGTAGTTTCAATGTAAAATGGATCAAAATGATTCAATATAGATAATTTGAAGTGGAGTGACAAATTAAAGGGTTTTTGCTTAAATCCTCCTCTAAAACCTATTGATCTTAATTTACATATATATAACCAGCTGAAGCAATGTTAATAATCTACCTTTAAAATTAAAACTGCTACATGCATCTCATTAAATTTAAAAGAAAAGGAGGAGTTAATGATAAGGAAGAAGACGCAAATAGTTAGGGAAGATAATTTTTGATATATGCATATAGAGATGGCAGTGATCCATACACACACATATATAATATGTACTGTATTTGCAGTAATAGTTGAAAGATACTTTCAATATATATTCTTGGTAAAGGCCTTCGGCCAAACAATTTGAAGAAGAAGAAAGAAAAAAAAAAAAAAACAGAAACAAATTCAATACTAACAAGAGCAATAATAAATTAACTTGAGACACACAACCATAAATCATAAAATTGAGCAAATTTAATTATATAACTCTGGGACAATTACCAAGACTAAGTTCAAGATCTAAATCTTCAATAGGGCAACTGGTGCTTTTTATTGTTACCTCGTTTTGCAATTGTTTGAGTTGAATCGGAGAATTAGACCTCGAAAACAAAGGGAATTATTTTTAATCTATTGTATTAAAATAACAGCTTAATTATTTTTAAAGTAATTGATTTAAGAATTTTTCTATTTATATTTTATTATAACAAAAATTATTGAGTTCAAATATACAACCATGTCAAATGAATTTAAATTGGTATGAATTTGGATTTATAATTTATTGGTTTTCAAAGAAAAAAAAAACAGAAAAAAAACCGGACCTACCCGTCATGCCCTCGCGCCCGTGATGGGCACGGGCATTAAACGGGCAGGGCAGAATTTTTGAAAAAAATACCCGTGATGCCCAGCCCGTTGTGCCCGTGTGCCCGTGACATCCGTGCCCGTGCACGGGCTTTGCCCTGCCCATCCTGCCCTGCCCGTTAGTAGAACACTAGTTGTACCTAGGTCCTAGGAGGATACGGATCCTTATGCTATTCCAGTAGATAATTAATAATTAATGCTTCCACAAACCATAATCCAAAATACAACTGTTGGGGTGTTCATCCATTCATTGCGGTCCAAACCAAATTAAAATGGTATAAATCAAAATTTTATTTGGTTTTTAAAAATTTAACCGAACTAAACTTACATAGAATAAGAATTGAATCAAGCAATCCGAAATAAATTTTAATTTATTCAGTTGAATCGAAGTATCGTATTAATCATAAAAATAAATATTTTTAATGTTAATTTTTTTAATTTTTTATAAAGATGTATTTAAATTTTTGTTTGATTATGAACCAAGCAATATACATTAATTATGTCATAATTTTTGAATTTTTTAAATGTTTGGTTTGGACGAGTGATGTGTTTAAAAATTTCGGTTAGTTTGATCTAACCGGTTTAAAATTTTTTAAATTAAACAGAACCAAACCTAAATATCAAACTAATTTTAAAAATGAACCGAATGGATTCATTTAACAAAGAAAATTGAACCATTTAAACTGAACTCTCGGTTTGATTTAAAAATGATTAAATCGGATCCCATGGACACCCCTAAAATGCCAATGAGCTAAGTGCAAAATTAGAACTGACCTGAGAGGAGTCAGATTTTGACCTAGGCAATCATGAGTAGGGTTGTAAATGAGCTGGGCAAAAGCTCAGCTCGTTAATTATGGACTGAGCTGTTAGTGAGTCAGCTCGTTAACAGCTCGCAAGCTAAAATCTCAGCTCAAACTTGTGACGAGCTAGCTCATAAGCTGGCTCGCGAGCCACGAGCTGGCTCGCTGGGTTTGGTTGGACCTTGTTTTAAGAAGAAAATAAATTTTATAAGCATTTTTGGACCGAGTTGGATCGAGCTGAACCAAGCTGGACCGAGCTTGACAGTATAAAATACACACAAATTGATGCCTATCCGAGCTGGGCAAAAGCTCAGCTCGTTAATTTTGGCCCGAGCTGTTAGCGAGCCAGTTCGTTAACAGCTCGGTCCACTATCAAACGAGCTGTTACCGATCGAGGCAGATGTGAGTCGCGAGCGAGCCACGAGCTAAGAGCTTTTTGGACAGTCCTAATCATGAGACGAACTACATCATTAACATATCGTTTGTATTGTAAGTCGTGTATGATCTAATTTTTTTTTGTCGATTTGATACTATTGAGTTGTGTATAGACAACAAGGCGAAAATGATTCTATTAAACTCACTTATTGATATTTGATAAATAATTTAAAAATGTTATTATTATTATTTTGATAATTCTCCTTCATCTGCATGAGTGCTTACAACATTAACGTTTTGTCTCCCTGTTATATATTTGACAATTAACAATCAATATATATTTTCATTAATTAATAAGAATATCTTGATTTAATTTAGGATGATATTTGCTGGGTCCATATGAATCATAAAAGTTAGCAGCAGGAGGGAAATTAATTAGGTCATGGGAAAGTTCATGAGCGCTTCCTGGTTTAGAAGTTACTGGACAACCTGTCAATTAAGTACTTTGCTTCATAATTAAGCTTTTTCTTTCTTCTATTTGGGGGATCGATGAACAATAATTATGCTCTCTAAATATATCTTACTCACAGTCTTTGCATTTTTATTTTAATAAAATATGAACATTAGGAATGGTGGGTTTTGTCTTACTAATTAAGACATGAGTAAATCAAAATGATTTTTTTGTTTCTGATTTTCTTTAGAAAATAGTGAAACGCTTGACAAGTATGTATGAAGAAAATAATATAGACCGTATCTTACGGTTTAATTTTGACATTTAAATTTTAAATTACTGTAGTTTTAAATTTGAAGGCATATAATGGATAAACAAATATAAAAGTATTTGATATATCTATCCTCTTCAGAAAAAATGAAGAAGATAACAGAGTAGAGATTACTTAAAATATTATGTTAAGAGAAAAAAGAAAAACATCCGTAACCTATCTTATTGAAAAAATAAAATCCTTTGCCACAAGATCAAAGATTTAGTGTTTTTTTTTTTTTTTTTTGAGGAAAAGCCCTTAGGCGCAAAAAGATTTAGTTTTATGTTATGCTACACGCCTGCACCTTGTAACCGACGCGACTAATGAATGTGTTACGATGCAATTGAAAATTTTGGGTAATTGCATGTTAAAAAATTATATAGTTAACTGCAAATTAATTATTCCAAAGGTGGGACATGCTGTTTTTAATTTGTATTGAGCTGACTAAATGACACACCAAATTAACAAAGGAGATTCTAAAAGAAGTTAGCTAGCAACTGAGATCGATCTACATTCTCCACAAAATCTGAATCTGATCTTAGAAAGATGGTATGATTAATGTGGTTTTATATAATAAAAATGGCGGGGACAAATGATTGCGTGGCGACATTCTCTTTTAAGTGGTTGCATGCATGTGTGAGATCCCTTAAGCGTCTCACATCAACCCCCCATTCCTTCCACCTCTTAAACAAAACCAAACAAAGTTAGTAAACATTAATTCGATCTTTAATTCAAACTATTCAAAGTTAGTAGAGGCATTGAGGCCTTTTCTCTATAGAAAAAAATTATTTCTTTTTCGAGGCCACATGCACTTGCCTCAATTGGTTCTAGCTTTATGCATGCATGCTTGCTTAGTATAATGCCAAGACCTCAATTGCCTCGAAAGTCCTGCTGGAATTTAAACTATTAAATTGAATGAGACAATTTTTTTTCGATTGTGTAAATCACATTTCTCTTTGTTAATTGTAAATTAATAAGCATATTCACATTAATATCCCACAGTTTTTTTTTTTTGAAAAAAAAATGAATGTCTAACTTTTCAAATTTCAATATCTATAAACGATTTTGTATCTAAATCTCGAATCTCCAACCTCTCACACGAAGAATATTATTTTTTACTACTAAATCAAAGACTAATCGATGATATTTCAAATACTTGAACTGTAAATGCATCAAATGATCAGATTCATATTGATGTTAATCAATTTTGGATTGACTAGTGCATTACTGACATCTGCTTTTGGCATTTTCCTACATTGATCTGACCTAACAGACTTACTATTTAAGTATTGTCTTTGATTTCCAAATGGTTTTGTAGGTATATATGTGTTTAATTATTTTTTCTTGTTGTTTTTAGGACGATGGGGTTTCAAAATCTTTGCACTTGTAACATCTGATTCTATATCTGGATTATTTTGTTTGGGGGAATTTCATGTATACTCCTCAAAAACTTCAGAATTACATATTTTTTCTCTCTAAATTTTGAAATAACATATTTCCCCTCTAAACTTAAAAAACTCATATATTTATCCATTTTATTATCTTTTATATTAAAACACATTCTAAATTCATAAAATACTCATTTTTACCATTTTCTTAAAAAACATAAAACGTCCATCCGACTCCATTTGAAAAGAACAAAGTTTAGGAACTAGTACGTAAACCAAATGATCGTATGATCATTGGAACCAAATGGGTATTTAGAAGTAAAAATGATGAAAATGGAAATGTCATTCGGAACTAACCTACAAACAACAAGACGGTATTAATTTCGAAGAAACCTTCGCACCCGTGATCCGTCTTGAATCCATTCGGATGCTTTTAGCATATGCCTCCAATAAAGGCTTTATTCTATTTCAAATGGATATTAAAAATGCCTTTTGAATGGATTGAAGAAAATATGGATTACATGCAAGAGCAAATTTCAAAAATTTAACTCAAATAAACAAACATAGATCTACTTATTTGACTAACTATGAATCTTATTTAGCAATTTAACTTGTTTAAACTTTATACCTCAAAACTTGGTCTCTAAACCAAGAAGTAAGGACTTGAGATGTAGGGTTGTTGCCTCCAAAAAGGAAAGCCTCCACAAGTATCCACCCGAGATTAAACGGAATTCTTGTTTTTCTCTTGCTAGAGATACTAAATCAAGGATCAACCTTAATTTTAGTTTCTACCCTTCAATTGACTATTAATTTAGTGTAAAAATATTATACTCAACACATGAGCAAAAATGGTGGATGAAAATGGTTGCATCTCTCAAATCTCCTCTTATTCTTTTGTAGCTTCCATGAGAGCAAGAGAGAGGGAGAGAGAGTGAAAGATGTGAATAAAAAGTTAGGGTTTGAGAAGAGAAAAATGTGGTATTAATAATGATTTTCTAGGGTTTGTTTTAATCATCTTAACCACAATGGAGGGCTATGATGAAGCGTGAGCATAAAATAGCATCATAAAGTTATTTTTGTTATCCAATGGACATCTCTATTAGATACTTTCCTCTTCCAATTTTATTCCCAAGCCTACATCAAATGAACTTTTCCATTTAATGTTAGAATCAAATATTCAAATGGACTTGGGCCCTTTTTTACTTTGCAAATTCGTTTTTGCCATTTATGTCAATTTTCGGCCCACCCGACAATTATCAAAATTAATTGTCTTTGCTCAATTATTTTTGGAAAATAAATTTATATATCATGTCCAACATGTAATAAATATATTTTAAGATCAAGGTAGTCATCTTCATGACACTTTTATTTGTTTCGTTTTCTCTTTTGGGTGTGACCTTGTAGGATCTATATCGTGTTGACAATAAAATCAAAACTCAATTTTAATTCTATAAATTATAAGAGGCATCTAGCAATATACATTATAATTACTCAACCGATAAAGATAATACAAAACCAATCGATATTACGATCCTAAAGCAATATTTAATTACTTGTGTCAATTCACGTGTCACATGATATCATGAATAACTTCAAGATAGAAGAGTGTCATTCTTGCAAATTTATTTTTTTCTTGATTTCAAGTAATTAGTAAATAATGATCAACTACTTGATCATAATAAAATGCATACTTTCTTACTCCATCAAGGGACCCATAAATATTATCACTCATATATAAAATACGAGGGACACTAGTATTCTTGATAAATATATTTTCTTCCGCACAAGAAACATATATTGAGATATTATCTGTATAGCTGCCAGTTACGATCAACGTTGAATAACACCTACAGATACATGAATTTCATGTAGGAAAAATAATCATCTCATACCAAAGAATTCAAGACACAAATAAAACATTAATGATACTAATACAATCCATATTATGTTTCATTTTTGGGTCATATCCAATCCCTTGATCTCCATCAGGTATTTATGTGATTAAATTTGATAACTTCTTATCACATTATCCGCATAACATGATCATCATTTAATCCATATACTAATCTTTTAACTAGTAAATGACGTTCATTTCTACTTACCAAGATAAGGACATTTAGAGTATTTATTACTGAATTATTATAGAGTTCCACAGTTCAGGTCATCAACCTGAATAATCCATAATGTAATCAAACACTCAAGAAACAAATGATTCTTTAATTTCATGAACAAAATACAGAATATAAATATAAATGGTTGGCTTCTAGATCATAACACTAACATGGATTCATAGATGAAGAAATATATATTCATCAACCACAAGACTTTGATGAACCGACATTTCCTAACTATCACTAAAGCCCTTTTATGGATTAAAACACACTCCTAAGATATGGTACGGTAGACTTAGTTCATTTCTAATTGAACATGACTTTATAAGGGGTAAAAGTGATACAACACTTTTCACAAAGAAAAGAAATGAATCACTTTTATGGTACAAATCTGTGTAGATAACATTATTTTTCATTCAACTAATGCGGCATTTATCGAAGAATTTTCTTCTCTTATGAACAGTGGATTCGAAATAAGCATGATGAGTGAGTTGAACTTCTTTTTGGAACTCCAAATCAAGCAACTCTTTAATTCTCATGATAGTTATATATGTAATCATTGTTCTTTGCTAATTACTTCGACTAGAGATATTTAGAGGATATTACTTTTTAGTTCAATGAGCTATCTCATAACTCATGACCATAAATTTAGTAATATCACACTCTAGAAACAAATTGAACAATTCAATCATCCTATAAACACAAATTATAAAACAAATCATAAAGTCAACATTTACTTCTATACACTAACTCTATCAAATGATATATCCCTTTCCTTTTCACTTTCTCTTAGTGTATTTTTTAGCCAAATTTTTTATTTCTACCAAATTGAAAAAAAAAATCATTTTTTTTTCTTCTGAGAATTTAAAAAAGTGTCATGTCCGCAATTTTGATAGACAGACACAGAAGGGCAATTCGGCCCATCAAAATGGCGGACACAGTCTTGGTCCGCCATCTTAAGCGGCGGACATTTTTTTTAGCTTGACTGATATATGTGGCCATGTGGAAAAGTACTGGAGCTACATCAATCAACCTCAAGCCATATGGCGGACACTGTTGTCTACGAAGTCCCATGGGCCAATTTTAATATAAAAATTATATTTTAATACAAAATCATCATTACCGTTTGACTTTATTCTTCAAATGTTACATGGTATTGAATTGTAATTCATTTATTTTTTGTGTTAGCTGTAAGAAAAAAAATGTCCACCGTTTAGTTTGGCGGACCCATTCTGGAGTTTGCCAAATTAAATGGCGGACCTTCCCTTTTTCGCCCGCTATTTAATTTGGCCGACATAACAAATTTCAAAATTCTCAGAAAAAGTAGTTTTTTTTATTTATTTATTTTTTTTCAATATGGTACAAATAAAAATTTCAGATTTTTTAGTTGCACGTACAGTTGGTTGATCTTTACAAATCATTAGCATGCATTAATAACAAATTGTTGAAAAATTTAAGCTGACTATTAATAGTTATTAATTAACTTATATTGAATAAATAGGTCACTACCTTTACTCTTTCTAATTACACAAATCCTGTTGACAAACTCTTCACGTGGAAAAATAAAAAAAAATCTATTGAATAATAGAGGCATGAATGTGTGAGTCATGCCGAATTAAACTCATGACCACTTAGTTATCTGCAATCAAAAAATTAAGATAAGAGAGGTTATTTTATGACCGAAGCTAAAAATATGTTTTTTAAAAATAAAAATTACAAATTTTAAAGGACAAACTGAAAATATTCAGTTTACAGGAAGGAAGGGTGTAGAATCCATTTTCTTTAATCTACTTCCGCCCCAGCACCTAGCCTAATACCTGATATAAATTAAAAGTAAGACATATTTACATATAATTGCGAGCAAGATTAAGGTTTCTCTAAATTTTCTTTTTAAAATCTCAGCTTAATTCAATTAATCCAAAAATTTTTTTATCTCACCTTCAACCAAGTGCTATTAATTACCAATCCATGGACGTTCTTCAAGCAGCAGAAATCATATAGTGTGCATTAGGTAGGACAACAGAATTTAATTAACCAATTAATGATAAATGTAAGATGTGTTCTTGAATGTTGTCTGGAAATTAAGCATGGTGGGGAGATTGTGAGTTTAACCAAAAGTAGACTCTACTTTGATCAATTAATTTAACTTAATTAATCCATGGAGGTTAGCAAGAGGGATAACTAGCTAGGTGGGGAGAATCATACCATGTTGAGAGAGATCGAGTTGCTCTTGTGCAGTGGGGTCCACCTCTTCTCTTTCTTTTTGCAACCTCCATCCTGACATCATCCAATTAAACCATCAAAACATGATGCACAATACTCTCTTGTGCATCTGCGCGCACAAATAATTAAAATTAATTAGGAGCAGTACTTTATAATGTATTTATTCTACATGCACGGGTTACGGGTAACTTTCTCTTAAGAACAATTATACGGGTACTTCATATATAATTGTTTTGGGACTAATTAACAATATATAGATCCGAAATAAGATCACAAACCCAGTTAATAACTTCGGATCAAATTTCAAATTTGATCTGATGTACGTACGTATACGTACTTAATCAACATGAATTTTAAATTAAGTTATTTGCACAAATTTTAATTTTATTCGGACGACTCATATTGAACATCGAACTAAATTTGATCCTATGTCCAATTGATCGTCCTAATTCCTAAGCATAATTCAACAAAAATTTAGTCCACTACTGTCTAACTGCAGATCATGTCTTGATTGTACACGGTTAAAAATTATGTCTGTACACAATTTTGTAATAGTGACCACGCGCAATGTGTATGAAAGTGTCATTAAATTGTACACTGTTATAAAACCATGTATGTTTCTCCAAAAACAATACCAATTTTTTTTCGCAAAACATTCATTAGAAAACCTTGTATGATTCCTTTTTTTAAAATATATTGTTAAAGGAGATCAGAATTCATACAAAAAAACATTACATTTATCAGTATACCAAAAACATTAAATTTAAAAAAGAACTATGAATTTAAATCGACACATACCAAAATAATAAACAACATTTACAATTACATTACATAAATTGTTACATGAACAATACTTTACCTAAAAAATAAAAATACAATAAAAAATTCTAGATTTGAGAATTTATACATTTACATGAAAAATGCATAAGAAAAAAAAATATGGTAGAGTAAAAAATTAATTGGACACTTCAGCTCAAGTTTTGTTTTCTGAATTGGGGTTGACCATTGAAATCGGACACTCGAGCGAAAAGTTGCCCCCATTTGAAGTTTTTTCCATCTCCGATCGCGTTTTCGGTGAATATATCGTCTCTCTTGCATTATTCCTCGCTCTAACTTCACATGTTTATAAGGAGTGTATTAGAGAAATACATATACAAGAAAGATGTACTTTAGAAATGATATAATTATCTTTAAAAATAGATAAAGATGCATTATAACAGAAAGACTCAGATCAATGATGTGAAAAATTTTGTTTCTTTCATCACACAGTAATCATACAATAATATCGTGTATGATAATAAGGAAGATTTTTTCGGAAGATTAATACATGCATGGTTGGTAGAAAGAAAACAATATATGATTACAAGTAGGATTTTTTTCCAAATAAATAATACGGAGCATTCATATACGATTGGTATAAAGAAACTATGTATAATTATTGGAGCTAAGTTATACACGGTCAAATTCACCACAACCGTGTATAATTTTTTCCAATTGTATACTGTTGTTTAATAAAGACCGAATATGAAAGTTGGAATACATGTATACATGCATGGTTTTATTTTAATTAACTGTCTATGAATATTGAGGCTTATTTTGAAATATGTAACTTCTTACTTTACACACAAATTTAATTCAAATATTTTCATTCATGTATAATGTAACATGTATAATTTATGGTTTTACAGTTGTAGTGATCTGAACCTTACCTAGAGTCCAGTTATCTTCTACTACGGGAACGAGACTATAATTTAAATATATCTGGAACATGAAACAAAATAAATATTGCAAATATGTACTAACATCTGTGCTACTAGTATGTGTCACTGTGTCAGGGGACCGTTACGCATGCAATATCTCAGGTCAAAGTAGATTTTTATCGTTGTCAGAACTAATTTTGAATTGGTTTAAAATGTGTGCCACTATTAACATCGGTATCTAACAAAATAGATGATAATTAATTTTCCAATAGTCGAGTGTATATTTTAAAATAATTAATTTTTTATTTTAATGGAAAAAAGTTAATACAATTTGTTTAGGTCGAGGGTTCAAAACTTAGATGGATCTTTTAGAAATATTAAAAATTTAAAAAACAATAATGTAATTAGACACCTCTGATGCCTGTTGCAATGGAATCTGAGGGGCTCGATTCCTACATTTCTACCTCAAAAAAAAAAAAAAAAAAAAAATCAATCAACGCATCTCCCCCATGTGTGATGTGTCATACCAGGTTCTAGTTTTTGGGACAGAGGAGGTTAAACGAACAACAGATTGAAATAATATTAGCAGGGCGGATCTAAGACTTCAATAACCAACATAATTTCGATTATGATAATTACATTAATTAACAAAATAAAGTAAAACATTATCTTCCAGAAACATGCATGTTTTTAACCAGATATAGAAGTTACTGTGTCGCCCATGCATAGAATTGTTAATTAAATTGGACTCTTGTGTGTGTCATATATATATAGTTGAAGCAATTGTATATATATGCGCTAGCTAGTAGTAGTACGTACCTGCCGGAAAGAATTTCCAGCTGGAATTCAGTTAAACAACCGAAAAGCATTCTGCCACCACAATAATAATTTCGAATCAAAACAACCCAAAAAATACTGTCAAAAAATATTAATATTCTTACAAGAACACAGCGGAATAGTACGTACGTACCGCTTGCGATTAGACATATTAATTGTATCTATACGTGTCTGTGAGTGGTGTTCTTAACATTGTTATGTCAAACGATATATAGATAAATCCGGCATGAATTAACATAACACGAGTCAACAAACTAACGACCCATGTTAATTTACAGGGGTTAATTAGCTCATCCGGTTTGCATTTAAACTGAAATGTTATCTCCATCCAGAAATGTTTTTAATTGCTGAAAAAAACAATTAAAATAAAATGACTATTTTGACCCTACGTACTAAAGTTAAAATTTAATATTAACAACATATTATTTCTGCTATGTTTCCTGATTTAAACACAATTTTACATCTTTTTCTATATAATCAGTACATGATATGATTTTTTTTTTTGACAACTCAAAGTAATGAATGGAATTACACAAAAAAAAACAGTGTAGGAAAAAAAAAAGTGAAAATGACCTGCATAGAAACTTGAATTTGTTCTCCATTTTTTGGACAATTTTTGCACTTTTTAACATATTTACTTATTTAAAACTTTTTGTGAAAATAATTCACATGAATTTTGGAAAGAAAAATAAAATACGACTTGGCACTTTTTTTAACAAGTCTATATACGTATGTCAAGTCGTACGTACATCATCGTGCCATGCCGATAATTCAGTGTTCCACCTGATTCCAATTATATTCGACACTCCTTATTTATAAACCATATACGATACACCGACATGGAGCACAAACTAAAATAATATGCTTAAAACACAACACGCACGTCACGTTTATATATAATTCCCTACACCTATCTTCTGCAGGAAAAATAAAAAAAAGACAATTATTACAGAAAGAGTTATACTGACATGCTAACTAGGTCTAATAATTAACTTTCTGGCGTAACGCCCCCGGATGAATGAGAGGAGGTAATGAATATATGGTGCTAACAACGAGGTTGATGAATCCTTAATTTCATTGTTGATCTACTGTGGCATTACCAAATTCAGAATTTCTTTATTGGGTAATTGATCGCTGCAGAGGGAATTTGTGTAGTAACAAATAAATTATTCGGGTTCGGTTCAGTAAGGCTAAAAATTCGTGATTCGGAAATAATTCGGGTATAATTCGGAAATAATTCGGTATCACAAAGAGGTAAATAAAATATTTTTAATTTTTTTTTCATATTTTATTCGCGAATATTTCGTGATTCACGTTTTATTTGCTAGTAAAAGTAATATATTTTATTCGCGAATAAAACATATAATACATTTTTTCACGTTTTATTCGGTGTTCAGTTCGAAAATATAAAAAAAAAAACATTTTATTCGCGAATAAAATATGTACCTTGTTACTTTGACTGCTTAGTTGATGTTAGACTTATGATAACACTACCATTGTCACAGAATACCAGTGTGTTAAAAGCTTTGTAATATCCAGTAAATTAACTTTTGGGTCCATTCGGTATGTTAGAAATTGAACAAATAAAAAGGAGAAAGTAGCGAATTTTTATTTTTTTTTATTTGTTGAAAAAAACAGTATTTTTCCCACATCGTTTTCATCAAATTTTAGGAAATATAATAATTAATAAAATTATTATCATATTTTTTTTTGCAATGTAACTTTTTCATTTGTTAGCTGGACGCATTTTACGAAGAAACACTTTCTTCATGTTATTATCTACGAGGGAAATGCACTTTATAGAATTATCGAGTACACTTGTAGTAGAAGACTGAATCACTTGAAAAAGGGAGATATGGGAACAGATATATATTGACTCGTCTGCCTTTCATTTCTTCAATGGACATATCAATTTTGAGGCCTCTACGAAAACTGCACATTTCCATTTATAAAAAATGGAGGGGATGAACAAGTTAAACGAAGAGCTCACGTGTATTTTTGGAGGCAGTGCAGCATTATGCATGAAATTAACTGAAGGTAGGACCGTAGGAGAGACGAAATAATGATGAAACTTTTGTTTCTTTGCGAACATGTTTTTTCTCCTTCTCTCAAGTGGGCCCCATGTTTCAATCTCTCTCTCTCTCTCTCTATATATCTATTTATTACAACCGAAGTATAAACCAAAGGAAAGCAGGAGGAGTGCATAAATACAAATCCTTGCCTCCTTTTCTTTCTTTTTATACAAAGCTACCTTCATAATCATATATATCTCTACAAGACAACTATAAGCAAGCCCCAAACATATATACCTAAGACAACAATTCTCAGAGATATCACCTTTTCTTTTTCCCTAGCTAGCTGTATTCTCATAATTTATTCAGCCTCCTTTTGATGAACAGATGCATCCCATCATACAAAGAGGAAATTATTAAAACCTAATTAATTCTCACCATGTTAAGTTCTCCATCTCCATCTCCGGCATCGGCACCAACACCAATGCCGCCACCGTCGCCTACTCTTCCTTCTTTACAGATCAACTCAAAGAAGAAACGTCGACCGGCTGGTACCCCAGGTACGTACGTACACTTTAAAATAAAATAAAATAACAGGAAGAAGAAGAAGAGGAGGAAATTATTAATTATGCATGTAGCGTTGTAATTTCAATATTGTTAATTACTTAATCTTTAATTTCGGTAATGTGGCATTTTGTCAGATCCTGATGCAGAGGTGGTATCACTGTCGCCGCGAACCCTGCTAGAATCGGACCGCTACGTGTGTGAGATCTGCAACCAGGGGTTCCAGAGAGACCAAAATCTTCAAATGCACCGGCGGCGGCACAAGGTCCCTTGGAAGCTGCTCAAAAGGGAAACGGCAGAGGCCTCGAAAAAGCGTGTTTTTGTGTGCCCCGAGCCGACATGTCTACACCATGACCCGTGCCATGCTCTCGGCGACCTGGTTGGGATCAAGAAGCACTTTAGGAGGAAGCACAGCGGTCACCGGCAGTGGGTCTGTGCCAAGTGCTCCAAGGCATATGCTGTTCAATCCGATTACAAGGCGCATCTCAAGACTTGCGGTACCAGAGGTCACTCTTGCGATTGCGGCCGTGTTTTCTCAAGGTTAGATTACAATTTTTTTTAGAGTACGTGAGCGAGACTATATATATATATATATATATATATATGGTGAATTTCCACTAGTGTGTCTAGTGTGTTTCGATACACCAAGTGTTGAATTTGTATCAAGAAGCTAAGTGCTTGCGCTGAATGAAAATCAAAATACATCTAACAATTAATTAATTGCTGCATATATCAAAACACACTAGAGATATATAGCACACTAGATAGGTATACATTGCATATATAGCACCCTCACTCTCACTCTTTTTTATTAATTAAGTATGATCAGTTCAAGTATTAGCTAGACTCTGATTGAATTTTCTTTTCTTGATCACTCTTTGATTTTGATTTGTTTAATTACTCTTTCTTTTCTGATACATATGAAGAAGAGGTTTATTTTGTTTAGTGTATATACATACCGTGCATCAAGGAGTGAGTGATTGGGTGAGTGAGTGGGTGCGTCAGTAAGGCTGACAGCACGATTATTATTTTGGAAGAAATAAGCTGAGTGGCACAATTTCCGAGACTGACTGCTGGGTTTTGGCAGCCTTTTCATTTGTGTCTGTTCTGATGCTCAACGCCTCAACCTGAGGTGTAAATGAACCTAAAGTTTCAAACCTTTAAGTGGTTGAAATTTGATTTTTCAAACAAAAAATGATGCATTTTCTTGTCTTACTAGTTATTTCCATCATTCATGCCCTGTCAGTATACCAGTGTCAATCTCTCGTTTCATTTCATGATAGTCAGCCTTCTTTAATAGACATGAATTCAAATCACATCAAATGAAGCTTATACAGTATATATACTCACTCATGCACTTTAAAAGTTCGAACCCTTTTAAAATTATATTGTATTAATTTGGTCTTCTTACTATGCTTATATCATGACTTCATCAATAACTTAACTTCAAGAAATTACATTTTGATTGATCATAATTAGTTCATAATATCTTCTCTCAATCAGGGTGGAGAGTTTCATAGAGCACCAAGACACATGCAATGCCAGCAGATCTCGGGCCGAATTCAACACGATTCAGCCCCCCGTAAGCCCGAGCACACCGATCAACACCAACACTACCCAAAAGCCAACACTGCCTAGCCTAAGAATCCCCAACCCAACCTCTATCTTTCTTCACCCGAATCATTCCGCTTTCGTACCACCAGATCAACACTGCACTGCTAGCCTCGAGCTCCAACTCCTACCTCCATTCACTCCTAGACCCCCAGTTAACAACCCTTCTCCTTGTACTTCTCCAATATCAACCGGAGAGTCGGATGTCACAAAACTCCAACTCTCAATTGGTCCAAGCAGTGCCGGTAGCATATCTACCGATTGGCCTGTGATGTCGCCAGAGAGTGTGAAGTTGGATACGAAAGAGCAATTTGGCCTTGCATTGATGGACAAAACCCGAGCAGACGAAGCGAGACACCAGGCCAAGAGACAAGTGGAGTTAGCAGAAGAGGAGTTTGCAAAGGCAAAGAGAATCAGGCAACAGGCGCAGATGGAGCTGAGCAGAGCGCAATCGTTACGAGATCATGCAGTTCGACAAATCAGCTCGGCATTACTGGAGATCACTTGTTTTTCTTGCAAACAGCAGTTCCAGGCAAAGCCTTTGGCAGTCTCAGAAGACAACTCATTTGTTGTGTCAGCAGTGACTGAGGGGGAGGTTGCCAACTATGATCAGGTTGATCAAAGGAAGCATTAATTGATGTTTGAATCAACTGCTTAATTAATTATTTTATATTTAATTGGGTTGCTTTGTTTTTATAGGTCACTATAATTAATTAAGCTGCTTTTGTTTTGTAATTTGTGCATTTGTAAGTTGTAACTAGCTAAGGGTTCTGTGGTGGGTTATTTGTGTTTACCTTAATTATTGACCAAATTTAAACCGAAATATAGTGTGCTGGAGCTGGACTTCTTTAATTCTTTGGTCTGTTTGGATCTTGTATGATATTATAATTAAATATTAATTCTGTCTTTGACAGAATAATTAACTGCGTTTTCTTTCTTTCTTTTTACTTTCTAATTCGATCTGTCACCTCCCATGCACGTTTTCCTTGGTTTGCACATTAATTTAACAGTAGTAGTTACATGACTTTAATAACAGTCTTGGTAGGGAAGAGTTCATGCGTATTATTTAACTTCATCGGCAACTATACAATTAGTTTTACCGTAATATATATAATCTTTACAATCTTTAGAATGAATACGATCGATAAGCAATATTTTCATATATCTTACCATCAAGAAGGGTTTCACAGAATTCAACCATTTAAAAATATTGTTCATTCGTGCTTTCAATTAATATAAAATTCACATATATAAAATAAACCCCAAAATATTTTTGCATTCACCGTCCGTGCAGAAGCAAACGAAGATGAACTACTCCCTATGATAGTATGATACTATGATGCAGTGTTGTAAATAACGGTATGCGGTCGTCGGACGGACAGGGTGTCGCCAAGCGATTAATCGGTATGCGGCCGATTAATCGGAATTATGCGGACAATTTAACGTTTTTATTAAATTTATGTATATATATCATAATTTATTAAAGATAATTTATTTAACTCATTAAACTTATCAAATAAACTTAATTTAAGTTAGTTTTATTATTATAACATGACACTATGCTTATTTTTTCGTAACACATAAGCATTTTGCATGTGTAAGTAATACATTTATTTAATGAAAAATAAATTTGAGAATTAAGCTTTTTCAAATACTAATAACATATTATTTGAAAGAAAGAAAATATTTTAACATAAAATCACTAAATTTAATTTATAATAATAACATAATTTCATAAATAAACATATCGTACTAATTGAAAAAAATACATCAGTAAGTAAAAAAAATATGTGGTATACAAATAATAGAAGAATTAATCAATTTCAAAATAAGTAAGAAGAAAAAAAAAACATATGTAAAAAATATTGGATGTATATCCAAGCATAAATAAAACTACAATACATAATTTATAAACCTTATTATCACACACTATCATAGAAAAAAAAAATAATGTGAAAAATAAATTTTTACTGGAATAAACAGAAAAAAAAAAAACGGGAATAAAACGGAAATAAATGAGAATAAACGGGAATAAACGGCCGATTAAATGTTTGAAACCGCAAACAGCCATCCGTTAACAGTGTGCGTAACGGTGTGGCCACCGTTTCTGTTTAAACGGCCGTTAAGGGCGTTTTTTACAACAGTGCTATGATGTATCTACATCATGTATGGAATAATTCAAAAGTGAAAGGAACAAAATGCTTTTTAAGCTGGTACAACTGACTTTGGCAAAATCCTTTATTAACCCTGTATGTACCAGTACTTAATTAAAAAAGGGTAAAGATTTTAAATAGCAGTTTTTTACTTTATTCGGCATTCAGCGTACGAACTGTATGGAGCGTTGTTTTAAATTGTATAGTATGTACACTGCAAAAAATCAAAACTATTTAGTTTAAATATTTACCCCTACTTAATATGTTTTTTTTTCAATTTTAAAATGGATTAAGTGATAAAGTCAAATGTCTTCCAATATGTAAGATTATGAGATCGAAACTCAAATGGAGAAAATTCATTGCTATAATAATAAAGATTTGAAAATGATGTTAGATGACTTTTCCTCTCATTAAAAAAAAAAAAACTACTTATTATGTAAACATTGTTTTTATATTTCTTTACCCCTATATATAAATCCCAAACCAATAACAATTAATAAGCATTGTTTTTTTTTAGTAGAATATCTACTACCCAATAAATTGTACTATCACCGTAACTTTTTTCATTTAAAAAAAAAAAAAAAAAGGAATTGTTTTCTTTCTTTGCATGTGGTTAGCTCGTTCGTCTCTTCATCGCTTACATATTCACTTAATTATTCACATCACCCGCGCGCTGAGACATTATATACAGATTGGCCTAACAACTCTGCTATATATCGATCTAACTCAAGTAGAATCAGGAGCAAAAATACCGTGGTCCAATGAATTACTAAAATTCCACTTAAAAGTAATTAATTTTCCAAGTTACAAAGACAAGTTAATTCATCACCGCCAACACTTGGCTGGCTAAAAAGGGATGATCACATGATCAAGAGTTAAGTCTTGTGTTCTCTATATATATACCTCCAGAAAATTAATTAATTCACATCTTTTACAACTCAATTTTAAGAGACCAATTTTTTTTTTATTTTTTTTAGAAATAGAGGAGATTACTTAATCCTTTCACTTCCCTTTCCCTCTAAATAAAATTATAAAGTAAATAAATCTCAAAAAAATAAAAATAAAGAAAAACAAAATGTTTCTTCTCCTTAATTTCCTCCACTCGCGATCGCTTTCATCAATTAAGACTCAAGCCTTGATCAGTGCACTCAACAAGACCTCTTCACATCGATCTCTTCCTTGACCTTTTGCCTCCTATATATAGGTATAGCAAACAAGAATCGCACAATCGATGCATCCACTCATCTTCGCTCATGCTAACACCTCCGAGATTGATTGACCCCCCTAGCCTATACGTAGGTTGTCTAGCGGTGTCTTCAAACATCTAGAAAGAAAGATATTATATATATGAAATTTTTTCTTTGTTCAATATATTTAGAACGACTTAGCACCTTGTGGCAATGAAGATAAGAGTACAAGTCCCGCGTCCGGCGTTTTTTACCAGTGTTTTTTTTAAAGGGTCTGGTTAGAGGTTAATTACTTTCATATGTGATTTACAGAAGTCGAATTAATATACATGTACCTCCGTAGAGAGACGAAACTTACGCCATTGCATTAAACTCGCAGATCTTTATTTTTTTTTAGTAGAATTGATCACCATCCTGTGCTAGCTTGTTTGGTTTTACACTCTAGTGTAATTTCTGTAATTTTTTAACTTATTTAATAGGATAATTAATTGTAGTGAACTATCTATGGTAAATTTATTTAATATTTTAAAAAATATTAATTGTGAATTATAAATATACAATTATTGGTGTGTTCTCAACAAGGTTCTAAATAGTGTTTATTGCGTCATCGCGGAAATGCTAAATAAAAAGCTATCGCGAATAGCGTAGCTATAACGAAAGCTATCATATATAGTTTTTTTTGTTTAAAAAAAATATGTTTTATATTTCTAATAATTATCAATATTATCTAAAGTCTCATATAGCGATAAGTAACACAAAATTGATTAAGAAATTAGAATATTCATATTGAACCAATACAAAGTCCAAATTGCTATTCAAAATATCTCTAATAATATCATAAACTATCTATCATTTTCTATTCAAAATAATCTAAATATCATGGTATAAACTATATATCATTTTTCTATTAAAAAAACCTAGGCAACATGGCATAAACTATCCATCTCTATTTAAAATAAAAAACAATTCGAAACTTGAAAAAAATTCATTTTGGACCTTTAAATAAAAGCCTATGTAGCATAGCGTGAGCTATAGCACGTAGCTTGTAGAGCAAATAGCGAACCACTATTACCGCTATAGCGGTCGTAGCTGAAATGGATCATTTTTATCTCGTAACTTAGCATTTAAGGTCCGAAAATACTATTGCACCGTTATTTAATAAGACTTGTATCAAAATTAAAATAGTTTAAGATTTGGTTGTTTGATTCATCGTGAAATTATTAAAATTTCATTATCAAAAATTTTAAAATGTCTGATGAAAAAAAGGATTTGTCAATTAAATTCAAATTTGATAATATGTAATTTAAGAAATGAAAAACAAATTTACAAATTAATTATTTTTTATTGAAATTATATTAATTCTAAATCAAATTATGAAAATAAAAATTCTATGTACCCCGTGGAACAACTCTATTATATAATAAAATATTAAGTAGGCAAGGCCTACTTTCATATAAAAACAATTGCAAGCACATTAATCCAAAACACATCTCGTGATGGCAAAAAGGGCTGACTTAGTTTTTGTTGTGATTCGTTTTTTCATGAGATATCGGACAATATATATACACACACACACACACACACACACACACAGAGTAAAATTAGGGTGCTCCTAGGAGTACCAAGTTCTTTTGTACTCTTAACTCTAAAATCTATCGGATTAACTTCGAACGACGAATCCAAACTGTTGAAATTTTTCTACGTAAGAGTGATGCGTCTACATGTGAAAATTTTAAAGTTTCAGAGTAATTTAGTATAAAGTCAAGTGGTCAAAAGACTTCAAAAAAATGAATGCTTTAAAATTAATTTAAAAACCTTCTAATTTTGACCACTTGACTTTATACTAAATTAATTCGAAACTTTAAAATTTTCACATGTTGACACGTCACTCGTAAGATAGAAGGATTTCAACAGTTTGGATTCGTCGTTCGAAGTTAATCCGATATGTTTTAGAGTTAAGATACTCCTACGAGCACCCTAGTTCTACTCTCTCTTTCTCTATATATATATATATATATAAAGTTGGCTAATATCAAATCAATTATTCTTGAGATCCCATGTAACTAAGTCGTTTTTCAATTTTCAAAGTTTAAAAAGTCGATTGAAACTGTTAGATGTGATCTCTATATTAAAATGTGTTTGGAGATCAAATTTTACAATTTTTTTGAATTCTTTACTATTAATTAAGTTACTTTGAAAGTCATTGATCCAATGGTGGCTTAACCAAACAGTAAAATCATACTGAACCATTAGACCAACGATTTTCAAAGTGACTTAATAAATAGTAAAAAAATTCAAAAAATATAAAATTTGATCTCCAAGCACATTTTAATATAGAGATCACATCTAACAGTTTGGATCAACTTTTTAGATTTTAAAAATTAAAAAACGACTTAGTTGCACATGACCCCAGAAACAATTAATTTAATATTAACCAACCTCTCTCTCTCTATATATATATATAAAGGATTTGATATATCATCACTGGTTAGCAATTAATAATAGGTACACAAAGACAAACGATACCAACAATGAATTTGTTACAACAAAAACAACCAAACGTTTAGTCTCAAACAATAACAACACTGAATTTGTTAAACATGAGAAATTAGTGTCAGAATATGCAAGTTGTTTTCGTTCTCTCTAGACATGCATTCAATTTTCTCCCTTCTTGTAATTATATTTTGCTTCAATCTTCGAGAGAATACATCACTTTATATAGAAGCATATATATTTGATATTTCCTGTCCTCCATATTTGCAAATTGCGTCAGCTATTAAAATCTAATAATAAAAATGGAGCTAACGACTCTTTCAACTGCAAAGAAACAAAACCTTCGTCATTCAGTTAATTTTTCTGGTAAATGACTGTCTAATATTCAATCTGGTACCAATTAATTAATTACCGGGCAAATAGAGCTCACAATAACGTCAAGATATATATCTCAAAATATGAGGTAACATGTAAAATATTCAGACCCCATTCAAATTCTTTTCCTATTAATATTGCTCGCTGCATTTCAACAAAATTCATATAAACTGTTGGTCCGATTTAAAGTAGAGTTAATAAAAAGAAGAGTAAATTATAAAATGGGATGCCAAACACTACAGTCCATTGGGTGCAGGAATGCACTGTTTTCATATAGAGAAACTGAAAAAGAGGTGAATGATTCTATCTGTTCCTGCCAATTTTTTTTTGCTCCTGTTCTCTAATCGTCTCATCAGCATTCATGAGACCTGAGACTTGAATGACTTGAATCTCTCTCTCTCTCTCTCTAAAGGCACTGTGGAGCAAGCAAGTAACAGATGCATGCCATGGTATTCAGTGCCACTAACTCTTGCTCTGTCTCTCTCCTTGAATTGGATTCGTCAGAAGTTGGGAGAGTGTAATTTGGATTATCTATGGTGTGTTCCGACACAGAAATTACCGGTCCGAACTGTTCACTGTCACTGTTTTCTCTATGTATCGTGTTCACTGCCATTACCGTTCCATCTCCACTGACTACTAGGCACATTTATTGTACATGGTCAAATCTTGCTCCGTTTACCGTTGAGTGAATCTCGCCCTTTCGAAATCCCTACTTCTATTTTTTTTTTCTTTATTACTTGTACATAGTTGGGACGACATAGAATATATTACAAGAAATTTAATGATAAAATGCGTCGATCAGTATAGCATATTTTAAAAAATTGAAGATATGATTTTATTTTCCAAACTAATCTCTCCTATATATTAATTACAGAAGTGATATCGCCTGCGGTACTGGCGGGGATAGATTCATACTACTAGTTGAATCAAAATTAATTCGGTGTATGTTCAGATACGTCTGCACACAAAAATTGTACTTTGTGATTCGTTTGAGTTCGATTTGAAAGAAGTTCATAACTAACTCGGTTCGAAATTGGTTCGTTCTCAAACAAATTAAATCAGCTCAGTTCAAAATTAGTTCGAAATCAAACTCGAACTAGATTAAATTCGACTCAAAACTCTTCTTTTCAATTTTAAATCCTACTTCAATTCGAACCAGTTTAGTTCGAAACTGGTTCAAATCGATTGGAATTAAACTCGAACTCTTCTTTTCAGTTCGAAATCCAGATTCAAATCAAACCAATTCAATTCAAATTATTTCGATCTTAAACTCGAATAAGGTTAAATTCGATTCAGTTTGTTTCGTTTGCAGCCTAAGTTCAGAATGTACAGAAAGTTTGTTTTGAAATTTTGTCATATTAAAATAGACGACTCAGATCTCATTCTACGCGGTCAGGTATTGCACTGGATCTTAATTTCTATATTACATAAACATAAGTTCAATGGCTTAGACCTTTCTAAATTTATTCTTTTTGACCGGACACAAATTCATCTTTTTCTTTCACAATATAAAATAAACTTCTATTATATATAATCAAAACTAATAATAATATTCTTTGTATGGAAAGTTGTATGCTCGAAATCCGAAAGAACTAATTCTTTGTAGATATTAAATAGTTTGATAGTTTGAATCTCAATTTTTACTAAAAAAAATAATAAATATAAGAACACTAAAATTATACATGATACTTTACAATTAAATTAGTGATTAATGAGTCACCTTCATAAGTGTTACTTAATTTAACAGTATTATATATACCTTTTGTATATACATAATTATTTAATTTGTTTAATTTTAATTCTAGTAAATTTAATGTCAATTTTTTTTATTTAACTCTTTATACGTTAATTATTTTAAATGTTATGAATATGACCATAAAGTAATTTTATTTATGAAAAACAACTATTACAATATGAAAAACTAGTATAATTTTAGTGACAACTAGAAGAAAATAAAATACAACTAGTAAGACAGTAATAGATGAAAGACGACAAGTAGAAAATCAAACACAACATGTACAAGATTAAAGACAACCAATAAAACGTACAAGACAATCATTACAAGATTAAAGACAACTATTATAAGATGAAACACATCTAAAAGAAAATAAAATACAACTAGAAAAATAAGAAATATAATTACAAGAATATGAAATACAACTAATAGTAAATAAAAGACAACCAGTAAAACATAAAAAAAAACAACTAGTAGAATATGAAAGACAACCAATACAACACGAAATACAATTACAAGAAAATAAAAGATAATTAGTACAATATGAAAGTCAATTACAAGAAAATGAAAAACAACTAGTAGAAAATGAAAGATAACTAAAATAAGATGAAATACAACTAGTTTTAGATAAAAGACAGCTAGTAGGACATAAAAGATAAGAAATTTAACATGAAAAACAACCAGTTATATGAGAAACAGCCAGAAGAAGGTGAAAGCAACTACTAGAAGAAGAAAGACAATAGTTACAAGATGAAAAAATAAATAGAAGAAGGTGAAATACAATCAATAGAACATGAAAGACAACTAATACAAGGTGAAATACAAACAGTAGAAAATGAAAGACAACTAGTAGAACATCAAATATCAATTAGTACAAGATGAAATACAACAAGAAAAAAAAGATGAAATACAACTAAAAGTAGAAGAAATATAACTAGAAGAAGATGAAAGACAACTAGTACTGCATGAAAAACACTAAGAAGAAGACAAATTAAAGACAACCAGTAAAACATGAAAGACAACGAGTACAAGATAAATGATAGCTAGAACAATATGAAATACAAACAGTAGTGAAAGATAACCAGTAGAACGTGATAGATAACCAAGTAGAACATGAAAGCTAACCAGTAAAAAATAAAAAACAACCAGTACTAAATAAAAAACAACTATTTGAAGATGAAAGAAAATCGGTAGAATATAAAAAAAAAAAAAAAAAAAAAACTACTAGTACAAGATGAAAGACAACTAAAAGAAAATGAAATGCAACCAGAAGTAGATGAAATACAATATGTAGAACATAAATGACAATTAGAAGAAGATGAAAAACAACCAGTTGAACGTAAATGACAACCAGTAAAACATAAAAATGTAAAATTTGATCTCCATGCACATTTTAATATAGATACCATGTTAAACGGCTTGGATCGACTGTTTGGGCTTTGAAAATCACAAAACTGAATTGTTGTAAGATGTTGTAACTTACAAATGTTGTTAGTGAATTCCTCCAATATATATATATATATATATAAAATATGAATCCAAATGGTGTGGCAAATTATATGGATCAATTTCCACTAAAGACCGAGTGTGCTTTTGCTAATACACACTTAAAAAAATTAAGTTAAACAAATCTTTTACAGTATTTTGACATACTATGTTTTTGAAATCTTTAATGTTTTTTCCCATTATTTGTTTAAATAGAATTCTCGTTTGATAACCAAACCATCATTGGACTTTTATCATTGGACTTTTAGGAAACAAAAAGAATATTTAATATCCTTTTTTATTTCCGGTACACAGCATAAAAAAGTAATTGATTGGACGTGTAATGTCAACTTTTCTAAGAAAATATTTTTTTGTATCACCTATTTATTTAAAAAAGAATAGTAAAACTGTTTATGAGTATCTGCATATTAACAATTATTGCGGGGTCTCCTATCTCTTTTTAATTATTAGGGCCCAGTGCCATTAATATTCGCATGAAGCAGGTACAAACGGATTGACTGTCTAGCTATGGAGAATTTAGGAGGACCGGATTTTCTCAGAGAGCGGGTCAGGCCTAGAATTTCAACTTGGGTTTTGTCTAGAATTCATTTCCAGCCCAACATGGTAATATGGTTGCAAGCCCAAGGCCCAAGCTCAGAGCTATATATGCATGGTCCAGCTCTGGAATAGGGTTAGTAAAAGAACTCGTAGCTTATGATCCGCTCGAGAATGGTTCCGAAAATGCACATAATTAGTTGGTTCGATTGATTCCGGCTCTCTGCTTGTAATTGGTTTGATCCAGCTCGTTTCGTTTCTCAGCTTGTTGCAAGAAGAAGATGAATCTACTCGCCGACTTAATTTCTCATTATTTATCTTTCTACTCATCATGAAAGTATGAAATTCGGTGCAATAAGAAGATCAATTTTCTTTCTGGCTCATGGTCAATGATCGACTCGTAACATCAAATTGACGTCTTTTTTGGTGCACAAACGAGCTGTTAAAGAGTTGGCTCATCTCGGTTCACGAAACAAGAATGGTGACACTATCCGCGATGAAATTTGTCAGTATAATCTCAGTCACGATCGTGCTTGGCTCGACTCATTTTAGCATGAGCAGAGTTCAAGCTTTGTCTAACTCGGTTTAGCTTGGCTCATTCTAGCATGAGCAGATTTCAACCTTTGTCTAACTCGACTCAGCTTGTTCTAGCACAAGCAGAATTCAAGCTTTGTCTAATTCGGTTCGGCTCGGCTCAGCTCTTCCTGGCACAAACATAATTCAAACTTTGTCTAACTCAATTCGGCTCATCTCATTGACAATCTGCTCAACAGCTCAAGGCTAACTATGTCAAAACATAAGGAAATTAAAAAAAATAACAAAATAACAAAATAGACAAATAGTACGTCTTAAGGCAACAAATCCAATTCAAAACATGTTCGAAGGTGTGTTAATTAAACTCGAGAAGGCATTTCATTAGTTAATGTTTGAGTTATAGAATCATGATTATACAAAGGATGTGCTAAACCGTGAGAATTGTACAAAGAATTGAAGGAAATAAATTTTAAATTAATGTGCTGTACTAATTAACCAGTATAACTCTCACACATTCAGCTGAGTGCAATATGATGTGAAAATGAACAAAATATAAAAAAGCAATTCAACGCAGTTAGGGTAACGTTGTACCGATCTTTTTTATTAATTGAGCACCTACAAAAGTTGGTTTGTGCAGTTTTAAAATTACAACTGATTTTTCATGAATTAAATTTGGTATGCTGATTTATATATCATATTTATGGGTGATACTGTACCGCCTATTGTGCTGGCAAAATAGAATAGTTGAGGAATGCGCACTTTGTGAAAAGTTCTGCTGATTGTTGTTTTCTTATTTTTAATTTGTGGTTAGCTGGTACCGGTCTGTACCATAGAGAGGGGTTGGTGCCGGAGGCATGTAAGATCTGTACCGTACAGTTGTTCTAATACAATCTTGACTGCATCAGTCAAGTTTTCATAAAAATAAAAAAAAAGATTATATTGAGCTTGTAAATGAAATCCGACCAATTTGACTCTGTACACTTAGAAAATTTTCTAAAATGCTAAAATTTGGAGCGATCTTCTCTTATGCAAACATTAATGAGCAACCTGAGGACTGCCAATTTCCATAGATCAAAATTATTCCTCCTTAATTGTTTTGTGCTTTTGTGTATACTATCACTATGTGTTAATGGATTGCAATACTTATTTAACTTGATACATTGAGTTGGGCTGGATCAGGCTTTGTTATGATTAAGAGCCACTGCTATTCAACTTTGTGCCCAATGCATTCCAACCCAATATCGTACTGGATATCCAATAATTTCGGTCTAGCCCGACTAAAATTGAAAAATATTCTAGTCATCTGCAATACAAAAAGGAACCTAACAAAAGATTTCTGTGCTTACAAATGGAAAAGTTTCTCGAGTGGAGCCGTGGAGGAGAACCAAAAGAAAAGAAAATCACCATCGATCATTTCAAACGTAAACCAAATGCAATTAAGAAAATCACCATCGCTTTACCTTACATTTCAAATAGTTATTTATTTCTTCGAATACCAACTGAAAAATAGTGATGAAAATTTGCCACGTTGTTAATCCATCACATCATATTGTGTGTACCGATCATAAGACATATTTAATCGTGTGACTTGTTTTCATTCGATCAAAATGATACGTAATGACATGCCACGCGATCTTGAAATCTAAACAACATCTTCTTCTTCTTCTTTTACTTTTTCTATGAATTAACTTTAAAAAAAGTTAAAATGTCTTATTGTTTTGATACTCCACATTCTTATCTTCGTTTCAAAATCTAAATAAATGATCCGAATCACTTAACATGATGTCTATATTAAAAAAAATTTGGAGACCAAATTTTATATATATTTTTAAAATTTTCTACTATTGGGTTTGTTTTTTTTGAGGAAATACCCATAGGTGCTTGTACCATTGGTTAGATAGGTACGAAAGGAATAAGATTTGGTCCAAATGGCTTTGGACCGGACATTGTCCAAAGTCTCTAAAAATTATATGATTAAAGTCTGAATAGTCGATTCGAACCACTCAACGTGATTTTCATATTATAATGTGCTCAGAGGTCAAATTTTATATTTTTTGGAAATTATTTACTATTTTTTAGATACGTACAACATCATTATTTCTGAATGGTCCAAACACAGTGATTTTGTACGTATCTAAAAAAATATGATTTATAGAGGTTTTGAACGGTGTCCGGTCCAAAGCCATTTGGACCAAACCTTTTGGACGTGTGGGACCTATTACGGATGGAGGGGGCAGATGAACGGTCAGAAATTACTCCAATCTTGTGCGGCACGCGTCAAGTATTTGACACGTGGCACTGACTTATCCCAAAAGAACCCATTAAGCTTTAATTTTAGTGCTTGTGGAGAAAATAATGGACCACAGAAGCTGGTTCGTAAGAGGCCATGTGCATTAAATCATGATCTTTCTTTTCTTAACGCTGTAGTACGTAGTAATCTCAGTCCTTGACGGATGTAAGGCCCAACTCGGCCCCACATTGTCAGTTTCAATGGGCCCACATTCTATCTATAGCACAAATAGGAGGCGAAGAAATCCACATGGGTTCATTTTTTTTTGTATGAGAAGTTTTCTTTCATAATCAATTTTTACAGGCAGCGATCGGACAGCAGAAATTAAAAGCTCAAGTCCATTATCATCTATTTAGCTTTTACTTTTTTTCAGTCTTATTTTTTTGTCTCCTCTATACGCCTAATTATTTATTACTCCTGCTATATAGATACGGATGTATACACAAGGACTGTACAAATCTATGACACCTTTCTCTGGTATTAAGGAAGCAAGAAAGTACTTTCTTGTGGGGCAAAGACAATGACAGAGCTATTTAGACTTCACAATATTTAGACTTCACAATGCACGAACATGAGAAAAAAATAATGTCAAGGTGTATAATTGATGTATTGCGTGAAGCCAAAATTATTTTGTCAATATCTTACCTCTTTTGTGTGATTCTAAGTTTGGAACTATTGGGTTTTATTATGTATATGGGCAGTCATTTTTGTGTTTTTTAAGTTTAAATAATTAATCTAAAGCACTTAACATGTTCTCCATATTAATATTAAAATTCCATATTAATATTAAAATGTTCTTAGATACCAAATTTTACATTTTTTTTGGAATTTTTTTTTAGAATTTTTCAAAATAATGTTTTGATATGGTAAAAATAATAATAAAAACAATCTAAAAAACTGCTTTGAAACAGTTTTGAAAAATTCTACAAAAATAGTAAAAAAATTTCAAAAAAATATAAAATTTGATCTCCAAGCACATTTTAATATGAAAAATATGTTAAGAGTTTCATATCGACTATTTGAATTTTGAAAATACAAAAATCACTTATAAGTATATGCCCTCATATGTTTATATAAGAGAGTAGCTAACCCCCTCTCTAGTTGTGTTTTTTTTTTTCTTTGGTAACATATATAGAGTAGAACTAGGGTGTTTCTAAGTTCACCAACTTTTTTTGTAAACTCAATTTTAAAACCTATCAGATTGATTTTAAATGATGAATCTGAATCGTTAAAACTCTTCTACCTTACGAGTGATGTATTTACGTGCAAAAAAAATTAATTTTTGAATTAATTTCGTATAAAGTGGTAAAAAAAACATTCAAAAAATGAAATGAATGTATTAAAATTAATTTACAAACTTTCTAATTTTGATCACTTTATTTTATACAAAATTAATTCAAAAGTTCAAAAATAGTGCATGTAAATGCATTAATGTAAGGTAGATGGGTCTCGACAGGTCGGATTCTTGTTGGATTTGTCATTTAAAATCAATGATTCAATAAATTTTAAAATTGAGTTTAAAAAAAAATTACTGGACTTAGGAACATCTAGTTCTACTCTATATATATTATTATTATTACCAAAAAGATAAGAACAGCGAGATGTACAGTACTGCTGTACTCTTGGTATTAAAAGTATATTACAAATGATGACAAGATGGCAAAGAAGATAAAACCAATAGGGAAAACAACAGTAATGAAATAATCGGCAAATTAATATCAAATGGTAAATTTTTCATTCAAAAATTACCATACAGCCGACTTTACTTTTAAATGCTATGAAACTTTGGAATTTGATTAGGCAGTCGGATGCCCGACCATAGTCCACCTAGAATCAAGTTAACTGCGTTTGCTTGCTTTAAATTACAGAAAATGCGGCCTCTTCAAGTTGCACTGCAGGTCACACTGCATACTTAGACAAATTCAGCACATTTCAGATCAAACTGAGTTCAGTGTGAGTCGCACGGTTTCCGATATGGCCAAAATAAGTACTTAAAAGGATTTCTGGACACGCGCCAATTTGAAAAAGGTATAATAAGGTTTTTATCAAAATTCGTGCATAGTGGGCCGCATGGATCTCGATGTGGGTCGCATTCTGGATGCACAGAAAAGTCCGAGGGCAGTGCGGGTCGCACTCAGCATTTTAGCTGCTAACACATGTTTTATATTTTGGCCATACCTTTGTCAAACAAACTCCGTTTTAAGCATATGACTACTTTTCGGAAAGCTAACGAGAAGATCTAAAACTTTCATGAAGGAAGAAAATTCAAATTCAGAATGTAAAATCCAGTGCAACCCGCACTAACCACAGTGCAGCCCGCATTATGACCAAAAAGACAGTTTCGCTATATTTGGAAAGCCAGATCATGTCCCGAAGACCAAATTTAGTAGATTTAATTATAGGAAACATGTGTGACAAGTATTTAACTGCTTCCCACGTTCATAGGCTATACAATAGGCTATAAAAGAGGGAGAATTCTGGTCATTAAAATTATCCAAGAACGATCGAACAGATCCATCCTTCCATATCTCTTCCATTAGAACTAAGATGAAATTAAGAACTGAGATTTGAAGAAGAAGAGCAGAATTCTCAGAGCAAAGGAAGAAAAGATAGAGGTCTTCATTGTTGTAAGGGTTGTAATCATTTCTCTTTCAATTTCTTTTTGTTTTTGCCAATTTGTAATGAAATTTCTGTGTAAGTTTTGCATCTCCATTGTTGAAGGACTTAACGGTAAAGTCAAACCCTAAATTAGGACATCTAGAATCAAATTAGATATTGGTATGAGGGACCTAACTGTGAAGTACTGATATCTAAGGAGATGATAGACTAACAAGAGCTTCATGGTCTAGATAGCTAGGGCGAAGGACTTAATCGTGAAGTCCAAATTGTCTAAGCATGTTATTAATTCACAAAAGTGACCCTTCTTAACATATTAGGTTAGAAATCTCATCATATCAAACATGAATTTAAACAAATCGAGTATATAGAATTAAACAAGGGATTGTAGACCGAAAGCCCCTAGATTCTTCAAACTTTGATCGAACACTAATTTCGCTTTACTTTTTCTTTATTTTAATTGTTTAAACCTTAAACTCCTCGGGTATTGAACCCACCAATTTAGGATTTTAGAAATTAAACATTAAAACAAACTTTCAAACAAACACAATTCTGATTTGAATCAACAGAGTTAAAACTAAAATCTCCCCTTATCTCTTAGATCAATACCTATATACTATAAGGGTAGGTTGTACGCTTGTAACTAACCGACTTTTGAGTATTTGGTTTATAAATTTAAAAGTAAAACAAGTACAAACTTATAGCCAAGACTCTATACTTAAAATACTCAAAACTAAACACCGGCCCATCATGCTCCATAGGGTCAAACTAAGGAGGCTCGTGATATGGTGGTGGCAGCGGCGGTGGAGCCTCATAGTGCGTTGGGGATCGCAGTGGTGGCATGCGCTAAATTGTGCTAGAATGTGCTAAATTGCACTCAAATGCGCTAAAATGTGGAGAAATGTGCTCAATTTGCTCTTAAATACTGCTAATTACGCTAAATTGTGTTAAAATGCGCTAAATTGTGCTAAAACTTGCTAAAACAAGCTAAAATGCTGAGAAATGCGCTCAAATTGCACTAAATTGTGCTAAATACGATAAAATGCGCTAAATTGTGCTAAGCCGCGCTAAAAATGCGCTAAAACATACGCAAATTCGCTAAATTGCGTCAAAATGCGGATAAATACGCTAAAATACGTTAGTTGTCCTTAAAAAGAAAGTATACTAATTAATATAAAAACAAACTAATTATACTAAAATATTCCAATTTAGACTAGTTATACTATTTTATGCAAATTATTTTCAAATTACGCTAAGTTAAATTATACCAAATTTTACTAAGTTATATAACTATCGTAAATTATACATAAATATACTAAATCATAATAAATTATACTACATTACGTTATTTAGACTAATTAATCTAAATTATATTAATTTATACTACATTACGCTAATTATAATTAACTAGTACTAATTACAATTAATTAACACTAATTACAACTACTAATTGCTAAAGTGCATTATAAATTTTTTGAAACATTTCTAATGAAACATAACAATTTATAACTATTTTGGCCTAAAAGTTAATATAAAAAAAATATAGGGAATTACTTACAAAATCAAAAAGAGCAGGAGAAATATGAGAGATAGTGTGAAATTTGATGAAATGAAATTTGTGAAAAATTCGGAACCCTCCACTCTTATATATAGATCAAGGACCGGCCAATAATTGACTAGTTTGATATTTTTATAATTTGCTACCATCTGTGAGCTTGGGAATTTCTATTTAACGTTGGATATTAATAAAAATAACCTAAACTATTTATATTTGATTGAGGTTTAAAATTATGTTATGAAATTACCTGAATTATTCAGATGTTTAATATTAAAGTTACATATAAACCGGCTTAGACGATTTGCCCTCAACCAACTTTTGTATGAACTATGTTGTTTCGTAATGAAACAAGTTGATTATATCCACTTTTGCCAAAAAAAAATGTTATTGTATATGCGTCAAAATTAGAAAAATTAATCATTTTTCATCATAAACTAGCCAATTAGAACACTGAATATATCTCCTACACATGATACATATTTTTTATTTATTTAATAAAGTATAAAATGGAAAGCTTGTAAGTTTAAAATGAATTTAATAGAAAAGACAATAAATTGGGTAAATTTGAAAGTTTTTAAATTTAAAATGATAGATATGGTATTATGAATTTATAAAAAGATATTAAATTACAAGATTTTTAAAAGATGTACTTAAAATCCCTCCACCAAAAAACCAAAAAGGAAAGAAAAAAGAACCCGCCTATTCTTTAAAAAAAAAAAGAGCAGGGAGCCAGAGAGAGAATGGCGCCTCCAAATATTTGAATTGAATTGCACAGACCCCATGCGGCCATGCAATCAGATATAATGAATAATGATATGCTGCGTAAATCTACTATGAAGAAGAAGAAAAAACATAAACATAATTTTTATTCTGCCTCCAATAAACTCTCTGTTGGGAGGGTGGTGAACACAAATTTATTGCCGGCACCTTTATTATTTAATATTTGACATATATTTCATTAACTATTAAATATATCACACCAAAATGAAACAATTAATGGAGTTCAGCTTTTTTTTTTTGGATATGACTGGAAAATCAATGGCCATTGACCATTAGCTAATGCAGTGAGAAATTCAATTTATTAAATATTCTATCATACTTTATAATTTGTAAGTTATGAGATATTAAGGCAATGGATAAAGGACACTACTTTAGTTGTGGCACTGTCTTTACATAAATTAATATCTATGAGGTATTTATCATTTTAAGTCATATTTAATTTAGTTGTTATTTTAAGAGGATGAAATTGTTTACTTTATCTTTACTTAATTAATGTTCTATATTTAGTTAGACAATTTAAGTTATGGCTTAAATTAATACGTACGTCTTGAAGAGTAAGATGATGAGTGTTGAGAATTTTTTTTATTTATGACAATACCTTCAGTAAGTGTAAAGTAAATTAATCTAGTAATTTTTCTTACTTTCTATCTTTTTTTTTTTTACCTCTCATTTACCAGATCGGTAAATCACATGTATGATAGAAAAAATTACTTTCACCTCATTGAGATCTCCACCGCACAATAGCATCAAACTACGTGCATGCTTCATTAATTACTGAGATGTTAGTGCGGATTAACGGTTCAGATTTATTACTGGGGTCAGGTTCTGACCTGATATAACATGGGTCAATCCAATTAATAGTTGCGAAGTACAAGCTGACATATCAATTAATGTTAAAAATTATATTTCTGTATCACATTTTTGTTTTTGTTGAGGAGTAGAACTAAGGTGATCCTAGGAGTACCAAGTCCTTCGTACTCTTAACTCTAAAATTTATCGGATTAACTTCGAACGACGAATCCAAACCGTTGAAATCCTTCTACCTTACGAGTGATGCGTCTACATGTGAAAATTTTAAAGTTTCGAATTAATTTAGTATAAAGTCAAGTGGTCAAAAATCTTCCAAAAAATGAATGTATTAAAATTAATTTAGAAACCTTCTAATTTTGACCACTTGACTTTATACTAAATTAATTCGAAACTTTAAAATTTTTACATGTAGACGCATCACTCGTAAGGTAGAAGGATTTCAACGGTTTGGATTCGTCGTTCGAAGTTAATTCGATAAATTTTAGAGTTAAGAGTACAAAGAACTTGGTACTCCTAAGAGCACCTTAGTTCTACTCTTTGTTGAGTCCAACATGGTTCACCTCTGTATATTAATTTGCTCTGATTACGTTTCGGGGAAATAATGTAATTTTGTGCTTAGCATTTCAATCTATACCAATTAATCTCAATCGGTGGCCAATTTTAAAATCCGAATTTTTAATGAAGCACTAAATTTGCTAACGAACAATAAAGAACAATGAGGCTGTCATATATATAAGTATTTATTTTCGCAGCATTCTGCGCCGTATCTTTGTTTTTAAAGTCCAATTAATCAGTCGAAAAAAGCTGTTTAAGATGATCTTCGTATATAAATGTTTTGGGTGATCATATATACTTTTTTTTAAATTACAATATTTTTAAACAGATAAAAAATCACTCGTAGAATTTCCTCTCCAGGTACATTATTGATCATATGAAAATTATGTTTAACAATTTTAAGTCGAATATTTAAAATTTGAAATAATTAAAATATAAATTTATAGCACTGAGTTAAGTGTAAGATACATATGACTATATATAGTCTTACTCAATAAAAAATCCTAAATTGAACAAAATAAAGTGACACAGATGAAAACTCAAAAGCATCATTGCTACCGGGGGAAGTTAGTTGGAATCTGAATCGGGATTAATTGTCGTTGAGTTTGCCGAACCATTTTCGGAATTTTGCTTAAATTTAGGTAAGACCGGAAAGGTAATTGTTCAGAGATCACCTACTTTCCGGGAGGCAGGATTTTTCTGTCCCCAGTGAGACTGACATGTGGGTCCATACGGATTTCTAAATTTAAATATTAATTTTTAGTTTTGGTGTAGGCCACGTATCAGTAAATCAGGAGCAAGAAAATCATGTCTAGCTTCTGGAGGGCGGAAAATTCGATCCCATTGTTCACAGTGTTGATTGATCACAATAAAGTATTGTACTTGAATGACACAAATTTTACATTTTTTTTAATATTTTTATTATTGTTTTAGATAGGTAAAAAAAACGCTTGATTTCATCTAGTTATGCATGCAGTCCTGATTCAGCTATTATATATCATCAAATATATGATCAGTTTAAGATTGTTACTATATATAATAATCTTCGGTCAATTAATGTGAGGGAAGTTGCAAGTTGGAAACCCCATAAAAAACTAAAAACTTCCAGCCTACTTTGTCTCATAATTAAATAACATTAATTGCTACCAAATTAAGAATCTGTATTGGCAATTAAGGGGCAAATGATTTCAAACGATAACATACTATCACCTGGAAACATATCTATCTTTTTACTTCTTTCATTTGCATGCGCTCATTTCTTTCATTACTTCAATTCCAACCTGAACTACTATAACGGAAAATTTAAAATGGTAGGCTCTGTTACCGGGCCCCTCTTTTCATTCATGATATATAACAGAAAAATGTATAATACCCAACAGTACGTAGAGGTAACAGCATCTACAAATTACAAAACTGTCACCTTTATACCATATTGGTAAACACGAGACAACATGCATGTCTTCGTAATGAATGAGATTGTGATGCTTGGTTTGACGTCTAATCATCTAACCGCCGTAAATCAGCACCTACTCCACAACATACGGTCATTTTTCATATATCATCGATTGATTCGTACAAACAATCAATTTAAACCGTTCAATATGATCTCCACATAAAAAATATAATTGTAAATTGAATTTTACATTTTATTTTTAAATATTTTTACTGTCTTTTTAAATAGGTAGAAAATCACTTGATCTAAAACTTATAGATTATTCAAAAATAGTGACATTCTATCTGAAAAATAGTAACTATTTTCTTAAAAATATAATATTTAGTATGCAAGTACATGTTTATATTGAATACATGTTGAAATTTTTAGATTGACTATTTTAACAAAGAAAATAAAACTATTAATTCTTAGTACGTATCAATTCACGGTAAATATATTACCGTACCTTAATTACTCGTTAAAATAACATATTTTGTATAAAAACTAGTGTATTTAAAATTCTAATGAGAGTCTCTTGTAGAGGTTTAATTAAAGAGATTGACTCTAACATTATTTTAAAATTTAAAAGTTAGAAATATATAAGTCTCTACAGAGAACTCGTATATTCAATTTTCGAAAATAGCATCTAAAGATGCTGGGAGTGTACCGGCACCCTTTAATAAATAAAAAATATAATTATGCACGCATATTAATTTAAAAATTAAAGTTCAACCTTTACTTTTTAAAAATAAAAAATAATAGCTGAGATTTTAACTTAAAAACTAAACAGTGCGGAGTCAAAACTGAATTATATCTTTGAAATTTCAACATTTAATAAGCCAGGATGAACAGAAACCCAACTTATATAACTTTGTAGTTCTCAATGCTTACATAAATTAATTAGTACTTATTAAACACGCTATATATATAATCATGGATCCTTTGCAAGTTCTCTAAATTAAAGATGAACTTATTGCTGCTGCAAGAGAAGCACCAACTCCAAGAGCATCTAATGGCAGTGAAACTTAAATAATACCGACTCAATTTGCAAGTTTATCAGCTGTTATAAATGATGCCAGAACCAGAACTATTGAGCAGACACAAAATGTACTGAAGGGAAGACCTCATTGTTGAATATAATATAATAACATAACTCAAAACATATTCCAAATCCGATTAAAAAGTGAATATTTAAGCTAAAAAGTGTGATTCCTTCTTATTTACTAAAAAGAAAAAAAAATATAACTCAGAAATAAAATTTCTAGTAAAGTTGTTGGGATTCTTGATTACAGTTAAATTCTTGTATTTTTTTTTCTTTTTAGACATGCATGTGTAGGGCTGCAAACAAATCGAATTTACTCCAGTTTGAGTTTGAGTTTGAATATGATTCAATCCGAACTGATTTGATTTGTTTCAGAATGAACTAATTTCAAATCAAATTGAAGTCAATCAAATCACGAACTATGAAAGTTTTGACAGTCACCGGTAGTTTATGCATTAGTTTTCTGCACACGGAATAACATTCCCGCAGTTTCCTTTTATCTTTTACCTTTCACGAATTTACACTGATGGATTATGAGCCTGTCCAAAATTCCCCTACCTTTTACGCTGCTGGATTGATTAAAATCACTGCATGGACCTAATCAAATGAAACTTATTCCATTGTTAATTTTTTTACATTGCGGGAGCATTTTTATCATTATATTAATAATTTTGAGCGTTGATATAAGTTTGGTTCCTGCATTATTAAAGATTGATGGTTGAAGCCATTAGTTGCATTATTTGAGATTCGAACCTAAATAGTTCGCGAACCAATTTCGAATGAATTATACCCAGTTTGAGTTTGAGCTTGAATAAGATTCGAACCGAACTGATTTGATTTGTTTCAGAACGAACTAATTTTCAATCGAATTAATTACGAATTTTTTCCGAATCGAACTCAAATCAAATCACGAACTATAAACTTTTTGTGTAGGTGTGCGCGTCATAAATAAAAAAATAAATTATTTGTTGTCAAAGCCGACTAACAGAAAAAAAAAAAAAAAAAAATCTCTTAAGCAAGTTATTTAATTTTTATTTTTTAATAAAGAATAAAATTGGTATTTTATAAAATTAATTTGAGTTTATGAATAGACAATTTAGACTTGTGATATTATAATTTTAGAGAAAGAATACCTAATTTTGAAGTTGTGAGGAGTATACATAAAATTCCCCCTTTTTTGTCTATATATATCGAAGGGGATGTTTTGACCAAAAGTTTGGCTAAACATTACTGACAAAATCAATTATCGATTATTTTGGTATTTTAACATGTTTTTTTTCTATGCGGTGTTGATTTTGATATCGTGTACCATTCAGGATATATACATCATGCATGTACCTTTTTGACCCATCAACCCTTTTTATTAAATGAATTTAGAATTGCAACTGTTATGTGATCTTTTGTTTTGTTTTTTCCGCTTGTTTTTCTCCATTTGTTTCTTTACATTTGTTTTTTTTTGTTTTGTTCTTTTTAACACGGTTATATGTAACCTTCTATTATTAATTACGAAAAGGTATCAATGACCAATAGGTGAGCAGCCTGCTAGTTATTAACTTCTGTAACCTACAATAAGTATAATTATAAATGCATAATTTCATAACCATAAACTCAATTATGATTAAGCTACTTTGAAGTGAGCACATTCATAAAATTAAACTGAAATTAATTAAAGTTAATTTCAAAAGCATTAAACTCATATAATTAATTTTGATTGTTTTTAGTATTTAAAACTTAAAAAAAAATATTACCATACTTTCCAGAAATTAATTTCTAAGATGTATGAGCAAAAGGAATTAATATTTTAGTGAACATGACATTTTTAAAATAATTTTACTAAAGAATATTTAAATTTATGAAATTACTATACATTTATAAAATTACAAATAAAATTAACATCTAAAATTTCCAGTGTTTCTGAGTATAAATTTGCTTTAGTAGAGAACCATCTAGCTATTAGCTCTGTTGCAAAAGATATGATGTAGAAATGGCCAAAAGTAGTATCAAACTATTATGTGATCTAACATGTTTGGTTTTATCTATGAACCAAAAGTTGCTATCTTTATGCAAGGATTTAATTATCCAACAACAATTTATGATATGCATAAACATAATGAAAAGGTGGGATAATGACGCGTATGATGGACATACTGGTGTAACAGCAAAAGACATTAATAGCATCAACAAATCAAGTGTACTTGCACATATTGTCACACTGTTATAAAAAATATCTCTTTAAACCGATTAATCGACTGATTAGTCGTTGGCAGTGACCAAACCGTCATGAATTTTTCTGACTAATCAGATGATTATTTTCAAATATGACCGATTATTCTTGATTATTCCTGCCACATATCGTTATTTACAATACTATATTGTCATGATCAGCTTTTCATATATTTTTTTATGAGGTGAAGGTAAAATAAAATGACTCTAAATTGAGGAATAAACTATGGATGACTTGATTTGGCTTTTAGTAGTATGTAGCAATATATTGAGTTTATTTACATCTCTCTCTGTTTTTTATCCCTTTTTCTTTCCGAATTAGCATCATTTTTGTTGCTAGTTTATGGGTGCAAAGGAGTCAGATTGATCATATTTGTCAATCTAATTTATTATAGCCGGGTTATTAAATTTTTAGTTCGCCAGTTATCAATTAAGATAAAAATTAATTGAATTCGAACTTTAATTTAGACCGTTAGATATTTGAAACTTGTTCTAGAAAAATAGGCAACAATAAGTTTATAACTTATATTGAAAAATAAGTACTACTATATAACATATTATATTAACAATAACTAAGATTATATATAAAAAATAAAAATTTATAACATCTGCATTATGTTTTATATTAATATTACTATTATAGTTATGTATAAAAAAATCTTAAGAAAATTATGTACACTCCCAGTTTTATTCAGTCTTAACTTTTTATCCAAAATTCATTTGTCGGGCACTCGGGTTAACCAAAATCCAATTGAAATCTAATAATTTATACAGTGATGCACAAATACGGCTGGAAGATGGACGACTTATGCTTATATATCAGACAAAATTCAATTGAAATCTAATAATTATATTCCTTATAGTATATATATAGTTGATGGAAGCTTTGCATCTATGTAAATAATAAATCTCCGCTACAAACAAAACAAACATTCATTGTTCATTGATAGATACAGTAACAGTATCATCTGGATACCAGACAGAAATTTCCTATACTTTTAAAGGAAAATAATAAGTGTCAAAGAATAATTAGAGACATCATTAAAATGTTGCCACCAACATAATTGCATCTTAACGACTGTCTAAACAAAGATGCTGTTAAAAAATAACAATGTTTAAAAACAAAATCCAACTTTGATTTTTGCCAGTTATCCTCCAACGAATAATTTTACTTAATTAACTTTCGCATAGAATAATTAATTCTTGTGATGTTATTGTTAATAATACTTTTGCTTTCTATTCTACGGAGGTAAACTGAATATTTATATAATTTGCACGAAATTCAATATAATAATGGACATAATTCCGGATCAGACACTTGCCGTGTCCCGAGAATTTTTTGCTTCGGATAAAGATTTTAACAGAGCAGTTTTTGCTTCATATACAGCACACAAACTCTATGAAGCGTTGTTTTGACTCTATAATTATTAATTATAATTTGTGCGCTACATGAAGCAAAAACTACTCTGTTAAAATGTTTACCCCAAAATTCTTATATATTAATTTAAGATAGATAGATAGATATGATGGCAAGACTGAGAAAGGCTGTCTCTGTCTAATTAGTACAGAGGGCTGGTGCAACATTAAGTGCGAACAATTAAAAACTGATAGGAGTAAGCAGCAGCCTATTAACAGTTGGAAATGCCCCCACCTAAGGCATCAAAAATTAGCCCTTAAATGACTGGCATATCAGATACTAATTGGTACAACCTCATACTACTCCACACGGTTGAGTACAATTCAGAAAATGACATTCAAATAACAAAAGAAAATAAATAATCCATTGCTTCAATTTAGATGGATGTTTTCATTAATGCAACATTAATGCACAGGAAGTCAATACCCGAACCATTCATCCTTGCTGCCAGACAGAGAGAGAGAGAGAGAGAAGAGAGGTGGGGTCATGATGGTAAGGTTAAAAAGAAGAGAGGAGTAATGGCAGCAAGGAAAGAGACAAGCATGGTGCGTTCTTGACTCCCCATTAATTTTTCTTAAAAAGAAAAAAATAAAACAAAAACGCATAAAAATATGGATAGAAAAGGTGTTCCTAGAAGTAAATGTGACTTGACGACTGTAAACTTCTTTAAAGCTTTTGGCGTAATGAAACCCTGCTTCATGCATCAGCATCATCACAGCAATAGCACCTCTTGATGACTCTCAGAAACAGAGAGGAGAGAGAGAATTGAAGATGCACCAACCAACCTAAAGCCCAAACTTGAATGCCAAATTTAAATCATCCGCTGGGACAATTCAAGGCCGCCTTTATTTGTTGCACTGTTGTGCTTATCAGATTGTTCACTGTCGATACCGACTCAATATTGAGCTTTGCAGATGGCAAACTGCTCACTAATATCTGAAATGCCACTGTTACCAGAGATCCATATGAACTCCCCATTGGGTTAGAGCTAGTTGAGGCACCACCGCCGGCCCCACCAACCCTCCCGTCTGGTAGAATTGTAAAACCTGAGGATGGCTGGAGAGGGATGTTCGTCAGATCCTCGCCGCTCATCACGATGTCTACGTAATTAATTTCGACCGGTGAATATACAACTAGTGAACCTGATGAGTCGGTGCAGCTCTCTTGTAGAATTAGCATGCTGTTCTGCTGACTTGCATTCAAACCCTACAACACAAATTTAATATAACAATTTAAACTAATGTGGAGAGTTTATGCAAGATTGTTTTTGTTTTTGTTTTTGCATGCTAATTTAAGCAACACTTACACGAAGGAGGGAAATGCAATTGCCAGGATGTGATCCAGTTGCGATACTAGCGACCTGTTGCACTGCGTTGCCGCTAGAGAGAACATCCCACTGTTAAAATTTCACAAGAAAAAAAAAGGTCAGATATTTATACCAAAATAAGTACAAATATAGAAAATGTGTACAATTAGATATGGATATAAGATGAAACCTGAGACCGCTCGTCCTTTAAAAAGTTGAAGACTCTTTCGCAAGAAATGGGAAGCCAAATAGAGGTGGCAGCACTGAGAACAACGCCATTGGGTTGACCGGGTTCAGAGCTCCGGTGAACCGTAACCCGCACCCCCTCATCGTGTACACCCGATAAGGCTGTCCAGCGGTGCATTTGAGAGGCACTCAAACTGGCACAAAAGTTGTTCACCATTTTTTGTGACAATTTCATCATGCTCCTCTTACCTTCCGGAGTAACTGAAAATCAAAACTGAATATATTAATCAGTGAAAAATAAACTATTAGATAAGAAAAATCAATGTTGAATATAAACATAATTACCTACACCAATGTCCCTCGGTGAGTTGGCAACAGCCATAAGACAAGCGAACCGTTCACAAGTCCTTTGTAAGGTGGCGAGCCACCGCTGTGCACCAAATGCTGCACCACTTATGACAACCTCACGGTATAATAGATGGACCAGAGTTTTGTCTTCGATTTCCATGTGCTCCACCCAAGTAATCTAAATCACGACATTAAATTTAGATAACACAAAAGACATTTTGGCAATCGAGATTAGTCCAAAAGAGCAGAAAAGTTTTGCTTTTTGCTGCAATGATGACCAAACAGACCAAAGTAATCTACGAATTTGTTGCCAGTATAATTGTTGCTCAAGTTTTCTGCCGCATTTCTCATTTGCTGAATAATAAAAAAAAAATAGTGTTCTAGCTTGTTGTTTGATCCATGGACCGTGTTCATGGATGCATTCCATATTCAAGTTAATTTGGCCTATAATTATTCTCTGTGTTCTATCAGAGCGAAAGAGAAATTAAACTTAACAAAATAAATATTTCCTATCAATATTGAAAATATACCTTGATTTTGAGAGCACAGAGTTATATTCCGGGTCATCTGATTTTCTGCTGTAATTTTAGTTTCTTATTCCCATATTTAAAATGTTTATTTTATTACATTCTATTAAATGTTTATTTGCTTATATTTGTCATCATCTGTCTCACTTGATGTTTTGATCAGACTGTTTTCTGATATGATTTCAAATGGTCCAATGGTTTTAAATTTGTGCAAATAAAGAAACAGAGTACAGAGTTCAAGATGATGATAAGTTTCTAAATTTACCTTGGAATAGCCATTGGGAATTTCTTGAATGAGACAGCCTGAGGGGAGCCGTCTGGTGCTAGAATGGGTCGGGAATTCTCTCGACAAATCAACTGACACATCAGCTATGGCCCACAGGCCTTGTTCTATCTGCCGGCAATAGCGCAAGAAGCAGAACTCCCTTGTTGGCACCATGGGGGAAAGCACATTCAATTCTTCATACATCTATATTTCAATTAAGTTCAATAATCAGAAATGAAATATGATAGAATTTACCATTTAAATGCAATTTGCTAGACAGAAATAAGTGATAAATGAATGTATACCAAAAGCAAGGAGCCGCTCCTCCCAGCCATCCCGTTTGCGAGTATATCAATTGTTCTTGTCTTGGAGATAATGGTAGGGAAGAACTCGATCCACTTGCTCTGCACCAAATGTCACACATAAATAAGCATATTATAAGCCGAACTATGAAGAAATCGGAAAAAAGAAAAGAAAAGAGAACTCACCGAATCCAAAAACATATCGACCAATGAAACAGCATTCATAAAAACCAAAGCAGAATCCCTCGAGGTTTCAACACGAATATCAGGGGGCCGAAATCGACTGCCCGGTTTAGGGAACAAGCTGTCGTAAGCATCAAGGCTAAGCACCTCTCTCCCGTCTCCTTGTTTAACCCACAACGGCTCGTCACACTGAGCAAGTCTAACAAGCTCATCCATAGCAGCTGTTGCCATCTCAGCCATGATCGGCTTCTCCATATCCGAAATAGCCGTAGGAAAAGAAAACGGCATGTTTGACGAACCACCAGTTAGCAAATCAAGGTCGAGAGATGGGCCCACCGACGGGCTCCCGAGACCACCTACTGTGAGATCCAGCGAAGAAATAGACAATGGCTGGACCGGCGGAAGCTGTGTTATCGGCCTCCCAAGATACTTGGATGTCAAGCCAGAGACTCTATCCAGCTGCATTGTTAAAAGAAAAAGAAATATGGAAAACAATCAAAGAGGCTCAAGGAAATGGTAAGTAAATAAAAAAAAAAATTACATATATGCACACCTCTTCTTTCAATCGAGCATTCTCCATTCTGAGTTTCTGTTCGTCGAAGTAGCAGTCCTCGGAAACCGGAGGAGGAGCGCCGCAGTGAGGGCATATGATGTTCTTCAAGGCCTCGCGCATGGCGATATTCTCGCACCGGATTTTGTCATTCTCGGCCCGGAGGAAGCAGTTGTCCGCTCTCTCATGCTGTGCCTGTTAAAAATTCATTTTCATTTACAAATCAAGTAAAATAAATAAATAAATAACATGTGTTAGATTAGAATGAGAATGGAAAAGGGATGGGGTAGAAGTTTTGGTTTCGGTTTCTGTTTGGGTTTTTCTGTCTCAGTCACTTTCCCATAACAGTTTGTTCGAAAAAGACAACAAAAAGGGGAGGGTTAAAAGGGTAAAATGATGTTACCTTCATCTGAGTTCTCCTGTTCTGAAACCAGAACTTGATCTGGCGAGGATCCAATCCCAGTTCCCTGCTCAGTTGCATCCTCTGTTTCTCGTCTGGATGCGGACATTCCTTAAACATCCTATAAAAACCCACCAAACAAATTTATTTGATTTAAATTATCAAAGTAACAAAAAATGAAAATGAAAATGAAAAATTTGAAATGGAAATAACGACAAAAGATGTACGCTTCGAGTTGTTGAATCTGGCGGGGAGTGTGGCGGTGGTAGCGTGTCTTCCTCTTCTGTCTATCGGAGCCACCACCACTATCGGGTTCTTCTCCAAAATCCATCTTTCGTTTTTCGCCTACTTCAGCTGCCAACCAAAAGCAACTCCCTTTATTATTAAAAGATTGAACAATTCCGAGGTCAAAAACAGAGAAGATAGATGGCGTCAGTCTGTTTACTAGACTAGTGGTACTCCGTCTCCTCACCTCTTCTATTGCACGAGCTTAAACCAGGGAGAGAGAGAGGTGATGGGAAAGGGGAGGCTGTAGCGGTCGGAAATAGCGCCCACAATGGGGGAAATGAGAATTTAAGAGCAGAGAGAGAGAGAGGGGTGTTTGTGTCTATTAAGGCAAAGGGATACGGAGGGGGTCTCTCGTCTCTGCAAAGAGAGAGAGAGAGAGAGAGGAGGTAAGGTAACTGATGCGAATTTAGAGCTGGGGATTTAAATTCATTGCTCGTTGTTCGAGGGACCTCCGCCTTCTCTCGCTCTTACTACCTCTCTAAGCTTATTGCCTTCCCTCTCTTCTTGCGCCTTCCGAGAACCATAAACATCCCTACTCCCGTTCCATTCCCTAAATGTATACACCATAATGTACTGATGCAGTCTCAATTTGTAATTTTTTAATAAAATATAATTTCTAATTTACGCCGTCTCCTCTAAAACATTATATGTTTGTCGGATATAAGATATTTATGAAACCACAACTTTATATTTGCTTCAAACACGTGTGATATATATCGGGGCATTGAGTAGTATCTTACCAAAAAACTTTTATAGAATATCATTAATTCTCCGTACATTTACTTTTGAAATTTGAAAGTAAAAAAAGTCAGATATTCTATCTCAAAGTTTTCTAGTTAGAAAAAATTTATTATTTTCTATTGCCACGTATCAATTTTAAATTAAATAATATGACAAAGTAAGTTTATTAGAGTAATAATTTCATTTTTATGTTAAATGTTTTATTATTGATAATATCTAAGTTAAAATTATCTATTTATATTTGTTTTACTTTTGTAGAAATAAATAAATAACTTAGAAACTTATTAGTACTTACTATAATAAATACTAAAAAATAATTCATTATTTTTATCTATTGTAGTCAGTATCAATATGTTTTTTTCTCAAAATAATAAATTATTGTTACGGACTAAAATTTGTAAAATAAAATGTAAGATAATTCATCAGTTTTTTTAAACATATGAGCTATAATAAGAGTTATTGCTTTTGACTCCAATAATATCCATTATTTCCAAAAGAATTTTTTTCTTTTCTTTTCCAAATGTTGTTATCTGAGTTTTATTTTTGGCATATGAACTAGTGTAGACCGAGTTTATATAACAGTTTGACCGTTCATTTCTTGATGTTGGGTTGGGTTGGCACAGCTGGAGCCATTAAAGCGGGACATGAACTGAACGTCTCGGGTTCGGATCTTTTTTTGTGCCCGTTTAACAGGTGTGGCCTGGAATCTGGAATCTGGATAGACAGTTAGACACTAGAGGTATGTAAATTCGTGCCGTTTTTTGTCAAAACTATTTACATCCTATATTATTTATTCACGTTATGTATCTGTAATCAGACTAGTACGTGTACTATAATATTTATTCTGAAAAATAATTACAATACGCGAATTGTCACAACATACGAATCAGGCCATATAACGGCTAAACATGTTGTGCCTGAAATCTGAATGGTGTTGGTTAGATCACGGCGTGACTATTTTACATCACTTGAGCATATGTTGTTTGAAACCTTGGTTGGGGAAATAAATAACGAGACGGAGTCAAATAGATAGATGATCTCCAGATCCAAATTAAAGCACAATCTCTAGCTAGGGAAATATAATGTGGCATTTAAAGGCCTACCCCAATATTGATAGAGGATTATTGGGATCCAACCCCAAACGAACCAAATCCCAACATGGCGTTATTATTGAAATTGAATTGGGCTCTGTGTTTTGGTTTTGGATCTTATTACTTACTTACCAGGTTAAATCTTAAATCAAGTGAGCGTGTGTTTTAAGTACTTGTTCTCTAAACAACGCCAAATTATGACTTTTTACTTGTCTTGTACTGAACACTATTATTTTATTTATGCTTAATTTGACTCTGCATTTCTAGAGATCAGGCGCTAGATTATATTGCATTGTTTAATCATTCATGATCGGTCAAATTTTGGGGATAAATAATATGTTAGTCTTCCTAGTTTATATATATATATATATATAGTTAGTTACCTTCAATTCCAGATTTTCTTAAAGTTAGTTGACACAATTTACTATTATTATATAACTTATTTTTTAATTTAATAAAGCCTGTCTAGGAGTTCAACATAGTCAAAGATTTTGCTATGCATACTGACACTTGAAAAGAGGTCATTTTGTCAGAAAAAAAATATTAGTTTAATCTGTTATGTAAACTATTATGTACATCAAATGATGTACTTGTGAACTGGAGTCTGGAGGTGGTTGCATGCACATCAATGCTACCGAATGGACTTATTATTGCTCTGTTGCTCTAATATCTCTGTACAAAATATAAAGATAATTAACACATACAACTATACAAATATTCTCCATTTATCAACAAGGAAAAGAATAAAACGATCTTTTATTTCCAATACATTTAAAGAAAATTATGTTGATATTTGCCTACCATTCAATATTAATGATAACTTTTAATAAAACAAGTCATAATTAGGTGATGTTGTTTATTAATAAAGCTTTGTTCTGATGAAATTAAGCTTATGAGCAATCATATTTGACGCATTATCTTCAAGTACTAATAAATACTAAATTAATCATATCTTTTAAGAGAAAAAAAAAAAGAACAATTAGGAAAGGTATATATATCATTTGTAGTGATTATCAATTTGATTGCAGCGTAATCATAATTAAATTTAATGGAGAAGTCTAACAGTGTCACAATTTAAGTAATCATATATAGCTTGTCTTGCAATAAGGGCTAAATTAAGGAGTTAAATCAATTGTGTATTTTTATGACTTATTTCATCGTACAACCTAGCTAACAATGAAAATGTTTATATGGTGCCTTAATTTTCAACATTATCGTTATCATTAAAATGAAATTATCACTGATAAATTTGTTTAAAGAAGCTGAATGATAAAGTCATTAAACTGAACGATAATGCTATCAATGTTAATAATAAATTAATACACTCATATTGTTTAGTTCGGTCATAAACTGTACAGGGCTCATCGTTACTAAGTTTTTCGGTTTATAACTCCTTCACTATTAACTTTTATGTTTGGTGTTCATGAAGTTCTATTCAAATAAGGCGAATTATAACATCATTAATTAAATTGATATTTAAAAATGTATAATAATGATAAATGTAGCAATAAAAATATCATTACATCTAGTTTTGCTTCTTCTTCTTTTTCTCTATTGTATTATACATATATATGTTTTCTCACCATGCCACCTCTCATATATCCTCTATGTAGACAAATATTTCATATGTACTGCCTATCAGATATTAATATCTGTTGAATACTTATTCACGTGATGCTTATAGTATATATTGAAGATACTTATTCACGACTTTTTTTTTTTTTAAATTGGACCAATTTTAAATATTTCAAAAGAACAATTATCATTGATTTAGTTTTTACAAAAAATAGCTTCCCGATTCGCAGGATTAATGGAGGCACAAACACATTAATTTGCTCCACTGATCCTGCGGATTGATGAACCTCAGTTATATATACTTATAGTACGGGTTTAACCTCAAATTCATGACCAATTTTCTTGTATTTTAGTATAATTTAGTATAAAATCGTACCAAGGACCAAGTTACTGCCTTTAGTTTGATTTTATTGCAGTTTTGGAACTTTACACCCTTTGTATGGTCTCTAAGGTGCTTTGTGCAGCCGCACAACTATCTTTGAAGTTCAAACCTTGATCCTGCTAAAGTACATGCTAAACAAGAGCAAAAATGCAGCCTAGCCCGCACAAAACAACAGAAAATCATATGAGAAAAACTGAAATTTTGTGCAACCCCCTATGGCCGCACAGAATATTTTTCCAACTTTGTACTGCCCTCTATGGTGGGTGCATATCCTCTGAGATATCTCAATTTTTGCATGACCGACGTGCCCGGTGCCTATTTGGGGGAATGTAGGGGGCCAGTATTATTTGAGCTTTGAGATTCGTACAGAATGTATGTGAACGATTGAGATATTCCAACAAGTCACGCAAAGTTTGAGATATCTCAGAGGATGCGAATTCCTCTATGGTTGTACAAACCAATAGGAAGTCAAAAGCGAAAAGAAGGAATTTTGTGCTACCTCCTGTAGTTGCACAAGCACCTGCACATATTATTTACCACATTTTGTGCTACCCTTTATGGCCGCACAGATGGCCACGTTTCTCATAAGAAAAGAGCAAAAATGTAACAGAGGGCAAGTGCGACCGAATTCGCATCCTTTGAGATATCTCAAACTTTGCGTGACTTTTGGAATATCTCAATCGTTCAAATATATTCTGCGCGAATCTCAAAGATCAAATAATATTGCCCCCTACTGTTCCCCGAATAGGCACCGGACACGTCGGTCACGCAAAAATTGAGATATCTCAGAGGATACGCACCCAGTGCGACCTCAGCCCTCTTTGTGCGGCCGCACAATCCATCAATTTCCAACGCAGGATATTTTGTGCTACCACTTAGGGCCGTACCAACCGCAATTTCACAGATTTTCATGCCTTAAAGATGCCTTTGCCCGATTCACTTCCAGATTATGTGTAATTATTTCCCAAGTCACGAAAATGGCTATAAAATAGGAGAAGAGACATCTCCCATTTGGGGATTCACATCAAGCAACCTCCCATTACACATCTCTCTTCCTAAAAACCTTAATTTCATTCTCTTATCATTATCAAGTGAATTTAAGACAATGAAGCGGATTTGACGACTTTCAAGGAGGCTTTGCAAGGAAGAACTGGGGCATAGTTTGGGAATTGGTGTATTCAATTTTCCTTTGTTATTTAATCGTTTTATTTGCTTAGTTTACTTGTTATTTATCATGGATGTTTTTATTGCACCAATGAGAGGCTAATCTCCTCTCTAGGGGCTTAGGTTGTAGCATGAACTTGTGTTAGTTTATTTACTTGAATATTTTCTTTATGATAATTGTTTTGGATTGATGTTTAGTTCTTATTTTATATATTTGTGAGTTTCGCATAATTTTTGTTTTTGAAATCACACCTTGCGGAGGTAGCGACTGCCATCTTATCTTCAAGGGTGTTATGATATACATAAGACCAAATTTTATACATAAATAGGGATAATATATTAGATGGATCAAATCAAGTCTACCCCGGATCAATAAAACTAAAGATTGGATATGAAAAGTTGTGGGAAACTAATTTACAAGTACTTCACAATTGGAAGACTTAGATTATATCTAGTTATCGGTACGAAGTAATGGTAGTATTTTGCCTTCAATTAAGTAACACTATTAAGTAGTGACAGCCCTAAGACATGGTACATTAACATGATAGGCATGAAACACGAAAATTATTGATTTTAAGTAGAAATATGTCAACTTAGTTGGAATTCCTATCAAGACAAAACATGAATTAAGAGAATATATCGAGTATTGAATTGACCAAGTGATTGTAGACCAAAAGTCCCTAGACTTCATTTAATTGATCACAACCCCTTCTTTTGAACCCAACAATTGCGTGATTTGCAACAATCCCCCATTTACTTATTTGCATTTAATTTAAAATTAATTATTTTAGTTAAAATTACAATTGTCTTGATCTTTGGATCGATACCTAAAATTACTACAATGATAGATTGTATACTTGCAATTCAATCTAACTTTGTGTATTTAGGATTTTATAAATTTAAAGCGAAAAGTGTACGAAATAGAAAAATTAATTTTATACCCAAAATACACATCACGGATCAGTGGAGCAAATGTGTTTGTGCCTTGGATCGGTGGAGACATTTTTTTTCTTTTTGTAGAATCCAAATCAATAGTGATTACTTCAAACAATTAATCAAAACCGTATACACGTTTCATATGAAAATGTGGTTAAACATTTTATTTTATAGAATTTTTTATTTTTTTGGAGATAAAATATCACTTGATTTGAAAATTCTAGACCATTCAAAAATAATGTTTTTCTACTTATATAAAAATATTAAAAATATATATATAATTTGATTTACAAGTACATATCAAAAAAATATATTTAAACTATATGGACTAACTGTTTAAACTTTAGAAATAAAAAATATGAATCTATAGCACTATAGTGTGTGCAGCGTCTTCGAGTCTGGATCATGTGAGGTTAACTTAAAATTTGAGTTTGAATTCAGATTATCCGAATAGAATCTAAACTAATTTGAAAATGCACAGCACTTTTAAGCCAAAGCAGATCGGACGGTCCGGATCTAGATTTTTACCTTAGTTGATATGCATGAATTCCATCTTTCAAGCCCTCCATTCCACCGGCACCGGACACGTATCCTCTGCATTAACTCAAAGGGGAATCTTTTGAGCTAATGCATCTCAGCCGTTTGACTTTAAATGAAGTCAATCTAACCGTCTGATTTTAACACATGGGTCTTTAATATTAGTGCAGATCTAGTCTGCATGGATCTTAAAACAGTTCGTATGGTTGAAATTCATTAACTCAAAAGATTCTCTTTTGAGTTAATGCAGAGGATACGCGTTCCATTCCACCCACCCCCACGGTCACAAACCTAGGCACGAGGCATGACAGCTTCAGCAGCGTACATACTGTCTAATGTCTACACAACCTAAGTGGCGTTTAGCCTAGCTAGACCACACCTTGCACCGTTCTATAACTTCAATTTTGTGTGCTGTTGCAAAAACCTTTTGCCCCAAAAAAAGAAAAATGCACACCAGCCTTTGTCATTAATCTGCTCATCATTAATTGATTAACAATAAATAACAGCACGGAAAGAATCACAATTAATAACAATTCATAATTTGAGATATGTTGCAATATTAATAAGGTTACATGTGCATTCCACTTTTCTTTGATGATACGCGCTTCATGATAAATGCAAATCAAACTAATGATTTTTTATTGGGAACAATTATTATTATTACTACTATTGCTATTATTATTATCATCATTATCTTTGACATATATATTATCATCATTATCTTTGACATATATAGTGTACTAGAGTATATATATACTCAAAATCAAATTCTAGAAGAGATTAAATTAAGAGTTTAATTTAAGAATGATATATGCGTCAGCGGGTTGGGTTATACTTACTCATGGAACTAATTAAGATAAAGAAACAAAATATATAGATTACTGACTCCAATTTGGGACATTGAATGTCATATAAACCTTAATTCTTAGTCATTAATTCAATGTATCTGATCTTTCGCAATAATTAGTATTTTTTTGTTTCCTAAAAAACCCAGATTTTGCTTCATCGAAAGAAAAAAAACAAACAGATTTTGATGCATTGAATCAAAACAATTACTTATGTACTAATTAAAACTGTATCTTATTTTATTTCTCTAATAACCTTAAAATCCATTGAATTTGTTTTTGTACTAAATTAAGCTGTACATGATATACTTACCTGTAAAATTTGGTTTTTCATTACTCCGAGATTAATTGCACATGGTAAATTAAATGCGCTAGCCTTGAGCAAATCTTGCAGTGCATGCACAACCATTACATAAGATCTTCTTTTTATTGTACATAATTATCGTATTAAATTGGTGCAAATTAGGTTAATTTGTATAAGATAAACATTCCTACGTAGATGATAATTATTAATTATTTTCTCCATGCACCGCCATCATATAATTAATGTAGTTCTTTTACACATTTTTTTTTTACTTCTTAAGTAATCCTCAAGATAAATTTTATTGAATTATTTAATTCCAAAAGATTAAAAAAAAAATCTTGAGCTACTATTTATTGCATAAAGTTATTAATGTGTTGTGCATATCTGACTATATCAATAATTCGCTATACTTTTTTCCTATTAGTGTATTTTATAAAATATTAGCTACGTTATAAACTGAGAAGGGAGAAAATTAGAAGGATGAACTTAGTCTATGAGTTTTTTCTCATACGAAAATTATTTACAGCCATTAAAAAAATACAATATTTATCTTCTCTTAAATTTTTATTAGTAGCTCTGTTAGTTATTACATATATAATCAACACTAAAAGTACGTAATAGAAAAAATAGGTGGGATTCATTGATGATCATTAAGTCACAAGTTTGACAATATTTTATAAGATGATATTATAATAATAATAACAACAACAACAACAACAACAACAATAATAATAATAATAATAATAATAGATACATTGTTGGGCTTATCAATTGATTAATTTAATATGAAATATTATACAATTTGAATATCATTTTATATTCAATGAAAGATCTTTAAATATATTTATTAGAAATTTTAATCATTAGATGTACGGTTAAATTTAAATCCAATTTCATCATTTTATGAGTAATAATAATAACCCGGAAATGCTCTGCGCCGACTTGTGCATTTTGTTATTGGGCCACTGTATGAGTTCGGTTCTTAACTCAATTTTTTAGTTTTAGATTGGGATCGTCCGATTCAAATCTGAGATCATTCATTCGGAAGTGAACGCATACATTCCGAAAGATATATTTAAATTCCAAAATGATCCCGAACAACATATTTGGTTCGGACAGTCTCGATTCAAAATTCAAAAATTGAGTTACTTTAGAGGATCCGGACCCCACTGTATTGTCTATATCATTCTTTAAGTTTTTTTTTTTAAAATAAATTTAGAATTGATTTTTACCATATTTTTTAAAAGAAAAATGAGGCGAAATCAAAGGACGACCTTTACATTTAAATAATTCATCTCATATTGGTTGTATCATCACAATTATTTGATCTTTTTATATATAGAGTCATGAGAATCAATTATATAAAAATTTTGTACTGAGTATGAAAATTAATTTTACAGTTTCATAATATTTTACTCTAATATATATATATATATATATATATATATATATATATATATATATATATATATATATAAATATGTATAAGCATCATAATTTTGACAATAAATAGGGGTTAGTTAATCCCAATATCTCATACTAAATCCCCTCCTTTTCATATGAGTGATTTTGAGACGTTTAAACTGTATGTTAGAATTATTATATATACGACACAAGAAATAGTCTATTTTATTTCTTTTGTGTGAGAAATTACTATTTAAAAGCTATATTGAGATATCACTAATAGATATTTAAACTTGCAAAACTTGACCATCATTTTTATCTCAACGAAAAAAAACTAATTTTTTTTTTTTATGACCCTAGCATGTTTTTGGAGGTTAGATCAATTTAATCCGACACGAAACAACAAAAGATTTAAATTTACACACGTGTGGAATAAAAAACAATAACTAAAATTCATTAAAGACCAAATTGGATTTGTGGAGACACGCAATAAATAATACCATAAATAGGGTCAATAATTGACAATCTTTGCATTTGCTGACAATAAAAATTTAAGAACAAAAATTAAATAAACAGATAACAAAATGGCCTTTTCCGAGAATAATTCAATAACCTAGCAATAATTGGGCTATGAAAAAGATGGCCCATCAATATCCATACGGTTGAGGTATAGAGCTTTGATTTATGGGCTCATGCTGGCCGACTAGTAGCAATATAATAAGTATATAGCCCACAAAATTAAGGAGAAAAAAAATAGATTGTCAAATGGAAAATGGAAGTTTAATGGTTAAAGCAGTGCCTCATTAATCACGCTGGTCCCTTGTAATATAAAAAAATTAATACTACGTCTTTGCACTAACAACAAATTAATAATATTTAGATGAAGATGTCCCTATCCATTCATTCAATGATTTGTGTTTCCTGATCTGTTTGACAATCGGCGTTAAATTAATTTCATATTTTCAATCATTATCCTCTTATCATACATGGATAATAAAACCTCATAAGGCACCATTAAAGAGGACTTTTTTCATCAAAACTAAAACATTTCCACTGGCATTCTGAATTTTAAACAATAACAAAAAAACCTTTGATTACAAATTTACAACAATAGCACAAAAAAACTTAAAAGAAGTTTCAGAAACAAATTTTATTCTGCTTGGGCACAATTAATTGCTGCCTTTTTTCACAATTAAGTGCTTTCTCTTATTTGTGTGCTATGAATTATGATGATTTGGATGAACTAGAAAATAAATGACTAGCTCAATAGAAGCACTGAGTCGTTGAAAATTATATGTTGCTTAATTAAAAACTGCCAAAATTCCTATTACCCATTAAATGAAAATTAGCAACGATAATTTGCCAATTAAAGAGATTCACACCAGCATTATATTTTACATTAATGTGTTAGTTAGCTGCTCTCAGCTTACTTTATATTCTAGAGATAAATATTACTGAGCTGAGCAGTATATATGTTTGACATTAAAAACAGGAGGAAATTAATAAGAATTAAAAGGTGGGCAGCCTTTTATTACTCATAATGCACCAACACAATTTTGTTATGAAAATGATACTTTTTGATATATAGTTATAAGTTGCAAATAAGATTATCACAACAATTTAAAATAATAAAATTATTTATATTAATTAAAATTTTATTAAACCCAACATTATCTTGTAACTTAATGACATAATTTGTAACTGAAACTGTTGTATATACCAGTGTTGTAAATAACGGTATGCGGTCGTCGGACGGACGGGGTACCGCCAAGCGATTAATCGGTATGCGGCCAATTAATTGGAATTATGCGGACAATTTAACGTTTTTATTTAATTTATATATATATATATATATATATATATATATATATATCATAATTTATTAAAAATTATTTATTTAACTCATTAAACTTATCAGATAAACTTAATTTAAATTAGTTTTATTATTATAACATGACACTATGCTTATTTCTTTGTAACACGTAAGCATTTTGCACGTGTAAGTAACACATTTATTTAATGAAAAATAAATTTGAGAATTAAAATTTTTCAAATACTAATAACATATTATTTGAAAGAAAGAAAACATTTCAACATAAAATCACCAAATTTAATTTATGATAATAACATAATTTCATAAATAAACATGTCGTACTAATTGAAAAAATTACATCAATAAGTAAAAAAAATATACATAGCATATAAATAATAGAAAAATTAATCAATTTCAAAGTAAGTAAGAAGAAAAAACATATATAAAAAATATTAGATGAATATCCAAGCATAAATAAAACTACAATACATGATTTATAAACCTCATTGTCACACACTATTATAGAAAAAAATTTGAAAAAAAAATTTCACTGGAATAAATGGAAAAAAAACGGAAATAAACGGGAATAAACGAGAATAAACGGCCGATTAATCGTTTTTTCCCGCCAACAGGCATCTGTTAAGCGTATTCGAAACGGTTTAGCCGCCGTTTCCAATTAAACAACTGTTTAATCGGCCGTTTTTCCCGTTTTTTACAACACTGGTATATACAACAAATTCTTGATCGCTTCAGTATTCGTGAATAATCTCAAGTGTCATAAATATTAATAAGTAATATATAATTCCATTTTTGTTTTGTTTTGGTGAAGGTAGGACTCAAGTTTTTTTTCTTACAGTAGTTGCAGCGTACATGTGACTCGTATGTGCATATATATTTGATATATTAAAAAAATATTGTTCAAAATAAAAAATTAATACTATACATGTTTTCTTAATTTTTTTAAATAGCTCGTGTAATAATTTTAAACTGATTGAAATTTATTTAGCCATTTAGCAAATAATTTTAAAAAATTAATGAAAGAGATTTCACTAGTACAGAAAACGCGACCATACATGACATATCATAGACGGATACAAAAAAATTCAGAATAAGAGTGTGTAATGGGAGGAGGTGGTTGGGCGAAAAAAAACTTCCACATACACACTCGGTCTGAAAGTTTTGAACCGTTTTCGGAAGTCATAATTATTTATACACGATTTAAAAGTTTTGAATCGTGTACGGTTGTACACGCCTCCATACACAGTCATTTATTAAGTAACCGTGTATGCTCTTGCTCTGTTTTCAAATATTATTTTTTACCGTGTTGGGTTCATGCGCCTCTCCACCAATATCCCTGTTAGTAATTAATATCTTGTACGTCTCCACCTCCTTTTCACGTACTTATACAAATATAAGTCCAGCTCCCTCTCTAAATTTGCCTCTTCATTTTCTCTTCATTGCCCTTTATTTTCCTCTGAATGTCAAGGTTTGATCACAGTTTTTTCTTAACAAAGAAACCTCTCCTCCATACATGGATGTAAGACCTAGACTTCGAAGGAGTGGTTTCTTTTGTTGAAAAAAATTGTGAATAACATTGAAAGAAGTAGGCTGGAACTATGGTGAGCTAACTATACTGGACATCAGATTGTGCAGGGTAATAAATAAGTCATACTTACATAGTGTCATTTCCATTCAAATAGTTGAAAATAGAAGCAGAGATCATAGTGTAAATTAGCAGTCATTGAAAATCTGTATGTGTATATATATATATATATATATATATATATATATAAATTAGCTTCTTTATGTTTCTTTAATGGTCCGAATTAAAACACATGGATGCTAGTATGCACATTATTAAAAAAAATACAATGTAAAATTAAATGGTACAAGATTTTTAAATATTTACCGTGTATAAATATTATAAGATTTTTTTTTGGTCTTTTGCACTACCTTGACTACCATGTAAATGCCTTAGTAATATATACACGGTTTATTTAGGAACCGTGTTGTACATTCTACATGCCCTTTTCTCTATAACAGTGTTTGAATTATAATAGGGATTTTTTTTTTAAATTTGCACCTCCTCGATCACTGCCATATCTTTTAATTCCCACCGCTCTCATGTCTAATCAAATAACTCTCTTCTCTTCTCCCTGACTCGCTTCAATCATCTTTCTAAGGATTTTGGCGCTACTCTCTTCCAAAGCTCGCAATAGAAATCAATACCACTTTCGTTCCTGTCAAATGATCCATTTTTCGTTCTTAAATAGAGTAGGTTTTCGTGGAAGATTCAAATTAGGAGGCCAAGACGAAGAGTGGAAGACTCAAAATGAAGGATTTTCTCATTCTCCTTCGTTTTGAGTCTTTCTTCGTTTAGTATTTGTCATCACCATGGAAGCGAGGTAGGAGGATTCGGAGGCCGTCCCAGATGTGTGGTAGGAGACCAAAACGAATTGAAGAAAGACTCAAAACAATGAATTTCTTTCAAGGTTGAGCATTGCTTCCTATTGTCCTCTTTGAGGGGGAATAGTCTCTTCTATTGAAGGAGTACACCCAACATGGTAATCTTTTAATTTCTATTTTGAATCAACCAAATCTAGGTTAGGCTTGAAAATGAGTAAAGTTCTGAATGTTTGTTACAGGATATGAAATTATTTTGTATGATCCGAATTTATGTAAGTTCTGAGTGTTTATGCCACACTAAAAATTGTATGAATGGTCATGTAAAGTTATGAATATTTTGCTGGCTATGTATGTTTGTTGCATGATTTGAATTTACTTTGCAAATTATGATAGGGACATTCTTCTTCATTTTTCAATATAGGAAATGAGCAAGAGGTCCGACATTGAAGAAGAAGATGTCAAAGATGCAATCACCCTCTCTATTGACAACCCCCATTAAGTTTTTTTCTAACTCCAGCTTGTAAATTAATTTTTGTTTAGAGTAAATTTTGTAAAATGTGTCACAAATTGAATTTGAAAGTTAAAACATTTTCTAAAAATTAATTCATGTTTCAAATCCAAATTTTCGACAGTGTATGAAAGGTATGTGACAGTGCATTATTGTTTAATCTCTTACACAAACTCCCTTTGACATAAGCTATGGTTTGTGAAATAATTTAAACAACAACGTAAGTACACTGTCACATGACCATTCATACACTGCCGAGAACTTGGCTCTGAATCATGATTGAATTTTTAGAAAATATATGTATATTACTTGTTTTTGTTTGTTGAATGTATATGTATATATATAATAATTGTTTCTATTAATTTGTTGAATGTTGAATGAATATGATTAGTTTATGTATGCTGTGATGTTGAATTTATATTGAAATATGGATGTGTAATATTGCAAATGTATGTTTATTAGCTAGCAAATATGAGTGCTAGCCTATTATAAATTATTTAAAACACACACACACAAATACACGGTTCAAAACAAGAATCATGTACAGTGTCCAAATTAATAAATGGGTGATTTGTACAAACCATATATATAACGCTAATAATTGTACACGGTTAATTCGACTGTGTACAAACCACCTTTTGCAACGTCCTTTTTTTTTGTAATCTAACACGGTTGGGTTTAATTAACCGTGTATATTATGTCAATACAGACACAGTTTTGTAACCATGTACAAAGTACACCCCTATTCATGCACGATGCTTGCTGACACAGTAGTGTAACTGTGTATCATTAGCGTTTTCTATACTAGTGTTTATTGACTTTTTTTATGATAGATGACTAATTAAATTTCAATTTAAACACTAAAAATTATTTGTGCTAATTGAGTTGATTATGTTGTTGTAATGACCTACGTGTGACAATTTTAAACCAATATCAAATAATACTAACAATAAAAATTGTGATTTTAGAATTGGATCAATACACATTTCCTAACATGTAAAGAAGATAGAAGTTCAAAGAGATAAAATAAACATTAAAAAAATCAAGAGCCAAATGTATATATTGTTTTCAATATTTGTGTACGTCTAAAATTAGATTGTCATAGCTGTTTGTTAGATTTAAAGGTTAGAAACTCAAACAACAATTAAACCAAAGAGCTCAAAAACTTAGTTAAATGGTTTTTTTTTAGCACAAATCGTAATTAAGTAACGGTTTATACTATAGAGATAAGTTGTTAATAATAATCCGACACAGCGACACTTATCGCTAAATAATTATTATTCCGTGTGAAATAATTTCTTCAAGATAAGTTTCTAAAATCGCTGCTAATGTTAATTATTTCTTTGCTTACAGCGATTTACTCAAAGTATACAAACTTTGAAACTAGCCAACGGTTTTATAAACTATTTAAATATATACTACTATAACATGAAGTTTTTGTTAATTTTGTTTAGGAAGAATTGTTGGTATATTCACTGAAACATTCTAAATTACCTATTTCTCCATAAAAAAAACACTCAAATCTCTTATTTCCCATTTCTAATTAAAGTACTTTCTCATTTTTTCATTATGAAAATTTTAAATTTAATTAATTATTGTAGTCCTATTTAATAGTTGAAATACTTGTTTCGCCCTATTTTAAAATTGACACGTTCAACTCGATCGATGCGGTCCGTCATTTTTTTGTAATATTAATTGGCTAGCGCCAGTTATGCAATCTGTCCCTCTAGTTGCTAGAAGAAGTAATGGAGTGCTGCAAGACAAATGGACGTGTACATTCATAAAAAAAGAACAGAACATGTATTTCAACTACTAAATATAACTAAATGATTATTTGAATTTATAAATTTCAAATTTAGTATTTCAATTTCAAATGATAAATAAAAATTTAATCATTTGATGAAAAAGTAGTCAATGTAGAATATTTCAATGGGCATACTATACTATGATACTAATCATTTTCTCTTCTCTGTTTTTTTTTTTTTTTTTTTATATATATAACTTCCTTCGCTAAGCTAAAAAGAAAAAGAAAAGAAGATGGAAAAAAAAAAAAGCACTGGGCCGTTATTGGACATCGATCCACTAAAATATTTTAGAAGGCCTTCGACAGTACCCACTCCATCCAGATCCAAAATTGCCCATATCCGAACTCCATACGGCCCGGCCCTGCCCATATCTGTACTCTCAATCCGTCATCCCGGCTCGAAGACTCAACAAAAGAAGAAAGCATTCCAATTATCAGTACAACCCAACTCTCTTAGCGCGCCAAAATGGAGGCCCCTTCGCCGGAGCCACCAGACAACCGCCTCACCACCGTCAACACCTCCACCTCCTCACTGTTCCCTGTCTTTCCTACGTCCTCAAACCCTACTTATTCCCTCCCTCCCACCTCTTCTAACAGCCCGCAGTGGCTCTCCAATTCCAGCTTCACCTTCGATGTCTCCGCTATTCACTCCACTGTCGCCGCTGTTCCTCCAGAGGAATCAGATGAAGAAGCTCTTGAGTCTCCAAAGGATCGGAAGCCGCCAGTGGTGAACTACGATCTCGTGCACTCTCCATCCCAGTCTGGTTTTGGATCGGGCACTGATGGTGAAGAGGAAGAAAAGCGTTCCAGAAGAAAGGAGAGTAGGAAGAAGAAGAAAAGGAGACGAGATAGAGATAAGCCGAGAGGAAGCGAGGCCAGTTCAAGGAAGTCAGGGGTTCAAGCCTGGGATAGGTCGGGTAAAAAACCCGATAAGGATTATTATTTCGATGCGAGAGGCGATTCGGATAATCTGGCATATGGTACCCTTTACAGGTATATTTCTTTCTAATTAACACTTCAACTCATCTGAAATTTAATTATATAGTGTAAATTTTTCTCTGGCAGTATGCCAGTATCCAATACTTGAACGCATGCGCATTAAGGTATTTTTAAATGCTGATTAGAAATGGTTAGAGTGAAGCTACGGTACTTGCAAAGTGAAGAACAGTAAGTGCTGTGGATCAATCTCTGTTAGAAAGTTCAAACAATTGATCCGAACAGTTCAACTTCAACATGATCTCTATATAAAAATGTACTTGGGAGACCAAAATTTTCATTTTTCAGAATTGTTTTGCTATTTTTTTAGATAGGTAGAAAAGCACATGATCTAAAGATTTTGAACTCCAAGTATATTTTCATATAAAGATTATGTTGAGCGGTTTGGATCGATTGTTTGAATGTTGAAAATGGAGATACAATAGCTCGGACCGATCTGCGCTTTGCAAAGTACCATAGTCACACTTAAATGGTTATTATAATCTCCTTCTACGTATGAAAAATGTCAGTGGAACAATTCCAATTGCCTGATGGTGAGCAACTATTTGTAGAATGGACATAGCACGGTACAAGCTTCAGAGTAATTCAGACCCATCCAGGCATAATTTCAAGTTCTTTGACCGTACAAAACCGTCATTACATCTGGGTGAAGATGCAGATTTAGATGGTTTGGACAGCAAAGCCAAATCTCGAGGCCGTTACTTTTCGGTCAAGTACACAGCTTTAGAACGAAACAAGGGTTATAAGCACCTCAAAGTTTCAGAGAAAAAGAATCCCTTTATGGTGCCTGAGGAGTATATTCCTCTTGAACCATTCTCTCTCTGTGAAAATGATGTTGGTTCTTCTGAGGAGGTCGAGGAGTCATGGGAAGATGAAATAATTAAGAAAACAAGGGAGTTCAACAGGATGTCTCGTGAATTTCCACATGATGAGAAAGTATGGCTGTCTTTTGCTCAATTTCAGGTAAATATTTAGAATATTTCAGGTAAATATTTAGAATATTTTCTTTTAGCAAGTTAATTTGTCTTTGTGCAAGTTTCAGGTCAATTTGTTTTTTCTTAATTGTACTATATATTACGTGCTTTAATTTTTTTTCTTTTTATGTTTTTTTTTCTTTTCTGTATTATTATTTTTGGTTTGATGAAAGGAGCTTTGGATACAATGCCTCATGCAGCTAGGGTCAAAATTGTTAGTAACTAATAAACTAGTAAATAATGTAATATCAATATACCTTAAACATCAAGCTAATTTAAACAGTTTTGTGCCAGTTGCTAAATTTCTGCAAACGTCTGTTGTTAACTGACTAGTTGGAGAAGCCTCGGTGTTATTTGCTTAGATGATATATATTGGTTGTTGGTTTGAAAAAAGAAGAAGAAAAAAAAATCAACAATTATTATGTGACTGATTATAAAGTGATAAATTATGAACTTTGTAATAGGATAAGATTGCAAGGTCTCAACCTCAGAAGGCAGCACGGTTGCAAACTCTTGAAAAGAAAATAAGCATATTAGAGAAGGCTGTGGAACTTAACCCGGACAGTGAAGAGCTCCTAATTTGTCTCTTGAGCTCGTACCGAGAAAGAGACACGACTGAAGCACTCTTTGCTAGATGGGAGAGAATACTAGTCAAGCATTCCGATAGTGTCAGATTGTGGAAGGAGTATCTACTTGTTCGCCAGGGCGAGTTCTCCCGGTTCAAGGTCTCTGACATGCGTCAGAGCTATGCTTATGCTATTCAAGCTCTATCTTTAGCCTGCTACAAGCTCTCTAGGCAGGTTCATCTCTACCTTTCTTTTCTTTCAGTTTTTTTTTTTTTTTTAGTTTAATCGTAAATTTATGAAATTTCATTATGGTGTGAACGCATCAGAAGAGTCTTCTCTCAGGAAAGCAGGGTGGTGATGGTGATCATTAATGATACCATTGTTGAAGCACAGAAGTGGTACCACAAGTCCACAACAATTAGAGTTAAAGGCAATGTGCGCAAGAGACATACGATAGACTCTGCCAGAATATATTTTACTTTTATTTAAGTGCTTTTCAGTATTTGGTGAGGGTTTCTAAGTTGAGTAGGGTTCCAATATCTCATGCCTTTCATACCTCATCATACCTCATATTTTATATCTTCGTTTCAAAGTCCAAATTGCTGATCCGAACCGCTCAACATGATATCCATACTAAAATATGTTTGGGGATGACATTTTATAATTTTTGGAAACTTTTTACTATTTTTTAAGATAGGTACAAAGTCACTGTTTCTGCACTGTTCAAAAACAGTGATTTTGTACCTATCTTAAAAATAGTAAAAAAAGAAAACCAAATATTATAAAATTTCATCTCCAAGCATATTTTAGTATGGATATCATGTTGAGCGGTTCGGATTGGCAATTTGGACTTTGAAAATGAAGATATAAAATATGAGGTATGATGAGGTATAAAAAACATGAGGTATTGGAACCCTCTTCTCTAAGTTTATGCCGTATGTAATTATGTAACTATGTAGGCTGTGAAAACTTTTTCTTATTAATGTAATCGTCACTGGTGACTTGCCCATTGAACTTCAAAAAAGAATAATTATGAAATTTTGTTAATTTCTTTAATCATACAGGATTCTCAAATTGGTGAACAGGTGCGGCCAAGTTCTCTCCTAGTGCAGATAGAACTTGGTCTAGCTGACATCTTTGTAAATCTCTGCCGGTTTGAGTGGCAAACGGGTTATAAAGAGCTAGCAACTGGCTTGTTCCAATCTCAGATAGAGTATAGTTTGTTCAGCCCAATCTTGGATCTCACACCAGGCAGCAAAAAAAGACTGTTTGAGCATTTTTGGAATAGTTCTGGGGCACGGATCGGAGAAGGTGGGGCCCTAGGTTGGTCCTCGTGGCTGTCAAAGGATGAAGAAAGGCAGAGGAATGTACTCATGCAGGTAAACTATCGATAGGAACCGTTTCTGTTGTTGTACCTGTAATGACTCCTACCTACAACAAATGCGGTGCTAATATGCTTTAGTGTTTTAGACTATCGGTAAAGCACCGGTAGTGTATTTACACGAACTGATTGTGTTATCATTTTGCAAGTCTAATTGACACCCATCAATTTTTTGGTTATTAGCTAATGACATCTAGCAATCAAAACACATGGTGTGAACTTATGAATGACTAAACTACCATTTTATACCCATAGCCTTTGCACAGTTACTTCACCAAATATTTTGATAACAAACCGATGCAAATTTTAAACCAGCATTTAAGTTCGTTTGTGCTTGATTTTATTCCATTTTCTGCTTAATGGAATTATAGACCACACAGTTAGTGGAGTTGTCAATATTCTATAGAATTTTACCTATGCCATCACACATTCGTGCTGAACCACAATTGGGGCTATTAGCAAGTATCTAAAAAATTTACAGTTGGTTAATACGAGTAATATCAGGTTCCTATTTTCTGGTACATTACATTGCCAGTAAAAACTCTTTTCTGTTCAGGAAAGCTCACAAGAGGTAGAAACCGGAGGATGGAGTGGTTGGTTTGATCCCCGGTCAAAAGAGAGTGAAACTAATACGGAATCTAATGGCGAAACAAGAGGGGAAACTTCTATTGCCGAAGAAAACAGTGAAGGTGCTTCTGAAGATGAAAACAATCAAACACAGGATGTCGAGTTGTTGCTAAAGAAGCTTGGTATTGATGTCGATTCTGAGTCTCATAATGAGGTTAAAGATGCTAAAGTTTGGCATAGGTGGTCTGAGGAGGAAGTATCAAGAGACTACAAGCAGTGGATGCCTGTTCGTGAAAATGCCGGTACATGGGATTACCCCCCTCTGAGCTTGTTTTGTTAAGCCAATATTCGATTTTTTAGTAATGCAATGTTCTTTTAAAATGGATCAGCTCATGAAGAAGGTGATGAACAACTTTCAAGGGTGATATTATTTGAAGATGTGGCTGACTACTTGTTCTCATTATCATCAGAGGAGGCTCGGTTTTCTCTTATCTGCCAGTTTATTGATTTCTTCGGTGGAGAAGTTTCAAAATGGTATTTTTTAGGACTTTCTATTATTGTCTGTCTGTGTAAAGTAGGTTTTTGTTGAATAAATTTAACAAGAAATGCACTAATGGTACAATGGTCATAATTTTTTTTTTTTTGCTTCTGTGACCTCTAGGAGTTGTACCAACAGTTCAAGTTGGCTTGATAAAATCCTGAGCTTAGAAGCTGTTCCTCGTCAAATTCTTGAAGATCTGAGAGTTGTCAAGGATAATGCAGAATTAATGTCTATTTTGGGAAGTTCAAGTGATTTCTCAAGAGAAGCAACAATGGTGAAATTTGTAAAGAACTCCATAGTACTATGTCTTGAAGTTTTTCCACGTAATCACATTTTGGAGCAATCCCTTCTTGATCTCGAAGAGTCGCTTTCTACTACAAATAATTCCTCTGATTTGGTTAATCCATCCCGTGCATTGGCTAAAAGCCTGCTGAAGAAAGATCGTCAGGTACATAATGACTTCATGTCCTGTAATTTTTGTCAAAAAACTAATTTGTTGAATCTCAAGAAATTTGTGCTAATTATTTTTCCAATTTTTGCTTGACTTCCATGGAAGGATTTTCTACTCTGCGGTATATATGCACAAACCGAGGCTGCCCATGGTAACGTTGATCTTGCAAGAAAGATATTTGACATGGCTTTGTTATCTATTGAAGGAGCTCCAAAGGTAGTAACTATCCTGCTTTTAATGGTTATTAGAAATGCTTCTGTTTGATGAGATAACCCTGTCTAGAACTTGAATTTGTTCTCACAGTTTTGATTATAAATTGTTCTTGAAACTATATGAATATGTATCTAAATGTGTTAAATCAAAAGTAGGATTTTCAAGACAAGGCTCCCCTGCTATATCTCTGGTACACCGAGGCGGAGATGGCTATTAATTCCGAGTCATCCGTTCAGCGTGTCTTGCACATCCTTTCCTGCTTAGGCAGCAATGCCAAATACACCCCGTTTATATCCCCCGTGTCAAGCCCTCAGATATTGCGGGTACGTCAGGGTTTCAAGGAGCAGATCAAGGGTTTGCAACCTGAATGGGCTCATGGTTCTATAAAGGAGAGTGCTGTTGCTCTTGTTTGTGCAGCTTCTTTGTTTGAAACCATAACATCTGGTTTTTCTTGTGGACTTGAAGTAATAGAGGAGGCCTTTTCTATGGTCCTTCCAGGTCAGTTTTTTTTTCTCAATAAAATTGCAATTGACACCCAATGATGCCATTGAATTGCAGAAAGCACATCCTTCTCATTATTTGCCAATATACAAAATGAGCTTACAGTGTTGGGAGATGCAACTTAATTGTACACATTCCAAAAATTTAGTCAACTTTAACATAAAATAATAAGATATCAATAAAATAGACTGATGGACTGATTTGAAATAATGCAGTATGCAACGGAGAACTAGATAAGTACAGTTCATGCTTGGAACTTTTACAAGATGTCATTTTCATGTTATTATGATTAACAATGTGATAAAATTGATAATGCAAGAAGACTTTTACAATAATAACAGGACAATTTTGTAAATAGTGCAATCAGGCAATTTTTTTATGTAATATGTCAATCTTAATTAATTTCTGTTTTGGAATACGTGCTTTTCTAAATTTTCCATTAATGTTTAATTTTTTCTTTTTAAGAAAGGAGAAACTACAGCTTGGAGCTAGAATGCCTGTTGGAGTATTACATCAGGCTTATCCTTAGGCACATGAAACAGCTAAAAATGTCAAGGGTTTGGAAGAGTATTTCTCAAGGATTACATATCTACCCCTTTAACCCCAAATCCTTCATTGCCATGTTATCTCTCAGCACCTTCTACAGCGTTTCTAGTAAAGTTCGTCTCATACTTGACAAAACTGCTCAGAGGTTCGATTTCTTTGTTTTTAAAGTTCTTTTGTTTTGGCATGTTTCTGTGCAAACTGCACCTAAAATTATCTATGTTTGAAGATAAGATCAATATTTCCCATATTTGCCTCTGACATCTGACTATTTTGAATAGACTAATGTGATTGATATTATGGAATGATAGCATTTTTTTTTCCCTGCTTGAAGTGAGTTTTTTTTCTTTCTTCTTTTTAACTAAATCCAAACAGACAGGATTTATATGAACTTATTGCACAATTGTATGGTTGAGTTAAGATGAAAAAAGTGGAGACAATTTTGTTACCTTTTCTATTTGCAAACCCAAAGAAAGTTGTATTAGATGCAGGCATAAAAAATGTGGTGTGAGCAAACATGTAACATTATTGTTCTAATTTGTGCAGGCCCAAAATATGTTGTGGGCTTAATTTGTGATCATTGGTTCTTTCTTCTCTGTAGGAACCCATCTGTAGTTGTCTGGCTTTTTGTCATATCTTTCGAGTGGGGTAGAGATGGGTCCCACAACAGGATTCACGGGCTGTTTGAAAAAGCTTTGGCGGATGATAGATTGCAGAAGTCAGTGCTGTTGTGGCGGTGGTACCTTGCTTATGAGACAGAGGTCAATTGTAATCCTGGTGCTGCCAGACGGGTTTTCTTCCGAGCTATTCATGCTTGTCCCTGGTACTTTTACATCTAACTCCTAACGCCTTTGATTCGGTTGTCATGTATGCGAAACAGTAGGATATAATATTGCATCGACAGGATGAATTGCCACTCTTTTAGTGCCCCGCCATTCCCACTATAATTGAAATTCTGAACGACGATGTTCAAACTGTTGATCTTGTTATATGTTATGAGTTATGCATTCATGTATAAAATTATGGAGTATAGTATTCGTACTGTACAAATACAATCAGGATTCTGGAGATTATAGTTTCCTTGGTATTAATTTGGTACATTGATTTTTTCCACCATGATTATGTACAAAATAAATAGTCGATTTTACAAATTTTTGCTTGATTTCATTACACTTGAAGTAGAGTAAGATCAGTTTCAGATTTGTTGTTTATAAATTGGAATGTTTTCTCTGTCATGCCTCCATTTTTTGAACTACAATAACTTTAAGGTTCAGAACTTAAATGTCAAAATAATACCGTTAGATAAGATCTATATTATTTTCTCTATGCACACATAAAAGAAGATCACGACATCTTGATTTTCTTTTCATTAGTATTAAGAGCTTGCAAAAATACACTGATTTGAGGACGTTGGTTTTTAACTTATTGATTCATATAAAATCAAAATCGAAAAGCCATAGATAATTTTTTATGTGCATGTAGAGAAAATAATGTAGATCACATCTAACGGTTTAATTTTGACATAAATTTTAGCATTTTTGTTATAAGAAAATTAAAAAGTGGAAGCATGATGGGAGCACAAAAAAATGGTGGCATTTGAACCCTCCTTATTATTTATGTATACAGTAGTTAGGTGATATGCGATTATTCAAGGTTAAAAAATAAAGAAGAGAGAAGGTAAAAAAATATAAAAAAAATTGTAGTGTGACAGATCCACCTCTAGAAAGCATGGTTCTGTATTATGTGACAGCAAAGCCTGTATAATTTTGTTATTGCAGGTCAAAGAGTTTATGGTTAGACGGCTTCCAGAGACTAAGCTCTATTTTGACACTGAAGGAGCTATCAGATTTGCAAGAAGTATTGCGTGACAAAGAGTTGCATATTCGCACAGATATATACGAAATACTGTTACAAGATGAGATGGAAGTTTGAGATTTTGTATCTATTGTTCTTATTCTCCTTCAGGAGTAGCATAACGGCCAGTTTGTTATTTAAAATGCCCTGATGTAGGTAACAGATGACATAGATGTTGTACATTATGTTGCTATTTATTATACTTCTAATCTTTTTTTTTTTTTTTTTACAAGTGCGTTTTTAATGCTCTGGTTTACATTTGTCAGAAATTATGAAGAAAGAGGTTGTGTATCAGATGTTTGGTACAACTTCACAAATCATCTTTTTGCTCAGAATAACTCTGAAACATCGCAAATTTACAAAATGTACTTTGAATTTTCGAAATCTGCTGGAATTATAATGGAACAATAGTGAGAGGAATATCATGGAATGAAATGCTGCGCTTGAAAGTCAATTTTGACAAAGAAAGGAATCCATGGTGTGATGGTGGCTATATTTCATGAAATGTTAATTGTTATTTTGGCTGTAAATTAGCACATGTTTACTTTTGTTTGAATTATAAGCAATGACTCTGGAGAAATTTGTAGGGGCCTGGATGGGTTGCTAGCATGATAGAGACAACTGGAATCTAGGTCATCTCATGAAAAAAAATTCCTACAGAGCTTGTCTTTGCTGAGTTGTTCTAATATCAACAGACCATGTTTAAACGATTTTCTGAAGTTGCTTGGCTCAATGCTTAATTGAATCCATTCCATTTCAACTGATTCCTTGCTTCATTTATTAAGATGGAATGAAACTATAGTTTTCATGGGCGGAGTGATTGACATTGAGATTGGGGAATGAATAAGTGTAATCTAATTTCATTTTATGGGGAGAGGAGGGGGTTAATAGCCTAATAGTATTATTCATTGTTAAAAAAATAGATTTGCTTATACATCCCTCCGCCTCTTGATTGTTTGCCGTTGCTATTGATCTACACTTCTGCAGTGTGATGTTTGTTTTGGATAGTTACTAAAATCCAAAATACATTTGGAGCATTATTTTTCATCCTAGTTACTATTCTAAAGTATAAAAATTGATCATTTCTTAATTCGTAATGAAATTTGGGATTTTATGTTACACTATCATTTTATTTTGGTTCAATGCTGGCTCGTTTGATAAACCAAAGAAATGAGCTAGAGTACTAATTAGAAAAATATGACGGAGAAGGAAAAGTGCTATTGGGAGAAATGCTTAGTGTGTTTTGCAACTAAAAATGAAATAACAATTATGACTATAAGAAGAGTATTATTTTTCTCTTCTCTTCTCTCTTCTCTGTTTTTATTAGCGGGATAGTGCTAATGTGTTTCGCATCCTTTTGGATAATAAATTTGTGTTTGGTAATAAACTTGAAGTGAAATAATGCCGCTATTCGAAATAATGTTGAAATAAATAGTGTTTCCAGACAACTTAACCTTTCTTCCTGTAATACAGAAATAAATCAAATCAGCAGAGCCTTTTTTCCTTCCCTTTTCAAAGTGCTTTGAGCTGCATGCATTCCACCTAGACTAGATTTGCAGATGAAGCAATTATTTTTTTTTAAGTCTTTTCTGCATAAAAGGGTAAATGTCTTGGTCCTTTTCTAATCATTGCAAAAGAAAAATAAAAAATTAAATATAATCAAATAGTAGTGTTATAATCTGTCATCTAACCTAGTCTCAGCTTAATAGCTTATTATCAACCACAATTTTTTTTCATTCTGTTTTTAGAATAGAGGATGCCCTGCGGCCTGCTCTGATATGTAATATGTCTGATATGTAATATGAAATGTGAATAGAACTTCCAACGTTTGAAAATTTCTCTTTTCCGAATCTGAGATTCCGAGTGTTTCAATTTTTTTACAATATGGCTCAGCACAACAAAGTCTGATGTCATACAAAATAATGCTATTTGGAGCAAACTCAAAATCATAAATTAGGCAAACTACTCCATACCTTTACTAAAGCCAAAAATTATAAACTAGCTAGATATGACATGATACCTGACTACCTGTACAACTGATACGCCGCGTGAAGTAATAATAGTTCTGTTTATACCTTTACCTCCGACTAAAGTTATTTCACAATATGGTAGTGATTTCGTGGTGCTAATTACATTGCTGGTTACGGTTGAGACTTGAGACTGTTCACATATGGTAACGCCTGCCCAAAAACAGAACAACAATTCAACCGCAAAATATGGCTCTTTTTGTTTCTTTCCCTTTTTCTTTTTTTGTTCTCTGTTTGATGAGTCATGAATCTGTGGGGGTGCATGCGCATACACATGTAGCCTGAGGTGTGGAAGCAATGATTTCTTTTGCATGAAACGAAACAAAACCAACATCTTTCATTTCCTAAACCATCATATATTGATCTGTCAGTTCGCCGAGTCCATGCAAAATATTAAATATGGCATCTCTCTCTCTCTCCTCACAAGTTTTTATTTATAGACATTATTATATAAAATAATATTGGATAATAGATAAATTACATGCAAATTTTGACTCATAGAAGGAATCAAATTTCTCTTTTCGGTTTCTTTAGGCAATTCCCAAAATACTGAAAAAAAAAATTCGGTTCCTTTAAGATTCAACATATCACCCCATCTGATGCCACGGAAAATTGTTTAAAGAAACCGAATTTTATTTTTTGGGTCTTTCTTTGAGATCAAAATCTCAAGACAATTTCATCTATTACTCTATATTATTTTAAAATTATTTCTATAAATAAAAAATTCTGCTCTTTGCTCCTCTCGTCTCTGTCTTCAGTCTCTCCAAAAAAAAATGTGTTTGGGTTAGTGGGTGACAAAGAGGGGAAGAGAAGTAGAGAAATGGGTTGAATAATGAATTGCTTATGATGGCTGTTTGACCAGCTCACATTTGTTCCCTTTTGTTCAAATTAACTTTGACTTTTGGTTACCACAAGTAATTGATTAAGAGGAAATATAAGCACACTCAGTAATAATTGACTTAAGAGGATACGTAATTAATTGGGAAAAGTTTGCTACCTTATTCATTCTCTGATTAGTACACATTTAAGTATTGACTTTAAGGGTATGTTTGGTTAGATTGAGAATAAGTTATTCTTGAAATTAGACTATTCGGAATAACCTATTCGGTATTTGGTTGGTTTAGAATAGCTAGTATAGTGAATTCAATTTTTTTTGTCTTATTTAAAAAAAAAATTGGCTATTTTAATAAAACATACTCTAACTACTTTTATTTTGCAATCAAATATATCCTTAGAGGATACATAATTAATTAGGAAAAGGGTTTGCTTCTTATTCTCTGATTTGTGCATTATGTTTCTTTGGTTTTGTAATCTTTATTGACCGTAATTTTCTTCTGAAATTATTAAAAATATTTTTTACCGGATCAAATATATTTTTCCAATTTTTTTTCCAATCTCCCTACCCTCCCATATTAATTAACTATATTAATTAGCATCCTCTCCGCATTAATTAACTACCTTAATTAAATTTGATTTAATTAGTCTGGTGCCCGCATCATCCCCGCATCACTTTTTTTAGTCTGAATAAATACTACAGTGATACTTCAACTGAATTATTTATCTTAGTGATAACCAGTGTTGTAAATAACGGTATGCGGTCGTCGGACGGACGGGGTACCGCCAAGCGATTAATCAGTATGCGGCCGATTAATCGGAATTATGCGGATAATTTAACGTTTTTATTAAATTTATGTATATATATCATAATTTATTAAAAATTATTTATTTAACTCATTAAACTTATCAAATAAACTTAATTTAAATTAGTTTTATTATTATAACATGACACTATGTTTATTTCTTCGTAACACGTCAGTATTTTGCATGTGTAAGTAACACATTTATTTAATGAAAAATAAATTTGAGAATTAAGTTTTTTCAAATACTAATAACATATTATTTGAATGAAAGAAAACATTCAAATATAAAATCACTAAATTTAATTTATGATAATAACATAATTTCATAAATAAACATGTCGTGTTAATTGAAAAAATTACATCAGAAAGTAAATATATATATATATATATGGTATATAAATAATAGAAAAATTAATCAATTTCAAAGTAAGTAAGAAGAAAAAAAAACATAAAATATTAGATGAATATCTAAGCATAAATAAAATTACAATACATGATTTATAAACCGAGAATATACGGGAATATACGGGAATAAACGGCCGATTAAATGGCCGATTAATCGTTTTTTTCCGCCAACAGGCATCCGTTAAGCGTATTCGGAACGGTTTGGCCGTTGTTTCCGATTAAACGGCCGTTTAATCAGTCGTTTTTCCCGTTTTTTTACAACACTGGTGATAACTAATGTGTAAGGATAAATACTTCAATATCAAAAAATAAATACTCCATTATCAAAAGATAAATACTCCAGTTTTTAAGAATAAATTCTTACTATGCATAAGATAAATACTTAATTGTTTAAGTTTAGATACTGCAATTTATAAAGATTAATACTATATAGATTATGGATAAACACTGCTATGTTCAATGAATAAATACTGGACTGATACTTGAACTGAAGGATAATTGAATACTATATAGATTAGGGATAAAATAGTTCTTTTATTAAGTATTCAACCCTGAAGTTTGGCCGATAAAATATTTATAAAAAAATAAAAAAAATTCGAAAGGTTGGCCTAGAAAGTTTGACTCCGATTAGTGGTCCCTCATAGTGCGGAGACGAAACAGAAAAATTTAAAAAAATAATGCAAATATACAATTTGAACATTTTTTACGTAAAACTGAAGTACATTATCAAAGAATATAATGTACGAACTGTTCATTGCTTGTCTGATGCCATTATCAAATGGGCTCTACATTATCAATAAAGAATATAACTTAAAGTACAACAAGGGATTGTCTGATGCCATTATCAAATGGGCTCTACATTATCAATAAAGAATATAACTTAAAGTACAACAAGGGATAAATCTAGAGCCAATCACAGAGATACTTAGTTACCATGTGATTTTAAAATTTTAATTATGTATATTAAAATTTAATTAAATTTTATATGTTTCAGCCTCCTTATAAAATATCAAATCTATTTTAATCATTAAAACTCTATATCGAAATCGTAGATATTTAAATTCAAATTTTACTTACTAATACTGTGCATTTTATTCTTCAATTTTGCACCTTAGTACAGTAAACAACTTTAAAAATCGTCCGATAGTACATTTAGTTAGCAATGTATTTCTGGTTGGTTTTCTCAAAAAAGAAAAGAAAAAAAAATGTAATTCTGATCCATAAAATATTAGATTGAAATAGTAGACTAGGCTTGACACTTTAAATCCTGAGATCCTTTTAGGGGTCCACTTTAGTCAACTTTATTTCTAATCCATGTTATGATGTTTCCCTCTCCAAGAAAGTCATCATTAGCCTGAGTAGAAGCACCGCAAATGCCCCGATTTGTAAAAGGCAGCCCCATATCAAATCCTCGGGTAGAATTTATATTATGTGCTCCATAATTTCTTAGTTGTACGGAATCTTATGAACAATCGATTTGATATTATACACAATTTTTATATATATTCTAAAACATAAATTGTTTTTTTATAGTTTATTTATTTTGTTTATTTGTTATTTTGTTTTAAATGTTGTCTATTGGATACGTCTGTTGGATTTTCATAGTACTTAAGGCAGCGGAATTTCAAAAATTTTGACAAGAAAAGTACCAAAAGATCATTATGTATGACTAAAATCAAACCAAAATCAATTTTCAAATCAATAAGCATCATACCTTTAGTTTCTTGTCTCCAAATAAGAAATAAAGGTCTTTGAGATGTAGGGTTGTAGCCTCCACCTCCTTGTTGATCGATGCTAATGGTGGTTGATATCTTGCAGCACCTTGGTGGTTGATATGTGCGTGACCTTAAACGCCTTGTACCAAGATGAGACTCCAAAGTAGAAGCCCTCCACGGTATCCACCAAGAAATTAATTAGAAACCAAACTTTCCTCTTGCTAGAGAGTAGTAATTTGGTCGCTCCTTAATCCCTATCCTTCAAGAGAACAAGATCTTGATTCTAAGGTTTGTGGGTTCTCAACACATGAGAGAAAAACAAGAAAGAGAGAGAGTTTTTGGCAGAACTTCAACCCTCAAAAACGAATTGCACTCAAAACGAATGAGAGAGAGTGCATATATAGCAAATAAGGAATACGAAATTTCGTTTCCAAAATTAACTCCGTATTCTACCACATTTTTGACCACGATCTAATTCGAATTAGATTTTTCTCTATGAATAAAAGTTATAGATATTTCTTTTACCTTTCTATCCATATGTGGTACGCCCAAAACAAAGATCGTATGTGGGCGTTATGGTCAAAATACGAAACATGCGCAGCAGGTTCCAGAACATGGTAGTCTAAATTTAGTACCACGTTCTACCACGTTTTTGAGCCTGATATATTTCTAATTTGGTTTTCTTCCAGAAATACAAAGTTCTATATTTTTCTATTACTTTTCCAGAAAGATATAGAACACTAAAAACAGATATCGTATTAGAAATATATGGCCCAAATAAGAAACATTGCGCAGCAGCTTTCAGAAAACGTGGTAAACTATTTTGGGCTAACTTTTAATTATGGAAACAATTCTTCAAATAAGCATGAGTCATAATTAACAACAGACATTAGGCTTTGTTTATTAGACCAAGTTTTACTTTTCTTATTTGCATTAATCAAATACAATTTATGTAATTAATTGTAGTATCATATATAATTTTCCAAATAATTATATTTCTCATGTTTTAGTGGAGAAACTAATTTATTTGTCATGTCATACATGTTAAATAAATTCAGGAGCCTTTCTAATTAATTTCTTATTGGTGTGATCATGTGGGATCTATGTCATTCGGCAATAGAATCTGAAGCTCTTTTCGATTCCATAAATTACAAGCGGCACCTAGCAATATGCATTGTAATTACCCAAATGACACAGATAATAAGTACCATACTATATCACGATCTCTAAGCAACAATTGTCTCGTGTCAATTTCATGTCTCATGATATCATGAATAGATCCAGAGTAGGAATGTGTCATCCTTGCAAATTTACTCGTTTCTTGATTCCGAAATAATTCAGTAATTATGATTAACTCCTTAATCATATATGCACATACTTGTATTATTTCATCAAGGGGCCCAGTGATATCATCACTCATTATATGAGGGACATCGGTATTCTTGATAATTACTATCCCTCCACATGAGAGATACATACTGAGATAGAATCTATATGATTGCCAGTTACGGACAACGTTGGATAATACCCACGAATATATATTCCCATGTGAGAGAAACAATCATTTCATACCTTAGAATTCCAGACACAAATAAAACATTAATGACACAAACACAATCCATATTAAATGTTTTACTTTGGTCACGTCCAATCCCCTGATCTCCATCAGGTATCCATTTGATCAGATTGACAACTCCTTGTCATATGATCTGCAAAACATGATCATCATCTAATCCAAATGCTAATCTTATACCGGTAATTAATGTCCCTTGTTAATTACCAAGACTAAGGATACTTTAGAGTTTTATTAACTCATGTATAGAGTTCCACAATTCCAAGTTCTCAACCTGAATGATCTATAATTAATAAAATACTCAAGGAACAAAATGATAAACTTAATCATTCAATTACATAAACAAAATTTAGAAAACAATCATCCTGTGATTGGTTTCTAGATCATAACACTAACAATCTCCCACTTGAGTTAGAGCCAATCCCATATACATCTCCATGTATAAAAACTCTAAATAAGTGTAGCCTAATACAATCTCAAATCCACTCTCTAATGTATCTCATACCCATAGAGGCAGTGTGCATCGTATGCTTTGCTTGAGAAAGCGGCTTTGTTAGCGGGTCAGCTGTGTTGCTGTCCGTATCAACTCTGCAAACCTTCATATCACCTCGATCGACTCTCGAACAGGTGATACCTTCATAAAACATGTTTGGATCTCTTGTGCGATCTCAATTCTTTCCATGTGCGATAGCTTCATTGTCGTAACAAATGAGCTCTGCATGCCCTGATGAACTGAGAACCACGCTAATTTCGACCCGGAACTTTTTGATCCAACAACATTTTCCTCGCAGCTTGGAACTACTTCCATGCTACATATTCAATCTCGGCGATTGAATCAGCTGTGGTCTCCTGCTTGGAACTCCTTCCAGCTCACAACACCACCATTGAGAATGAACACATATCCCGATTGCAGTCTCATGTCATTATGGTCGGTCTATCAACTAGCATCGGTGTAACCTCTTACAACGAGCTCAGATTTCCACCATATACAAGGAACATATCCTTAGACCTTTTGAGGTACTTTAGGATATTCTTGACAGCAGTCCAATGTGCTAATCCTAGATTGGCCTGATATCTGCTAGTCACACTTAACAAGTATGACACGTCCGGGCGGGTTCATATCATGGCATACATGATAGAACCAATTGCTGAAGCATATGGTACTCTCTTCATGCTATCGAGCTCAACAGGCGTCGAAGGACACTGTTTCTTGCTCAATGGGATGCCAGAAGACATTGGCAAGAAACCTTTCTTGGAATCCTGCATGCTAAACCTCTTTAGCACTTTGTCAATGTACGCACTTTGATTCAATCTTATGAGTCTCCTAGATCTATCTCTATAGATCTTGATGTCTAGAATATAGGCAGCTTCACCCAGATTCTTCATTGAGAACACCTTCATTAATGAAGTTTTCACATAATTCAAAGAAAGAATGTCATTTCTGATCAGAAGTATGTCATCCACATACAACACCAGAAAGGTGACTGCACTCCCACTAACCCTTTTGTATACATAAGGTTCTTCTTCGCACTTGACAAAATCAAACATTTTGATCTCTTTGTCAAAACGTTTGTTCCAACTCCGCGATGCTTGCTTCAGTCCATATATAGATTTCTAAAACTTGCACACTTTCTTAGCATTACTAGGATCTACAAAACCATGCGGTTGTGTCATATACACATCCTCTTCTAAATCTCCATTTAGAAATGTAGTTTTGACATCCATTTGCCATATCTCATAATCATAAAATGCGGCAATTGCTAAGATAATCCGAATTGACTTAAACATAGCCACGGACGAGAAGGTTTCATCATAATCAACTCCTTGAATTTGCTTAAAACCTTTCACTACCAGCCGTGCTTTGTAAGTAGTCAAGTTGCCATCCATGTCCGATTTTCTTTTAAAAACCCACTTGTTCTCAATAGGCTTTATCCCTACCGGAGGATCAATCAAGTTCCACACTTGATTGTCGTACATAGATAACATTTCATATTGCATGGATCTTAGCCATTCAGCAGAGTCGGGACTCGCCATCGCTTCCGCATAGGTCAAAGGATCTTCAGTATCCAATACTGTCAACTCATGGAGCCCTAACCATCTTTCAGACGGATGACTCACTCTTGTTGACCTACGAGTAACAGGTGCTTGAGGTTCAATAGCTTCCTCCACAACCTTTTGTGAATCTGCTTCTTGACCTTCTTCCACAACTCCTTGTGGAATTACTTCATGAGATGAAACTTGAACTTCTTCCGCAACTGTTTGCGAAATAGGTTCTTGCTGATTCCCACTAGCCTCTATATTCATGGGTGGGACAATGGGATCTAACCTGATCTCATTGTTAAGTGTTGCATTGTGAACCTCTTCAAGTTGCACACTACTCCCACTACTTCTTCTTGCAAGAAACTCTTTTTCCAAGAATACAGCATGTCTGGCAACAACTACCTTGCTTTCAGATTGCTGATAGAAGTAATATCCCTTAATTTCTTTGGGATATCCAATGAATAAGTACTTGTCAGATTTGGGTCTTAGCTCGTCTGATATCAACCGTTTGATATAAGCATCGTAACCTCAAATCTTTAGAAAAGACATGTTATGAACTTTTTCATGCCATATCTCACATGATGTCTTCTCTACGAATTTCGATGGCACCCTTGTTCAGTGTGAATGGTTGCGATTTTAGACATTTTAGTTGAAATTGGCAAATGTATTTTGCTCATTTAAGATCGAATTAACATGTTCCATCTTGTCTCTTGGAACCACCAAAACTCATTTTGAGTGCTCTTAGAGATTAAGTCATGAGACCATCCCAAACCATAAGCATTTGAATTTCATACTCAATTTTTCTATCTTTATGATCTAATCATAAGATTATGCATTTATATCGAGTTGTTTTCAACTTCGCTCTTAAATTCTTTTGAACCGTTCGAAAGAATTTAAGATTTATGTCACATAAATAAGTAAGCATCTAAGTGAACTAAAGGCCACACCTAAGGCTAGCAAAGGACTATCCTCACTATGGATATAACTACTGCCAAACCACAGTAGATGAGATTAATTATTGAAATACTACTCAATTTGCTTATCAACCCACATACATCATATGTATTGGATTCAATAAACCTTTTCACCTAACCTAGTGAAAAGTTAACCCAGTCATTTCTTTTAAACAAAACTCATTCATCACAACTGATTCTGAATCAACTTGGACTAAGAAGTTTAACATCTCTGCAATTTTTGTTTATTTGACTTAGGCGGCAACGAGAGTCATACTCTCTTATTGAGTCTTACCTTTTCTTTTGTAATTGATGTTGTGTAAAGTCATTTTACATATTATTCTTCATAGAAACATCTATAATAAAAGAACATCTCTGCAATGTGACATTCACAATTGCAATAGTCACAACACTTGCAACTTAGATATTTTGTGACCTTATCATTCTTGCTTTGCTTCCTTCATTTTCCTTATACATACAAATCCGAGCATTTGATTTCTCATCAAATGAGATTTTATGAATAAAGAGAATCACATCTGAGAGGTAGCAAGCTCAAATATCAATTTCAAATATACTCAATGAAGTAAGAACATTTCTCAATTTCAAACAAAGTATTTTGCACAATTCCCTTTCAATGTCTTTTTATATTTCTTGATTTTCTTCCCTCTCTCACCGACTGCAAAGACATTAGAAACTCCTTTCTACATGTCAACCTCTCCTGTCTTGAGCATCCCATGTTACTCTTCCAGATATTTCGGAAACGCCACCAAATTACTGAGAATGATTCAAAAATTTAATCTTTAAAATCTATTGCATGGGCTCTGCATGTTAACGATGGATGACATTTACTATTATTGGATTCTATGGTAGCAGATCGAACCTTCCCTGAGAAATTATTACAACCGTTCATTTTTTGAATTTCAAATTATCAAAATTAAATAAAAAATGAAAATATTTTACCAAGTTTTTGAAGATATTTATCCAGAGTTAGGTTAAAATACATCATAAGTTTCGTTCTTTAATCAATTCTCACATTCTTATCTTATTTTGAAAGTATAAATAGTTGATTCGAACCAGTCAACATAACCTCCATATTAAACAAATTATGGAGAGCAAATTATATATATTGGAAAATTTTACTATTTTTTTAAATAGTTACAAAATTATTGTTTTTGAATGGTTCAAAGTATTTTTAAAAACAGTAATTTTGTATCTATAAGAAAATAATAAAAAAAGTTAATTTTTTTTTTTTACTCTGCAAGCACATTTTAAATATATTTACCGTATGAACTTGCGAAAATAAAAAGACAAAACATGATTGGATAAAAAATAATGAGATATTGTAACCTTATTAATCTACGAATGTAAATTCGATTTACTATAACTAAAATAACCAAATGAAACGAATGTAGTGGTCCAGAGTGCTGGCATTTTTTATCATAACAAAAAAATTAAATAATATAATATTAATAACCAAACTGCACAAATATTTTCACTTATAACCAAACCTCCCCATGGGGGGGTGGTTTACACTGAGACTAGACCGCCCCTTGGGGGGGCGGTCTGCTATATATATATTTTTTAAGATTTGAATGTTTCAATCTAAATAATGAGAAAAGTTCAATTTTTGTAATAAAGTTAGATCGTGAAACAATACATTTGTAGTAACATACTTAAATTAACAAAAGATGAAAATAGATCAACACATAAATAAATTTCATACAAACAAAATGGTTTGTTATTTTTTAAATGATATCCCTTCCCTCAACCATCATAATTGATATCCCTTCCCTTCCTATTAATGATATAGAAGGAAGATAAAAGAATTTATAAGTTTTGTTATTTTTTAAATGATATCCCTTCCTCAACCATCATAATATGATTTGTTATTTTTTAATATTGTTTATATTGTTTATATTGTTGTATATTTTGTATATTTTTTTATATTGTTTAAATGGTATCCCAAAATTATTAACATTTCGCCAACTCTTGCCCACCAAAACCAGATTGTGTCAAAAATGTCCAAACCGGCTATTTAATAGCCGGTTGCTATCTTTTTATTTTTTTTGGAAAAAGTTATAATTTTTTTATTTTTTATATTAAAGTTTTAGAAATTTTTGATATGTTTCTTTGAAATTAGATAGAAAAATATATAATTTAGTTTATTAGAAGGACTGAAACAAATAATCCGGATCAATATTTTTCAGATCGGATTTTTTGCGGTTGTAAGAAAAACTAAAATATTTCATTGTGTGTTATTAGAAAAAAGAAAACTTTCGTAGAAGTGTCAAATTTTTTTAAAAATGATTTAATAACATCATTTAAAATATTTTTCTAAAAATCGTGCATAATAATATTAATAACATCATTTAAAAAAAATATTATTAATTACTTAAAAAATTGCATTAAAATGATTTGAAAAATCTCTAAAACTTTAAACGGCCATAACTTTGGCTAGGAAAGTCGGATTGACACGTATGACCCCAATTCGGAAAGGGGAGGAGGAGACGGTGGCGACCGGTACCCCGAGGTGTAACTCCGAGTACTCGACAAATCAGAATCGTCAAAAAATGTCGTTTAGTGCCTCAAAAATTAAGTTTAAGATTTTTAGTGTCTCAACTGAATTTTCTTATGTTGAAAAATACATTTCAGCATCGAGAAATGCATCAACAGCAAGTGCAATTGCCACAGGAGAAGTCTTATATAAGCATTATGTCTTCCGGTTCGATTTCAAGGACTCGAAATAAACTAAATTATATATTTTTCTATCCAATTTCAAAGAAACATATCAATTTTTTTGGTTATGAACATAATTATAATTAATACATCATCGTATTGAAAAAAAAAAAAAAAAGAAACCGCCCCCTCCAGGAGGCGGGTTGGTCAGGGGGTAAACCGCCCCACTAGGAGGCGGGTTGCTTGGGGACTAAACTGTCTCCCGGAAGACGGTTTGGTTATGAATGAAAAAAAATCTCAAAATTGATTATTAATATTACTTTATTTAAGTTTTTGGTTATTAATAAAAATGCCGGCCCAGAGTGCAGATATGATTCTGACATGCACAGAATTGGATGCCGCAATTAGCGGTCATCACTTCAGCTAGCAATAGCATTACGGTACAACCGTACAAGACAATAGTTAACCATTCAAATGGGACAAATTTTTGTTAACACTGAACCTTTTTGCCGTATGGTTATTTTTTTTTTTCTAACTCGCGCAATATTTTTTATTGACATGGTTAATACTTAATAGTATGGAGTATGGACAATGACATGACCATTGCCTTTGTTTTTTGAAAGATTTATATTTATTAGTATTGAAATGCAAGGTCTACATCGGTCTTTATGTCTTTAAAATTTGTGGGGCTTTCAAAAATCCCGTGAACCTCACTTTTATTGGCCCGCCACACCATGCGGCATGTCGATACAAGACACAGAGAATCTGGATTTATCAACCGAAACAGATTGTACAGGAGCCAACCGGGGCCCACTTATTTTGTAATTGGGCCGAAACGTCAACAGGCTCCAGAAAAGAAAAGGTTGCTTTTATTTTGCTTAATTCTTTGTCTTGTCTTCTGCTTTTCTTTCTTTCTTTCTTTGTTTTTTTTATTTTGTGTTGTAATTTTTCATCCTTGCTGTTAAATCTCTCATGCACAGAGATGCCCCGACCAGGATATATAAAACGACACTGTGCTTTCAACGCTTTCACATGCAAATGCAAGAGAATGATCTCCCTCTGTGAAATGCGGTTAATTTCGGATTCCTTTTTTTTACATCTTTTTGAGGCCTTGTATTCACCAAAAGGAATTCTGTACAACATCTTGGCACAGAGTCACAGGCTATATTCTTGAAAAAAATTGTATCTTGAATAAAAAGAAATACATTGACAGCAATATAACAATGACAATGCCTATCTGAATCTTTCTTACTCCCAGCAAGGTTGTATAAGATTAATTATTTGCGGTAAAAGTGAATCGAAACACAAAATTAACGGGTACAAATATTGACAAAGCTAGTTTCACTTTATACAGTGCACTAACAATGAAGTCAAACAAATAAATGGATACGTCTCATACGCTGCATGAAGCAAAACCAGCTCTGTGAATATAGCCAAAACTAACTTTGAAGTCAGGTCAAATTTACTATAGTTAAAAGGACTTGAAGTGGGCCCAGCAAGGATGGAATTGGAATAGAAACAGATGCTGCTTGCCTGCTTCTGTTAATTTCTACGTATAAGTTTGTCTTGTCTACAACCCCCCCGCCTTTATTTTTATTTTTGTCAAAGTTCTTTATTCCCAAAGCAACAACCCAATAGAATCCGCATTAATATTATCACACACTTTTCAACTAACAAAGTTCCCCTTCTTTAATTTCAATCTAAACCTATTTAAAATTTTAAGTCGTTTTTAGATAGGAAGTTAAAGCTACAGGAATTTTCCGTCTTTTATTTCCCTTTTGGTATTTGGAATATTTTATGTACGCCAACAAACTTGAAATTTCTAAATGTCAAACTTACATATGTCAGTGTATATATATATATATATATATATATATATATATATATGTGTCAAAAACTTAACCTAAGCGCCAACAATTAATATACTATAAAATTACAAAAGGTGAAAAAGAAAAGAAAAGTACATAGTGATAATTCACACAACAGTAACCTAATATACAGTCTATCAGCTAAAATTCAAAGATTATGCACAATTACCAAAAAAAAAAAACAGAGAGAGAGAAAAGAAGGAAGAAGAAAGTACAACACCATAATTCACATCACTACCTTAGAACAAACTCAACAAAGTTGTTTTCAATCTTTTGTTCTTATAATTGTAATACTACCTGTCCCTCTAGTTTGAATCCTCAAGATACTGACAACCGACTTCCCTGACAAGCCGGGCCCACCGAATGACACCGTGGGACCGCACGCGAATTCCCCAACTGGATGCCGGACTGGTCGAGCTGGTCTTGTAAGAATTTTCTTATTGATGTCATCGAGTGTTACATCTCCTTGTAATCCAGCTGGTTTCACCGCCACGAATGGATGAACTACGCTGATCGGCCTTTTTTTCTTATTGCCTACATACAATTACAACAAACTTTCCATAATATATAGTATATAAAAGATTCGATTAATTAGGGTATTTTTTTCTGGTGCTTATATATATATACCTTTGGGTGACAAGATAAGAAAATTGTGCCTAAACGAAGGAGACGATGGTTTTGATTCGGTACTCAAATTATGTGATTCTGTACTATTTAGCTCTACATTGTGATGTGCTGCTGGTTGTGGGTGCAAAATGGGGCTTTCATCTGTAGATTGAAAGTTGCAGAAAAAAGTTAAGTCAAAGTAAAATATTAATGTTAGAAGTTGAGAAAATAAAGTAAGCATATTGGAAGCATATATGAATAAGAGAGATGCACAGTCAAAATTTTCACCTGATATAACTGTGTTTTCTGGAGTAACGCAATTCAAAATGTTTGGTGGATCATTTGAACTTGAATCCCAAAAATCCTGCATTATTTGTGGAATTAAGTGGTTATGACCCGCTAAATAATTATAATGTAGTTGGAATCATGGATAAATATTTAGACTACTAATTAATTACTTGAAAAAGATGATGCAGATCTTCATAATCTGCCATGTTAGGTTCATAAAGAGCAGAGAATTCAAATTCTTTTCTTCTTCTTTTGCAATTCTCACTTGAGTTTGCGAATGCATCTTGCAAAAACCCAATTGATGCATCAGATAAGCATGATGAAGACTCCATACCTAATTATTCATAGAAATTAAGCTCAATTCAACTAGAAAAAAGATAGAAAAACAGAATATAATATAGGGAGATAGAATGAGAAAGAGAAAGAGAAAGAGAAGATATTGATCTTAATTACTAGATGATATGATGTCATGAAAATCAGAAAAACCAAAGGAGAATTGATCCAAACCAAGCAAGGATTGGTGAGATGAGGAGAGAAAAGAAGTGTCTAAAGCCATCATGTCTGTGTCTCTTTATGTTGTCTAGTTTTGCGCAAAGAGAGTTTGATTCAGGAGCTGAGTTACAAGTTTCTCTTAAATAGAAGAGAGGGATTAGCTGTTTGGCCTGGCGGTAAAAGTTAAAAACAGTTTTTGTCCCCCAGAGTTATGACTACGTTACAATTTTTTTTTCATGCAGTAGATAAAAATATTTTGTCCCCTGAGTTCACATTTAACAATTGTTAACTATGTTCATATTTTTATATATTAATATCGATCTTATATAAATTTAAAAATTGTATATAAGATTCATACTTAACTAATAAAAATAAATAAGATTCACAATTTCACACTAAATTAATTTGCTTGAATTTAAAAAATAACCCTAAAAAATCTTAAAATTACTTATTTTCCTTCTAAAATTCATAATATCATATTTACCCTTCTAAATTTCAAAAGCCCACTTACCGATTTTAGTGCTTTTTTTATTAGAACTCATTTTAATTTTATAAAGTACCCATTTGATTTTTTTATTAAAAAATATGTAGCAAGTGTAAATTTGCATGGGCAAATGGTTCATTCTCTATTTCTCATGCATGAACAGTTACATTTAGATATACGCTTGTGTGTGCATCACAAGTAGGAAAATGAATTATTTGTCCTCACAAACATGCTAATTAGAAGACTGGCATTTTTACACAAGCTATATATTTTATATATTTTTAAAAAGAGTAAAATAAGAACTTCATAAATTTAAAATGAATTTTAATAAAAAATAAAACAAATTAGATAAATTTGTGAGTTTTTGAAATTTAAAAGGATAAATATGATATATGAATTTTAGGAGGGAAAGTATGTAATTTACAAAAAAAAAATTGAATGGTGTATATAAAATTCGAGTAGAACTAGGGTGTTCTTAAGTTCACTAAGTACCTTTGTGAATTCAACTCTAAAAGCTTCAAACGACGAATTCAAACTGTTGAAACCCATCTATCTTATGAGCGATACATGCAAAAATTTAAAACTTTCAAATTAATTTAGTATAAAGTCAAGCAGTCTAAATTAGAAGGTTTATAAATTAATTTTAATGCATTTATTTTTTGAATATTTTCTGACCACTTGACTCTATACAAAATTAATTCGAAAATTAATTTTTTCGCATGTAGACGCAATCACTAGTAAGATAGATAGATATTAATGGTTCGAATTTACCATTTGAAGTCAATCTTATATATTTTAGAGTTGAGTTTAACGAAGGACCTTGATAAACTTAATTATGAACACAACCGTAGTTCTACTCCATAAAATTCCCTAACAATTTATACATAGTTAATACTTCCAAGAGTAGAACTAGGGTGTTTCTAAGTTCTTCAAATATCTCTGTGAACTCAACTCTATAATTTATTAGATTGATTTTAAATGACGAATCCAAACCGTTGAAATCTATCTTATGAATAATGCATCTACATACAAATTTTTTAAATTTTCGAATTAATTTTACATAGAGTCAAATAGTAAAAAAAAACATTGAACAAATAAATACATTCAAATTAATTTATGAACCTTTTAATTTTGACCGCTTGACTTTATACTAAATTAATGTGAAAGTTCTAAATTTTTTACATGTAGACACATGACTCGTAAAGTAGACATATTTCAACGATTGAAGTTCATCATTTGAAGTCAATCAGATAAATTTTAGAGTTGAGTTCACAATTTTTTTTTTGATAAACTTAAAAACACCCTGGTTCTACTCCACTTTCAACCATTTTATAGGTTAAATTCTGCACCGGCACATCAAATTGAATGCAGACGCTTGTGTGAGTCCTCTTTAGTTTACAATTTCACAGATATCCATCATATCCTTGTCATTTCATTTCTAAATGATGCAAGTTAATAAGTTTTTTACTTTGCTCTGACTGAATGCAGACTAGGTCCCTAGGGTATTTAATATAATTTTAATGATTTTCAAAGGTTTAAATAGCGTTTATCGCGTTATAGTGGAGTTGCCATATAGCGCCGCTATAGCGCGCAATAGCGTCAATAGCACCATAGCTTTTATGGTCCGAAACTGCTATAGCGCGCTATTTAGAACCTTGATTTGATTTTTAATGTGAATATAACTAGTTTTAAATATTTTATAAAGAAATGTGTAAGATTTTGTTATTTCGATAGACAAATTACATATTCAAATTAATAATTTTAATGGAAACATTTCAAATAGTAACGATTTTATGGATAGCCCGCAATTATTGCCCAAGTTATATTGTCAACAAATTTGTTTGATTATCATGACAATTGACGCAAATTATAAATATGTTGTGTATATTTTAGATATATTATTTATCAAATTTAGTGTAATTTGAAAATAAAATTATTGTCCATCACAATATCTAAAAAACTATAAAGATGCAGTTTATAATTAACACTTGATTAGTTACCAAATAATTTTCAATTTCAATCAAATTTGATAAGTGCTCCGTCTAAATGATAAAAAAATACACCTACAATTTTAGTTTCCAATATGATTCATTATATTTGGTTCAAATTTTATTTGCAATTTATATAGTTGCCCGTGATTTTTTATTTTATTTTGATTGATAATTTCAATTTATATAGTACAGAGATTTTGTTACATTTACTGGGTGGTTAAAGATTTAAAAAGATTTTACCATTGCAAAAAAGTTAAAGGTAGAAGAAAATGAAACTTTAATTGCTCTCTTTATTCCTCTGTTTCTTTTCTGATTCAAGGACACCGGTTTTATAATTAATTTTGAATTTTTATCGAGTCTTACAATATTGACTGGGTTATAATTTCTATTTTCTCGCATACTTTGTACAGTTAGTGGGATTTGCACAGTTAAAACAGCCTTAAACGTTTGCAAAATCCAACAAGTTAGTGCTGTACTGATATTAATTAAAGTTTGTCTGTCTAGTTTACAGTGATTACACTGAAATATTCATTTTCAGTAACATTTTTCTTAACAGACTACATACTTTTTATTTTTTTTAATAAAAGCTGAAATGAGTACTTTAGAAATTTAAAATGAATATAAAGAAAAAAAAGACAATAAATTGAGTAAATTTGTGAGTTTTTAAAATTAAAATAAGAAATATGATATTATGAACTTTTAGATAAGAAATACGTAATTTTGAAGTTTTTTGAAGGGTACACATGAAATTGTCCCTTAATTGAATTTTCTCTGTTTAGTTTGCATGGAATAGAGGGATTTTTATGACCTGCATTAATGCACCGTTTGAGTTTAAATCCATCAGCTTGTTACATATTAGTACTAATGAGATAGGAGTAGGTCCGATGGGCATCGGACCTACTTTTAGGTTCAATTAGCTCTAATACCGTACAATTATCATTAAGATTTGTGCGCACGGAAATTAAAAATACCTGTACAGATTTTAATTAGTCCGCACGAATCTTGATACAGATTTGATGGTCATTTCACCCATGAACCAAACTAGGTCCGATGGGCATCGGACCTACTCTCAATTATTTAGTACGAGTATCTTAAAAAACCCTGTGGCCTGTGCATGAATTCGCATCCTCTGAGATATCTCAATTTTTGCGTGACCGACGTGTCCGGTGCCTATTCGGGGGAACGTAGGGGCCCAGTATTATTTGTGCTTTGAGATTCGTGCAGAATGTATTTAAATGATTGAGATATTCCAAAAAGTCACGCAAAGTTTGAGATATCTCAGAGGATGCGAATTCCCTGTGCATTACATGTGTGAACCGGTTGGTCTAAATTCTGATGGAATAGCGGATTGGGACTCGTGCGTAGACTGAAGCATCCAGTTCCAGTAACCATGCATTGTGTTTGGACTAATTTGCTTTTAGTCTTAGATTGAATTGCTAGAATACCTTATTTTTTTATAAGACAAAATTAACGCCATTTATTTAATTAATTAATCATTTTTATGCATTCTTCGATCCATCTCTCTTATAATCGCATTCTTTTGGCAAAGTAGAATATACTATGGTTTGACCAAAAGAAGAATAATTGTAAAATAGAGAGAGATAAAGATGAACAGAAGGTGAGCATTGACCCACAAGCATTTTGAGTAAATTAACAAAGTTGAATGCGTAACAAAGAAGAGATCTTTATTGTGCTCTCTTCTTTTAGGCCCAGTTAAGTCACGGTGATGGGTCCTTAGAAACTCACTTTGGATCTCTTATAGAATTCAGTGCCTTCGTTTCAAACAATAATTTGTTTTTTTTTTTTTTTAATTATTACAATATCGTTTGGACTCGTACGTACTAACCAAGGGACGAAGGTGCAGCAGGTTTGAACTATCAAAAATATATATAATTAAATGTAAATTACGTATAATTTTTTTTTTTATCGAATTTAATGATATATTGTTAAAAAAGTTACGTATAAATTTTGCTTAAAAAAGTTTGCGGAATTATAAAGCTTGTGACCTTGAAACAGACTTAATGGTGTGTGATGGTAGAGGAGAAAGGGAAGACGAGAGGAGTGATCGGATCTGACTGCATCATGTTTATATGTTATGTTTTAGCATATTAAATTTTAAATTTGGAGGGAGAGAGCTAAGAGGCAGAAAAATAAAGATGACACGAGTTCTTTATACAAATTATTTAAATTTTAGTAACTTTAAATCGAAGTATCTCTTTAAATTTTTGGATTTTGGATCACAACCGTCTGATTCGAATTTGCCACTCGAGATGTGTGCCCTCCACTTTGAGATAAATTGTCACATATTCAAATCGAACAATCCCGATCCAAAACCCCAAAATTCAAAAATACTTATGGATATAGAGCATATCTTCAACTCATTTATTAATCTGTTGCTTCTGATTACAAAATGAAATTTATAGTTGTTGTATAATAAATAACTTATAATTCGCTCTCTTATGAGACACGTACTTACTAACTTAGAATTTAATCAATTAATGGCTTTAAAGTGTGAAAAAAATATGTGTATTCTCCACATAAAGACGGTATTTCTTGTTCATTAATTCCATCATTCTATATCCTTTCTTTAGCGAGTTCAAATGTTCTCTCCAGGAGATAGTCCATCATTCGGATGTTCATCGTACTAAATTAAATGTGGGTTCCATAGATAGCACAATTTCGTTCGATTTGCTTCTAGATTCGTGTGCGTTTGATCCACACGAATAATGAAATGGGGATAGCACAATTTCTAATTTGAGTCTAATGAGCATTAGACCGAGAACTAGCTTTTGGTCTAGTGGCTAAGACACATGGTCTCTATGTGAGAGGTCATGGGTTCGAAACCTAGTTGGGAGAAATTTTTTGTTATAATAACATGGGTATTAAATAGTTGGGTGGTTTGACCTCCAACCTTTACTCAAAAAAAAAAAAAATGAGCATTAGACCTTCCTTTTTTTCCATCGTGGTTTTTTTTTTTCTTGTCACCTGATTGGAAAATTAATAAGATGTTGTTAAATTGTTAGTTGGTATCAACTATATATATATATGCATCCAATTCACATTTCTCAGAACATAAGAAATACATTAATTGTTTTGCAACCTCCACCATACATTTAAATCACATTAACACAGCACACAAAATGCACATTTTGCATAATGTTAGCTGGGAGGGCCGATTATATAAATATCATGCACAAGCACAACCATTAGCAAAGTTCACAATCTCAACAATATTTATAACACCCCAATAAAAGAGCACAATAAAAAACTTGGTGGCGTTAGTCTGACTGCGGGAATGATCGATGTAGCTAATGGATATGCAAGGCCATTAAATCCAAAATATAAGAAATTGGAATAAATTATAATACTATTTTTCATTTTTGTTATATTAAAGATTCTGATCAAGATAGCATGTAAATCCTTGGAATGGAAATGCGGTTCAAGTGTGTACTTGAATCAGATTTTCAAATAGTTTAATTTCTCAAATTTGACATATGCTTGGTTAATTAAGTATACTCTCTTTTTTGTATTTTCTTTTCTTTTTTGGCTTTGAGGGAGGAGGTCAGGTTCTATTATATTCCGGTCAGCACGTGACTAAAGCATTAATTTCCGGTCAGGACCTTAGCTTAGCTCATTAATTCTGGATCAAGTCTGAACTGAGCGAGCCGGACCTGGGTACCCTACTTCCTTCCTCATTTGTTTAGTGAACAAAAAGTTGAAGAAACTTTTTATCTTGGGCACATTATTTAAAAGGGAGATATTTGGTAGGGGGTACCCAGATTTGCAGTGCTATGATTTATTATACAAGTCTTTTGCCAGTTTGAAGGTGAAACTGAAATTCAGAACTGCTCCTGTGGTATTTTGAGTTTTGATGGTTCAAATACTTTAATAGATGTTTTAATTGGGGTAATGTAATTATCTTTTTTTTTTGTTTTTTGGGTATCCGTTGTATTTCTGAAGTGCCACCTCTGCTCTCTTTTGAAGTGCACAGTTTTACAGTCCTGACCAAATTAGATATAACTTATCTAGATCTTTCGTAAGGATGACATTTATTGTACTATTGTGATTTTTAGATGCGGTTGAAGTTGAACCATATGGTTATTGTACTTCTGAAATTTATTTACAAGTCAGTTACGTAGATGCAATTTTCATGTTTCCTTTACTTTTTATGCAGTCTAATAGTCTAATACCATGCTTCAAAGCGTGTTAAATTGTGCTCTTAAATTTCCTTTTTGCGCATTCAAACTTTTAGAAGTGATCGATGCAATTATAATTTTCTCGAAATATTCTTTATTACTCCAAAGCATGTTATGAGAAGTACAACACAGCAATTTGGCATTTTCTAAGAATTGTGTGACACAGTTTTGAAAATCTGAGCTAGTATTGCAAAACTTTGCATCTGGTCATGTAGGTTTTTAAAGGTCAGTAAACCATAACAAGAAAGAACATGAAGTTTATTCTAAGATGTGCCAATTTTTTTTTTTCAAGGCAGAGAGCAGAGGGACTGCAACTCACAACCGCTGGAAGGATGCAGTTGTTATTAAGGCTATTTTCAAAAGTTCTGGAGAATTTAGTACATAATACTATGATGCAAATTACGAAGCTTTGTACTGGGAGTTGATTCAAAAGGGCAGGTGCATTTCTGTGCTCAATTTGACTAAGGTCTTCCGAAATACACATCCAAAAATGATTTATGCGGTTACCAAGCCTATTAGTACAGTAATGCCAATTTTGGCATCTATATAGTCATCACTTGCTCCTCCCCAATTCATTTTTATGGTTTTTGATGTCTCAACTAACCCTCAATTAATTCATACCCCAAATTAACAAACCAAAACATTGAAAAGAAGAACAAAACCTCATGGTATTTACCTTGTACGTAATTCGGAAGAGAACCGGTATTTTGTGCTGATGAACAAACCATGACAGTATCAGACGGAATCTTACTCTCTGTAGCTCTTTATATCTTCATCACATCTGCTTTCAGGACATGGCGAGCTTTCTATAGGTGATGCGATTTGCAAAGGTTCAAACATCATCCCTAAATTTTTGTTCTAAGACATGTCACCATCTCAAAACGACCCAAATCATCCCTGTTTTTAGACTACCAGTAAAATAATTAAGGGTAAACTGTAATGTACCGAGCCTCAGATGAAAGAAACTCATCAAAACATGATTATAGGCTATTTTAATAAGAAAGTACAAACCAAAATTACATGTACAACTCTAACACAATGGATTTTGATCCACAAACTCATCACCAGAAAAAGTGAATAATTTTACTTCTGTGACCACTCCCCGAGGAAGGGAAAATTCTATTGGATTTTATACAATTCAGGCTACATTCAATAGAAACTGAAAAAAAACTGCAATCAGTCTATTCTACACCTATCTTAATTTAAGCTTTGTACAGCATGCCAATCTCTAGACTCTGTAAAAGCGGGACCCCCAGAGAAGGCAGTGCTGACCTACAATTGCTATGTAAAAACTCATAAAACCCAAGCAGCACCTTATCTGACCACCCAACATCTTTGCCGATATAAAACCTAGTCTTACCTCTCACATGCACGACTCCAACTGATATTGCCTCCTGCAATTGCATGATTTCCTCTTCAATACGACAACCCTCCAATAACCCCTCACGGTTCCTCTCCAAGTAATTTTTCAAACCACGTGTAACTTGAGTAACAAAGTCATCTCCTTCGGGGTTACGTAAGTCGGCATATCCATACTGAATTACACATCCATAAATCCCTCTGATTCCAAGCCGTCTAAATATCATCCTCTCATTTGGCGCCACCTTAGCAACCAACAAATACCTAAGCGTCGTGAAAACCGTGACCTTGTGGAGAGACTTCATGTTATGTATGTAGTGCCCAAGTATTGGGGTCAGCCCGTCTTGAATATTGGTGTAAAAGAAACACAGACCCGGGACCCGTTGTACGTCACGTTGTGACAAGAGGTCAGAGAGGCACTCCAGTGTTATTTTATTCGTCATTTCATATTCTACCTTTTTTTGCCTACCATAATACCAACCAAACATGATAAATGCAAGGATTATAGAGACCGCAAATGGAAGCCAGCCTCCTTCGACAAATTTGATCATGACAGCAGATACATAGGTACCTTCTAGAACGAAGAACACAACGAAATATAACCCCGCAAGGAAGAGAGGGGTTCTCCAAACTATGATCATAACTAGGGTTATCAAAATTGTAGTTATGAACAAAACGAGAATCACCACAATACCTACATACATCAAGAAATTGTCATTTTGTCAGTACTGCAATAGCAATAGCATTTGTTTAGTATGGTTCTTATAATCCTGTGTCCGCACAGAAAACCAATTTTTTTTTTTTTTGGATTATACACAAGCAGATAATACTCAAATGATCACAATAAAGTTTAAATCAAGCATAAATAACTAAGTTGTTAATTTGTACATAGCTTATTAACAGGTTCATGCAAACATGCAAATCAACATAAACTTCAACCTCCTTGGTTATGTTTCAATTTGCGCTTAGAAAATCTGAGGCTCATAGGGTAAGGGCAAAGTTGTCAACATTTACCATCTGTAACTTTCTAATCAAATCTAAACTACTTTTCGGGGTGGTAGCAGCACGGGCGAATGCTGGTAAAATTTGCAAGAATAATAAATAAAGTTAATTTTCTACATGCCCTTCAAAACTACTTCAATTTCTTATTTCTTCTCGAACTCTTTATTATATCATATTTTCCCTTCAACTCTTATTTCTCTTACATATTTTTCCTAGGAACAAAAATAAATAAAATTAATACGGGTTGAACTGCACAATTAACTGTCCATTACAGTAAATTGATGAAACTAACCTTATTAGTTTCTTTTCATTGATTGCGTGTTTTTCTACTTGATAGCTGCTATTATGTATTTCAAAAGAGGGATACATTTGGCAGACACCACTATCAATAAGGTTAGTTTTGTCAATTTATATAGATAGACAGTAAGTTTGTGCATCTCAACTACTGTTAATTTTATTTTGTTGATTCTAAGGAAAAATATGAAAGACAAAAAAGAGTTGAAGGGCAAATACAATATATTAAAGAGTTCGAGGAGAAATAAGAATTTAATGAAGTCTTGAAGGGCATATAGAAAATGAACCCTAACAAATATGTTTGGTTTGATTTGCAACGAAGAAACAAAGAATTAATAAATGACGTACCAAATGCATTTCCAATATCTTTCCCATCACCGAATCCTAGCACAACAGCGACACATAGAAACATAAGGATGTAATTAATTTCAGGTGAGTACACCTGTCCTTCATTGCTTTGAGAAGTGTGCACCACCTTGACCCGGGGGAAGTAACCAAGCACCACCGCTTGTTTGATCACTGAAAAACTTGCCGATATAAGAGACTGGCTGGCAACAATGGCAGCTAATGTTGCAATAACAAACATTGGCCAGTAAACAGGCCCCGGGACAAACTTGAAGAATCCATCTCCAAAGTCATTGAGGTTCTTTATTAGGTATGCGGTTTGACCCGCATAGGTAAGAATGAGAGACGGATATATGGTGAAGAGAAATGTTATCTGCATAAAAGAAATTAATTTTTTTGAGAAAATTAAAAAAATTCTCTGGTACGTAAACTCTTTGGAAGCTTGGACTTGGCGAAGTGTATTTTAAAATAAACTAATATATACATGTGATCTGTAAGAGGAAGTAGACATGATTAAAATAATTGCAAGTAATGCATCCAAAAGAAGAATTTAATATGATGTAATTAAAATTTCACGGTAGGGAAACCTGAATGGACCTCTTGTTGAAATGACCAAGATCAGCAAACATAGCTTCAGCACCTGTAAGGGCAAAAATATATATTAGTACAATATTAGAACAAAATTTTACTGACTATAATGAATTAATTTAAAGAACATTGAGATTTTCCATACCTGTGATGCATAAAACTGTACCGCCAAGCAACTGCCAGCCCGATTTTGTATTTCTAAGAAAGAAGCTGACTATGTAATGGGGTGAAACAGCTTTAAATATTTGAGGGTAATATCGTAAAATGCTGTATATGCCAATCATAGGGGTAGTCAAAGTCCAGGAAGCCATTATAGGAGCGAACATGAAGCTTACATGCGATGTTCCAAACTTTTGTACTAGGAAAAGAGCAATAAGGATTGTGGCTGACAAGATCTCGACCGCAACTGTTGAAATATTTTTAAAATTTTAGATGAGTTTGCAAAATTAAATATGATGCAAATCTGTGGAGTTTTAAAACAGTATAAATGATTTGATTCTCTATGCTTAGTTCAGCTTTACAGTTTTCCTGAAACTTATCCCAACAAAATGCTTCTAGCTGGTATACAACCTGACAGTTGGTAGAATACCAGTACAGTATTGTCTAGTTCTAGATTATGCTGAGTTGGGACTCTTTATTCTCAATTATTTTATTCATGCTGTTTGGCACCTTAACTTATCCTCAATTAATTAAATACATATCAAGAAAAATAAAATCAAAGTGGACAAAATAACGGTCTGGTTAAAAATTGGCAGGTAGAACTTAGGACAAATACATGTTGACGAAAACAATGATTATAACTGTTAAATTACAATAATAAATAATAATAGGGATGATGTTGATAAAATTACTACAATATAATTATGATGATTACCTTTGCCAAAGGTCGGAAAGGGCACTCGTATTCCATCCATTGCAGATAGCACTGACATAATTCACAATTATACATAATACATAAGACCCAAAAGGAAAATGACATATTCACAAAAAATAAACAATGAAATAATACCAGAAATGGCAGGTGTGAGAATGCCATCTCCAATGAGCATGCACATGCCCAATATAGCGACAAATAGCAGCATTCTCCTCGCAAATATGCTTCGTTCTAGAAACTTCTCTAGCTTGCCTTGTTTATTTTGATCCAAATTCGACGGGCCATTGCACAAGATTTCTCTTGGATTTGTATTTCTTGACGAAAGAATGCCAATGTTAGCATGTCGACAGAGTAGAGAATACAGGGCTAAAGTTCCACCTGAATTTAAGTTTTTGTAGAGAATATTTAGCAATAACTTCTGAATGATATTATAAACTATTGAGTTATTCCATATACATAATGCAATATTTTCAGAAACAGCATTTGCTTGTATAAAATTTGGGAAAAATGCAAGTAAACATCTTGGTTGTCTTTCCTTCCCAGCTTAATAGAACGTGAAAATTAGCTCTCCCTTGTGATGTAGTAAAAAATACTGAGGAAACTGCCAGGTTTCTCCTCAGAAACCCAAAAAACTGTAACTGAATATGGTCAATGAAACGAGGGCTTGACCCTTATGTTTACTCAAAAAAAACTGAGGAAACATTAACAGTTTAATATTTTTCAGGAAACAAGAGAAGAGTACACATAATATATATATTTTTTAGAGTATGCACAACTTTACAGAGTAATACGAGCAAACATAATTTCTTTATTTGAGGGTTTGGATGGGTAGGCATGTCTACACAATAAAAAGTAGTTAACTGAACCACATGTAACATAAAAAAGAAAATATGTTACCACCTCAATTTGTAGAATTATGGCACCAGAATATCGCCTTTCTGGAGAAAGATTTACTTAATTTGGGTCCCTTAGTCAGAGCTTTGTCAAATTTATCACAAGATGATATATATCATCATGAAATGTCAGCACAGAATTTTCTAATGGACAATATCATATGGACAAAATAGACATGGTTTTAGTGGTCCTGATTAGTTCTCAAAAGGTGTCTCACATGCTAAAACTAAGGTATCTCTATTCCATTACAGTGACAATTCCATAATAAAATTGAAAGCACCCCTACCATGGGAGACTTATATATATATTTTCTTTTGCCCAAACATAACAAATAATACAAGTACAATCTTCATTCAAAAAATCATAATCATGGATGTACCTTCGTATAACCTATCTTCTTATTATGAAAGTAATCAGTATCTGCTAAGTTGTAGAACACTGGTTCAATAACGTAATAACAAACGACTTTGTGGTACTAAAGAACTTTCAAATTAGTTAATTTCTAAGGCTTAACAAGTGCTCGGGTGATACCACACCAAGGCCTAGTTCCTATGAAACCGGGGGCGGAGCTAGATTTTCAAGTTATGGGGGTCAAACATACCTTGGGGTTCAGTCATATAAAATTTCATACTGAGTATGGGGTCAATTTTACAGTCCCCATAGCATTTTACTCTAAACTATATAGAAATCATATATAAGCACAAAAATTTTGAAAATTAATGGGGATCAATTGACCCCTATTTGCTCCATTGAGATCCCTCCCGGCATGAAACAACAAGGAACTGGCTTGACAGATGGGCAATGTGGAAAAGACCATTGACTTGGACACCAGAAAGGAAAAATAGATAAAAGAAATCAAATTAAGAGAGAATACAAAAGGATAAAATAAAGTACCTTCACCATGGTCATCGGCATTAAGCACAATACAAACATACTTAACAACACCAATCATAGTTAGAGTCCAGAACATAATGCTATAAATTCCCAAATAATCAGCCTCGGTCGGTGAGATCAAGTTCATTGAAGGGTAAACATAGAGAGGTGAAGTAACGAGCCCACCAAAAACAACACCTAGTGTTTTATAAGCAAGGATTATGTCGCTCCATCCAATGCCCTTTTTGACAAAAGGATTAAGTAACAAATTATTAGACCAAGAAATGAAGGTTGTTTTGACGGGCGTTATGTTGAAGAAATAATTTTGCATAATTACTGAAAGGAACTAATTAAAAGCTCCTTCACAATCTCCGTAAAATTGCTGAAAGGTTTTCACTTGCACTAGCTAAAAAGTAAAAACAGAGATATATCTTTGAAGCAACAATTATTTATTCGTAATATAATATAGTGCGGCGTCAAATTAGAATGAAATAATTAGAGGTGCCTAATTGTAAATTTTAGGTAAGGAACTAAGGATTGTATTCCTTTTAACCAGCAAAAAATAGCAAATATATGAGAAATATTTAATATAAAACAGTACGACGCTGGAATAATTCCTTGTATAGGAAATGCTAATTTACTTGTATAGGAAAAATCAATAAAAGTGAAGTCAAATCACTCACATTCTTCTTCGCTTGGCAATTCGGGTTGTGCTTTGCGTCAAGATTAGCGTCGGAAAGATCACCTGGATAATCGCCATTGTGGGAGCACCGGTTCATCTCCAGGTCCATCGGGGAGTGCGAATGTGCGATGGAGAGAAGTGAGGCACGAGAGTCGAGCGAGAGAGAGAGAGAGATAGATGGTGTGGCTGGGAGGAGTTGAGCGAGAACGCCGAGAAGGGATTTATATAGCGCGAAAAGGTTGGAGGCGGAACAGTGCGATTTGGTACAAATGTCAATCGCGAGGGAATAGACAAAAGTTTGGAGAGGGAGGTACCAGACTTAGACTGACCGACGCTATATCTGGTTCACACGACACGAGGTCAAAATATGAGGACTTAAAAAAGGAGCTTTTTTATTAACCATAAATAAAAAATAAAAAAATACAATTTAGGCAATCAAATTGATTGGGGTTTTTTTTTTTTTTTTTTAGTAAAAGTCATAAGTACAACTATTTAGCAATATTATCAAAGTCGGATTGAACGTCGATCCGATAAAACTTCAAATCATCACTTCATTAGTCGGATCGATGAGTTAATCGGTTCGACCATTAATTTTTTAAATTGTCTTGTTATATTTTAGATTATATACATATGAATATGAATGACCGTGTTTTTACATATTTTATATATTTATGGTGAAAATAGATATATTAATGAACAAACATAACATGAAAAAATTCAAATAATAAATAACACAACAAATGAAAAAATAGATCAAATATAACATGAAAAAAATTCTTGAAGTATCATTGCTAGTGTAATCATCTTTGATATAGTGTAACATTTATGAAAACGAACAAACAAATATGAAAAATATATTAATTAAAAAATAAAAAATGAACAATATTTATGAAAATGCACATATTGTAGAGGAGGGTTTGATGGTGTCGGTGCTTGTTGGAGGAGGAGGGGTTGCGAAGAATGCGAAGGCGGGCGAGAAAAATCATGGACAGGCGAGGGTATTTTAGTCATTAATTATTTGGAGTGACATTTTAACAATTTCAAAGTTTGGAGTGACATTTTCACAATTTAAAGATTTTAGAGTGGCATTTTCACAATTTTCCCTAAAAAAAATATGCCAAAGAATTATGTTGTTGGAATATTATTCAAATATATAATAACTAAAAAGGACAATAATTCGACAAAAAGATGATAATCTTCATTTAAAATAATAAACGAATTTAGTTAACCTGCTAAAAAAATAATTAATTAAGCTGCATTTTTTTCTGAGCTAGAAGGTCGATATTTCCTATATCCTCTTAACTAATAATAAAAAGATACAATATTTCATATATCCTCTCATATTTATGAACACTCTACTATATGCATGTTTCATAAAATCATATATATATTTTTTCTTGAAAATTTTCATTCTCTATATAATATTTTTAGAACATGCAAGTTCAATGAATCCATTTATTTCATAAGATATCCTATAAATGCATGAATAAGAGAAAATAAAAAATAAGAAAATAATTTAATTACATGAATACGAAATAGATTTAAGAAGAAATAAGGAAACATATCGCTAGAGATTCATTCTTAATTGTAACAAACTATATAGCAGGATGTGAGACGAGTATATTTTTTTAACTAAATTTAGAGTTCTACACATAAAATAGATGTATTTAATTAAAATAAGACATGTTATGTGATTGGAGAGCTGATATTAAATCTGAAAATTCATCTTTCAATCTTAGCTGTTGGCGGATCAGGACAACTATGTGCATTATATAAGAATGGAGATATTTGATTGAAGGTTTAAATTATTAAAATTAGTATCTACTAAAGAAAAAGTAAGATGAAAATAAATAAATAAATAATTGTTGATAGTAAGAATGTAGGAGAATTAACTCTTAAGCTATCTAACTATAGAGGCTTGATTTCAAAGTTATGTCCAGTTAAACCAACCTAATTAATATGCATTTGATGAAATTATCTGCCTGAGTCAATTAATTTTTATTTATTTTCAATATTTCTACACCTAGACATAATTTTCTATATAATATAAAATAAAATATTTTAAAATTTATTCTCCTTATAATATTTATATAATTAACTTCAATATATATTTATTCGAAATATAAAAAATTTATATAATCAATTTCAATATCTATATATATATTTGGAGTAGAACTAGGGTGCTCCTAAATTCACCAAACTTCTTGTGAACTTGACTCTAAAATATATCGAATCGACTTTAAACGATGAATCCAAACCGTTGAAACTCTTCTGTCTAATGAGTGATGTGTCTACATGTGAAAATTTTAAAGTTTCAAATTAATTTAATATAGAGTCAAGTGCTCAAAAGTTTAAGGTTTATAAATTAATTTTAATGCATTCATTTTTTGGACTCCTTTGACCACTTGACTCTATATTAAATTAATTCGAAACTTTAAAATTTTCACATGTAGACGCATCACTCATTAAGTAGAAAAGTTTCAACAGTTTGGATTCATCGTTTAAAGTCGATTCGATATATTTTAGAATGAAGTTCACAAGAAGTTGGATGAACTTAAAAGCACCCCAGTTCTACTCATATATTTGATCCTCGATAACTTAAAAAATCTGACTTCAACCCGAAAAATAATTGAGACCTATCCCTCAACCAAAGGCAACGCCTAAACTTGCATCGAGTTGACCAATTCTGACTTATCAGTGGAGCCTTTCATTAATGAAATCTATTGTATTACCTATTAGTCTATTACGTAATTATAAAACAGGTAGCTTATTTTATTGTTTGGAGGGCATTAAATTTTTCTGACATTGGAGTTAGTGAGCCCCATTTTAGTAATATTAATTTATAACATCCATCGCAACTCGAGCCTTGAGAATTTCAAAAAGAAAAGTGACAGATGCGTAAAAAACAAATCTTATTTAAAAATGAATCAAGCATTTAGTCTAAACTAAATTGGTTAAGATATACTAGAAAGAGAACCCAACCCAACTTAGAATCACAAAATCAAAATAGATAGAAATATAATAATAATAATAATAATAATAATAATAATAATAATAATAATAATAATAATAATAATAATAATAGTAGTAGTAGTAATAGTAGTAATAATAAGAAGAGGGTTCCAATACCTCATTATACTTCATATTTTATATTTTCACTTTCAAAATTTGAACTATCGATCCGAACTATTCAACATGATATCTATATTAAAATATGTTTGGGGTGAAACTTTATAATTTTTGAATTTTTTTTACTATTTTCTAAGATGGGTAGAAAATCACTATTTTTAACAGTTTAGAAATAATAATTTTATACCTATTTTAAAAAATAGTAAAAATATTTCAAAAATTATAAACTTTCATTCCTAGACATATTTTAGTATGAATATCATATTGAGCAGTTCGGATTGACAGTTCAGAATTTGAAAATGAAGATATAAATATGAGGTATGATAAGGTATGAAAAACATGAGATATTGGAACCCTCCTCTACTAATAATAATACTAACTATATTATGCTTGCATTATAAATTGTAAAGGCTAAAGTTTTACGGTATTGATCCCAAATTACTAGATTTATGACCTCAAACCTATAACACTACCTCTAGATAATATTTTCTAGGTCATGGCTCTGATATGTGGATCGCTAATTTCAACGCGCTCCTATTCGAAACCAAATATTTGAATACATTCCACTCCTTCAAGTCCCTTTTTACTGCTTCCTCCCCTGTTAATATTAGCTGACCTCTTCCTCTCCTTGTGTTTTCAATAAGGCCAATAATTTCAATACGCACTAATGCCTTGAAAGGCCTCCGTTGGAGATGCCCAACAATTCAAGTGGTGTTGGGCGACCTTTTCTTCAATCAGTGTTATCCTAAATTTATCATGTATATCATCGTTTCTAATTTGATCCCATCTTGTATGACCACAAATCCACCGCACCATATCTATCTCTGCTACACTTATCTTCTGGACGTGTTGTCTTTTAGTAGCCTAATATTATGCACCATACAATATCGTAGGCCTGATCGTTATCTTATAGAACTTGCCTTTGAGCTTTTGTGAGATTTTTCTGTCACATAGGATGCTAGATGCCTATTACCATTTCACCCATCCAGCTCGTATCTTATGGCTAATATCATCATCAATTTGGCCATCACTTTGTAGCATTTATTTTTATAAACAATCTTTTGTGCAGTTTGACTAATTTGCAAAATATATAAACATTAAATTTTACAGTTTCTTTATTTGAGATGTGTGCAGGTTTAATTGTTATGTCCAAAAGTCAAAGCAAGTCAAAGATACATATCATGACAAATTGACGTAACAACTTGTACAAGATAATCGGATATATGATCTACGCGAATTATAAGTAATGGTTTGATACATGATGATCAGACAGATGATTCACACGAACGATTTGGAATGGTTAGATATTGATTGGATTGATTGGATGTTGAATTATGAAGATTATAAAGATCATACTTTACTATTTTTATTATTTTTAATTTATGTCTAAAAATATGATAAAGTAGATATGAGGTTGTGACTGCTTGAGTCTAGCCGTTGCAAAGCAGAAAATCAAATTCAAAATTCAAATTTACTAGGCAAGTCAATAGTGAAAACTAAGCACAAGCAAACCTGACAAATCCTAATTCTGTAGATCTTGAGATCTGCCTCAACCATAGTGAAAATTAACACTATCACTATGGGTGTGAATAAAAATCCTATATTTGTTTCAATATTAATGAGATTTTGTAATCTCATTATAAATAGAGTGTTCGTTCATTCCCTCATTTAACAAAAAAAATATCGCAGTTGCGCCTCCACTTTAAAAATCCTTTGAGAGATTTAGCTAGTTCATTGTTGCTTGTGTTTAAACCATCTATATCTCACAACAACCTCAAATATACTCCACTTAAATTGATCATTGTGAGATTAGAGTGATAGTCATTGAGTGTATGGACTTACAACTCTTTGTTGCTTACCTACTTCAAGTTGTTGTGCTTGCTTCTGAGACGTGTGTGCTCCTTTCTCTGTTTGAGCCGTTTGTGCACCTTGTTCTTTGGACTGTAGGAGTGTTGTCTCACCGGTTCCAACTTGTATTCCTTTCTGCATTGGGTAATAGAAAGACACACCTAGTTTTAGTTGCATTACCCCGGAGACGTTAGTCCTTCAGTTGGTCGAACTCCGTTATTAACTCATGTGTCACTTTCTCTAACTCTATCTATTTACTTTATTGCACTTTATTTAGTTAAATTCATAAGTCTTAATTCCACCAAGGACTACACGTAGATAGACATATTTGCACACATGAACGATTTGTAGACTTGTCTATCTGACTAATAGATACAAGTTATACTTAAATATCTAACTGATAGGGTTTAACTTTTTAAATAGTCCCATATTCACCCACTCTAGGAAAAACGAATCAGCTGCGATTCTAAAGGGATCGCAGGATCCTGCTTTTCCATATCCAACCTTTACTTTTTTGGAATACACAAATCTCTAAGAAAACTTATTTTCATGCACGAATCTCAAAGAAAATTAAGAGTTGGATATGGACAAACAAGATCCTACAATCCCTTAAGAATCGCAGCAGATTTAATTTCCATTCTAGGTGCCGTTAGGAACAACATTATTAGCTCTAAATATCTAAAGGTGTCATTTCTGGGCACTATTTGTCTGGCCAAAGTGACATCTCCATCATCTAACCTGACACTGTTAAACTTATGCCTCGTATACTCGATTTTAGTCCTACTAAACCTAAAATCTTTCGGTATCAAAGTTTGTATCCACAACTTTAATTTCTTATCAATTCCTATCCAACTCTCATTAATTTCTTATTATCATCCAAAAAAAATATACACATTATATATATTTAATATAAAAACTTTTAAGAGTTCAGATATAAACACTTATAAGAGATTGGAACCTCCGCTAAATTTTATGGGGGATATCGCGACTCCCAGGTGCAATTTTGAGAGTCGAAGAAGAAGCCCGTAGTTCCTCCGTCCTCTCTTCTCCCGTCTGCTCTGGTCCACTTCGTCTCAATTAATCTGAGCAGTGCTTTCTTTTAATGGGTTCCGGTCCACTTCGTCTCAATCAATCTGAGTAGTGCTTTCATTTAATGGGCTCCGGTCCACTTCGGCTCGTTACTCTCTCGTCTCGACTTATTGAGTTCGAAACAGGGGGTTGTGAATTCGTTCACCTCGCTTGTAATCTTTACTATCTATATATAAATAAGGTACGTGTTTTTGGTTTGATGATAGTGATATTGTTAGCAGTAATGTTGTCTCTTTCCTCTACATCTTCTTCTTTGTCTTTCTCTGCTTCGACTTTTTTTTTGTCCTCGCCGTATTTCCTCTGAAAAAATCAGACACAAACCTCATCTGAGCACAAAAGCTCTTTTGCCCCCTCAGTTGTTTTGATTTTAACAACAACACTATTTGTGCTAATGACAATAAACTATGCTCGCTCACTATCAACTAATTTGAGCACGAACCACGTAGGTTCGCTATCTACAAATTTGAGCATGACGATCCATAGGCTCATCCCCTGTAATCAGAGCACAGTTCTATTTTTTCTATTCTTTATTGTCTTGCTTTGTACAAAAGGGATTCAGTTGTAATGTTATGTACTGGTATGGCTGCTATTTGTAGTTTTATGTACTGGTATGGCTGCTATTTGTAGTTTTATGTACTGGTACTTGTACTAGTACGAACTGATGTATGTAATTGGTTTTGTCCTGATTAATAACCGTACTGATTAATAACCGTACAGATTGTTAACAAAAAAAATAATAAACACTATAATAAAATTATTATTTTTTATACAAAATATGAGTTTTAAGAATAATTTTTTCTTTTAATAAAACAGTTGTGGCATGCATCTATTTCTACATCCTCTAAAAAGTGACATTCAACTGACATTTATATTTTAATTTACGTAGTTATAGAAAAATTCTAACTTACTCCAATATCCATGAATGTTCTTGGATGATAACAAAATAAATGTAATAATTAACTTTTCTGATGTTTGCTACAGAGCCTGCCCCTCCTGAGTCCTGACCTCCTGATTATGCTAGCAAATATTTTTTTGAAGAAGAAATATGAAGATCTAGTCTCTCGATTCCATTAAAAAGAATTTTGACACTATTGGTGTCTTTTTAAATTTTACAAAAGTAGAAAGTAAACATGCTAGCAAATTAATATTACAATTTGAAGACAAATGCCTTATTAAATTCATCCTGTTGACTCTCAATTTTTCATATTTAGTTTTTTTTTTTAATGTTTGTCCACCTAGGTAACAAATTTTTCGCATTAGTAATTAATGTTGAGTTTGGGTGATACAGTGACATGTTGTCTTGTTGTCTTAAAAAATCTATCATATAAGTTTCCAGTGATGAAATTACTTCCGTAATTTTTATAAATATACAAAATCATAATTATATTTAACAATCTATACAAATTTTGATCAGATTTCAAAAAATACCCACCCGATGACAGGCTGAGCGGTTTCATAGCCTGAAACTGCTGACATGGTGATCCATCCTAGGAATGATGACTATGTCATCCATCCTAGGAATGATGATTATGTCATCAATCCTAGAACCGCTCACTATTCATTTTGATTAATTATTTTAATTAATTAATTCGGAATAATTATTTTTTAATTAATTGAAATTAATTAATTTTATTTAACTTCAGTTAACTTAGATTAATTTTAATTATTTTCATTTTGAACGTTTAATTTTGATGTAAGTTATTTTATTTTTTGTTTGTACATTGTTAGTTTTTTTAATTAATTTTGTAACGTTATTTTTTTTTAAATGTTTGTTATCCAGATCAACCAAAAATCAAATATGATATGTGTGAAAGTTTTTTTAAATGTTTGTTAGAACCACTGACTATGCCATCAATCCTAGAACCGCTGATACGTGGCTCTACATAGTCATCATTCCTATGATGGATCATACATAGTGAGCGGTTCTAGGATGGATCACCATGTCAGCGGTTTCAGGCTATGAAACCGCTGAGCCTGTCATCGGGGTGGGTATTTTTTGTAATCTGATCAAAATTTGTATAGATTGTTAAATATAATTAGGATTTTGTATATTTATAAAAATTTCGGAAATTACTTCACAAGTGATGTGTTACGTGTGAAATTTTATATTATATATAATTCATTTAGTACAAAATCAAACTGTCAAAAAAAGATAAAAAAATAAGTATATTAAAATTAAATTACAAATATTTATTTATTGGCAGTTTGACTTTATACTAAATGAATCCGAAAATTTATAACTTTGCATGTAGTACATCACTAGTGAAATAGATTAGTTTAAACAGTTTGAATTCATCATTTAAAATCTATCTGATAAATTTTCAAAATAATAATACAAAGCATTTTTTTTTTTGAATGAAAGGCCCTTAGGCAATAATAATAAAGAACATCTTTTACTATATGCAGTATGCTAGCCAAACTCTAATAATGTCTTCCTTTTCGTTGCGCCATCATTCATCCACTTCAAAAAAAAAATTACAATAAGAAATTAAGAAATAGGTTATAAAAGCGAAATGTAAAACGTGTATAAAATTAAAAAGGTGATAGGTCTGTGGTTTGAGGTCAAGTGGATGTAAAAGTTTGAAACTTGGGCGATTTTTACCCATTAGTTTGTCAATTAATTTAAGTATTCAACAAATAAGTCAAAGAACTCGTGTCAGCTCCTTAACCCCGTGAGTCTGTGACATTAATTATAATAAGCAAGCAAACATCAAATTATGCTTCGAAAAAGAATTTTGATATAACTATAAATGAATCGATGCATCAATCGTGTATGTACGTAGGTCTCTGTTTAGTAGCACTCAACCAATCATTAATCCAACAAAATGACAAATGTTTATGCGTAATTAATTACGAGGATGGTTCAAAACCCTTTATTTTTTTGTGCCTCCACCATGCCTCTATTTTTAAATTGTTAATAACTTAAAATTTAAATCATAAACGATCAAAATAAAACCATTAGATGTGATCTATGTTATTTTCTTTATGTGCTCATAAAATATTATCACATTTCAGTTTTGTTTATATATGAATTAATAAGTTGAAAAATCAACGTGTAGAAATTATCCACGTGAGTTACAAACTCTTGATGACAACCAAAACAAAATTGAAATGTTATAATTTTTTACAAGTGCATAGAATCAACAAGTGCATATATATATATATAGATACGAATTGACAAGTCGAATTAGGTTAGACCGACATAATATCCGACTTTAGCCAAATTATTAATTGTATACCAAATATATAGTTCAAAGAATATCTATATTCTTTGAACTATATATTTGGTATAAGAAAATTATTTACAAAAGGTCACTTAAATTATATTTACATCGGAATAAAAGTAAATTTACAAAATCTAGTTGGATCGCAACCCCTCTATTTTCATAACATCCTACACTAATTTGTAATTTCATAGAAAATCTAGTTGGAAGTCCATTACTGACTTCCTCTTTCCTGTGAACCTCCTGTAGTGTTCCTGTCATAAGGACCCCGGCCGCTACATATGAACATGTGAAAAGCAAATGTTTGGACGTCTCAATGTTCGTGTCAGGGCATTGGTGGCATCCCAGTTCCACCTGACAATCTCGTGACCATAACCTTCGCTGTGTCAGTAGATTGTTTCGCAACAATATAGCCAAATGAAAAATTTTACCTTGTGAGGAACTGCAGAATGTTAAGATAGTTGGATATTAATTATAAACTAAATCCCGTATTAATGGTGGGAGGAAAACTATGAGGGTGTGTCCCCTCAGGTATTCGAAGAGTGTGATATATGTCTATTGAAATTATAGAAGATCTGTTATGAGAATTGTGCCAAGTTAAAAGAAAAGTCTAATTGTGTCAAGTTAAAAGAAGAGTCTGAATTTACTTATTGCACCTTAGGTACATAAGGAGTTTGAATTCTCTGCAAATAGGGAGCGAGACATATTATAGTCATTAAATTAATAAGAAAAAGTTCTGTCCACAAACCTTTATTCTCGAGCGGCCCCCCCCCCAACTAGTTCAACTCTTAACTATTTTTCTTTTCTTCTCAATTTGTCTCCAGGCAAAAAAAGAAATAATTTCTTTCACTCACTCTTTTTCTTTTCTCCCGTTCATTCTTGTCTACTTTTACTTTTAAATGAGATCCATGATGAAGTACTTTTGAGTTGTATTCGGGTTATTGTTTTTTTCTTCTTCTCGATATACTACGTATAAAAACTTGATATGCTAGTTTTAAAGGCTTCATATGCTATGTATGAAGACTGCAATTTGAACATTTTAAATGCCTGAGAAATAAATTTAAAGTGCATATGGATTTTTACTGTTAAATTATTTTTTACAAGTTACGTGCAAGGTTTAAAGGTTTGAGAAACAAAATTTAAAGTGCAAGTTTTTAATGTCAAAATTTATTTGATAAGTTCCATGTAAGATTTAAAGGTTTGACACATATACTTTAAATGATTGTAGACAAATGTTTAAATACTTGAGAAATAAAGTTGAAGTGCCTACAAGCTTTACTGAAAAAAAAGAAGATAAGTTACAGTAAGATTTAAAGATTTGACCTGATTACTTTTAAAGGTTTGTAGACAAATGTTTAAATGTTTGAGAAACAAATTTAAAGTGCTTACGGACTTTTATTGTCAAATTTTTTAATAAGTTATACGTAAGATTTAAAGACCTGACACAAATACTTTAAAGAGTTGTGTACATAGTTTTAAAATCTTGAGAAGCAAAATTTAAAGTGTCTACGGGCTTTTACTGTAAAAAAAATTGATAGTTACATGTAAGGTTCAAAGACTTGACTTATTTACTTTAAAGGGTTGCAGACATAGGTTTAAAACATTGAGAAACAAAATTTAAAGTGCTTATGAGCTTTTATTGTAATTTTTTTTATAAGTTTTTTTTTTTTTTTTATAAGTTATATGTAAGGTTTAAAGGCTTGAAATGAGTACTTTAAAAGTTATAGACAAAGATTTAAATGTTTTAAGAAACAAAATTTAAAGTGCCTACATCGCTACCAACTTCGTAGAATGTCGTCGTAGTAAAAAATATCAGCTGTAAAAAATAAAAATTTATAAGTGAGATTTGAAGTTAAAAGCTTATTAGTAGTACTTTAAAGAATTGTAAAAAGGAGCTTTAAAGGGTTAGACATGGCTCCGACATTCTAGAAGGTCCGATAGTTTGGTGATGTCTCGAGGATTGGATTTGGAGAGCAGTTAGCAGATTCCTAAATTAAATTCAGTTTGATATTTGATCTATACTGTACGATTCGATTCGTGTAGAAAATTAAAATTTTAAATTATTCATGAATTTAAATTAGATGTGTGAATCTCAATACAAATTAAATAGTTTAGACCAAACATCAAACCTAATTGAATCTGATATCTGATATCCATCCAACCCCTTTAGTTCATCTGTAACACAAAGAACTCATTCTACAATCAATATATTAGCCAAGAAAGACTAAAATTTGTATTGTTTTAGAAAATCAGATCGATAGCACTTATCGTCACATCCGTTTCCGTAATTCAATTTCGATTCAACATAAACGATATTCAATTGATCGGCAATTAACTAGGTCGTTTCAACAAATAGTTTTTTGTTTTTGTTTTTGTTTTTAATTATAAGTTCCTGATATATTGAACTATCGACTTCCCTCGTACCGCTACACTAAATCTATAATTAATTCATCAACAAATAATATTATAACTATTATGTTGGGCAGTGAATTTAGTTTGGCGTTTGAAGTCTACTATATATGATATATCACACGCAGTTGGAACATGCATGTGGTAGTCTGGGGCAATTCAATGGACGTCAGACTAAATTGCATCAATTTTTTAAAAGTTACAAGAATCTCTGACCTGACAACGAAAAATAACAAAACGAAATAATTCAAACTCTGAGGTTGAATCTTGTTTGAGCTTGTGATCGATCGATCAGAAGGTCCAGATCCTCAGAAATAACTCAAACGTACTCTGAGGTTGAATCTAAACTGTTCAAAATAAAATTTGAGTTACTTAAAAGCATAGTAACAGTACTCACGAATAATTCGCGAATAATTTGTTTTTTGTTCTTTTTTTTAACGTTTCCGAACCAAACTCCGAATAAAACACAAAAAACGTATAATACGTTTTATTCGCAAATAAAATGCGTATAAAGCGCGAGTCACAAATTATTTGCGATAAAAATACGAAAAAAACAGCTGATTTAATCTCCAAATTTTGAGCTGGCTCGCGTGAATTGATTTAAAAAAAAATGGAAGCTGAGAAGTGGCCGCTATCCATTGGTTTCAACCATGCTGGATCCGTCCAATCAGTGGAGCACCCGCAATTGAAACATTTTTTTTTTGTTTCGTTATTATACCGAATTATTTCCGAATTATATCCGAATCACGAATTTTTAATCCCGCGATTACTATGCTTGAAAGGCAATATGAATTTATCCAGAGAGCGGCCATAATTGATGTAGTTGAGTCAAGAAAGCAGGAATTAAAACTTTGTTGTTTTTATTGGTGGCACTGGCAGCCCTATATCTTGGATAGTTGGATAAGGTATGGCCCAATAATCAGACACTGGGTTTCTCCATGCATCCGACACGCAAGCTCTGTTTGTCAATGCATGACAGTTGGATATATACTGATAAACGTCAAATGGTAATTATTAGATCATAGAAGAATTATTAAAAAGGAAACAAGAATTGGTATCATTTTGATTTGACGCCACCTGTTCAATTCAGTTGGAAACTACGATGAAGTACCATTAAAAAGATTGGCAATGAACGAGTACCGTGAATTTTATGGAAATTTCTCACACTAAGAACAAAAAATAAAATAAACATTTTGCCTGAATTTAGATAGGGTGAATTTCGTCATGACTCGTTCATCAATTTTATTGTGTTACGTATTAAATCCTTTACAGTATCTATAAATGTGCACTAGCTAGTCCTTAAAAATATGAAAGAATTTATTTCTGTAAATAATATTATTCGTGATTATTCATGATGTGGGTATTGAACTATTGATGAAGGGACGGTGTGATTTTTATTTTTTGATGATGGCACTGCAGCGGCTATATTTGGACCCCTACCACGTCAACTTGGTGTATATTAATTGAGACATGCATGTTGTGCTCATGTGTTTATGTTATCATTGGTGGATTTGTCATATCCGCTTTCTCGGTGGTATCATTCAAAAACAAAAGTACATAGCACATTTAAAAAGACTGAAAACAGAGATCAAGTCTCTTTTCTCTTCCAGTCGTCTCTCTTCTTATTGATTAACATAGTTTTACTTTACATGACAGGAACCACAAAAAGAAAAGGCAAGAAAAAAAAGGACAAATTATTATATTCCGCTCAAGATTATATATTGAGTTAAGAATTTTCAGATAAAAATAATGAAGAAATACATCCAGAGAATAAAAGAAGAATAAAATCTAAAAGACATCACTGACAATTAATTGAGGCGTTTTGAACCTCTCTTCGAAGATTCCCATACAATTCCCTGGATACAATGAATATATATAAAAAAAAAGGTTTTTTTGTATAGCACCAATGGCAATATCATCCTAACATACCAGCATTAGTAGAACTCAGAACTTTAATGGTTTGGTTTCACGAAGTGTTTTGATGCAATGGATTGTGAGCATGTGGTTCAAATTTTGGGAGTTGATTCAGGTTTTTTTGTGATGCCATGGCCCAGGCCCATGGATAGTGCATTAGCAAATTTCATAGAATGGTATTGTAAGTAAACCAGTTCCATATATGAAACGGGCCTTTTGGGCCTTATTTCAGAAGGAAAAAAAAAATTATGATATCTCCTTGTGAAGTGGTTCGGGATTACTCGATTTGTAATATATTCTTAAATATTTTATAATATCATTCTTGTTGGATGTCGAAACATTGCCTCAAGTGCGGAAGGGAAAAATAAATAAATAAATAAAAACAATGAGCATAAACTGTTTTCTAATGTAAAAGATGTCAGTCAAATCTTCTATTTTCTAATTATTTATAAGAAATCCGGTCCTCAGTAAGGTTATGGTGCATATTAATTAAATTAAGCGGTAACGGAATCAGAATAATTAGTAGGGCTGGATTTTTTTATAAAGAAAGATATAAATTTATAATTATGTTGAATTTAAGTAAATATTTATAATTTTTTTCTTGAGAAATACATAAATAGAAATATATTTTGGAAAAAATAATGTTGATCAGGTAGGCAAAATTCTAGAATATTATGAAGCTTACTAATTTCAGGGTTAGGTCAGAGTCTGATGCAACCGTTGGCAACATCCGATTGCAAACAGAAACAGAAAGAAAATTAAAGATGGCACTTATTGTATCTATATAATGATCTTGTCCCAATTTTTGATGTCAAAGTAAGGTCTTTTTGTTTCTGATTGTGAAACTTTTGTTATTTGTTGTCCCTAATTGATGCCAAAATAAAATTTATTCTTCCATTTTTTTATTCTCGCACCCACAGCAAATTGAATTTGTTTTTTGCAAAATCAAATTATTAATAATAAGAGTACAATAGAGTGCAAAAAATATTACTTCCAATACATAATTATGTTATGTACAAAGAACATTTATTTATAGGCCAATATCACAAGCATAACCAATTAATTAAGTATTGTATCATCTATGCAAGATGACTTGTATACAGCCATACAAACGGCATCTGCACTATGAATTTAAATATACGTACCAAAGAGAGAGAGATGACACTTTGCTTGCTTGATTAGTTCTAAATAAAATAAAATGCACACAAGGTCAAGACTAAACTTCAAGTTATGCCTTCCTTACTATTTTGACACTTCAATGAAATAATGAAAATTAAATATTAATAGGTCCAAACTCATTAGTCTTTGGGGGCATACTTAGAGCTGGTGTATCATCCTATTCCACTCTTTGAATGCTATGTCTCAGTAGTGAAAAAATGTCTGTGGATTTAGTATTTAAGAAAAATTTGGCAGCATTTTCCCTTAGTTTCCCGAGTATCCGTTAGAAACACATCATTTAGGATATGTAATTCAATACGTACTCGTAGGAGCAATAAAAAAAATGATACCGAATTTTTCTTAAATACTAGATCCACAAATATTTCTTCACATTCTAAATGAGACAAAGCATTCAAAGAGTAGTCCTAAACCGGGGACTATTCAAAATTAATCCCTATTGGATTAATTTTGAACGGGTATAAATCTAAAAGGCATACTAAATGTTCTGGTTTGGTTGGATCATAAAACAATATTATATTAGTAACTAACAAATTGTACTGCACAATTAATAATATAATTAACTAACATTTCATTAAGAGAGAGAGAGAGAGAGAAAATTAACTTGCCTGACTGCAAGCAATTCTTCTAACTTCTTCAGTATCTCTCTTTGAGCCTCTTTCAACCCAGCACTTGTTAATTGAACTCAGAGGACAAATTGTGCCTAGAGAGAAATATATAGATTGTCTTAATAAGGTTAAATGTATATTTTTAAGTAATCTAGAGATGTGAGTAATTAAAATATGTAATTGTATATGCATGTATGGAAAATCTTTAATGCATACAAGATGTCACATGTCATATATATGAAAACAACAGTCAAGATGATTCATTCATTCCCACTATACTAAAATTATAGATAACAATATGATCTATGTTATCCATCAAACAAAGAAGATTTAATAGATAACAATATGATTACTCGATATTCATAGTTACATTCTACCTCTATTTACCTCTATTCTTAAAAGTAAACATAGGATTTTTAATGTGATTTTTAGTATAATTTAGTAATCAACCAACCTAATACATGAATATTTAGTTACTAAATTTTAATTAATTGGACAATTAAGCATGTCCAACAACGTAATACAAGAGGATTCATTCATTCCCACCATCTCACAATTTCCCAAATTGCTCAATTTTCTTACTTGAATTCTCCCAATTACTCAATTATCTTATTTAATATAGAATTGAATTCCTAATAAACTTTTGAGAATCATAGTACAATTCTTATATTCAGTCAACTCATACAAGGTTGGTTATGTAACTCAATATCATTCATGATATTAAGTTGGATCTCCAAACAAAATTGGTTCCCCAGGTTTGAAACTTAACTAATGGTACAAAACCATACCTGACAAAAAAGAATTGGGTTTCCAATTTCAATCAAATTCCAATTAGCTTATATAGTACAGAACCATACTTGACAAAACAAGATATTAAGTTGTTAACTCTTTTTTTTTTCTCAACTATGCAAGGTAAAATGGACAAATTTCTGAACCGAGAGCCGCAAAATGCATCCAAGTGTATAATGTGCTACAGGTCATCCAAGTATAGCTAGAACCAAAATTAAAGAAAATGCTCACCTAAAAAAACAGGACCGATCTGCTGCTCCCAATCTGCTGTTGCTCTGATCGAATGATTCAATCCTAAAAAACAGAAATACAAACTTGGAAATAACAAACCTAAACAAAACAGCAAAAAAAAAACGGAGGAAAAACAGAAAAAATATGTTGATCATTGTATTTTTTTTATTGGAGATGCAATATTATTGGAGACCTTTAACCAAGAGACATCATGTCATGGATCACATGCAAACTTCTTTTTTGATATATTGGATCTAATACAACTTAGTATGTATGAAATTTCGTGCTAAAGTAGATCATAGCTATGAGTTTTGGCAACATGAGCTCAACTTTAAAATTTGGCCCAAACCTTGATCACGTCAAAAAGGATCACATGCAAACTAAAAATACATAGCCATGAGTTGGATCACATGCAAAAAACTTCCTTATTAAGCCCATCATGTCATGGGTCATGTCATGGATCACATGGAAATTTGGCCGAAACCTTGATCACATGGTTACTAAATGATAAAAACATAATGTTTATACAAATATTGTATTGGATCTTGAGGAGTGTATATTATGTGTTAGATCACATGAGATTGCATGTACAAAAGCCTATGTATATATATATGTTGCAAATGACTATGTATTTATTTTTGCAAAAGGCTATGTATATACAAAATGCTATATATTTATTTTTGCAAAAGACTATGTATATTCAATTTGAAATATATAGTTACTGGCTAGCAAAAGTGGAGGCTAGCTAAAAAAAAAAAAAGTGGTTCAGCAACCTTCATACACGGATTTTTATTTAAAAATCCGTGTAGGAAACAATTTTACACGGATTTTTACTTAAAAATCTATGTAGGAAGGTTACTGAACCCGGTTTATTTATTTAATATTCTATTTAGGAGAGCTACACGGATTTTAACTAAATATCCGTGTATGAATACTCTTCCTACACGGATATTTAGTTAAAATCCGTGTAGCTCTCTTGATTTTCCAAACGGCTCTTTATTAATAATCCGAGTAGGATTAGTGTAATCGTACACGGATAATTATCCGTGTATAAATGGTGGACTTTTCTACACCCCATTATTGCACACGTTTGCAAATCCGTGTAGCTCTTCAATTAAAGTCCGTGTACAAAACTGTATTTTTATAGTAGTGTTAGGAAACTTTGTACATAAAACGTGACAAGAAAAGAAAAGTTACAAAAGAAAGCAAATTACATAATGATCACAAGCAATCTATATATGACAACAAATACAAAGCAAACATATCACCTAAACAAAGTACAAAGGGAAAGAAAAATAAAAAAACCATCTCGTAACTCTTTCCACAACTAATGAAATCCATAAATATTTATGAAGCAATAAGCATGCACTTCATATATATATAGGATTGGTTAACCGGTCAGGTGACCTCGCTAGCTATCTCAGTCGTCACTAGTCCGAGGCTTGCCGCAACAAAGAATACTAAAGATGTTCTTCTTAACTTTACCGCGCTTCATTGTGTTGTAGTTCGGTCTGTACGTAAAATGTAATTGAAAGCTGAAAGCTTTAGATTCTGTAGTAGAAGAGAGAAAACAAAGAAGGAAGTGAGATGGATGGAATGGCTGGGTTCAATGACCCTTTTATAGCTTTAAAGTATGAGAAATTGATGGTAAGTGTGAAGTATTTGGTTATTAATTTTTAAGTACATGCCAGGAAGATGTCTAATTAAGAGGACCCAATTGCAACTGTATTTTCAAGTCTTTCAGCTTAATTAAGATGTCTAATTAAGAGGACCCAAAAGCTTTATAGTGGAATTTCATTGATTTGCTTAGTGTTCTCTGTGTGAAATGTTCCTTGAATAGAACAAATATGCATGTGTAAACTTACCTGTGAAGGTGATTAGGTGAACTATGTATAGTTTACACACTAATTATTCACTAGGTATCCTAGCTAGCTAGTACCTATATAAAACCCCACCTAGATTTTTTATATTTTACTAAGGAGAATTTTTGTCTAACTGACCTGATAAAATATCCTTTGACAACATTACCCCTGCTTTGTTTAACGCTAATCTACCTACCTTACGAATGCATATATAAAGTAAATGAAAGTGTTGATTTTTTTATGTAGGCAATCTTTTCTAAAAAAAAGTTACAATTAATAAATATATATTTTTTTCAATTCCAAATGCTTCAATTTTACATAACAAATTGGTCATTATTTCAATAACCGTTTACATAAAATTTCAACGAGAACTACAATTAATGTTATGCACATTAAACACAAGCGGAATTCTGAATTTGTATCCATGCATTTTAAACAAATTATGGCATTAATTAGTTTTTTCCAATGTTATTAAATTTACTCACAATACCTTAATTTAACTAACTAACTAACTAACTAACTAACTAACTAACGAACAGATACTAATATATATAATTCAAATTAAATAGGCTACGTATTAAACAATCAAACAATAAAAATACAGAACATGCACAGAGTGCTCAATTTCAAGCATCGGGCAGCTGCAGCTAGACAACATGTCGTTAGTGGATCGGTGAAATCATAACCCAATGACTATGGCACGGTCTTTTAGAAAATAATTCTCTCTCAACGATAGTTGCTACTTGTCGCATGCAAATTCAAATACAAGTGTTCACAAACAAAAAAAAAAAAAAAACTTTTCTACAACATGTGTTCCGAAGGCAGGCACAGCCATCTCAAATATTTCAAAGCAGGGGTATTGATGTAAAACATTTAAAAATAAGGACCAGAAATTTTTTTGACTAACCAGGGGTATTGATGTAAAACATTTAAAAATAAAAGACTGAAAATGTTACTTAGATATAAAATGTGTCCAAATCATTTCTAGAAAAATTAACAAATGTGGAGCTGGGTGAGGAAATTTCCACTCAGCAGATGAAAATTTCTTTTTCGTTTTTTTTTTATTATTTGGGAGAAGCATGTCTCGCTACATATAGTTCGAATTTTACGAGAAAATGCTCTGTTTTTTCAAGCTTTATTGTTAGATGTGACAGCTTAACTTTTGAGCCATACAAACTGCACAGTGCAAACTTCCATTACCTTTTCATTTAGAGATGTATTTCGGACTTTCGGTCCCTACATACAGAGAGAGAGAGGATGACTAATATGATTTCAGTAGCGTATGGACCAAAGTGCTTACGGTTCAAATTTGAAATTTTAAAATCCAAAAAGTCAATCTGAACCGTCAGATGTGTTCTCCATATTGAAATGTGCTTGGAGACCAAATTTTACATTTTTTTTTAAATTTTTTTGCTATTTATTAAGCCACTTTGAAAATCGCTGATCCAACGGTGGCACTATTGGGTTAAGCCACTGTTGGATCAACGATTTTCAAAGTGACTTAATAAATAGCAAAAAACTTTCAAAAAATGTAAAATTTGGTCTCCAAGCACATTTCAATATGGAGAACACATCTAATGGTTCAAATCGATATTTTGGATTTTGAAATTTCAAATTTGGACCGTAAGCACTTCGGCCCATATGCTACTGAAATCATATTAGTCACTCTCTCTCTCTCTCTCTCTCTCTCTATATATATATATATAGAGGTTGGCTAATATCAAATCAGTTGTTCCTGAGCTCCCATGCAACCAAGTGGTTTTTCAATTTTCGAAGTCCAAAACGTCGATCCAAACCGTTAGATGTGTTCTCTATATTAAAATGTGATTGGAGACCAAATTTTACATTTTTTTGAATTTTTTTACTATTTATTAAGCCACTTTGAAAATCGTTGATCCAACGGTGGCTTCTGTTTTTACTGTTTGATTAAGCCACCGTTGGATCAGTGATTTTCAAAGTGGCTTAATAAATAGTAAAAAAATTCCAAAAAAATATAAAATTTGGTCTCCAAACATATTTTAATATAGAGAACACATTTAACGGTTTGGATTGACGTTTTGGACTTCGAAAATTGAAAAACCACTTAGTTGCACTGAAGCTCAGGAACAACTGATTTGATATTAGCTTACCTCTATATATATATATATATATATATATATATATATATATATATATATATATATATATATATATATATATATATATTTTTTTTTTTTTTTTTTTTGAGAAAAGGTCCCATTTATTATTCTGTAATATATTTTTATTACATCTGGCTGATCCAAATTAATAAACCAACTGAATTAAATCCGTCATTTTTATTAATAACCAAAAAAAATATTATTAATAACCAGATCTCCAAAAAATTTTTACCCATGCCCAAACCGCCCCCCCATGGGGCGGTTTACCCCCCCACCCAACCCGCCCTCCAGGGGGCGGTTTATCCAATTTTCCTATTTTAAACCGTTTTCTCTCTCCTGTCTGACCATAATTCGCCCAATACAATTCGTTTAATCCATTCTGCTCTCAAACAGTGCTCCGAGGCGATTTTGATCAACAGTGACCGAGGTATATTTTTTTAAAAAAATTTATTTTATTTTATAAATTTCAGAAATAAACAAAAAACATATATTGAACGACGGATTTTATATGTTGTTTCAGAAATAAACCAAAAATGTTAATTGCACTGTACTGGGGTGGAAAAATTACGAAAAGGGAGTTCGGATGCCAATACTCGAAAGATGCGAGTTACGGCTTCCAACTGAATGCCAATACTTCAATTTATGAAGTAAAGGAAGCAATCTTGCAAAAAACCTGTTGGGACAGTACCCGAATTAACAACCATCCGACAGGTGGCAAGCCTTATTATGTAAAATATCCTATAGCAGACCAGGATATATGGACTGCTGTGTATGGTTTTTTTGAGTCCACTTCAATCCCGATAATGGACATATTTTGCAAAAAAGTTTCGATTGAACCAGTTGGTGCCGGGGCTGGACCTTCTACCCAGAACAACTTGGACGCTGGGGCTGGACCTTCTACCCAGAACAACTTGGACAATTATACCACTGATTATGGGTATGATCACAACCAGGATGTGACCTCACCCCCTCGTGAACCTGTGAGACGAAATAGGTATTTGCATGTACCTGAGCCCCGTGCTGCATCCGGGGTTGAAACTAGAAGACGGTCATGTGTTGGTTGGGTTGGATATCAATCAGTACCTGAACCATTACCTAGCTACAACCCCCCTGAACCTAGAAGACAGTCCACAGTCGATCGAAATGATGTAGACATTAATATTGACGGTACAGATGAGATACCGACAAAGAAAATAGAAACTGGTGATGATTGGGACGGGGATTGGGATTCAGACAGATATCAGAGGGCGATGATGAGAATATTATGCCTTCTCCAATTGAAGACAGATTTCCGATCAGTGGACGAGGACACAAGCACCCGGTAAGGACATTCAATGACACTACTTCCTTTGAAGAAGGAGACATTTCTTTTTTTGGGACATGCGTTGTATATAATGAAGAGATTAGCCCGGGCTAGCTTTACACCAACATACAAGAACTGTCAAGGAAAGTTAAACAGTTCCATTTAAATGGTAACTGGGAGTTTACAGTAGCCAAGCGAGAGAGGACCCGGTATGTTGCAATTTGCAAGGATACAAAGTGCAAATGGAAGTTGTCTGCCGCGCCTAAAGGCAAGGGGGAGGCATGGATAATTAAGGATGTCAAGGGACCACACACTTGCGAGTCTGCGTCAACAAGGAAAGACCATACTGCGCTGACGGCATCAGTTATTGCCGATGTAATTATGGAAGACATTAAGGAAGAGCCTGCGATGAGCATTAAGGAGGTTGCTCGTGCAGTGAGACGGATCTACCCATATATAACCCCACATTACAATAGGTTGTGGAGGGGTCGGGAACTTGCAGTCTGCAGATGCTTCGGAACCTGGAAGGGGTCATACAATCTCCTCGCACCATTACTTATTGCCATAACAGGTACAAATCCGGGAACCAGATTCCAGCAGTGGCATGTACCAACCGATACACCCGGTGAGGTACAATTCAAGGGCATAGCATGGGTTTTCGGTCCATGTATTGAAGCCTTTCGATATCTTAGACCTGTGATCAGCATCAATGCATGCTTCATGTCCGGCCGGTATGGTGGGGCTCTGCTTATAGCATGTGCATATGATGCTGAAAACCAGTTGTTGCCTATAGCCTTTGCCATTGTTCAACAGGAGGATGGTCCAAATTGGGGTTTTTTCATGTCCTTTGTGAGAAGAGAGGTGGTAGGAAATAGAGAAGTTTGTGTGATATCAGACCAGCACTTGGGCATTAAACATGTACTTAATAGCCCCAACTATGGTTGGAACACGAATATCGGAGAGGCTGTGCACAGGTACTGCATGCAACACATTTCAGAGAACCTGTGCAAGAATAACGGCGAAGGTCAGTGGCTTGCTGACAGGTTCAAAATTGGCTGTAAGAGGAAAAAACCACGACGGATGGAAGAGATGTTCAGAGAATTTGCAAGAGTATGTATGCATTTCTTTTGTCATAATTTTTGTGAACATTTGTACAACTTGTATAACTGACTTTATTTATCTATTTTTTGTAGACATTTCCGAAGACAAATGCCTATTTAGCGAAGGCAGGCAAGAGATGTCTGAATGATCCGTTCGAGCCGTCAGCATACGAGAAGATATTTCAAGCATGTGATGGAGATTGGAGATGGGGAATTATGACCACTAATGGGTCAGAGTCATTAAACAATGTCTTCAAACAGAGCCGTATGTTACCCGTGGTTTCACTGGTGGAGGACACATTCTACAAGTTAAATGCTTGGTTTGTTGAGAGGCATGCTAAAGCCACTGCCTGAGCGAGTAGGGACCAAACATTCTCAGTTAGAGTTGAAGAGAAATTAAGAAAACACAGAGAAAAAGGTTCTGTCATGCGCGTTGTACCGTATGGTACCACAGGTACGGAATATGAAGTGCAGGTTCAAAGTGAGATTATTCCACCGCGCATGAACCAAAATGGCATTATAGAAACTCATCAATGCGCATGCAAGTACAAAGTCATTTTAGGCGAGAACAATCAAGTAACGTGCGAGTGCCAAGGCCCCCAGTTAGTTCACATACCGTGTTGTCATGTTATGGCGGTTTGCCGAGAACGAAACTTTTCTGAGGACATATTTGTTGATAACTATTACCGTACCGATTTCCTTCTGCACACCTGGACACCATCATTTCACAGCTACCCCAACCAGTACCAGTGGCCATACTACCTTGGACCTACGGTGGTTCCCGATAAGAAATGGATCAGGAAGGGGAGGAGGAAACACAAGCGGCGAACAATGCATATGGACAGGATGCAAGGTCGTCAAGTGGGACATAAGGCTAACCATTCTACTACTGACAGGCAGAGGGCAGGTATGTAGATGATCGTACACAACTTAAAAATTGATTTGAAATTAAATTTAAATATTAATACTGAATGTTCAATGAAATGCATTGCAGAGGCAATAAACGAAGCCAACGAAAGAGAGAATGCTAGGGTGGTTGCCAATGTCGGACCTTCTGGAAGCAGGCGACCCAGTCAGGAAAGCCACTCAGGGAGTAGTCAGGGCTCTACAACTGCTGGTGTCGCGCCGTCATCCACTTCCAGAAACCTAAGAAGTAAACTTAGTCTGTTCAGCCGCAGGAAGAGTTAATTCAGCATATGTTGTATTTATATTTCTATCTTATATTCCAGACTTATTTGTTCAGTTACGCTATGAACTTATTTAATTAACTTATGTTGTGAACCATTTTCCTTAGATAAAAACTGAGAATTACTACCAAACCTGATAATTACTACACATTGATAGTCTTACACACTGATTCAATTAACTTATTACGAAAACGGGTTGGGAGGGGATTTTATATAAAAAAAAAATGTAAACCGCCCCCTGGGGGGGTTGGAGGAGGGGGGGGGTAAACCGCCCCCATGGGGGCGGGGTTGGGCAGGGGGTGAACCGCCCAATGGGGGGGCGGTTTAGACATGGGTAAAATTTTTTTGGGATCTGGTTATTAATAATATATTTTTTTTTTTGGTTATTAATAAAAATCACTGGAATTAAATCATTGATAGCTTATAATTAATAAGCCCTTCTAATGTGAGATTCAGTTCATTTATTCTAAAGCATGCTTATTGTATTTAATGACCTGCCCCCATTTTTAATGTCAAGATATGGTCTTTTTCTTTATAATTGTGAAACTTTTGTGATTTCTTGTCCCCAGTTTTGATGCCAAAATAAGTTAATTCTTCCAATTTCTTTTTATTCTTGCACCAACAACAAATTGAATTTGTCTTACAAAATCCGAATTATTAATGAGAGTACACTAGAGTGCTAACAATATCACTTTCACTACATAAAGAACTCATTTGAGTACAAAATTTATTGAATTATGTCAAAGCTTGATTAAGTGAAAGTTTTGGAAACAGCATGCGCTGGTGATTCCTTTTCAAGCTCACGAACTGACTTTGAATTTATAATCTGAGTAAAGATTAGAACAAAGCAATTTTAATTTCATACAGTGAATGAATAATATACAATATTATTTTGATTCTATTGTCCGTGCACTGTTTGAAGTCAAAACTACTATGTTAGAATCGATCTTTAACCTATAATCTTAATTAGCATTATCATTAGAAATAGTGTCGAAAAACAGAAGCAGAGGCATATATACTTGTCACACCCCGAGACAACCCGCCACGTAAGGCGTATGCACATCACATACATTATCAATAATAGCATAATAAAGCCACATTCTATTTCATAAGTAAAAGAGTTTTTAACAAACGATCACGACAAATATGGACACAAACGCTGCCATGCTTGCTCAATGTATCAATTATTAAATCATAGAAACGACAACTAAACAACTTGTGGCAATTTATCAATCGTATGTCTTCCCGCTTAGTCTCACTCTTGTCCTTTCTCGAATCCTTCCTCTTCATTACCTGGAACCCACGTAAAAGTGGAACGAGTGAGAGATCGAACCTTCTCTCAGTGCGGGATTTAGTTCCAGTCCAGAGCTTATAAAACCTTTACCTTTTTCTCACAAATATGAACATATAAAATAAAATGCGTATGCTTCTTCTAATGCAATGCATATCCTATCTTTGCTTATGACTTTCATTTATTTTCGAAATTCCGTTAATCCATTTCATGTCACTCCAATGGGAAGTCCAACCAACACTGGAATGTCGCCAACCCACTGGGAAGTCCAACCAACAGTGGGAGGCCGCCAACTCATTGGGAAGTCCAACCAACAGTGAAAGGCTATCTCACTAGACGGAGAGTCCACCCTACGCTAGGTATTGACCCGTGACAGGACCGCTTTCGCCTACAGTCACGTTATCGAGGGGTCCAGTCGAACACTAGACCCAATGTATACATCCCAATATGCAAGCATATTGGCCCTTATTCAGTTCCAATCCGTTCATTTCGCGTACATTCATTCAATCACAAAAATCCATGCCATGCTCAACATATGCAATTCATGCAAGTCATTTGGTCAAAGTATGAATCATACCATTTCATGCAATTTATTTATGTTCGAAAGCAACATACATAAATTCAACTAATGCCATAGTAATAAACAACTAAATGACAATAGACAAGTAAAATAATTTTATAAGGTCTAGGAAACCCGCATCTGTCACCGTAAGAGGTTTCTAGCCGATCTTCTTGTCTTCTAGTACTTTGAAATTTGAACCTAACTAACATAAATACTATTTCTAATAAATATCGTTTGATGACTTGTTCGTATTTTCCTAAAGTTCTTTAATACTACCTATCATCATTATCACATATTATTAGGCCTCTCTTCTAAACTATAACTAGTTTAATCATCTGTTATGTCAAGAAAATTAATTATAAGAAAGAAAGAGAGAGACAAAAACAGATTTGAAACTTTATGTCCGGACTATTTTGATATTCATTTAATATATATATATATATATATATATATATATATATATATATATATATTTGAGAACTAAAAATAAATTAATCAAATCAATATAAAGTTTCATAAGAATCCGAAACTTATTTACTTATTTCATAAGAATTCAAAAACTTTGATTGAGGGAACATGTAATAAATTCGTTTCCAAACTATGATCATCTAGCAAGAGAAATATAAATAATAATACTTATATCCGATTCTAATGAATAAATAATAATACTTATATCTAGTGCCTATGAACCTCATTTGCATTTGTTCTTGTGCTTAGGAACCTCATTTGCCTTGTTGGTGTGCTTAACATCCTCAATTTGCGTTGTTCATGTGCTTACCAACCTCTTTTACCCGTGTTCTAGTGCTTATGAACCTCGTTTGCATTTGTTCTTGTGCTTAGGAATCTCATTTGCTCTTGTTTGTTTGCTTAACAACCTCAATTGTCGTTGTTCATATGCTTGCTAACATCTTTTGCCCTTGTTCTTGTGCTTAGCAACATCATTTACACGTGTTGTTATGCTTAACAACCTCATTTGTCGTAGTTCTTGCGCTTTGCAACATAATTTGCCCTTGATCTTGTGCTTATGAACCTCATTTGCATTTGTTCTTGTGCTTAGGAACCTCATTTGTGTGCTTAACAACCTCAATTGGAGTTGTTCGTGTGCTTAACAACTTCTTTTGCCCTTGATATTGTGCTTATAAACCTCATTTGCATTTGTTCTTGTGCTTAGGAACATCATTTCTCCTTGTTCGTGTGCTTAATAAGCTCAATTGTCGTTGTTCATATGCTTCTTAACCTCTTTTGCCATTGTTCTTGTGCTTAGCAACATCATTTACACTTGTTGTTGTGCTTAACAACCTCATTTGTCGTTGTTCTTATGCTTTGCACCATAATTTGCCCTTGTCTTGTGCTTATGGACCTTATTTGCATTTGTTATTGTGCTTAGGAACCTCATTTGTCCTTGTTTGTGTGCTAAACAACCTCAATTGGTGTTATTTTTGTGCTTACCAACCTCGTTTGCCCTTGTTCTAGTGCCTATGAACCTCATTTGCATTTGTTATTGTGCTTAGCAACCTTATTTGCCCTTGTTTGTTTGGTTAACAACATCAATTATCGTTATTCATATGCTTCTTAACCTCTTTTGCTCTTGTTCTTGTGCTTAGCAACATCATTTACACTTGTTCTTGTGCTTAACAATCTCATTTCTCGTTGTTGTTGCGCTTTGCAACATAATTTGCCCTTGATCTTGTGTTTATGAACATCATTTGCATTTGTTGTTGTGCTTAGAAACCTCATTTGTCTTTGTTTGTGTGCTTAACAACCTCAATTGGTGTTGTTTTTATGCTTACCAACCTCTTTTGCCCTTATCTAGTGCCTATGAACCTCATTCGCATTTGTTCTTGTGCTTAGGAACCACATTTGCCCTTGTTCGTTTGCTTAACAATCTCAATTGTCGTTGTTCATATGGGTCTTAACCTCTTTTGCCCTTGTTCTTGAGCTTAGCAACATCACTTATACCTGTTCTTGTGCTTAAGAACCTCATTTGTCGTCGTTCTTACGCTTTGCGACATAATTTGCCCTTGATCTTGTGCTAAGGGACCTCATTTGCATTTGTTCTTGTGCTTAGGAACCGCATTTGTCCTTGTTTGTGTGCTTAACAACCTCAATTGGTGTTGTTTTTGTGCTTACCAACCTCTTTTGCCCTTGTTCTAGTGCCTATGAACCTCATTCGCATTTGTTCTTGTACTTAGGAACCACATTTACACATGTTCCTGTGCTTAACGACATCATTTACACTTTTTCTTATGCTTAACAAACTCATTTGTCGTTGTTCTTGCGCTTTACAACATAATTTGCCCTTTATCTTGTGCTTATGGACTTCATTTGCATTTGTTCTTGTGCTGAGGAATCTCATTTGCCCTTGTTTGTGTGCTTAACATCTTCAATTTGCATTGTTCATATGCTTACTAACCTCTTTTGCCCGTGTTCTAGTGCTTATGAACCTCGTTTGCATTTGTTCTTGTGCTTAGGAATATCATTTCCCTTGTTCGTTTGCTTAACAACCTCAATTGTCGTTGTTCATATTCTTTTTAACCTCTTTTGCCCTTGTTCCTGTGCTTAGCAACATTATTTACATTTGTTCTTATGCTTAACTTAATTTGCCCCTGATCTTGTGCTTATGAACTTCATTTGCATTTGTTCTTGTGTTTAGGAACCTTATTTGCCCTTGTTTGTGTGTTTAACAACCTCAATTGGCGTTGTTCGTGTGCTTAACAACCTCTTTTGCCCTTGATATTGTGCTTATAAATCTCATTTGCATTTCTTCTTCTGCTTAGGAACCTCATTTGTCCTTGTTCGTGTGCTTAACAAGCTCAATTGTCGTTGTTCATATGCTTCTTAACCTCTTTTGCCCTTGTTCTAGTGCTTAGCAACATCATTTACACTTGTTGTTGTGCTCAACAACCTCATTTGTCGTTGTTCTTACGCTTTGCACCATAATTTGCCCGTGATCTTGTGCTTAGGAACCTCATTTGTCCTTGTTTGTGTGCTAAACAACCTCAATTGGTGTTGCTTTTGTGCTTACCAACATCGTTTGCCCTTGTTCTAGTGCCTATGAACCTCATTTGCATTTGTTATTGTGCTTAGCAACCTTATTTGCCCTTGTTTGTTTGGTTAACAACATCAATTATCGTTGTTCATATGCTTCTTAACCTCTTTAATCTTGTTCTTGTGCTTAGCAACATCATTTACACTTGTTCTTGTGCTTAACAATCTCATTTGTCGTTGTTGTTGCGCTTTGCATAATTTGCCCTTGATCTTGTGTTTATAAACATCGTTTGCATTTGTTGTTGTGCTTAGGAACCTCATTTGTCTTTGTTTGTGTGCTTAACAACCTCAATTGGTGTTGTTTTTATGCTTACCAACCTCTTTTGCCCTTGTTCTCGTGCCTATGAACCTCATTCGCATTTGTTCTTGTGATTAGGAACCACATTTGCCCTTGTTCGTTTGCTTAACAACCTCAATTGTCGTTGTTCATATGGTTCTTGACCTCTTTTGCCCTTGTTCTTGAAGTTAGCAACATCATTTATACCTGTTCTTGTGCTTAAGAACCTCATTTGTCATTGTTCTTACACTTTGCAACATAATTTGCCCTTGATCTTGTGCTTATGGACCTCATTCGCATTTGTTCTTGTGCTTAGGAACCGCATTTGTCCTTGTTTGTGTGCTTAACAACCTCAATTGGTGTTGTTTTCGTGCTTACCAACCTGTTTTGCCCTTGTTCTAGAGCCTATGAACCTCATTCGCATTTGTTCTTGTGCTTAGGAACCACATTTACACATGTTCGTGTGCTTAACAACATCATTTACACTTTTTCTTATGCTTAACAAACTCATTTTTCGTTGTTCTAGCGCTTTACGACATAATTTGCCCTTTATCTTGGGCTTATGAACTTTATTTGCATTTGTTCTTGTGCTTAGGAATCTCATTTGCCCTTGTTTGTGTGCTTAACATTTTCAATTTGCATTGTTCATGTGCTTACCAACCTCTTTTGCCCGTGTTCTAGATCTTATGAACCTCGTTTGCATTTGTTCTTGTGCTTAAGAATCTCATTTCCCTTGTTCGTTTGCTTAACAACCTCAATTGCCGTTGTTCATATGCTTCTTAACATCTTTTTCCCTTGTTCTTGTGCTTAGCAACATCATTTACATTTGTTCTTGTACTTAACAACCTCATTTGTCGTTCTTCTTGCGCTTTGCAACATAATTTGCCCCTGATCTTGTGCTTATGAATTTCATTTGCATTTGTTCTTGTATTTAGGAACCTTATTTGCCTTTGTTTGTGTGTTTAACAATCTCAATTGGCGTTGTTCATGTGCTTAACAACCTCAATTGTCGTTGTTGATATGCTTCTTAACCTCGTTTGCCCTTGTTCTTTTGCTTAGCAACATCATTTACACTTGTTCTTGTGCTTAACAACTTCATTTGTCGTTGTTCTTGCGCTTTGCAACATAATTTGACCTTCGTCTTGTCCTTATGGGTCTCATTTGCATTTGTTTATGTGCTTACCAACCTCTTTTGCCCATGTTCTAGTGCTGATGAACATCGTTCGCATTTGTTCTTGTGCTTAGGAATCTCATTTGCCCTTGTTCGTTTGTGTGCTTAACATCCTCAATTTGCGTTGTTCATGTGCTTCTTAACCACTATTGGCCTTGTTCTTGTACTTAGCAATATCTTTTACACTTGTTCTTGTGCTTAACAAACTCATTTGTCGTTGTTCTTGTGCTTTGTAACATAATTTTCCATTGATCTTGTACTTATGAACCTCGTTTGCTTTTGTTCTTGTGCTTAGGAATCTCATTTGTCCTTGTTCGTTCGCTTAACAACCTCAATTGTCGTTGTCCATATCCTTCATAACCTCTTTTGCCCTTGTTCTTGTGCTTAGTAACATCATTTAAACTTGTTGTTGTACTTCACAACCTCATTTGTCGTTGTTCTTGCGCTTTGCAACATAATTTGCCCTTGATCTTGTGCGAACCTCATTTGCATTTGTTCTTGTGCTTAGGAACCTCATTTGCCCTTGTTTGTGTGCTTAACAACCTCAATGGGCGTTGTTCGTGTGCTTAACAACCTCTTTTGCCATTGATATTGTGCTTATAAATCTCATTTGCATTTGTTCTTGTGCTTAGGAACCTCATTTGTCCTTGTTTGTGTGCTTAACAAGCTCAATTGTCGTTATTCATATGCTTCTTAACCTCTTTTGCCCTTGTTCTTGTGCTTAACAACATCATTTACACTCGTTGTTGTGCTTAACAACCACATTTGTCATTGTTTTTACGCTTTGCAATATAATTTACCATTGATCTTGTGCTTATGGACCTTCTTTGCATTTGTTTTTGTGCTTAGGAACTCATTTCTCTTTGTTTGATCTCAGTTGGTGTTGTTTTTATGCTTACCAACCTCTTTTGCCCTTGTTTTAGTGCCTATGAACCTCATTCGCATTTGTTCTTGTGCTTAGGAACCACATTTGCCCTTGTTTGTTTGCTTAACAACCTCAATTGTTGTTGTTCATATGGTTCTTAACTTCTTTTGCAATTGTTCTTGAGCTAAGCAACATCATTTACACCTGTTCTTGTGCTTAAAAACCTCATTTGTTGTTGTTCTTACGCTTTGCAATATAATTTGCCCTTGATCTTGTGCTTATGGACCTGATTTCCATTTGTTCTTGTGCTTAGGAACCGCATTTGTCCTTGTTTGTGTGCTAAACAACCTCAATTGGTGTTGTTTTTATGCTTACCAACCTCTTTTGCCCTTGTTTTAGTGCCTATGAACCTCATTCGCATTTGTTATTGTGCTTAGGAACCTAATTTGCCCTTGTTCGTTTGCTTAATAACCTCAACTATCATTGTTGCTTCTTAACCTCTTTTGCCCTTGTTCTTGTGCTTAGCAACATCATTTACACTTGTTCAACCTCATTTGTCGTTGTTGTTCTGCTTTGAAACAGAATTTGCCCTTGATCTTGTGTTTATGACCATCTTTTGCATTTGTTCTTGTGCTTAGAAACCTCATTTGTCTTTGTTTTGTACTTAACAACCTCAATTGGTGTTATTTTTGTGCTTACCAACCTCGTTTGCTCTTGTTCCAGTGCCTATGAACCTCATTTGCATTTGTTCTGGTGCTTAGGAACTACATTTGCACATGTTCGTGTGCTTAACATCCTCAATTGTCGTTGTTCATATGTTTCTTAACTACTTTTGGCCTTGTTCTTGCGCTTAACAACATCATTTACACTTTTTCTTATGCTTAACAAACTCATTTGCTGTTGTCCTTGCGTTTTACAACATAATTTGCCCTTTATTTTGTGCTTATGGACTTCATTTGCATTTGTTCTTATGCTTAGGAATCTCATTTGCGCTTGTTTGTGTGCTTAACATCCTCAATTTGCATTGTTCATGTACTTACCAATTTCTTTTGCCCGTGTTCTAGTGCTTATGAACATCGTTTGCCTTTGTTCTTGTGCTTAGGAATCTAATTTCCCTTTTTAGTTTGCTGAACAACCTCAATTGCCATTGTTCTATACTTCATAACCTCTTTTGCCCTTGTTCTTGTGCTTATCCACATAATTACACTTGTTCTTGTGCTTAACAATTTCATTTGTCATTGTTGTTGCGCTTTGCAACATAATTTGCCCTTGATCTTATGCTTATGAACCTCATTTGCATTTGTTCTTGTGCTTAGGAATCTCATTTGTCCTTGTTTCTGTGCTTAAGAATCTCAATTTGCGTTGTTTGTGTGCTTAACAACCTCTTTTGCCCTTGATATTGTGCTTATAAACCTCATTTGCATTTGTTCTTGTGCTTAGGAACGTCATTTGTCCTTGTTCGTGTGCTTAACAAACTCAATTGTCATTGTTCATACGCTTCTTACCTCTTTTGCCCTTGTTCTTGTGCTTAGCAACATCATTTACACTTGTTGTTGTGCTTAACAACCTCATTTGTCGTTGTTCTTACGCTTTGCAACATAATTTGACCTTCAGCTTCAGCTTGTGCTTGTGGACCTTATTTGCATTTGTTCTTGTGCTTAGGAACCTCATTTGTCATTGTTTGTATGCTAAACTACCTCAAATGGTGTTGTTTTTGTGCTTACCAACCTCTTTTGCCCTTGTTCTAGTGCCTATGAACCTCATTTGCATTTGTTATTGTGCTTAGGAACCTCATTTGCCCTTGTTTGTTTGGTTAACAACATCAATTATCGTTATTCATATGTTTCTTAACCTCTTTTGCCCTTGTTCTTGTGCTTAGAAACATCATTTACACCTGTTCTTGTGCTTAACAACCTCATTTGTCGTTATTCTTACGCTTTGCAACATAATTTGCCCTTGATCTTGTGCTTATGGACCTGATTTGCATTTGTTCTTGTGCTTAGGAACCGCATTTGTCCTTGTTTGTGTGCTAAACAACCTCAATTAGTGTTGTTTTTGTGCTTACCAACCTCGTTTTCCCTTGTTCTAGTGCCTATGAACCTCATTTGCATTTGTTATTGTGCTTAGGAACCTAATTTGGCCTTGTTCATTTGCTTAACAACCTCAATTATCGTTGTTCATATGCTTCTTAACCTCTTTTGCCCTTATTCTTGTGCTTAGCAATATCATTTACACTTTTTCTTGTGCTTAACAACCTCATTTGTCCTTGTTGTTCCGCTTTGCAACAGAATTTGCCCTTGATCTTGTATTTATGAACATCATTTGCATTTGTTCTTGTGCTTAGGAACCTCCTTTGTCTTTGTTTTGTGCTTAACAACCTCAATTGGTGTTGTTTTTGCGCTTACCAACCTCGTTTGCCCTTGTTCTAGTGCCTATGAACCTCATTCGCATTTGTTCTTGTGCTTAGGAACCACATTTGCACATGTTCGTGTGCTTTAACAACCTCAATTGTCGTTGTACATATGCTTCTTAACCAGTTTTGGCCTTGTTTTTGTGCTTAGGAACCTCATTTGTCCAAGTTTGTGTGCTACACAACCTCAATTTGTGTTGTTTTTGTGCTTACCACCATCTTTTTTGCTCTAGTTCTAGTGCCTATAAACCTCATTTGCCTTTGTCATTGTTCTTAGGAATCTCATTTCCCTTGTTCGTTTGCTTAACAACATCAATTATCGATTTTCATATGCTTCTTAACCACTTTTGCCCTTGTTCTTGTGCTTAGCAACATCATTTACACATGTTCTTGTGCTTAACAACCTCATTTGTTGTTGTTGTTGTGCTTTGCAACATAATTTGCCCTTGATCTTGTGTGTGTGAACATCATTTGCATTTGTTCTTGTGCTTAGGAACCTCATTTGTCTTTGTTTCTGTGCTTAACAACCTCAATTGGTGTTGTTTTTGTGCTTACCAATCTCTTTTGCCCTTGTTCTAGTACTTATGAACCTCATTCGCATTTGTTCTTGTGCTTAGGAACCTCATTTGCCCTTGTTCTAGTGCTTATGAACCTCATTCGCATTTGTTCTTGTGCTTAGGAACCTCAATTGTCGTTGTTCATATGGTTTTAACCTCTTTTGCCGTTGTTGTTGAGCTTAGCAACATCTTTTACACCTGTTCTTGTGCTTCACAATCTCATTTGTCGTTGTTCCTACGCTTTGCAACATAATTTGTCGTTGATCTTGTGCTTATGGACCTCATTTGCATTTGTTCTTGTGATTAGGAACCTCATTTGTCCTTGTTTGTGTACTTAACAACCTCAATTGGTGTTGTTTTTGTGCTTACCAACCTCTTTTGCCCTTGTTCTAGTGCCTCTGAACCTCAATTGCACTTGTTATTGTGCTTAGGAACCTCATTTGCCCTTGTTTGTTTGCTTAACCACATCAATTATCGTTATTCATATGCTTCCTAACATCTTTTGCCCTTGTTCTTGTGCTTAGCAACATCATTTACACTTGTTCTTGTGCTTAACAAATTCATTTGTCGTTGTTCTTGCGTTTTGCAAGATAATTTGTTCTTCAACTTGTGCTTATGGACCTCATTGGCATTTGTTCTTATGCTTAGGAACCTCATTTTCCCTTGTTTGTGTGCTTAACATCCTCAATTTGCACTCTTCATGTGCTTAACAACCTCTGCCCGTGTTCTAGTGCTTATGTACCACGTTTGCATTTGTCCTTGTGCTTAGGAATCTCATTTGCTCTTGTTCGTTTGCTTAACAACCAAAATTATCGTTGTTGATACACTTCTTAACCTCTTTTGCCCTTGTTCTTGTGCTTAGTAACATCATTTACACTTGTTCTTGTCCTTAACAACCTCATTTGTCGTTGTTCTTGCGCTGTGCAACATAATTTGCCCTTGATCTTGTGTTTATGAACCTCATTTTCATTTGTTATTGCGCTTAAGAACCTCATTTTCCTTGTTGGTGTGCTTAACAATCTCAATTGCCGTTGTTCGTGTGCTTAACAACTTCTTTTTCCCTTTCTATTGTGCTTATGGACCTCATTTGCATTTGTTCTAATGCTTAGGCACCTCATTTGCCCTTGTTCGTGTGCTCAACAACCTCAATTGTCGTTGTTCATGTGCTTCATAACCACTTTCGGCCTTGTTCTTGTGCTTAATAACATCATTTACACGTGTTCTTGTGCGTAACAAACTCATTTGTCATTGTTATTGCGCTTTGCAACATAATTTGCCATTGATCATGTGCTTATGAAACTCATTTACATTTGTTCTTGTGCTTAGGAACATTCGCACATGTCTGTGTGCTAAACAACGTCAATTGTCGTTGTTCATATGCTTCTTAACCACTTTTGGCCTTGTTCTTGTGCTTAGCAACATCTTTTACACTTGTTCTTTTGCTTAACAAACTCATTTGTCGTTGTTCTTGTACTTTGTAACATAATTTACCCTTCATCTTGTACTTATGGACATCATTTGTATTTGTTCTTGTGCTTAGGAACCTCATTTGCCCTTGTTTGTGTGCTTAACAACCTCATTTGTCCTTGTTCGTGAGCTTAACAAGCTCAATTGTCGTTGTTCATATGTTTCTTAACCTCTTTTACCCTTGTTCTTGTGCTTACCAACATCTTTTGCCGTTCTTCTAGTGCCTATGAACCTCATTTACACTTGTTCTTGTGCTTAATAACCTCATTTGTCGTTGTTGTTCCGCTTTGCAACAGAATTTGCCCTTGTTCTTGAGTTTATGAACATGATTTGCATTTGTTCTTGTCCTTAGGAACCTCATTTGTCTTTGTTTTGTTCTTAACAACATCAATTGGTGTTGTTTTTGTGCTTACCAACCTCGTTTGCCCTTGTCCTAGTGCCTATGAACCTCATTCGCATTTGTTCTTGTGCTTAGGCACCACATTTGCACATGTTCGTGTGCTTAAAAATAATTGTCGTTGTTCATATGCTTCTTAACCACTTTTGACCTTGATCTTGTGCTTGTGGACCTTATTTGAATTTGTTCTTGTGCTTAGGAATCACATTTGACCTAGTTTGTGCGCTACACAATCTCAATTGGTGTTGTTTTTGTGCTTACCAGCATCTTTTGCTCTTGTTCTAGTGCCTATGAACCTCATTTGCATTTGTTATTGTGCTTAGGAACCTCATTTGCCTTGTTTGTTTGCTTAACAACATCACTTATCATTTTTCATATGCTTCTTAACCTCTTTTGCCCATGTTCTTGTGCTTAGCAACATCATTTACACTTGTTCTTGTGCTTAACAACCTCATTTGTCGTTGTCGTTGCGCTTTGCAACATAATTTGCCCTTGATCTTGTGCTTATGGACCTTATTTGCATTTCTTCTTGTGCATAGGAACCTCATTTGTCCTAATTTGTGTGCTACACAACCTCAATTGGTGTTGTTTTTGTGCTTACCAACATCTTTTGCTTTTGTTCTAGTGCTTATGAACCTCGTTTGAATTTATTCTTGTGCTTAGGAATCTCATTTGCCCTTGTTCGTTTGCTTAACAACCTCAATTGTCGTTGTTCATATGCTTCTTAACCTCTTTTGTCTTTGTTCTAGTGCTTAGCAACATCATTTACACATGTTCTTGTGCTTAACATCCTCATTTGTCGTTGTTGTTCCTCTTTGCAACATAATTTGTCATTGATCTTGTGTTTCTAAACATCATTTGCATTTTTTCTTGGGCTTAGGAACCTCATTTGTCTTTGTTTTGTGCTTAACAACCTCAATTAGTGTTGTTTTTGTGCTTATCAACCTCGTTTGCCCTTGTTCTAGTGCCTATGAACCTCATTTGCATTTGTTCTTGTGCTTAGGAACCACATTTGGACAAGTTCGTGTGCTTAACAACCTCAATTGTCGTTGTTTATATGCTACTTAACCGCATTTATAGTTGTTCTCGTGCTTAACAAACTCATTTGTCGTTGTTTTTGCACTTTGCAACATAATATGCCCTTGATCTTGTGCTTATGGACCTCATTTGCCCTTTTTTGTGTCATTCTCAATTTGTGTTGTTCATGAGCTTACCAACCTCTTTTGCCCGTATTCTAGTCCTTATGAATCTAGTTTGTATTTGTTCTTGTGCTTAGGAATCTCATTTGCCCTTGTTCGTTAGCTTAACAACCTCAATTGTCATTGTTCATATACTTGTTAACCTCTTTTGCCCTTGTTCTTGTGCTTAGCAACATCATTTACACTTGTTCTTGTGCTTAACATCCTCATTTTTCGTTGTTCTTGCCCTTTGCAACATAATTTGCCCTTGATCTTGTGCTTATGAACCTCATTTGCATTTGTTCTTGTGCTTAGAAACATCATTGCCGTTGTTTGTGTGCTTAACAACCTCAATTGGCGTTGTTCGTGTGCTTAACAACCTCTTTTGCCCTTGATATTGTGCTTATAAATCTCATTTGCATTTGTTCTTGTGCTTAGGAAGCTCATTTATCCTTGTTTGTGTGCTTAATAACCTCAATTGTCGTTGTTCATATGCTTCTTAACCTCTTTTGCCCTTGTTCTTGTGCTTAGCAACATCATTTACACTTCTTCCTGTTCTTAACGACCTCATTTGTCGTTGTTCTTGCACTTGGCAACATAATTTGCCCTTGATCTTGTGTTTATGAACATCATTTGCTTTTGTTATTGTGCTTAGAAACCTCATTTGCCCTTGTTTGGGGTCTTAACAACCTCAATTTGCGTTGTTCGTGTGCTTAACAACCTCTTTTGCCCTTGATATTGTGCTTATAATTCTCATTTGCATTTGTTCTTGTGCTTAGGAACCTCATTTGTCCTTGTTCGTGTGCTTAACAAGCTCAATTGGTGTTGTTTTTATACTTACCAGCCTCTTCTGCCCTTGTTCTAGTGCCAATGAACCTCATTCGCATTTGTTCTTGTGCTTAGGAACCACATTTGCCCTTTTTTGTTTGCTTAACAACCTCAATTGTCGTTGTTCATATGGTTCTTAACCTCTTTTGCAATTGTTCTTGAGCTAAGCAACATCATTTACACCTGTTCTTGTGCTTAAAAACCTCATTTGTCGTTGTTCTTACGCTTTGCAACATAATTTGCCCTTGATCTTGTGCTTATGGACCTGATTTGCATTTGTTCTTGTGCTTAGGAACCGCATTTGTCCTTGTTTGTGTGCTAAACAACCTCAATTGGTGTTGTTTTGTTCTTACCAACCTCTTTTTCCCTTGTTCTAGTGCCTATGAACCTCATTTGCATTTGTTATTGTGCTTAGGAACCTAATTTGCCCCTGTTCGTTTGCTTAAGAACCTCAATTCTCGTTGTTCATATGGTTCTTAATCTCTTTTCCCTTGTTCTTGTGCTTAGCAACATCATTTACACTTGTTCTTGTGCTTAGGCACCTCATTTGCCGTTGTTCGTGTGCATAACAACAACATTTACACATGTTCTTGCGCTTAATGACCTCATTTGTCGTTATTCTTGCGCTTTGCAACATAATTTGCCCTTGATCTTGTGGTTATGGACCTCATTTGAATTTGTTCTTGTACTTAGGAACCTCATTCGTCCTTTTTTGTGTGCTTAACAACCTCATTTAATTGGTGTTGTTTTTGTGCTTACCAACATCTTTTGCCATTCTTCTAGTTCCTATGAACCTCATTTATACTTGTTATTGTGCTTAACAACCTCATTTGTCGTTGTTCTTGCGCTTTACAACATAATTTGCCCTTGATCTTGTGCTTATGAACCTCATTTGTATTTGTTTTTGAGCCTAGGAACCTCATTTGCCCTCGTTTGTGTGCTTAACAACCTCAATTGGCATTGTTCGTGTGGTTAACAACCTCTTTTGCCCTTGATATTGTGCTTATAAACCCCTTTTGCATTTGTTCTTGTGTTTAGGAACCTCATTTATCCTGGTTCGTGTGCTTAACAACCTCAATTGTGATTGTTCATATGCTTCTTAACCTCTTTTGCCCTTGTTCTTGTGCTTAGCAACATTATTTACGCTTGTTCTTGTGCTTAACAATCTCATTTGTCGTTGTTCTTGTGCTTTGCAACATAATTTGCCCTTCATGTTGTACTTATGGACCTCATTTGTATTTATTCTTGTGCTTAGGAACTTCATTTGCCCTTGTTCTAGCTCTTACGAACCTCGTTTGCATTTGTTTTTGTACTTAGGAATCTCATCTGCCTTTGTTCGTTTGCTTAACAACCTCAATTGTCGTTGTTCATATTCTTCTTAACCTCTTTTGCCCTTGTTCTTGTGCTTACCAACATCATTTACACTTGTTCTTGTGCTTAACAACCTCATTTGTCATCGTTATTGCGCTTTGCAACATAATTTGCCCATGATCTTGTGCTTGTGAACATGCATTTGTTCTTATGCTTAGGAACCTCAGTTGCTCTTGTTTGTGTGCTCCACAATCTCAATTGGCGTTGTTCCTGTGCTTAAAAACCTCTTTTCCCTTGATCTTGTGCTTATGAACCTCATTTGCATTTATTATTGTGCTTAGGCACCTCATTTGCTATTGTTCGTGTGCTTAATAACCTCAATTGTTGTTGTTCATATGCTTCTTAACCACTTTTGCACTTGTTCTTGTGCTTAGCAACATCATTTACACTTGTTCTTGTGCTTAACAACCTCATTTGTCGTTGTTCTTGCGCTTTGCAACATAATTTGCCCTTGATCTTGTATTATGAACCTCATTTGCATTTGTTATTGTGCTTAGGAACGTCATTTGCCCTTGTTCGTGTGCTTAACAACCTCACTTGGCGTTGTTCGTGTGCTTAACATCCTCTTTTGCCCTTGATCTTGTGCTTATGAACCTCATTTTCATTTGTTCTCGTGCTTAGGAACCTCATTTGCCCTTGTTCGTTTGTTTAACAACCTCAATTGTCGTTGTTCATAAGATTCTTAACACCTTTTGCCCTTGTTGTTGTGCTTAGCAACATCATTTACACCTGTTCTTGTGCTTAACAATCTCATTTGCCGTTGTTCTTACGCTTTGCAACATAATTTACCCTTAATCTTGTGCATATGGACCTCATTTACTTTTGTTCTTGTACTTAAGAACCTCATTTATCATTGTTGGTGAGCTTAACAACCTTAATTGGCGTTGTTCGTGTGCTTACCAACCTCTTTTGCCCTTGTTCTCGTGCTTATGAACCTCATTCGCATTTGGTTTTGTGCCTAGGAACCTCATTTGCCCTTGTTCGTTTGCTTAACAATCTCAATGGTCGTTATTCATATGGTTCTTATCCTCTTTTGCCCTTGTTCTTGAACTTAGCAACATCATTTACACATGTTCCTGTGTTTAACAACCTCATTTGTCGTTGTTCTTCTGCTTTGCAACATAATTTGCCATTGATCTTGTGCTGATGGACCTCATTTGCATTTTATCTTGTGCTTAGGAACCTCAGTTGGTGTTTTTTTTTTTTGGCTTACCAACCTCTTTTGTCCTTGTTCTAGTGCATATGAACCTCATTTGCATTTGTTCTTGTGCTTACGAACATCATTTGTCCTTGTTCGTGTGCTTAAAAACCTCAATTGTCATTTTTCATATGCTTCTTAACCTCTTTTGCCCTTGTTCTTGTACTTAGCAACATCATTTACACTTGTTCATGTGCTTAACAACCTTATTTGTCGTTGTTCTTGCACTGTGCAACATAATTTGCATTTGATATTATGCTTATGAACCTCTTTTGCATTTGTTCTTGTGCTTAGGAACCACATTTGCACATGTTCGTGTTCTTCACAACCTCAATTGTCGTTGTTCATATGCTTCTTAACCTGTTTTTCCCTTGTTCTTGTGCTTAGCATTATCATTTACACTTGTCTTGTGCTGAACAAACTCATTTGTCGTTGTTCTTGCGCTTTGCAACATAATTTGCCCTTGATCTTGTGCTTATAAACCTAATTTGCATTTGTTCATGTGCTTAGGAACCTCATTTGCCCTTCTTTGTGTGTTTAACAACCTCAATTGTCGTTGTTCGTGTGCTTAACAACCTCTTTTGCCCTTGATCTTGTGCTTCTGAAACTCATTTGCATTTATTCTTGTGCTTAGGCACCTCATTTGCTATTGTTCGTGTGCTTAACAACCTTAATTGTCGTTTTTCATATGCTTCTTAACCACTGTTGCCCTTGTTCTTGTGCTTAGCAACATCATTTACACTTGTTCTTGTGCTGAACAAACTCATTTGTCGTTGCTCTTGCGCTTTGCAACATAATTTGCCCTTGATCTTGTGCTTATGAACCTGATTTGCATTTATTCTTGTGCTTAGGCACCTCATTTGCCCTTGTCTGTGTGCTTAATAACCTCAATTGTCGTTGTTCATATGGTTCTTAACCTCTTTTCCCTTGTTCTTGTGCTTAGCAACATCATTTACACTTGTTCTTATACTTAGGCACCTCATTTGCCCTTGTTCGTGTGCTTAGCAACATCATTTACACATGTTCTTGTGCTTAACAATCTCATTTGTCGTTGTTCTTACGCTTTGCAACATAATTTGCCCTTGATCTTGTGCTTATAGACCTCATTTGCATTTGATCTTGTGCTTAGAAACCTCATTTGTCTTTGTTTGTGTGCTTATCAACCTCAATTGGTGTAGTTTTTGTGCTTACTAACCTCTTTTGCCCATGTTCTAGTGCCTATGAACCTCGTTTATAGTTGTTCTTGTGCTTAACATCCTCATTTGTCGTTGTTCTTGCGCTTTGCAACATAAATTTTCCTTGATCTTGTGCTTAGGAACCTCATTTGCCCTTGATATTGTGCTTATGAATCTCATTTGCATTTGTTATTGTGCTTACGAAGCTCATTTGACCTTGTTCGTGTACTTAACAACCTCAATTTTCGTTGTTCATGTGTTTCTTAACATCTTTTGCCCTTGTTCTTGTGCTTAGCAACATCATTTAGACTTGTTCTTGTGCTTAACAACCTCATTTGTCGTTGTTCTTGCGCTTTGCAATATAATTTGTCCTGATCTTGTGCTTTGCATTTGCTCGTGTACTTAGGAACCTCATTTGTCATTGTTTGTGTGCTTAACAACCTCAATTGGTGTTTTTTTTGTGCTTACCAATCTATTTTGCCCTTGCTCTTGTGAAAATGTCTGTTCGCATTGAGCTTAGAAAAAAATTATGCTTGATATTTTTTTATTTATATATATAACTATATAACTTTATTTTTATGATTAGATTAGTTTATATTACATTTCAATATAATATTTTATTTAATAATTAATGGCAAAAATGATTTATAAAAAAATTATATATGAATAAATGGACGTTGCTGGCGCTAATAATGCTTCGCTATCTCTAAAAAAACTTCCCTAACTTTCTGGGAATCATACATTAAAATTTGTGTTTTTAAGAACTAGTTTATTTTTTTTTTTAATTTAGTGTCGAAAACAATACTCTCCGTGTGAGAAGTCATAGGTATGAAACTCAAATAAAATAATTATTTAAAAAATTAGATGTTAAATAGTTGGATGACTTGCTTCCGGCATTTAATAAAAAAAAATGTTTTTTTTTTTTTTAAATAAAAAATCTAATAAATGGTCAAGGACTCCAGTTTACATGACTGAAAAAAGATAGAATAAGCCAAACCACGTGACAGAACTCCATATATACAACAATTTTATATGTATATAAGAAATGTGGAGACACCATAGATTCCAGTTTTTACAAAAAAAAAAATGATAAAGAAAGTAAAGAAAGAAAATTAAAGGTTTTTGAAATAAAATACAACTTAAAAAAAATCCAAAACAGACGACTATGTTAATAACAACATGGTATTTGTTGTTGTTCTATGTAATTCGATATTAATTAGAAATTTATTTGTGATTGTCATCATTAGCATTTGTGGTGTTTTTGTCAAAAAAGAGTATCTTTCTTACATCTCTCTGTTTTAATTTGAGAATAACTTTCTAATATTCTCTCTGCCTCAAAAACTGATATTCCATAAAACTAATAAATTGTTTAGTTAAGTGGATTAAGATTTGGTTAAAAGAGCTGCTTTAATCATAACTAAAAAAGAGTTCAGAAGAATTAAATAAAATTAAGAAATAAAGAAGAAGACTTGCCGAACAGGTAATTACGATCTGAACAATATAATTTGAATGGTTTTTTCACTTCTGAAAAAACGGTCACGCAACATTTGGAAGTATATGGAATGAAAAGTTATCATTTGAAACCATAATTACATATTATGTATTAACTCAGAACACAAACTGATGCAAGTCGTCAGAATCAATGAAAGTACTGTAGTAATTAATGAACACCAAATCCATCTTGTAAAAAAAGTAAAATTTATTCATCCAATAATATATAAAGTACAGCACAGATTACTTTTCCTCATAGCACAGCCATCCTACAGAAAATTATAAAATACATAAAATAGAATTATACACATATACAGCTACTAGACTACCATTTATTTAACAACATGATGATACTGTTACCGGATGAAAAGCTTGTAAGTTAATACTTACAATACAGAGTAATACACATTGAAATACGACGTCATGTCATATATAATATTATTTAGTTTGAGGTTTGCCAAAACAGAGACAGCTAAAGATGCCCTTCTTAACTCCACCACGCTTCGGCGCACCTCCCTTGGATCCAAAACCTCTCTCCATGTTTTCTTAATTTCAGCTCAAGTATTATGACTATTTATAAACAATTTTTCTTGATTGGTGATGTCTCAAATCTGAAGTGGGATGTTATATATTTATACAGCCCAAGTTGGAAATTTTTGTATGTCATATGAGCAGTGGCGGAGCTAGCATATCACAGGGGTAGGCAACTGTTTATCTATGGATTTGAAAATTTTAATAAGACCATGTATAAATTGTTGTCTTTGCTTACCTCTAAATTGAAATTTGCTTACTCCTGTACTCTTGACAGTTCAATTTCTAGTCCATTTTTCTTCAGTTATTTATTTTTTAGATTGATTTTTCTCTCTTTATGTCATTTTTTTTTCTGCTTACCTCTGACAGAAATTCTGGCTACACCACTGCATATGAGACTTAATTTCCAAATCATTTCTAGGAAGCTAACCAAAGAAGTATTTATTTATTTAACAGCAGCATGTGTAGTTAATCTATGGTTGAGAGTTTAATTATGTGGAACTTCTTAGAATTGCTCTGTTTTGAGCTCTAGTTGGAAGTTTATGGGGAGGTTCATTGGGAACTTTAGGCCTTTAGTTGGACGGTGTTCACCTAATCACCTTGGAGGGAAAATGTACACATTTGTTCTACTCAAACTGAAGCAACATAACACAGCAAAAGAACACCAAGCAAATCAATGAATTCCCACAACGAAGATTTGTGGTTGTCTTGACATATGGTGGTGTTTTTCCTGTAATGTTAATTCCATTGGAATATATGACTACTGCTTCAATTGACTGAAACAAGACTTGAAAATACAGTTGTGTGTTCCCACTTAGACATCTCCCTGCCATGTAATTAGAAATTAATAACCAAGCAATTCACACTTACCATCAATTTATCATACTTCAGCTATAAAAAGAGGCATGCCATTTGAACCCAACCATTCCATCCATCTATTTTCCTTGTTTGTTTTCTCTCTTCTACTACAAAATCTAACGCTTTCAGCTTTCAAATATATTTACAGACCATCGATCTACAACACAATGAAGCGTGGTAAAGTTAAGACAGACATCTTTTGCATTCTTTGTTGCGGCAAGCCTCAGATTAGGGACTGAGATATCAATTGGCTACCTGACCGGTTAACCAGTCCTACATGAACTGGTATTATTGCTTCCATGAATTATGGATTTTACTACTAGATGTGTAGACAGAACCAGTCGTTTTTATTTTTCTTTTTCTTTTTCCTCCGTTTAGAAGATTTGTTTATTACTTTGTGTGTATTGTCAATTGTCATAGATTGGTGGTGATCGTTACGTAATTTGCTTGCTTTTGCATTTTATTTTTATTTTTTATTGTGTTAATTACACGTTCAATGTACAAAGTTTCTAATTATACCATATAATTTCAATTATATTCTCCTGAAGAAGTTGTTGATGATATGTGTATATATACCTTGTTCTTGGTTTTATTCTTTGTACAACAGTTATTAGACAAAAGAATTCTAAAATTAATTAGGCTCAACACTAAAAAATTTGTTACATAAAAAGAAGAACACTAGAGATTTTTATGGCCAATAAGCACTAAACCATAAAATAAGGGGAGTGCTGTACTGAGAGCATCATTTGATATTTTGAAAGCTGAGAGATTTTTTTTTTCTAAATATCAATTTTGCCCTTTTGTTCTCTCTGTGTCACTATTAATTGTGTCATAATTAATACAAAAATAAATTAAGGAAAAAATTAACAAAGAAAGTTACTTTGATAGAAAAAGAAAAATTGTAATTTTGTTAACACTCTCTCTCTCTCTTTTTATGTGCCGAATTATAATAAGTACAACAAAGTCCATTTACACCAACCTAATTACAGAAAAAACAAAAATTACAATCTCACTAAAGCACTAATATAACAGAGTCTATAAACCAATCAGAGAATAGAAAGATAATGCATAAAACATGGGAACCGCACAATATATTCATGCCTTGCTTATCTAACCAGAGAATAAGTGTACGTAATAAAAATGACGTAATCTTGCTTGGCATCTAAGAAATGAGATTTCTGATTAAAGTTTCTCGGTATGGAATGTGACAACAATAAAAATTACAAAACTGAGACATAAAAATCCAAATTTTCATAACCTGTGAGTGTACCTGCTAATCAAAGACCCAGAAATAACTAATTGCAATGGAGACAAGGGGAATGGTCTATTTTAGTTGATGCATATTGGGACACAAATCAGAGAGCAGCAATCGGTATAGCAATCAGTCTATTTTAGTGCAAGCCTTTAAACTTGATTGTGTCAAGAATTTCTGTATATGAGAATATACAAAATTGATTTCATATTAACTCATCTCCGATTGAATCTATGGTTTGACTCATTTCCATGTTTGGATACACCTGAAGAATGATATCAACTTCAAAGAAGTTTGGAGAAGAAAGAAGATACAAAAATTGAACAAAAATCTCGAATAGCGGAAGGGGATGATCTTGGAATTTAGAATCATTGGAGGGAAAGAATTTTGGGCTGTGCATTTTTTTTCTCATAGAAGAACTTTCCTTTTATCATTAATTCTTTTATTAAATGAATGACAAAGAGGTGGAGAGTAAATTAAGTATTTGTTGAAAAAATATTCTCTTAGTTCTCAAAATTAGAATACATGCTTCAATATAGCACCCCCTTAAAATAAAAGATCATTAAAAGAACTTTTTTAATTAAACATATATATATTCACAAATTTGCACTCCCACGCAGATGAGAAGAAAAACAAATGTTTATCTATGCGAATAATTAAAGATATATGACAATTGAAAGATATTGCTATCTCGGAGATTATACATATACCATATAAGGTTATCATTTGAAACCGTACATATTATACATGAACTCAGCACATAAGCTAATGCAAGTCTTTAGGATCAATGGAAGTAATTAATAAACACCAAGTCCATACTTGAACAAATTAAAGTTCATTCATCCAATAACAGCTCAGAGTACTCTGTTCCTCACAGCACGGTTATACTAAAGAAAATTATAAACTACATAAACAAAACTAAATACAGATACAACTACCAGAGTCGTACCATTTATTTAACAATAATTATGATACTGTTACCGCACAAAAAGCTTGTACACTTAAACAATACACAGTAATACACATTGAAATACGATTTTGTATAATCTAATTAGATATAATATGAGAGTTTCCAAATCCTTTCGAGGAAGCTAACTAAAAAAGTATTTATTTATTTATTTATTTAACAGCAGCCTGTCTAATATATGTTTTGTTGGAAGTTTAGTTGGAACTTGCTTACTGTTAATTTGTTATTTGTTGTGAGTTCTAGTTGGAAGTTTATGTAAAAGTTCATTTGGGAGCTTTTAGTTGAACGGTGATAGTAACAGTTGTGGGTCATGCATACATTAATTTACATGGTTTACTTGGGGAAAATGATATGTGTCTCAAAGATGGGCTCCTGAGCACTTCACAAAACCAACTTAATATTCTTATTTTGGCTCTCATAACCGAATTCTAATCCAGTGCAATACCTGACCGGATGGAATGAGATATGATTCGTGCGTTTTAATCTAGCACGAATCTCAAAATGAATTTTCTAATATTTCAAATAGACACCGAATTAATTTTGACCCGGCTCCGGCTGTGAATATTTTACACGATCAGATAACAAAGCTGATACTCATTTCTCATAACATGCTAATTTTTCAGAAAACTGACACCATATATGACTTAGTATTTTATGTTGTAAAATTATTGAGAGAAATAAATATATATTCTAAAATTGAGACTTATTGTTGTTTGAACTTAGACCCTAACTGTAATATAATTCTAAAATTCAGTACTTTGTAATCTGTTAATAATTCTTTGGTGTATATATGTTGTTGTTGTTTTTTTTTTTTTTTTTTTTTTTTTGCAAACATCTATAATCCACCATGCTCTGTTCATCTGATTGTTCATCTAATCATCTGTTAATAATTATTATTTATCAGTCAAATCAGGATATATAACGACTTTATTTGTTAACAATTATGTATTCTTAATTAACAAATATATGATATGTATTAATAAAAATAAGTGGGTGTACATTATAACAATGGACTCCTAGACATGGTCTTCTTTTTTGCTCATGTTTTTTGTAAGAACATATTTTTCATAACATGTATATATAGCAATATCTTTCATTTGTAATATATTTTTACTATGCATATATAGATATACATTTGTAGTTGTTTCTTATATCTGTGTGGGGTGCAAAATATGTCAATATATATATGTATAATTAAAAAAGTTGTTTTAAGGATCTTGTATTTTATGGTTAAGTGGTTGTTGGCCGTGAAATTTTATAGTGCTTTATTGTATAATAAGATTCTCCAGTGTTGAGCCTAATTTTACAAGTCTTGTGTCTACATCGCGTTCTATTGACTGCTGTTCAAAGAATAAAATAGGAACACCGTTCACACATCATCATCAAAAACCTTTTTTCAGGAGAATATATATATATAAGCTAATTAAATTTGTTGCGTGTTCTTTTATTTTATTTATTTCTTAATAAAAGTTGGAGATCAATAAACTATTTAACTGTATATATATAAAGAGAGAGTGAGAGAAAGAGAGCTATTCATTCGGATTTCGAACATGTGACCTTTCACACAGAAGTGATGGATTAATGTATTTACCACAAGATCAAATGTTGGTTCTCAAAATGAAGTGTATGTTTATGCCAGTGTTACAAATAATGGTATGCAGTCGTTGGACGAACAGGGTGCCATCAAGCGATTAATCGGTATGCGACCGATTAATTGGAATTATGCAGACAATTTAACGTTTTTATTAAATTTATGTATATATATCATAATTTATTAAAATAATTTATTAAAATAATTTATTTAACTCATTAAACTTATCAAATAAACTTAATTTAAATTAGTTTTATTATTATAACATGACACTATACTTATTTCTTCTTAACACATAAGCATTTTGCATGTGTAAGTAACACATTTATTTAATGAAAAATAAATTTGAGAATTAAGATTTTTCAAATACTAATAACATATTATTTAAAAGAAAGAAAACATTCCAACATAAAATCACTAAATTTAATTTATGATAATAACATAATTTCATAAATAAACATGTCGTACTAATTGAAAAAATTACATCAGTAAGTAAAAAAAAATATGGTATATAAATAATAGAAGAATTAATCAATTTCAAAGTAAGTAAGAAGAAATATATATATAATATTTGATGTATATTCAAACACAAATAAAACTACAATACATGATTTTCAAGTATGTTGTGAATCAGCTTTTAATCTAATGGCTAAGTTAACAATATATGTGTATGTATATATATATATAGAGAGAGAGAGAGAGAGAGATCACAAATTTGAAATTAATCAGACTGAGAATTCTTTATGAATCTTTAAAACTAGGAGATTTAACACCCATCTTTATAAAAAAAAAAAAAAAAGAGTTATCTGAACAAAACAAATGAGGAAAAAGAGCAAAATTTGAAGAACAAGATTATAAATGATATAACATGACTGAAAACATGTCTTTGAAGGATTGTCCTTATACAGTATTATTATAAGAGAAATGTACTTTGTTAGAATTATAATGAACGTATAATTTGTTACTTTTTTTAACACATATTTTGTTAGACTATTTGCATCATATAATTTATTAGAAATTTGAAATTAACGGTAACTTGCCAGGGAGGATCAACATATTGATTTGATTATGGGTAGTTAAGTCATCAATAAAATAATTTTTTTAATTTTGTCATTTACATTTTATGATTTTTACAAGTATTATACATTTTAGCTCTTTATAAAATAAAAATTTTACAACAGTAATTTATTCAGTCCTTCAAACTTAATTTGTTTTAGTTTTGTCCTCATGCGCGCTGAGGAACTTTTTTTAGTTACCATTTTCAAATTAAGAATAAACAGAGTTAACATTGATTTTAAAAATACAAATCAATATTACTAGATACGCAGAACGCAGATAATATATGTGCACCATCTAAAAGTGGCATGAAGATATTATCTGCTCATCAGAGGATGAAATTCTTGTGTAGCACGTAGGCTACGCACTAGATAATATTGAAAAAAAAAATTCAAACTCATATCAACATCGTCTATTTTTTTTTTTTTTCCAAATAGTAACTAAAAATTCGGAATTAATGTTGGTTCTCTCGAGTACACTTGGGATCAGGATGAAATTAATTAAGATGGTTGTTTGAAGTGCTTTAGCTTTTTTTTTTTTTTAGCTTTTTGAAAGGCGAAGCAGTATCAATTTGCTGCGATTGAACAATATTATTCCAGTCAGATCATGAGTCAATGCGTTCGCTTAGAGGTTTTTAAACTATGAAAGTACATGTACAGATTTTCTGTGTTGTATGACTGGACCTGGTCAACAGGTCACAACCTTGTGCTTCTCGTAGGCCTACAATTGTTCTTAATTAGAAACAGTGATTTAATTGACTCAATGTGAATGATCTTTATATATTTTGACTAATTTGTCATAATTACAGCATATAAGTAATTGTCTCGATCTTTATAAAGGTTTATGATTTTAGAGGCCATATATATGCATAATTAGAAAATTTAGAATGAAAACTGAAATATAAAATACTATCACATTTGCACTTAAATCTCTACAATAACAAAGTAGAATTTTATTGACTAGACAACAAACACATATTTTATCGTTTTATAAAGATGCTGAACTATATAAAAAAAAATTAAGAAAACAAAATGTATATAATTAAAAATTAAAATTAAAATTACAGGAGCGATTAAGCTATCTCTCGACTTGCATTATGATATGTTATAACAATGTCTCATTAGTAATTAAGCATCGGAAAAATGAATAAAGATAAAGAAATATGATGTGCATGCATACATTTATATATTATTGTGAATATATATATGCGTTCACAAAATTAGAAAATAACCTTTTCAGTCCTTAGTGTTATATATAATGAAGAAAAGATAAATGCAAAGCTAGGTTATGATAAAGCTAAATATGCACGCAAGTTCCACATCTCCCACTACATGGTATTTATTATGTATCTCAAATTAAATTATCAATCTTCAACAATATAATTATAATGTCTATATATATCATTCCATTTTACTTGTGCACATGAAAAAAAAAATGGTGCATCTTTGCAAGGTTATAATAACATCGATTTTAGTGACACGGTGATATATCGAATAAGAAGATGGAAATTTTCAGCGCTAACACAATACAAATTGTTGCCTTGCATAATTAATACACCCGTATCTCGTTTTTGGGCAATCCATTTTTTGAACCCATTATTTCTCATCAAAATATTATTCTTTCAATATAATTAAGATAGTGTATATACGAGAATATATGACATGCACGTACAGTCTCTATATTTTTTTTTAATCTATCCCAGGCTCCCATCCTTTTAAATGTATGACAGGAATATTTTATTTTCAAATATTTATTACCTGAATATTCTATGTTATATGAAAAGAATGCATTGATAATCCATCTAAATATATGCATCAATACTTTTATTCATTTATTTAAAGGAGGGTTAAAATATCTCTATTTTTTGTGCCTACATCATGTCTTCATTTTTAAAACAGTAATAACTCAAAATATAAAACATAAATATCAAAATAAAACAATTATATGTGATATAAGTTATTTAATTTATGTGCTCATCAAAAAATTATCACATTTGAACTTTATTTTTATGTGAATCAATAAGTTAAAAAATCGACGTCTATAAATTATCGACATTAGTACATTTTTACAAGCTCTTGATGGCAACCAAAATAAAGTTAAAATATTATAATTTTTTACACGTGCATAGATAAAATGATGTAAATCATATCCAACTGTTTTACTTTGACTTATAAGTTTGAAATTATCAGCTGCTAAAGTTTTAAAAGAGGAGGCACCAAAAATAGAGGCATATGAAGTCTCATCTTTTAGTTATGTTGAAGTCTGAAAGTATATATATATATTTTTTTTTTTTATTAAAGGGTTCCGGTATAATTCATTTTTTTAAATGTTATTTTTGAAAATTAAACATGTCTCTTTTTGGAGAGATGAAAACTTATGTCGCTGTGCCAAGTCTGCAGTCATGAAAGTATAGATTTTTAAATGCATAAATTCAGAGAAAAGCAGAAGAACAACATTTAGATGCCTCCACCTTCATTTATAAATAACAATGAAGATATTGGGTTCGCAATATGTGAACACATGCATTTATATGTTATCGTAAATGTATGCGTTAACAAAATCAACATAGTGTCAAACATATGAAAACGTAGATATTATTGTTATTCATTAATAAATCAAAATAACAAAAAAAAAAAACGAATTCCATAAAGATATTAATTAGGACATACCGAAAAGTAGCTTTGGGTACCGGTAGAAAATACACTGGTTTGTTAATTTGCGTTTTTGTAATTGGTAATTTGTGAACACACACACACACACACACACACATGTATGAATGGTTTTACAGCAACCGACCAATGGGAACCTGTAGACCGAATCACGATGGACCTAATTTCAGTGGCGGAGTGATAGAAGAGTGACTTCAATTGACCCCCAAAATTTTCAAAAATATATCTTTAAATTATTTAAATTTCTAATTTAACTCAAAAAAAAATTAAAATTTTTTTTAATTGACAACACTTAAAAAAAAAAATTAAGAATCCGTCACTGAACCAAAATAACCCTGAAATTTAAGACTCCGTCATTGACTAAAATTCACTTGAAATATTTCTATTTGTTTATTTTCTATAACAAAAATTTTAAAACTTATATATCAAAATAAAATTATACGTGATTGATATTATTTTCTCTACATGTTATTAGAAAAATATTTCTTAATTTTATTTTTAAATGAATCAACAAGTTAAACGTTAATGTTTAGAATTTACCCATATATGTGCAGTTTTGCAAGTGGTTGATAAATATAAACAAAGTTGAAATGTGATAATCATTTACCTGTACATATTGAAAATGATATTTAATAATTTTATTTTGATATTTAAAATTTTTAAGTTATTAAAAGAAACAGACAAAAAAACAAAGAAAAATTACATGTACAGTTCCAAAACAATGTGTACACATCATGAAGGCCTCCATTGTGCAATTACCTGCATACAGCTTAATTTGATATCACATATTCACCACATTGGTAATTGGTTTGATATGAATAGTACCTGATTCGTTTATTTACACAGGTCACAGCCTCACAGGTAAGGTTCCTAATTCTGATTTCAAAGAATGGAATATAGTAGAGAGGACTTGGGCTCCACAATTGTCTTGGGCCTTGCCAAAATGGATTTAACAGTACAGGCTTATATCTAGTACAGAGCTCATAATGGTAATCCATATTAAATCTTTTGGGCTAGATGGCAATTTAAAATATTACTAGTGTTTCTCACAAATTTCCGAGTATAATACAGCGGTCAGCGGCTGGGTTCTCTGTTGGAATAATTTATTCTCATTTATTCAGTATAGATCCTTCATCAAAATGACAAATAGAATCAACCTCAGATCGGAAAAAAAATTTAATAAACCATAAATAAATAAATAAATAAAATTTACGATTTCAGTATGAGTGCTTTGATATTTATAAAAACCATAAAAAACAAGTTGGCAACTCATTTTGAAAAAAGAAAAATTCCCAAAGAACAAGTTGTCAACTCGTTCTTGATTTTTTTTTTTTTTTCAGTTTTTACAGGAAAAAAAAGGTTTTTTTTAGCCTAGAACGAGTTGGTAATTCGTTCTCTAATAAAATATTAATTTTTTTTTAGGGTTTGCTTATAAAATAAATTAGATATTTTGTTTGATTTTGTATATTAACAATAAGATTAATGGAACAATTTGAAGATATTTTTTTTATATTTTGACTATTTTATCATTTTATCAAATCAATGGATTGGTTTTCTGATCAAATTTTACATTTTTACATTTTTGGCTTATAAAATAAATGTGCTTGGAGAGCAAATTTTACATTTTTGGAATTTTTTTATTATTTATTAAGCCACTTTGAAAATCGCTGATCCAACGGTGGCTTTTAGAATTTTTTTACTATTTATTAAGCCACTTTGGCCGCTCCACTGTTTCCGCAGGAAAAAAAAAATCAGTCTAAATGTTTTTTTCCCACGTGAACAGTGATTTTTAGTTCAACTTCCGTATCTATACCTATTCCCAATGTTTCGCCGAACAGAACCTCATCATGTTCCTAATAATTGTACATAATATAAAGGCGGAAAAATTGTAAGCCTTGCTAATTTTTTTTCCTCCTAGAAATGGACAGTGTCATGTTGTTATAGAGCATAAATAATAAATAACGTGGACAAAGAACAATTCTAAAAAATAAATAAAGAAAAAGTAGAATTTGATTCTCTCAAAAAACACAGGGCGTTGGCAAATGGCAATTAATTGTCAAAGTTCACGAGTTAAAACAAGCGATTTGAAGCTTGGCCAGCACTGCATATTAAATTATTAATGCCAAGTCCTGAAGTCCATCATAGTTGGCACAAAATAAATTATTGATGTGGAAGTTCCAGACCCTGATAGAAGGCACCTACTAGTTTCTAGATGATATAATAATTGATACTTTGAATTTCTTTGCTGTTTCACTACATCTTGTTCTTGTGTGACCGAAATCTTTACCGCCTGAAATTCATGCTAGCTTCTTAATCATTGAAAAAAGACAATTTTATTTTGTCCATCATGCTCAAGCTCCGATAAAAAATAGTAAAATACTAATGGTCTAAAATCATGGTGTTATCTGTTATGAGAATTATAAAAAATATAAAAGAAGAAGAATTTATTTGACAAATTAAATTAAAATCCATAAAAATTGAATGAGAGTGAGGCAAGGTAGTTTTTTTTTATTAGACCGAATTCGTGTCACTGTGCTATGTGCGTGATTCATAAGAGTGGGGCAAGGTATTATGAATTCAAATTTGTAGTCTTAATTATAACTGTTCATATGGGCATCTAATTAGTTAGTTAAACTAGCAAATTATGTCAGAAAAAGTAAATGAATTATGGAATCAGATATTCGAAAGTCTGGTATCATTTCGGTTTCAGCAAGAATTATTGATATTGTTGAATTGGGCCACAATATAATGATAGTGACCTGCCAAGGGAACAGATCCAACATGAAATTAAAGAGTATAAATGTTTTGCTTTTCCCTCTACTTTTGTCAATTCAGATTCTATCTCTAAAACCTTACAAAAGAATTTGTCTGGAAACCCATATTTGCTATTTCAAGTCTTCAAAGTAGAGAGAGGGAAAGAGGAAGAGAAGAGAGATCCTGAGAGATGCCGAAAAGCCGAACAATCGGTATTGGCATGGATTATTCAGCAACAAGCAAGCAAGCAGTGCAATGGACAGTTGATCATCTTGTGAGGAGCGGCGACACCGTGATTTTAATTCATGTTCTCTCTGGAAAGGGTGATCATGGTGATCAAAAAGTGCTCTGGGGCGACACGGGTTCACGTACGTCCGTATAATTAACTTTCAGTATTATTCATTGCATTATTAATGTTATTCTGCTTCTGCTTCTGCTTCTGCTTCTGCTAGTTATCTTAGAATTCATTCATTCTAAGTTCTAACTTGATGTGGTTTCTTTAATATATAATTATTAATTTGCAGCTCTGATTCCACTTTATGAGTTCATGGAGATGAACTTACAGGTACGGTACGGTATCAACCCAGACAGGGAGATACTTAGCATTTTGGACACTGCTTCAAAAGCCAAACAGGTAATTTTCAGTATTTTGAGTATACATACAATGGTTAAAATTGTGAAAAGATAAAGGGTTTGTGTGAATGAATATGAATTAAGCAGATAAAGGTGGTAGCAAAGATGTACTGGGGAGATCCAAGAGAGAAGCTGTGTGAAGCAGTGGAAAATCTCAAGATAGACACTCTGGTGCTCGGCAATCGGGGATTAGGCCCTTTAAAGAGGTAAATTTTACCAAAATCATAACTCCTCTCAGACAGTCAGACTTAAGTGTATCAGTCCAATCCGATTCGCTACTCCTACCCCTCCTGTATCGAGTCCAGATCCTCTGCATTACCTCCTCAAGTTTGAATCCGGACTGTCCGATCAAAATCCGGGCCAATTCGGCCCATGTCTATAATGTGCTTCAAGATTTGTCCCAATATATAACGAACAGACCTGATTAAAACTCAAAACTGTGAGGAACCTCGGTAATAGGAATCCGTGCTGTAACGCACGTTGATTGTATTATTCAGACATGTGGGCCCCATGTTTTGGTGCGCTACTGGATCTCACTAGTCTATACTGTATATTGCTGTTTCTTGCTTTCAATCATCCAAAATGTTTCTTTTACATGAGGACAAATTCACTTGCATTATTTTCTGTGACACCGAATAACACATATTTTTAAAGTTTTTAAAGTCCACACAATCGATCCAAATCGTTTTACATGATCTCCATATTAAAATGTGCTTGGAAACCAAATTTTACATTTTTTTTGAATTTTTACTATTTATTAAGTATTTTATAAAATCATTGTTTTCATATCATTGAATTTTTGTATCCATCTTAATAAATAGTAAAAAAAAAATTCAAAAAAAATGTAAAATTTGATTTGCAATTATATTTTAATATATCCATCATGTTGAATGGTTTGAATCAGCTGTTTGGACTTTAACAATATAGAATGTAATCCAGTGTAAAAAAAAGGGTTTAAGTGGATCCCTCTTTATACAATGGGAGTACTATTAGTTACCTTAGGGTCAGGCCAGCATGGTACAGTCACAATGATTTTATCCTTTCTAAAAACCAGCAAGGTCCTGAATTAAATTCAGAGTAAATTCCTTCATTTTTGAGATTTTAATGATTTAAAATGTATTATCCATGTAAAAATAAAATTCTAAAATGATACTTTTTTACTTACGTGTAAAGAAAAATAATATTGATTACATTTAACGATTTTATATTGACATTTGAATTAGAATTTTTTTTATTATTAGAAAATTAAAAAAATAAAAGTAGGATGAAGACATAAAAACTGGTGATTTTTGAATCCGCCTCATGTGTATAATTAATGCTGCACGAATGATACATAACACATTTTTTTTTCTATTTTTTATTTATTTTGACTTTGCAGAACACTGCTCGGGAGTGTGAGCAATTACGTGGTTAACAACATCACATGCCCGGTCACTGTTGTAAGGGCCATCCCTGATTCCAAACGTAAAATCAAATAAAATCACAGCCTAATCAATAACAGTATTTGGAATAATACAAGCATTTATTAATTAGGAATATACATTTGTTTCTGGAGGTTTCTCTCATAATATATTATCTACTAGCTTTTGCTAAATATTAGCTGTATTCCGCAAAAGCTAACAGATACAATTTATGTATTGGTCTTAATTTCCAGTTGGTGTCGTGTGTACCCATAATTTCAATAAACAGCGGCTTGTTTATGATTTGGCATGTAAATTATATGCTAAATATATATTTTATGCTATTAATTATTATTATTATTATTAGGTTTTAAGTTATTGCAATGGGTTCTTGTATTTGCTGGTGCTTCCTACAGTTTTTTACATACAATTTCGATGTATTTTATAAATTCCCTTGTCTAGTGAATTGACATGTATCTATTTTAAATAAATTAATTGACATGAAAAATTAGTTGCTAAATATAAAAAAATTGCACTCGATATTATTATAATATTAACTCGTTGCAAAATGAGTACTTATTTTTCCAGAGCTGCTTACAATTTTACGAATGGACTGATGGAATCTAATAATAGCACTTCACAAGAAGTAAACAATGAGACACCACCTGATAATCAGGAATCAACTCTGCTCTTTTTTTAGAGAAAAGCAGGTCCTGCTTTTTTCAAACCATTCAAATTTGTTGAGATTTCTGCATGGAAATTTTTTTTTATCGAGATACGTGAATGAAAAATTTTGAATGGTTGAGATTGGAAAAACAAGACCCTGCTTTTCCTCTCAAAAAAGCAGCAAAGTCGGATCCTGATAATCAAAAGGTAGAGCAAAAGCCCCTCTTACTATTTTCCCCAAAGATTTTCTTAGAAAAGATAATCAAATCAATACGAGACTGACTTTTTCATAAGAATTATTCTTACAATGTATAACTGGGAAAAAAAAAATCAGATCACTTATTCAACTCTTGAATGCAACTATATGCTAGATAAACACAAGGATACAAGATTTTCCATGTATGAGGTATGGAAATAAATCAGAACATCTTTCCTGTACCATCTTTCTGAGGAACAGACTCATCTAATTCCATCCTACGCCAGTTCCCAACTAAAGAAGCCATTTGTTCGGTTTTGTCATACAAACCAAGAAGGCCGCCTGTGTGTATAAAGAGCACTTTGCGGCCTTGCCATTTTTCCGGGTTGCTAGCCATGTCTTTCAGCATGCCATATGCAGCTTTGCCACTACAGAGCAAATGAGAATAATTGGTCCATAAGATTCTTACCAATGTAAAGTCCGGTGCAACGATGTGCCAGTTAAAAATAGCTGATACGAGTTAGGAGTGTGTTTTCATAATTGATCAAATTTTAGTTATATGCGCTGCTCATTCTACAACTAAAGGAAAAAATTTATAGATCGCATAGAAAAATTGGAGAACAGATTGTTACCTGTAAACTGGATCAAGAACAATTCCAGTTGCTTTAGCTACATCTTTAACAAACTCAAGCTCCTCTGCCGTGTTCATGGCATAACCTAAACCCTTGGCCTGAACAAAAATAATTAAAATGAAAGATCATTTCATTGTCTTTGATACTTGCAAATTGTTATAATGTAATTGTATTTCAGATAAATAGTAACTCCAAACTATTTGATTGAAACAATTATTCATGTCATAAGATGAACAAAAAGTAGCATCCATTAAACATTAATCAAAGATTGGTATACTGCACATGTATATGTATGACAGGGGAACTCACATTTATAACATCAACAATATCACGTGAGTCAAGGCCTGAGTGGAGACCGGCAATGAGGCCTTGAGTGTAGTTGTAAAAATATTCAGGATCATCACACACAGAAAATGCATGAACCTATCCTACAAATCCAAGAATTAGCAACTAATGACTTACATGTTGTGTATTACTACTGCACATAAAAATTCTCTTACAGTTGACTTCAAACTGCTCAATCTTGACCCCAGTGATAGACCGGCAATTGTTCCTCCACTATAAGTTGGAAGAAAAAAAAAAAGAGAAAAATAAATAAATATTAAATTCATGTCATACACTACACATTTTAAGGCTTTTTCCCTCTATTTACAAACCACTATAAAATTACGAATGAGCATAACCTGCCACATGCAACAACAATATCATCGAACTTAGCCTCGCCAGAACTCTGAACTTGTTCTTCAATCTCCCTTATAGCCTCAATATAACCCCTGAATAATCCATATATATTTTTTATAAGATTTTTTTTTGTGAAAAAGAGGCAAGAAGCCCATTTCATTACTGAGAAGTTAAATACAGACTCAACACTTAAAAATAACTATCGTTTATAACTAACTATCGTCTTTTATACTAGCCTGCACCATACTTGTAAGAAAACCCTTAACAGCATTGTGTCCCTCAGCTACTTACACACCTGCATCCTTAATTGATTACTGAACAAATCTAACCAAGATACGAACAGTGGTGTCACAAGTTTGGATTTGCAGTAACAGGGTTTCAGCCATGGTTTGCATCAGGAACAGTTGCTGCAAACACATAATTAACCCTAATCAACAAGAAAAATAACAAAACTGGTACCCACAGACCCACTTCAGGAATCCAAGCACCCACACCTCATTACATTTGCATCCCAATTGAAAAGCATAACATTGTTGTCAAAAACTACATATCACAAAACACTTTGTATCATCACATCCATTATCACATAGTTATCAACAGTGGTACCAGTGATACCCCTCTTCCATTGGGCCCTGCTGACAAGGTGTCAGCTGGTGAGAGACTGAATAGGAATGGCATCCAACTCCACAGGCTAAAATCAAACTGTATTTTTTGGAACGAGTCAGGTTATATCAAAGTTAAAGTTTTACCAGGTACCAAGAGAATTTGATCCCCCGACAGGAATAATATATGGCTTCCTCCCTTCTTTCTCAAGTTTCTTCTTCAGCAACTCGGCAAGCGTCTGAGGTGGTAAGTTCATCCAATATTAACTTACAATCAGAAATAAATATAAAAAAAAGTAACTAAAACACAAGGAAAGAGACAAAAACAAACCACGCTGCCTATTTTGCTGTACTCTTCCTTTGTCACTAAATCTATATGTGCCCCAACTAATCTCTCAACCAAGAGATTACCAACCAATCCAGGATCCTTTTCGACCAAAACCTAAGAATTAAGAATTAAGCCAAATCAGTCACAAGCTGTAACCTTGAATCCACGCAATATCTTCATCCAAACAGTGTAATACTATTTGTATACCTTAGAGGTGCGCAAAATGAGATAAGAATCCAGATTAAGGTATCTCGCTGCAACCGCAGTTGCGCGGCAGTGATTGCTCTGTATTCCTCCAACAGTGATTACACAATCGGCTCCATTTGACACGGCATCAGCCATCAAGAACTCCAATTTCCTTACCTTGTTCCCGCTCAATTGCATCCCCGAGATATCATCTCGCTTTATATATATATTTTTTCACCCAAATCAGTGACAGACAGGATCAATAGGAAATAATCGAGAACAAATTAAAGATTTTAAATATTCTACCTTAATCCACACTTCAGTGCCTTGGGGAAGGTTTGGCAGATTCCACGTGTGAATTGGAGTCGGAAGCTGATAAAGTGATAATCAACAATAAAAAAGAAATATAAATTCTAAGAAAAAAATGAGGGCGAAAAGGCAAAGAAAAAAAAAAGGGGACTAATAAGAGAAAAGAGCTGACGTGGGCGAGGGAGACGGTATGGGAAGGGATGGGATTGAGATAAGATGCCCAAGAGGGAGGGTCGTAGGGTTTGTTGGAGAGGAAACCACCTTGCATAATTGGAGGAGAGGAGACTGAGACTGAGACTGAGAGTGAGGCGGTGCACCGTCGGGAATTGCGCGAGTGGAGCAGTGGGGAAAGGGAGGATGAGGAAACTGAAGTGGTGCTACCGCTACTGCCGATCGGGAAAATGGTCAGGCGAGAGAGAGAAATTAAGGGAGCGATCATTTTGTTTTTGTATGCGCACGGAATGGCAAATGGACTTGTGAGTTGTGGACTACCGATGGAGTCAGCCAGTCAGGGACTCGCGTGCGGTCTTTTTGTTCGGCCGCCCGTTTCTCTCCAGTCCACAGTGTAGAAGCAGTAGGGTACCTACAGTGGAGAACAATAAAATAAATCACAGACGTCCAGTGTAACCTGGTATCAAAGATCCTCCATGTATCTAACTAGTTATCATAAAAAAAAGAGGAGGAATCAAGTTACCACAAATTTGAGTTACAACAACGATTTTTTTTATTTTTAAAGTTCAAATCGTCGATCCAAACCATTAAACATGATTATCTAAATAAAATATGTTTCCATATCAAATTTTATATTTTTTTGAATTTTTTTTTACTATTTATTAAGTATTTTACAAAAAAAACTAGTCAAATTCAGACTATTGAATTTTAAAAAATTCAAAATAATGTAAAATTTGATCTAGAAGTACATTTTATTTAGATAATGGGGTGTAATGATTACAAACGTATTCTCAATCTGAATCGTTCGTTGTTTTAATCTGAGTCGTTCGTTGTTTCAAAAAGTGTGCATATAGCATCAAAAACCGTGCTAGACTAAAACCGATGGATATGTCATCGGTTCAGGCATTTTGAAACCGATGACCTGCTCATCGGTATAGACAGTTTTCGAATTCCGTTAAAAAAATGTATAGATTGTTAAATTCATTTCTGATTTTGTATATTTATAAAATTTTCGGAGATATAAGTCTCCTCATCTAATTATGTTTCTTTAATTATCCCACTTCGGTGACTTGTCGTCCAACTTTCCTAGCTATCAATTCTTAGCTCATGTCAATATGTTATGCAAATATTATCTCGTGTTAGCTATTGATATGATAATTAGTAAGTATTACGAATGTTAGCCAGGAATTAATGTTCGATATTAATTAATTTGATAATAAGTCGATGAATGTTTGGATGAATTTTCCAATTCTCCGATTTTTGAATTTGTCATTTAATTGGTCAAATTAGCTAATCTAATTATAAATGGTTTGGAAACTTGATCCAATGTACGCAATGCCCATTGATTTCAACCTTCTCACCTCACCTCACCTGCTTTCATTTTTGCTAGCTATACATACTGTCTTTAGATCGACACGACTGTGATACCCGGTCTGAATTGTTAAATTCACATAGTTTATATCTCCAAAACTTACATCATAATATAGTAGCTTGAGGATTCGCATTTACGACGCAGATGCAGAATTGCAGACCCGTGTGATTGTAAAAGAAAATAAGCAAAATTTATGTGTGTTTTTTATTTTTTATCACGTGATTCTAAACAAGAAAAGTATTATGCCCTCTCCGCCAGTCCTATACTCCGCCTCCGCAGCTTAACTCCACCGCCTCCACCGAGCTCGCCTTCACGCACCTCCTCCACAGCCGGTACTCTCTCTCTCTGATTTTTTGAAACCATTTTTCATTGTACACTGATTTCGATTGATTTTCGTATTAGTGGGGCTTTTAATTGAATTAAGGCTTCATCATTTCTCAATTTAGCTGAATAGGCTATAAGACACTATGCGGTTCAAGCTGTCTCTCACCTCTCCGCCGGTCCCATCCTCTGCCTCCGCATCTCTGCTCCACTGCTGCCTCTGAGTTCGCCTTCATTCACCTCCATCACAGCCGGTACTCTCTCTAATTTTTTATCCATTTTTTTATGTACATTAATTTGGATTGATTTCTTAGTTTTTCTTTTCATAACATCTACTAGCAGTGTACTTAAAATTTTATTTTGTTTCTTCTTTTATCTATGAAAATTTTATCCTTGCTTCTTAATCTATCTTAATTAGAATTTTGTTAAGTTAGATTTTAATGGATACTGACTAAAAAAAACTGTTTATCAATTATCACGATTATTGTAGCTTGAGGATTCTAAATCTGCATAAAAATATTATTACGGTATTATATTATACGGTTGAGAATGGTCTTACAATTAATTCAAATAAGGTTAAAAAAATTAAATAAATTTGAAGATATGTTATTGGACATATAGATAGTCTAATATTACATTTTATATAATTTGAATATCATGATGCATGAATGATTATTAAATTCACATTGTTGAAAATTTTAAACTTTATTAACTATAAAACATATAGTATATCACATAATGTTTTATAGACATAATATATGCACAATGAAGATCAAACTTACAATTTCGGATATCAAACATAAACTCTATATTTATATATTGTCAAGATTATATTGACGATCATGATAAATGTTATTTTGACGATCTCGACAATAATTTTTCAAAAAAAAAATGACTGAAAAGTAAATTTATAGATATGTTATTGGATACATAGATATCTCATTAGTTAAAATTCACGAAATTTTAGTATTATTTGATAATACATCAAAGATCGTTAATTTCAAGCTGTTGAAATTTCAAATAAGATGCCGAAAAAAATACAATAAAGCACATCATTTTCTATCAACGTAATAAGTAGATAATATAGATCATGAAATTACGATTATAATGTTGAATTTAAATTTTAGCTTTATTTTAAAAAAATCATTAATATTGTCAAGAGAAAGAATTATAAAGTAATTCTTCTCAAGAAAAATGATTATAAAGCGAATAATTAGGTATAAAATTAAATATTTCAATAACTCTTTCAAATTCTACGGAGATCTCATAGATAGGTCAATAAATTTTATGATACGCCTATATCTAAAGCAAATACGTTACATTTACAATATCAGAGCTGATACGTACATTACATCTCCGTTTACAGGACTAAACCCTTCTCATTAATTTACCATTAATGTAAGTCCTCTGATCTCCCCGAACTTCTTTCCAAATTGGTATTCTGTAGCGGGTCAAAACATTGTCTCTCTCTCTCTCTATCAGGAGTTGATCCATGGAGAGTTACACATAAACCGGTATCTTTATAGGAAGGAGACTTTTCCGGTTTTCCCCAGCGTGTTCCCGACGACAGGATGACTCCGCTTACCCTGAAGTAACCAAATTTTATTTTTTGATCTGAATCGTTCGATCAGAATTCTGGACAATCTGGACCCTTAATATCTCGTGCCAAAGAAGATAGGACGGTCAAGATCCAAACACAATATTTAAGGTACCTATGTGATATATATTCCGAAAGAAGTAACTTCCGACCTTTTTCTCTGACGTGTTGACCCGTTGACGTTTGGAAAATAAAAATAAAAGGCCACACAACACACCAAAAAGCAAACTTTCACCTTTCTTTGTCGACAACACTAAAAGCAACCCCTCTATCTTGCCAAAACCTCTATCCCGTGCATCTCTTTTTTCTTTCTCTCCTCTGCTATGCTCTAATGGATATTGTGAGCTGATCTCTTCTTTCTCTACTATACAGCCGGCGGTACTGACTCGGTTTCAGCTGCGAGGTAATTCCTGCTCACCTTAGGTTTCAATTGTCGTTGCCTCTCCTATAATTAATGATTATTTCAAGAATTTTTCCTTTTTGAATAAAAGTAGTTAGCTAGCATCAAATTTGGAAAAAAGCTTCAAATAATTGCTCAGTTTGTAGTTTGTCACTTTCCTAAATACCAGGGTTTCAGAATGTCTGATCAAGACAAAGACAGTGAGAAAGACAGTATCCCGATGTTATCCAAAAATGTCGAATTAAAGCGATTTACCATGAGAAGTGCATCCATGTCAATACCATCGGATGAGACCTTCATGGCAAACCCCTCGTTTGTGTCCCATACCGGTCCCTTACAAAAGCAAAAACCACCCCAATTTGTAACCATGAGTGGACCCCTAAAAAATTTCAAGAGATCAGAGAACCTACCCCCACCATTTCCTCAGGGAAACCATACAAACAATATACCGAGCACTTCGGTCACTGTCATGGCAGAGGAACTTGGGAACAGTGATTGGTACCATGAGCATGTCAAGAAAAATGATAATTTGTTGAAGTCGGGCCCGCTTGGGTTGTGCAACAACCCTGATTGTACTGAATGCCCAGCTGCTTATAAAAAGTCGAAAAAGAGCAATTTTTACAGAGGCTATGCTTCTCTTGATAGTAAGGTACCTCTCTTATTCATTTATTTAATTATTTATTTGTTTCTTATTTTTAGTCTTAATTTAAAGCTCTCTTTTGTTAAATAAAATTGGATGGGAATAAAACTTGGATATAGGCTGAAATATCATTGTTCGAGTTACAATAATTGCCTAAAACTAACCTGGTTTTGTTTTAATTGCGCTGAAGCTGTTCTGAGTTTTCTCTAGTGTTGGAAATATGCAAAGCAAAGTCTGTTCTGCACTAGAGTTCAGAATTGTATATTCCCAATCTCACTCAACATGTGTTAAGGCAAAATATTGATCTAAGAAAAGAGAAACGCACTGTTGGAGTTACTTTATTGTACAAAATCAATTATAAATCTTCAATCAATACTTTAACTAGGATTTGAATCCATCCCGATTGTAATGCAGACAGCATATCTAATAGATGCAATGCATGTCTTGTACTGTAATTAAATACACTCATGCATCAGTAGGTGTGTCCTTTATCATTATTTGTTGTTTGTTCACCTGTATAATATATTTTTTTCTGACAGAAAAGTGTCTTGTTATGTTGTTTTGCAGTTCCATAACATTCGATACGGTGATGTTGATGGATGGGCAAAAAAGTCAATTGCAAATGTTTTATCATACTTCCCGATTATGAATCCACATACTAAAGTTGTTCAGCAATGGAATAAATTTTTCGTTATATCGTGCCTTGTAGCCATTTTTATCGACCCCCTATTTTTCTTTCTGCTTTCTGTCGATGAGGTGCATACGTCTTTCTTCTCTTCTTTATTTTTTCCCTTTTGATAAAGGATAGTGATACAATACTGAATTGTTATGTATCACACTGTCTTTCTTTATTCAAGTAAAAAATGAGGTGCTCAATTGTGCTGAACTGTTCATACACTTTTTTATCAATTCAGACAAATAAATGTATGGTGCTAAATTGGTCCTTTGGAACAGCGATTGCAGTAGTTAGGAGCATCACTGATATGATTTATCTTCTACACATGCTTCTTCAGGTGTCTTCATTTTTTTGTTCAGAAAACTCAAAACATTTGTGGTAATCCAAGTGAAACCTGGTGATTCCTTATTTAGGCACTTACATAATGTTACCTTTATCCTTTCAGTTTAGGCTAGCTTATGTTGCTCCCGAGTCGAGAGTAGTTGGGGCGGGTGAGCTAGTTGACGAACCCATGAAAATTGCACTTCATTACATGCGTGGATATTTTATTTTTGATCTCTTTGTTGTTCTTCCACTTCCCCAGGTAAGTGTTATATTCTTATAAATAACAACATTCAAGATGAATGAGGCAATGGTAATATGCATATTACACAACAGCCCACGCTAAGGACTCATATCTCCGTTTTTAAACTTCAAACAGTCGATCTGAACTGTACAGCATGATCTTCATATTGAAATGTACTTGCAGGCCAAATTCTATATTTCTTATATTTTTTTTTACTATTTTTTTATAAAGGTAGAAAATCACTTGATTTGAACATTCTGGACCATCCAAAGACAGCGATTTTCTACCTATCTAAAAAAATAATAAAAATGATTTTAGTACATATAAAATTTGGTCTAAAAGTACACTTTAATATAAATAGTATGTTATTGGTTCGGATCAACTGTTTGAACTTTAAAAATAGAGATATGGATCCATAGGACAGGTCAATTCATAATATGAATATTACCATAGCCTCACTCATTCAAGATTGTTGTTCTTTCACTCTAGTCAAGCTTGTTATAGGATCTTTGCATTTCTCAACATTTTTTCAAGAATTACCAAATTATGTGTCATGCTTCATTATTGGTAAGACTACATAGACTAAAAAATTTCTTGTCAATGTCATATATTTGCTTATGTTTTGTTGCCATATTTTTTTCCCTAAGGTGATGATTTTGGTGGTCATACCAAAGTATTTGGGATCTTCTGCTGCAAACTACGCAAAAAATATGTTGCGTGCCACAGTGTTGCTCCAGTACATCCCCAGAATGTTCAGATTTGTCCCATTGCTTGGTGGTCAATCTGCTAGTGGCTTCATATTTGAGTCGGCTTGGGCCAATTTTGTAATTAACCTTCTCATGTTTGTGCTAGCTGGTCATGTTGTCGGTTCTTGCTGGTACCTTTTTGGACTTCAGGTCAGTTGTTGGATTTATGTTTAAGTGCCTGTCTTTCTGTAGGGATTTTTTTTTTATTTAGAAATAAAAAATTACTTTTTTCTGGAAAGGGAAGGGATGGAGCCTATTTTCAAAAATGGATGACACTGCACCATTGGTGCGGTGTGAACATGGGGATCTGTCTCACACCACACCATTGATGTGGTGTGACCTTTTTTTTTTTAACCCAGCCACAAAGAGCACACGCCAAACCACACCAAAAATGAGAAAAATTGTCAATGGTGTGGTGTGAGCAATTTCCAAGCATTTCAACACAATTAAACTAAATTTCACTTCAAATTAGGCCTAAAAAAATTAAAAAAGGTTCAAAAAAAGTCTTACACCGCATCATTGATATGGTGGAAGAGGGTTTTGGGATTTTCTGTGGAAGGTTAGGGGGCTGGGTTGAAAAATTGTCACACCGCACCATTGCTGTGTAAGGCAGCTCCACATGTTTCCACCGAACCATTGGTGCGGTGTCATCCATTTTTCGAAAATTGACCCCATCCCTTCTCTTTCCAGCAGGAAATAATTTCTTGTTTATAAATAAAAAAAATAAATCCTTTCTGTAGCATCATTCCTTCTTAAAAAAAGAAGGGGAAAGTAATTTACATGAAATTTTGTGGTGCCGTTGCATATATGGGCCAACAGACCTGCAAGCCTTTATGCAACTTATGAGGCTCGATGTTATACAGCCTCAACTTCCTCCTTTTTGCATTTTCAGAGGGTAAATCAATGTCTTCGCGACGCTTGTTCCACCTTCCACATGACGCGTTGCTCATCTCTCATAGATTGTGGGCGTGGCAGAGACTCTGACAGCATTAGTCAGCAATTTAGACAACAATGGAGAGATTATAATAAATCCAGTAATTGTTTGGATACTGATTCCAATCAGTTTTCATATGGAATTTATCAACAGGCTGTTCTTCTAACTACGAAGGACAGTGTGATTACCCGATACATCTTCTCCTTATTTTGGGGATTTCAGGTAGAATAAAGCCTTCAGTTTTTTTTTTTTTTTTTTTTCCATTTATTTGTTCTTGCAAATGTAATTCCTTTGTGATTGCTTTTAAATTTTTAGCAAATAAGCACATTAGCTGGGAATCAAGAGCCTAGTTATTTTGTTTGGGAAGTACTTTTTACAATGGCCATTGTTGGTCTCGGTCTGTTACTCTTCGCTTTGCTAATTGGCAATATGCAGAACTTCCTTCAAGCCCTTGGAAGAAGGTTGACATTTCTTTCATTTTTAGTTTGGGAAGTACTTTTCTCCTTGCTCCATTTTTTTTTGGCTTTTCTGATTGTTTTCCTCTTTGAGAGAAACAATATGGGAGGCACAAATGCCTATGAATTATCGAATCAATTTTACTTGTGGGAATTTCATATATACCCCTTAAAAACGTCAAAATTACGCCTTTCACAAATCTTTTCTAACTGTTAGATTTTTTATATTTTTTTAATAAGGGTAAAATGGGTACTTTGTAAATTTAAAATGAGTTTTAATAGAAATGTCTATAAATTTGGGTAAATTTGTGAGTTTTTTAAATTTAGGAGGGTAAATATGATATTATGAATTTGGGTAAGGCTTCCGTGCTATTGCCTCAAAAATCTATCGTATAAACTTCAAACTTCGATCTAAGTACCTAAGTAAATTGGTTTTATAATGAACCTGTAAAATACCAATTTTTACTATTTTTGGAATTTTTTACTATTTTTTATGATTTATGAAAGATGGCAAAAAATGGCTTAAAAATAAAAGAAAATTGCAAATATTTTAGGTCATTTTTTGCCATCTTTCATAAATCATAAAAAAAAATAGTAAAAGTTCCAAAAATAATAAAAAATGGTATTCTTAAGTTCATTATATAACCAATTTACTGAACTACTTATATTGAAGTTTGAAGTTTATACGATAGGTTTTTGAGGCAATAGCACGGAAGGCCTTATGCTATCCGTAGCACCTAAGCCTTACTCTATGTACTTTCAAGGTTTTTGAGGGATATACATGAAATTCTCCCTTTTTATTTTGTTTCAAGTTTTTGTGAATTCATATACTTTGGTAGAATGTGCAACACTTATAATTCGTGGTACTTATGTTGTCAGGAGACTGGAAATGCAACTGAGGCGGCGTGATGTGGAGCAGTGGATGAGTCACCGGCGTCTTCCTGCAGATTTGAGAAAGTATGTAGATAAGTATATGGATATGGTACTTGAGTTTGCTGGTAGTCAGTTCAGTTAAAACCAAATTAATATAGTCAAAACCAAAATTTATTTGGTAAAAAATCTAACCGAACCAACCGAATTAAACTTGTCAACCAAACCAAAAAAACAAAGTAAATTTCAGTTTGTTTGGTTGAACTGAAATAGAGAGATTAAATTTCAATACATACACAGTTATAATATGAATATATATATCAGTCGGACCGAAAGAGAGATTAAACCAAACCAAATATGAAAAAGTAAATTTTAGTTTGTTTGGTTGAACCGAAATAAGAGAGAATAAACCGAATCAAATATAAAAAAATGAAGGATTTCAAAATTCAACCGAATCGAACCATTTAAACCGAAAAACCAAACTGTTTAATAAAAAAATTTGTCGGTTCAGTACCAAATAAACCGGACCCTATGAACACCCGTACTTACTGATGTGTATGGATGAAAACGGACTAGTTTTATAATACTGAGCTGGCTTGCACTTTTACTTCTGTGAATTTGTAGGAGAGTAAGACAGGCTGAGAGATTCAGCTGGGCAGCCACTCGTGGAGTGAATGAAGAAGAGTTGCTGTCGAATTTGCCAGAGGACATTCAAAGGGATGTACGCCGTCATTTCTTTAAGTTTCTAAATAAGGTTAATATAATTTCTGTAATTGTTCTTCACTTCTTCGCACATTTCATGGTTAAAAATATTTTGAGCACCACATTTTGGCTGAGGTTTATATCAGCTGAGGATCCCTATGTTGAAATTTCAGAATTACTGCTATGGGCTGTACATGTACCTACTGGTATATATCTTACAGACCTCTGACTGGTAGCCATATTGGACTGTAATTAAGAGATTTAAATTATTTTTTCTTTGTATTTCAATCCACCATAACTGGAATAACTTGTTCAGAACTAAAAGCATTTATAATAACCCTTCTGTAAAATTCATACCTAATAAAACAATCAACTGCAGGTGAGGATATTCACTTTGCTAGATGAGCCGATTTTGGATGCTATTTGTGAGTATCTAAGGCAAAAGCTGTACATAAGAGGTAGCAACTTAATTTACCAAGGGGGTACAGTAGAGAAAATGATATTTATAGTGAGAGGTAAGTTGGAAAGTATAGGGGCCGATGGACATGTGGCGTCGTTGCAAGAAGGTGATGTGTGTGGCGAGGAGCTCATCACCTGGTACTTGGAACAACACTCTTCTGGCCATTATAAAGGTACCTTTTTGTGGTAATTTTGAAGTTTTACTTTCAAGAATTTGAAATTAATGAAATGTTTTTTCCTATTTTACAGAGGGAGGGAAGAGCAGATACCAAGGATTGCGCTTATTTTCAACAAGGACTGTTAGGTGCCTCACAAATGTCGAGGCATTTGCATTACGAGCAGATGATTTAGAACAAGTCATCTCTATGTTCTCACGTGTTCTACGCAACCCTCGTGTCCAAGGGGCAATTAGGTAATAATTTTATTCTAGCATTTTGTTTTTGTTTAATCTAACAATTCTATTTATAAAAGTTTATGTATTAGGCAACATTATAAGATTAGAATTATCTCATTTCTTTTGACTGCAAAGGTACGAGTCACCATATTGGAGAGAGAGAGCTGCGAAACTTATCCAAGTGGCATGGAGGTATAGGAAAAGGCGCTTGAGGCGCAGCGAAACACCACATAATGCACCATTCCGCACATTTTCTATCTTGCGTTAAAGTTTGTTTAGGTAAATTTCACAAGAAGTCACTTGCATGGCCTATTGCTTATTTTTTTTTTGCTTATGTTTATTCAATTAAATTTCACAAGAGGTCACTCAACTTCATCCGATATCCGTCTTTGGTCGCTCAACATTTAGATGTATCCAATTTTGGTCATTAGAGTTTTTGAGTTTTATCCAAATTAAGTCATTGTGTACAGTTTAAATCCAAATTACACATTAATTACAATCTAATATTTCAAGATTATCAAATCAATTCAATTACGATGTTAAGCAAATTATTTTAATACCAGAAAATATGTGCAATCATATGACATTGAAAATTTTCAAACTGTTTTACAAATCAAAATCATATAATAGTAAAGAAAATTGAAATTATCCATTTCACGCGAAGTTTGAGACATAGTATTACATCAGAAACTAATAATTTCACAAATTAGCTTATAATTTGTGTGTGACTTCAATTCAAAATGGACATGATGACAAATTTGGAGAAAATTAATATTCAGTGATCAAGATTAGATACATTGAAGTTTTGAGTCAGAAAAACGTCTATAGGACAAAGTTGAGTGACTTTTGGCGAATTTAAATCCATTTCATTTTCTCACATTCTTTTGAAATGGATGAAAAGCAAGCATTTTTCTGTTTACATATAGATCCAATGCTATAGTACTGATTCTAATATTAGTTTATGTAATGATGTAATCAGATTTGTGTATAGTTTGAAGTATATGTATATAATTCATCAACCTATAGGTGTCTCCAGTATAGTTTGAAGTATATGTTTTTTCTTCTTACATTGAAATTGATCAATTCTTCTATTATTAATATTCCATATTTTTTGTACTAATTTTTTCAATTAGTACGGTGTGCTTATATATGTAGTTAAATTGTTATCATAAACTAAATTTAGTGATTTTATGTTGGAATGTTTCATTTCTTTCAAATAATATGTTATTAATATTTGAAAAGGTTTAATTCTCAAATTTGTTTTTCCATTAAATAAATGTGTTACTTACGCATGTATAATACTTATGTTAATAAGAAATAAGCATAGTGTCATGTTATAATAATAAAACTAAGTTAAATTAAGTTTATTTGATAAGTTTAATGATTTAAATAAACTATTTTTAATAAATTATGATATATATACAAAAATTTAATAAAAACGTTAAATTATCTCCATAATTTTGATTAATAGGTTGCATATTGATTAATTGCTTGACGGTATCCCGTCCGTCCGACGACCGCATACTGTTATTAACAACACTGAATTGAAAAGAGTAGCTCTGGAATTTGTTGCTAAAAAAAAAGTCTGGAATTTGGATTGGATCCGAGGATACTTAATCTACATGCTGTATGCAATTATACGGTGCAGTCTGATCTTCATGTAATTTTTGCGGAATCCCGTATCTGAAGCCTCTAATTATATCATGCATCCTGGACTATCAATTAATTTGATTTTGTTTTCTATTAGATATCAAACATCAGAAGCTCGTTTCTTTTGTGTCATAGAAAAAAAAATGTCCCTAGCTAGGGCCTTTTTAACTTTCGCTTTTGATGAAAGGCTGTGATACATTCTTAATGCATGCTATCAAAATTAGCTTGAGTAGTATTTTAGGTTCTTATATGTATTTTGAAATAGTGGTACGTACTACCATTTCAAAATGTGAGGGTATATAACGATTCTAACCGTTTAAAAATATTGACCCATAAAAAAAAGACGAATGAAACAAAATTCATGTTGGATATAATTGATTAAAATCATCTAATTTTTGGCATTTTTGGAGGTAAAAATGCTGTAAGAAAGTTCTTGCCAATTAATTAGGTTATAATAGTTATAAAAATTAGAGGTGAAACGGAATTATGCTCACAATTAAAATACAATCTTACATATGGTGTTTTAATTAATGAATAATTATATAGAACCCTCCCTTCCCATCTCCCCTTCATCCCTATAGCCTCCCAAAAAGGAAAGTCACTAACTAATCTATATTTTTTTTTTTTTTTTTTTAGTGGGAGGTATATGGGGTACAACATTTTTTGCTGTTGGATGCCAATGGTTAATACTACAATGAACAAAGTTAAATACTAGATCGATGAACGGTAAATACACTAAAGACTGAAGTTAAATACTATAGGAAATTAAATATCTGAAGTTAAATACTAACATTCATAAAGTTAAATATTAAGATATAAGATGCTAAATAGAATTCATGCAACTTATTTATAATTTTAGAGATTAATATTTTTAACTTTAAAGATAAATACTAACGTTCATAATGTTAAATACTAAAATTTTTAAAGTTAAATATTGATGTGCGGGACGCGGGGACGATACCAAATTAGTTTGTCATTTTTGCAGGGACAGATTGTGTCGCTGTTGGACGCGGACGGTTAAATACTCCAATGAATAGAGTTAAATACTTGTTCGCACTATTAATACACTAAAGATTGAAGTTAAATACTGCAGAAAATTTAAATCATCAAATGTCGGAATCTAATTTTTCTGTCTTTTAGTACAGGGATGCGGGGACAAATATATTAAATTTTTGTGGAGACAGATATTGTTTCGTTGTTGGGCAGACAGTTAATACTCTAATGAATAGAATTAAATACTTGTTCGATGCACTGTAAACACATTACATATAGATGTTAAATACTAGGCGGAATCAGATTTTTTGTCTTTTAGTGCGGAAATAGAGAAAGGATGGGGGTGCGGAGATAATTATGTGGGTCATTAATTAATTGTGAGCGTGAAATTGCAAAATTACATATATACTCTCAATAAATAATAAGAAGTCTAAAGATGGTGTTACCATATTCAGTAATCAGTACTCACATATTTAAGTTTACAAAATTGGAGGTTCATACGATCTTCTACTAACTGCGCAGCTAAAACTAGTGTGTGTGTGTGTGTGTTGAAGACATCTTAATTGATGAACCTTGGTAGATTAGTGGCGCATGGCAGCTGAATTGCATTTTCCAACATATATATTGTGTTGAAGACATGTTACAATATGCATGCACCACAGGAAGGAGGAGTGGAGGAGCACAGAAGAACGAGGCCTGGGTGCAAGGTGGCTTTTGTCTCTCTGTCGGTTTCAATATACAATTAATATTGTCCAGAAAAAGAATTCACAGTCCATATATGAATATATGATATGATATATCCTATCCAGCTAATCGATCTACAAGTCAAGTACAAGTGACACATGCTAGCTGCTTAATTAATTGGATTTTATATTTACAGGCTGATTGTTCCCTTAATTGGTTGAATTGCTTTTTGCATGGCTAGCTGTGCATGAGAAATTAATACGAGAAATTAAAAACAATGCCTGATGTTTCCTCGTTCAAACCCACTAAGGCCACCACTTAATTTATTAATTTGTGCATCTAGCTAGCTCACTAACTTTTGCTAATAAGTTAATTAATTAAGTGGGTAGTAGCGTAAAACCAATTATTTATACAGCATATATAGTATAACCATGCATGCATATGAAGTATATTTGAGTGTGTGCATGCATGTGCTTTACATCAGTACAACCGATCGATCGAGAAATTAATCATCGAATTCATCCCTGGTCCTGTACGTGGGGGATCCGCGCCTTTAATTTTATAAAAGAAAATTTTAAGATTGATAAAATATATATTTCATTGGGTGCCAATATAATTAATTTTATTGCCTACGCAGCTCGTTAGATTTTCGTTTTACTGGAAACCTTACATATTAAAAATAAATTCAATTATTAACGACTGGATAACAACTAATATAAAAGTATCTCCACACAATTAAGCTGTTTCATACCTTAATCTTGACACTCCTAATTTAAACACACTCGTTCAACATGTTTATTTCTCACTAGCTGATCAGTTTATTACAAGTTGAACTTACTATATTTATCTCTCACTATAAGAATATGTGAGTATCCGCCTATCCAAAGGATATCAAATGATTATTGTTTAGAGTAAACCGACATAAATTGTTATTTTTGAGGATATTGCTATTAGTGACAGGAGTATCAGTGAGGATACCGACATTGTTAAGTACTTTTACACAATTATAAGACTCAAGTACTTTGTTTTTTTGAGATAAAAATGGATCAAGACTCAAGTCTTTCAACTTTATGTATTTATAAGATTTTTCCTATAGGATTTCAAACGAAGTGGCCTCTCACACTTTTAGTATTACCAGTAGATCAAAATGCTATAGATTTTCAGTTAACTTACTATATATAGTTTATTATACCTTTGCATGTAATTAATTGCTTCTATACAAATTAATGGGAATTGCTGCAGATTAACTAGCCAGGATTCTCAAAAGAATATATATAACATCAGCATGAGTATATATCAGGCTAATTATTAATAAATCATTTTTATTCCCTGAATAATTAAATGAGTGTTGTGACTTAATTGGATTTGGGGCCTTGACGACCAGATTAGCAATTGGTACCTTATAGTGTTATGGTTTCTTAAGCTGGTTAAAAAGAGTGATTTGTAGTAAATTTGCACATAAAAAAATTATGGTTTAAATTTTATTTTACTTTGGTGAGAGCTTGTAAAAGATAAGTGTATAATTGGTTTATAGATTGTAAGTTATTTATTATTATCTTTTGCTAATACAATATTGTTGTTATTTTAGCAGAACTTGATTGGTTGTTGGGTGATATAGAATGACAGTATAATTGATCTTCAATGAAAGAGTTTGGGTTCTGGACTTCAGACTACCCCTCTCAACATAGGCAATGCAAAGAAAGAGACGAACTTATGGCTCAGTTAGCACTTGTTAGGCCGCAACTTCACCAACCTGAGAACCCAATCTGGTTGTGCAGCAGCTCAAACAATTTCACTGTAGAGTCATCTTGTTTGCGCATAAAACCAAGGAAGCACTTGAAAGGACATACGGGACAACTAGGAAAAAAGAAAATGTACTGCCAAAATGTGTGTTGTGGCTGGAATTGTTTCAAGATTTGGATTTAAATTTGTGAATGAACTCATGTATGAATATTCAAGTGTGTTAGATTTATGTATGAATATTGTAATGGATTCATGTATGAAAATGTTCTTCAGACAACTCTTTCCAACTCTTCATGAAGTTTGTATATTTTCACTCCTAATTTTCTTATTAATTTGATCTTGCCGATCTTAGTGCTTGACAAAGCTACAAGTGTATTTGATAGGATTGGATGTATAATTATAACATAATGGTTTTATCTTTTGTATCTAGTTCAGTTACCAAAACCTGAACATGGTGCAAAAATAGAAAGTCGAACTGTGACATCCTTTTAGCAAGATAACTGGTATATTTCTTTCAACTTATCAGTTATCACAAAGAAAAACTAAGAAAACAGAAGCTAAACTGAGATCAAAGTGAAGTATGCTCAAATAAAAATTAAAGAGTAAAACAAGTAAAGCACCAGTAAGGTATGCTCTATACCAACAAAAAAAGCACATATGTCATGCGCAATTTACAAAAATACCCCTAGTATTACTAAATCAAAATATGCTTTGTATCACTGTATTACTAAATAAAAAACAGAAAAGCATAACTTGCATGATGCTGAATCTAGTCTTCAGTAGGTGCATCATCCATCACATCATCTTGTTTTCTTCGCTCGCAAGTTGAGGAGTGGTGACCATATTGACCACAATTTTTGCACTGTCGTTTTGGCAAAGTTAATGGTCCTTTTTACCCGTGCCGTGTATCCCTCCGAAATGACAAAGTTATGATAGAAAGTTTCAAAATTTTCAAGCAAAGTAAACTTCATACCCTTCTTTGGGACAAAATCATTACCACTCTTATCTTCGGGAGAAATATATGTCTCTATGTCATCATCCGTAGAAGCATCATTCTAAGACAAGAAAATCAATAGGGGAAAGTGGTAGCTAATTAGATTTGTTACATTTAAAGTGATTATGTGCAACAGCTTTGTTATGAATAATATCACATCATCTTAATACAAGAATATCACTTCTAGATGCCAACAACCAAATAACATCAACTCAGTCTCTTTGGTATGAATAATAATGCTGGTTTTTTTTAGTAAATACTGTTGAAGCTAAAACAGCTCAAATAGATGTCACATTGTAGAAGAGATTCTGTTGGATTTATTGGAATGTTTGGAAGTTATAGAATTTCTATTATCTCAAGGGGGATTTGAATGTAATTCCTATGTGATCACTGGTAAGGTAGTGCAGTAATGTAATTTGAGAACCTTTATTAATTCATACAGCTGACAGCAACTGTCAGTTTCTTTAAAAAAATACTGTTGAAAATATATACTGCTCATGCAACTAATTAATGTGAATTTAATGTACTATGATCATTTATAATATGCAACTTCCATATGAATCATGCAAGCTCCTGCTAGTGAATTTGCTGTATGCCCACAACAATTGAAAAATAAGATAGATAATAAATTTAAGTTAGAGTTCGCTACCATGAATGGAGAAGCCGGTGAAGCTTGGACAGAACTTGGAACAATGATTAGTGGTGATGTAAGAGAATTCAACCCGTGCTCGCTGACTGGAGGAGAGCGGTGCCAATGGTCCAGTGTTTGTTGAAGGTCTGTAACAGTATCGCACGAAGGAGGGAGAGAGTCGCGATCAGCCATTTTTTGAACCAAGAAACGATGTGGTGTGGGAACAGAGTGAAACAAAGAGAAAAGTGAGAAACTGGAGATTGCCAGTGAAAAAAAGGGAACCAGAGAGAGATGAGGAGACTAAACGTGTAATTTTTCAGAAGATGAAACGTCCAAGCAAAGACAATCTGGACCACAGATCTTAAATCAGATGTTCAGTTCAGATATTTAGGTATACTTTAGGTATGACAAAATGAGGTATTGGAACTCTCCTCATATATATATATAGGAAATTGCTAATATGCTACGCGTAGCATAGAGGGCCTCTGTGCAATGGCTCAAAATTTGAATTTTCAAAATCCTAACGGTCGATCCAAACCGTTAGATGTGTTCTCCATATTGAAATGTGTTTGGAGACCAAATTTTATATTTTTTTGGATATTTTTTACTATTTATTAAGCCACTTCGAAAATCACTGATCCACCGGTTTCACTGTTGGTTAAGCCACCGTTGGATCAGCGATTTTCAAAGTGGCTTAATAAATAGTAAAAAAATTCCAAAAAATATAAAATTTGGTCTCCAAGCACATTTCAATATGGAGAACACATCTAACAGTTTGGATCGACCGTTAGGATTTTGAAAATTCAAATTTTGAACCGTTGCACGGAGGTCTCTATGCTACGCGTAGCACCGTAGCCACGTCCATATATATATATATATATATATAGAGAGAGAGAGAGAGAGAGAGAGGAGGAGGGATCCAATTACACCATTTTTTTTGACACATCTTGACACTGTTTTTTTTTTATAGGTCAATTTTGCAATTTTAAAATCCAAACAGTCGATCTAAACAGTTAGATGTGTTCTCCATATTGAAATGTGCTTGGAGACCAAATTTTACATTTTTTTGAAATTTTTTTACTATTTATTAAGATGGTTACAAAATCACTGTTTTTCAATGGTCCGAAAATAACGATTTTGTAACCATCTTAATAAATAGTAAAAAAATTTAAAAAAAATTGTAAAATTTCATCTCCAAGCACATTTTAATATATCAATTATGTTGAACGGTTTGAATCGACTATTTGGACTTTGAAAATAATAGGTGTCAAAATGTGTCAACAAAAAAGGTGTAATCCGATCCCTCCTCATATATATATATATATAGAGGTTGGCTAATATCAAATCAGTTGTTCCCTGAGCTTTTGTACAACCAAGTGGTTTTTCAATTTTCGAAGTCCAAAACGTCGATCCAATCCGTTAGATGTGTTCTCTATATTAAAATATGTTTGGAGACCAAATTTTATATTTTTTGGAATTTTTTTACTATTTATTAAGCCACTTTGAAAATTGCTAATCCAACGGTGACTTAATCAAACAGTAAAAACAGAAGCCACCGTTGGATCAGCGATTTTCAAACTGGCTTAATAAATAGTAAAAAAATTCCAAAAAATGTAAAATTTGGACTCCAAGCACATTTTAATATGGAGAACACATCTAACGGTTTGGATCAATGTTTTGGACTTCGAAAATTGAAAAACCACTTGGTTGCACAGGAGCTCAGGAACAACTGATTTGATATTAGTCAACCCCTCTCTCTCTCTATGTATATAGGTGCAATACAATATGCCGATATCATAACTCTCCAGCGCATTATTATTTTTAAAGCCCTTGAGCATGCATGCACTAACGAAAAACGAAAAGCTTAAAATGGGGTAAAGATTTTAATTAACAGAGCAGTTTTGACTTTATACACTGTTAATTGTTCAATAATTTGTGTTCTGTATGAAGTCAAAGCTGCTCGCTCTCTTAAAATTAATATTTACCCTTACTGAAAACGGTGTATTTTGCAGTTTTAGAGTTGGGTCTTCGGATATAGAAAGTCAACTCTGTACTTGATGATTTGAATCCAATATAATTATTTAACGAAAACGAGATTAGGTCCGTTAAACATTAATTAATATAAAGACAATATATATATATATATATATATATATATATATATATATATTTATTTGTAATTATATATGATTCAGTGTGCGATCGATTTTTGTTGCTAATTAATTAAGCAGAAAATGTTTGTTTGTTGAATTGTTTCCCGTGTGGACCACTGACATACTTGATAAAAAATCGTTTTCAGTAGAATTAAATTTGCAAAACCACCTTTAATTATTCTGGAGTCTGGACCTATATATATATATAATTAATTAAAGTCGACCAACTAAAAATTCCAAAAATCTTGGGAGAAATATTAGTTAGTTAGAGAATTAATAGAGATGGATGGCGAGACTGAATGTTAAATCGATCGATCTATGCCTGAGTTGATCCAACGCCTGAGTCCGACCCGACCTGTCAACTGGCATGAATCATGATTGATACATATATGCATCGACCAGAACAGATTCGCTATTGGGTCGGGGTCGGGTAGAGCCAGTGGCCCTACCGGGTCCGCTCTAAATTGCCATCTGGCACTAAATTCATTCCAATGTCGTCGATCAACAAATTGATGATGGTACTTCACTTCATCAACAAATAATTTGTGTTTATCCACTTTAAATATTTCGGACCCAGAATTAATTAATTTCAGAACCAGCCCGTAACACTTTGTAAATTAAGTATTAATTCACATCACACCTAGTTTATGGGATGGCTATATCTATATCGTAAACCGGGTGCACGTACCCGAGTTTACCGGGTCACGTGATAACGATCAGATTCAGGCTTCTCCTTGTCCAATGTCCATCACTCCATCCATGTATTGCAATGCAACTATGCACTATACAGTGTTGTAAAATGCAGTTCATTGCGGCCGCATATGCAATTTGATTTTGCATAAAAATTTCTGTGCAGTCTCAAATATGCAGTTTTGCATATGCGGCTGCATATTGGGCCGCGTATGTCGGCATATTGGTCTGCATATGTGCGATTGGGCTGCATATGTCTGCATATTAGTCCGCATATGCACAAATTTATTGTTTGAATGATTTTAATGAGAATATATTGCATGTTTTGAGTGAAAATAAATTAATATATAATTTTAAATCCGTATACATAAGTCCGCATGAAATTCTGCATATGCGGCCACATACCGCATATGCAGTATGCAGTGGCCTTCTGCATGCATGAACAAAACCGCATTTTACAACATTGCAACTATATATGCAACTGCACCATCGATCTTTCGTAGGATGCAGTGCAGTGCAACTCCTTCAGATCTTCACCGGGTGCACCCTAATTAACCCATCTGTAGGTAATAGGACATGCTACAGTTAGCGAGACAATAGTGCCCTTTAATTGAAAAATGCTCTGAGCACCTGTTTGTCCATGCACATGGAATATTTTTTTAAATAAAACTAAGTGGTACCTAGTGTTCTTTTGGCGGGGGGACCGGGACAGACCGGGTCAAACCCGCACGGGTTTACGGGTTGGCCGGATACGGATTCGGCAGGTTCGGGGGGTTCACAGGTACGGGTAGCACGGGTAAAATTTTTGAAACTCAACTCTTGCCCGGCCGTGGACCCTTGCCCGCACGAGTTGGCGGTCCGGGCGGTCCGGACCGGGTTTTTTTTATGTTTTTTTTTGGCTGTTTTTTTCTGTTTTTTTTTTTTTTTTTTTTTTTTGTACAATCTAGATTCTAAATTTAGTAATTAAATACAATAGTTTAGTAATGATAAAATTTTAATTAAATACAGTAGTTTAGTAATTAGATTCTAAATTTCTTTTAATTAAATAACAATTTAGATTTTTAAAATATTTGAAATGTAATGATATGTAATGAAAATTGGAGTAATAAACTATTTAACAATAGGCGGGTAGGCGGGTACGGAACGCGTATCCTCTGCATTAACTCAAAAAGGGAATCTTTTGAGTTAATGAATCTCAACCGTCTGATTTTAAACGGAGCCAATCCGGCTACCCCTATAATATAGGGGGTCTTTCAATATTGGTGCAGATCTAGTATGCACGAATCTTAAAACATATTGGACGGTTGATATTCATTAACTCAAAAGATTCCCTTTGAGTTAATGCAGAGGATACGAATTCGGCGGGTACGGGTAGGCAGGCGGACTGGGCAGGTAGGGTAGGCGGGTTGCGGGTTTGGCGGGTTTCGGTTTTAAAAACTTGACCCTTACCCGCATTTTTACCCGGTCCGCCCAAACCCTCGAACCCCTCAAATCCGCGGACGGACCGGACCGGACAGTACCCGGGTCACGGGCGGACCGGACCGGACGGCGGGTCGCGGATAGAAATTAGAACACTAGTGGTACCCAATTTACCATCTTCATTTATACACTCAGAATATGATTTATTATAATCAATGAACTACGTACGTACGTTGTTACTTAGCTATATGGAGTGTACAAACCAACGATTCATATAATGTACAGATTAAACTGAAAGAAAGTATTTTTTTTAATAATAAGGATAATAATAAAGTTTTTTTTTCAAATTTGTCAATTCATCCATATATGTATGATGGTGAGGCAAAACATCTTCGTTTACTTTCAAATTGAAAACAATAAAATAAAGTAATTGTTTTTTATTAAGTTAAATAAAAATTAACACTGTCAGGATGCTAACATCATTAATATTTTCATTTTTTTTTTTGGTAAGCATAAACATTACATTTGAAAAATTAAATTACGTAAGTTTAATTTAAGAGAACAACATAATTTATAATTTATAAGTACAACTAGTATGATTTTTGTGATATTAATTTAACATATACTCATTAAATCTTTCTTCTAAAAGGTGTAATTGTCATAAGATAAACATGAGTGTATAATATATATTTTTTTTAGTATGGCTAGAATGCTACCAGTAGTTAAGGCCAGAATATGTTATTTTTTTTTAACTATTTAATTTGTTTTAATTTTCACACTAGTAATTAGGCATTGTGAGATGCTGAGAGAGAGTTAACAGATCATGTTTCCAATTAAAATTAAATAGCATATTATGACCACCTCTCCTTTCGACTCCTTTCTCTCCCTGTGCAAAACCCACCTAAGCGATATCTTCTCCTTATGTGTGATTTCATGACTCAGACTCCTTTTCACCACTTGTCCATTCATGCTAGAGTGGTAAAAATATATCGTGCCGTTCCGTGATTTTGGTTTTGTGTTGTGACCAAAATATCAAAGGTGGTCACAGCACGCGAGTCATGCCGCACCCAAATGTGCTATGTCCAAATGTGATTGGTCACGTTTAATTATTTTTTCATAATTTAGGTTAGTTTATTCAAGATTCACTATTTGATCAATATCTAACTGTCTGAATTACATGTGATGCGTGTTCACGTACCGTGCTATGATCAGATCTTTCTCGTGACGTGTCATGCTAAATTTTTTAAAAAATAAGTACGACACTGACACATGACATACGAGACACGACACATAACAATCACACGTGCCGTTCCGTGACGGAGACGGCTCCGCGGTTCTTATTTTCCACATCCCCTTTATGTGGCGTGCGATCCATAAAAACTGTTGTGGAAAATGTTAGGTGCATATTGGGGTCCCATAAAAACTGCAATGTAAATCTTTAACATAAAAACTAAAAGTTACAAACGAAGAAAGCGAAGTTGCTCTAATTTTTTAGGCCTTTTTGTGCGGGCCAGGGTTTTTGCACTGCACTCTCCCAAAATCTCATCGAGCGATCTCTCTCCCAATCCAATCTCTCTCTCTCTCTCTCTCTCTCTCTCTCTCTTTTTGATCCTGAGCGCCTCCTCCATGAGAGTATGAGACCATGAGGATCCGGGGTCGATCTCTCCCATTCCCACCTCTGATTTCCCCCTCTGATCCATCATCCCCTGCTAGTTCTACAACGTCTCTCTTAGCCCCGAAAATAGATTCTGCAGCAGAGCAAGCCGGAGACAGTAGTAGTGCTTCAGTGAAAATCGAACAAGTGTTGCACCCGCACCCAAATGTGTTTCTCCTCCCAACAATTTCTCATGCTTCCTCCAGTTTCTCTTCTTCTCTCTCTCCTGCTCAGGTAATTATTCCTTCCTTCTAATCTCCATTCTTCTCTTCTAGATCTGTTGCACCTACCATTGCTCTTTCATCTTGAGGGGACTCCTCAAACTCAAAGGGTGCAAATTTAATTTGCCCAAATGGGAACTCGGTCATTAGCTTTTCATGTCACTTATTCTAATTTAATTTGTGTTGGGATTTATTGATTTGTTTTGTTTCAGTTCTTGATGAAGAAAGAGGAATTAGCTGATCAAGAGAATAAATTAGGGGGTGAAAGTGAAAGCGCCGTTGAATCTAGAAGAAATAATGCACAAGTCAGTATTGCCAACAGGTATTTATAATTTAATTAACTACATTTTCAGAGTGTGATTGATTATTTAAGAGACATTTTAATAATTTGTTGCCTTATTATTTTTCACAAGTGATCAGGTGAGCATTAAATTAAAATTAGACAAATAAAAAAAAAAATTTGAGGGGTGAGCAGCAAAGCATCCCCAGTTATTAACATTGCTAATATCCAGCATTACAGCTTGCATCCATCATCACACCATCCCATCCATCCATTTATGCATACATACATACATACATACTTATATAATACGATATATCCAGTTATCCACCATCCCCATCTTTCACTCTTAAAGTCACATGCACTGCTGCACCTCTTTTGGCCAGTCCTGTAATAGCTAGCCCCTTCTATGCATTATATATATACATATATTAGTACTTGAGAATAAAACAATACATGTAATTAAGTGGGCATCAATACCGCTAAACAATATAAATTAATAAGTAAATCTTATATAATATACATTTCCTTTCACTTGAAGGACAACCGACGACTGTCAAGACAAAGATGAGGGAAAACCGGATTGCACTATGATGAGAAACAAGCAAAAAGAAGGCAAAACTGTGGTTGTAAAAGAGAAAAAAAACGGATTGCGCAATTCAACAGTGCTTGTAGAGGGGTCAAGGTGTAGTCGTGTGAACGGTAGGGGATGGCGGTGCTGTCAGCCGACACTTGTCGGTTACTTGTTATGTGAACACCATCTTGGGAAAGGGAAAGGGAGGATGCGTAACAATATGAATTATAATGCAAATCGGGGTCAATTGGGTTGCACTGAGAACAAGAGAAACTTGACTGCTGAGAGCGGATCCGTCGAATTCGCCGTGAGAAAGAAGAGAAACATTAATGTACCAACCGTGAAGGCCCGATCTATCAGCAGCTTGTTAGATGATGAAGATGGCCATTAATAATTAGTTAATTTGTGTATGATTGTGTGCATTAGAAATGAATTGAAATTAATGTAGTGTTGTTTAGGATATTTAATTATCGATCGATCTCAATTGATTTGTTAATTTGTTGGTTGTAAACTTGTAATCTATTAGCTAGCTGCATGCATGCATTGTTTGTTTACTTGCGCTATGCTGTGTTTTGCTTTGCATTGCTCGACTGCATGCGGATAGCATTGCACTCATGATTTTTATGTGTCTCTCTTTATGGTGCAATGATGCAACTCAACTTAATTGCTACTTGCTACTTGCTAGTACTCCTGTCTTTTCTTTTTGCCCGTATTTAATTTTACAAATTAATCCATATGTCACAGTAAGTGAACAAGTTCCCCTATCTTTTTATTTATAGCATACATATATAATGGCGACACTAAGAAGCAATTATCATTAAAAATTTATATATAATGACTAATGAAACTTAATTAAATTCCAATTAGTCCATTTTAATACTTTATTCATAATAAAAATAGATATATTTGTTGGATTCTAGCTTCTCTATGTTGCTATTTAGTTTTTATTTCTTATTATTATTTTAATTTTGTGGGGAAAAGGGGCACACAATTATATTTATAAATTATTCTATAATTATGCGAATAGTATATATATTTTACGAAAATTAGGTAGCTACTAGAAAAACGTCTACACTATATCAAAGATAATCTAAATACGATGTAAATATACGTAATAATTAATGCACTTAATTAGTTCATTAATAAATAGGGACAAATTTACAGCTCGATCTTGGATAATGTTTTTTTCTAATGAATTAAAGTAAATTCAGTTGCAATTGAACATGTATAGCAGCTAAAGGTTACCAATGAACCCGTGGAAAAATAAAATATAAACATGCATGAGATGAGATTATTCTTAATTAAAATAATATATTTGTGTATGAAAAATGGACACCAAGTAAGTAACCAAGTAGTGCAGAAATGGCATTATGGTAAAAATGAGAGAATAGACAGGGTTAGAGCAGACTATATATATATATATAATGAGTGCTGTATCCTGTAATTGTAATATTGATTGTATGGTGTCGGCGATTTGTTCGGTGCAGAAAAAATACTTTTATTTGTTTAATTAATTTATATGGGTACTCTTTTTTCCTTTTCTTCTCTCAAGTCTCAACTGGCTGAGGATAGAGGATATATGGTACTTAGTGCAACTTGGTTGAGGCATTTTTGATGTAAGAGACTAGAGAGGTGAGGTAGGTGGATGCCTATTTATTAATTTTGGTTGCATGCATTTAAAATTAATTGCAATCGTTCAAGATGTTGCCTAGCTAGCTAGCTAGTCTTCAAATATTACTTCTCCACACTTGTACAAACCCCACAATCTTGAAATAAAAATAATAAATAAATAAAACAAAATTTTGTTAGTATGATAGTTTTGAGCCTTAATTATCATGCGGTGAGTGTGTGGTTTATATTGTACTCGATCAATTCGGATTGAAAATCGAAATCTCTTCATTTGACATTTTACAGTTTCGTTTTCGGATCGAAAATCGAAAATCGAAAATGAGAGTCAATTTTACAGTTTTTTTAACATTTTACTCTAAATTATATAAAAAATTATACTAAATCTAAAAATTAAAACAAAAAAGAGTAAATTGACTGCCATACTTCCTGGTTACCTTTGCCTATGTCTGTATTCATATCCACACAGATATTCAAATATTAGATATCCACATTTAATTTTTTGAATACGGACTGAATACAGATCGGATATTATCCACACGGTTTTTAACCCCTATGTTTCCATCATCATCATAAATAAATTGATAAATAAATATATAATTACTAATTGAAAAAAAAAAACACCAAGATATCATGACGTGCATATACCCCCAATATAATGCTGTTATGAGGTTATCGAGATATAAGCCTATAAAACGTTGGATAGCTTATCTTACATTTATCCGATTTGATCATTAATACAATTAACCACGATTAAAAAAAAAACCAAGCTGATCTGTGTGGGTCCGGTTAGAAAGTACCTTTTCCGGTTCAGACCACATAAATCCAAAGCAAAGGTAACCGGCTGCGTGGGTTTCGTTACCGGTTCCCCCTTCAACTCACGTGAATAGCGCCAGGTTTTTATATTACTCGGATCCTCTCCAGTGGAATTAAAGTTTGTCCATACAGGATACAGCTACCTACACAGTACACACACTGCTATGACTAAACACAGTGCAATAATATTACAAACAATTACAATATTTTTTTAAAAATACAATAAATTAGCAGGATATATATTAACTTGATCTAATATAATAGACTAATACTAATAGCAAAAGCAACACCTGCTTACAAGTCATAACCACCCTAGAAATTGCACCAGCTAGATAATATTAATGAATTAATGCAACAAGGAGCTAAGAAAAACCAAATAACAACACAATGTACCAATGATAGGAAAGAACAGTTGAAGCACCACCAGTCCACCATACACATACCAAATTTTTTGTTTTCGTTTTTCTAACTAAAAAGCTACATGCAGCCTTCTCCATTTTTAATACAGCTGTTAAACAACTGATGATCTCCATTAATTCTTTCATCCAACAAGCTACTAATAGAGCGCGCCTTGTTCTTCTTCTTTGGTACAATTTCATGAACTGATCCTTCACCGCCTGATTCTTTTCGCTTGTGCTCGGTGCAACCAAGCGGGCCCTGCGGCACAATGTTGGGGCCTCTCAACCTCCCTTTGCCAAGATGGTGCTCACACAGGGAGTAACCAACAAGTGTCGGTTGAGAGCATCGCCACCCGCGGCCGTTTATACGACTGCACCTGGACCCCGCCACCAGCACGGCCTCGGCCTGGCTTCTCTTTGCTTTCTTTTTATTATCTTTTGCTTTCTGATCTTTTTTTGCCATTGTGCAACTATCATCAATAGATGATGTAGGAGCAGCTGTAGCTATCCTGGGAAATGAGAAGGGTAGCAAGTATATATATAGCTTAATTAATTTGCATTTTTCTTATGAAACCAGCTGGTACGGTATTGAATTAACAAACAAAGAAGGAGAAACGAATTTGGAATTACAAAAGTCGTATGAATAATGAATGAATATAATGGATCATGGATGGATGGATGGGATGGGATGGGATGGGATGATATATGATGGGGTGCAGCCTGGCATTACACCAGTCCAGTAGTCCATAAATTGGGACGCTAGCTAGCTTACAATTAATAACCATTTGTATGTTTCGTATAATTAATTAAGATCATTTGCTTTTAGAATTTTCTATATATATTTTACTTAGTAGGCTAGGCAACAACCAGAAATATATAGAGAAATAGTAATTAGAAAATATATAGTCACTAATAAATCTTTGATTGATTTCACACACCTTTTATTGCACTCGACGTTCTTCTCCTCCTTTGACACCTGAAATAAATAAAACCAATGAGAAGAAAACACCAACAAACTAAGAAGGAAACAATCGATGAGATCTGCACCACTGAACCCCCATTATAGAACAAATTGCACCAGTTGCAAAACCCAAATGGATATAGATCTATAGTGCAATTACATACAAGAAATTATTAAAGAAGATCGAAACAAATTACTAGCTAGCTAGTCAAAGAAAAGAATCACCTCAAATTTCTGGGATGGAGAGGGAATTTGTGCATCTCCTTTAATTAATTTGGAACAGTTTCCTCCTAATCTAAGAGGTAGAGGTAGATCCCCATCTTGGTGCAATAACCCCTTTTCTCTTACTTTCTCTTCTATTTTTACCGAGAAACTCTCTTTGATCGATTGGGTTTTAGCCTTAGGAGTAGATGATGGATCTGAGAGAAGAAGAGGAGAGGAAACAAGAGGTGGGAACGGGAGAGGCCTCCTTCGAATCCTCATTTGAGACTCCACTGCTGCCTACTGGAGAGGAGGAATTAGATTTGGAGGAGGAAAGAGAGAGAGAGAGAGGGGGGGTTTTGGGAGAGTGCAAACTGCAAAGCAAAACAATGGCCCCCTCACAAGGCCGAGACAGTAGGAGCATTTTTTTTTTTTTTTTTTTGTTTATTTTATGGGAGATCCTTTTTGGGCTTATATCCTTAAACTTTTATGAAATTGTCATCTTATAAGAGTTTTTTTTTTTTTTTTTTATCTTCTTCTTTTTTCCAATCGTAACGCCTTTTATGTAGGGAATCGCATTTTTTTTCTGAAAATAAAATTGGTATTTCTGTTTTCTTACCCAGAAAATATTAAACAGAACATTTTGGTTTAATGTATTTATTTTTACATAATTGTGGTAAGATTAGAGAAGTTATTTTTAAGATAAAAATGGAGTTTTAGTCTTTTAATTTTAAATATTTATAAGGAACTTCTAATTATATTTTGAATGTACAAAAATATTGCTTTAGCCATTAGATAAAAAAAAATTATCAAAATTAAGAAAATTACGAAAATCAAGAATATTGTATCAAAATTATTTTTGTAATTTATTGAATATTGTATACAAAAACTCATAATATTTTTAAAAAAATCGTGCATTTTCACATGATAAAAATAATAGTTTCGGTAATATATATTGTTGTTATTTAAAATTGACATGCAAAATACAAAAGTACAACAATTGAAAGCATAACTATATGGCAAAAAAATAAAAAAAATGAGGAATCAAGAACATTTAAATCATATTATCACGATAATTCTTTTTATATATATAAAGAAGACATCACATTTCTCAACTTTAAATATATCTATATAATATTTGATTTCGGTTTCGAATTTGTAAGCTCTCACTCGTCGACACGCGGAAAGCACTACTTTAGCAACCAGACCAAAAAACTGAATAGTCTATTATATCAATTACTATATAAAGAGAAAAAATAAATAGAGAGAAAATAATGCTTATACAACTAATAAGTTCAAAAGGAAGTTGTTTAATAAACATTACGCGTGCATTAAGGTGTTTGCTACAAATGAATTCCTTTTTTTTAGTAAGCACAAATGGAGAATTTGAAAAGATATTGTCGAAACACTATCGCTTATGTTCAAAACAAATGCTAATATTTTTCATAAACAATTAGCATAAAGGTATAACAAACACCTCCAGTATACGGTTATTGTTTTCTCTTGTTTTATTGCAACTAAAACGATTGTTTTCTAATACCCTCAATAAATAAATAAATAAAATAACAAATATGCCCTCAATATTTTTTTATTTTGAAAATTGTCCCAACCGCTCCACAGTAAGACGATTCTCTACTGAAATAGACCGCCCCCATAATGGGGTTCTTAGTTTTTTTTTTTAAATTGAGGAATATTTGAGGAGTGAAATTGTTTATCAATTAATTTTTCTAATGATTAATATAAAATTGATAATATAAAATCTTGACTAAATGACAGAACAAAACATAAATATTGTATTAGTTCAACTAATAAAATGAGAAACATCCTTCTTTCAAATGAATGTATATGAATGCTCCAACAATTATACACGGTTTTATTGTATGATCCGTGTGTGATAAAAGAAATCTAATATTGTTTCATGCCATTGATCTGTGTCTTTCTGTTATAATGCATCTCTATATATTTTTGGCAAGTCGCTCTAATTTCTACAACACATATAATTTGGTAAGTCTCTCTAATTTCTAAAGCACATATAAGTTGTACATATATTTATCTAAGACATCTCTCGTAAACAGACGAGACTAGAGCAAGGGATAAGACAAGAGAGATGATATATTCACTAAGAAGGAGAAAATTGACGATGAAACTTCAAATGGCCATAAAACGACGTTCGAGTGTCCGATTTCAGCAAATGACCACTATTCGGAAAACTTGCAAGAAGATGAATGCATTAATTATTGCTATATTGTATCTTGAAATTTATAATTGCCAAAAAAATAAAGGAAAGAGCCTCAAAATTTGAGTTGTAGTTTTTGATTTTTTTTTTTTTTTGTACTTTACCGTACTTCTTTTTAAGCATTGTTTATGTAAATGTATGAAGTCTCAGATCTAGGATTTTTTGTTATATTTTTATTTTTTTTAGTTAGAATGTTATTCATATAACTAATAATGTGTGATATAATATGTGATATTTTTTCTTAGGCACTGTTCATTTAAGTATATAAAGTATCAAATTTAGTGTTATTTGTTGTATTTTTTTTTTAGTTAGAATGTATTTTTGCAAATATTTTCATTTTGAAATTTAGTTTAGTGTTTTTTGTATTCATATCTAGAATATGTTATTAAAAAAAAAATAGACGACAACCGATGAGATTTAGTATAATATTTTATAAAAATTTAGTTTACTGTTTTCATTTTAAGTTTTTTTTTTAAAAAAAAAAAAAAGCTAACCACCTCACAGGGAAGCGGTTGGGTAGTTTTCAAAGTAAAAAAAAACTGAGGGCATATTTGTTATTTTTTATTTATTGAGGGTATTAAAATAATGGTAACTAAATAAGATAAAATGTTCAAAAAAGAGGGAGCAACTACAATTTTGAAATAAGAAAATCTCATTTCAATTTATACCTACCTGGCTTAGGGGTGTAAACGGATTCGGATTATCCACGGATAATCAGCTCTAAATTCACTTATTATCTGTATCAGGATTAAATGAATACTGATACTTATAGATACAGATACAGATAATTTTAGTATATGGAAAAATAATACGGATACGGATAATTCCGTGAAGATATAAATGGAGCGGATATCCGTATATATCCGGATCCGAAATTTAATCTTTCAGCAGCTTTCAATTCATTTCACCCTTGCGAAATTTCCAAAAAAACATATATATCCATTTAAGTCCAAGAATTTTGGTAGAAAAATCGTATAATCTATTAGGATAATTAATTGGTTCTCTGAACCAATAAGCAATTGGTCATGCATAATCGTCACTGTGCAAAATTAAAAAGTCTATTAATTTTTTTGTCAATTTAGGTAATCAAATTAGGTAATTTAAAATTATGAAATTTAGTATAATTACTCCATATGCGACAATTATCCGCTCCATATTCGTATTCGAATCCATATCCGTAGATTATCCGTTTCATATCCGTATCCGTAGATTATCCGTTCCATATTTGTATTCGTATTAGCATTATCCGCTCCGTTTACGAATTCATATCCTCTACATTAACTCAAAAGGGAATCTTTTGAGTTAATGAATATCAACCGTCCAATATGTTTTAAGATTCGTGCAAATTAGATCTGCACTAAAATTGAAAGACCTCCTATGTTATAAAAATAGTTAAATTGGCTCCGTTTAAAATAATATTCATTAACTCAAAAGGGAATAATATTCCCTTTTAGTTAATGCAGAGGATACGCGTTGCTACGTTTACACTCCTAGCTTGGCTGCTTCATTTTATTTTTTTATTTTTTGATCATTGAAACGCCCGTAGGCAAAGTCTGATCCAAAGGAAAGTACATGATATTTTTTTTCCGTTAAGGTCCTTGTGACATTTTCCTTTGTCAATAAAAAATTAAAATGGGATAATATGACGTCAACTCAGTTCATAAGTTCATATATTTAAGATGTTAAATTAGTTTCAGTGCTCTCATTGGGTAAAATTGGTAAATTTACAGACCACAGAGGCACAGAGCAATGTGTTATTTAACGTTCTGAACCAAGAAAATATATTTATATTATTGTCAGTTGATTGTGATATAGACATATAGTAGTATTGTTGGTGAGATTAATTATTATAAAATTGAGGGAGTAAAATAATAAAAGTGGGTGCAGTCCCAGGCACAGGCACAGGCACAGGCCAATGCTCTGGTTACTGTGGCACGCACAATATGTTATAAATATTATATGTGAGATGAGATAGGCAAGGCAACCGGTTAACCGGTTAATGACGGTCTTCAACTTTGCAACCAAAGCTCAAAGCTGGGTCCATTCTCCATGGACCATTATCAAACAACCCAACCCAACAAAGAAATAGCAAAAAAAAAAAATAGTTTAATTCCGGTTAACCGGTTTGTGCAATGCATTCGCGTACTCCCCAATTGGCCAATTATGTGGAATTTTTCATCAAATCAAAACCAAACCTTCCTACATTATCTGATCATTCCTGTAACTATTGTCTCCTACAACTTATTTAAATCAACATTGCCGCTACTTAGCCGGGGCCAACGGACGATTTATGCTAGAGAAAATATTTATATAAAGTATTAATTTGGTGTTTCTACATAGATTAGAATTAAAGAAAATATGACAATGGTCGGGTGGGGGGACATGTTTTGGACAGGATTTGAATGGAATGATCAGGGACGACCAAGCTCAATGAATTTCAATATTGAGTAATTTTATCAATATTTTGATAGGATTGTATATATAATTCTACTTAATTAATTAAGATCCATAAATAATCAGAATTTGATACTACAAAAATAACACTCAATTTCTTTATTATCAAAGAGCGTAAAATTGCTTAGAGAAAAGAAGAGGACCAGTGTCATGTATATTTGCATATCAATTTAATTATCATGATCATGTTATCTTGCATAAATTAAGCACTCATTTAATTCCGGTGTAATAACTTAAACCATGGAGAAGAAATTATAGTTAAAACAGATCGATTTTGTGGTTTTACTTTGATCGGAAATAACATTTTAATTTTGTGATCCTCAATAGTGATTTTTTATACATCCTTGCGGATAAAATATATTTTTGTAGTGACTAATTACCGCTTGGACCACATAATTAAGCTGTTCATATATATCCTTGGACATAATTTATTATCTTATTATTTTGTCATAACTTTCTTATATATATTAACATGAAAATTAAGATAACTAAAATCCTATATAAATTTAATAGAAAGTTATAATCCAAGTACAACTCAATTAATTATGAGCTTTGATGTGATCATACATAATCTATCATATAATTGAAACTCCACATTAATAGCAGGTACTTGCTGCACTAAAAGAACCCTTCAATTTTTGTTTGACATCGATCTGTTGGCAATATAATTTCAACATAATTCTTCATATCAACTACGCTTTAAGTGAATCAAAATCCAATATAAATTTAATATATAGAGAGATATACAATTAATCTTTATATTTCAAATTATGAATGTATTATGACCCCATTAATTATCATATATGATATATATATACAATTGTGGTTTCCTAACACCTCTTGTCCTTCTGGATCGGAAGGTGTCGATTCTTGTATATTTTGTTTTTCTTTTTATTTAGGAAAAGCAATTAGGATCATGCATGCCCAGCCTTATACTATTAAATTGTGCATAAGATATACATTTCAGTGAAATAGAAAGCAAAGAAGAAATTAATTAGCTCAATATATAGACAATTGCATGCGCTAAGCAATTAGAAAGAAAAAGAGAAATAAATGATTGATGAAATGAAACTGCTACATCTGTAATATTGATGGAAAAGCATCCTTTAATTATACATGAGGTATCTATCTTCAATTATTAATCATTATCCGTTCGTTCTTGTTGGATCTCATGGATTAAGCCTTCTATATATATATATATATATATATATATATATATATATATATATGTTCTTGCCCCCTCAATCACCCCCCTTAATTTCCCCCCTCCCCTCCCGAATTTATTTTAATCTGAGCAAGATCCCTCTTTTCATCTCTGATTACTGCATGTGTTATTTGGAGCTCTATGAAAAAACATAAACATCGATCTTCAATTCTTCATTGAAGGCTCAATGTGAATTCTAGGAGCAATTAAACAAATGATCCATAGATTCACTTGTTGGATCATATATGTAATATAATCTTGTATACTATCGTGTATGATTATCACAATTAAGTAATCTAATATGCAATTAAGATATTAGACAATCTATGTATTTAATAAAGTGTGGTCCATAAATGTGTAGAACAATTTAGACAAATATTAAATCATTGATGGATTGATTTTGAATTTGCAATTCAGAAAACTGCATTTCCAGAGGTTTGTGCAGGGTATCGATGCTACCGCACGGGATTTGATACGACAACACAGTTTTTTTTATGCAGTCGCACAAAATACTTTTCTCATATTGGCAGATAACCAGATAGGTTACCATATAGAAGAATAAAAGAATTGGTCTCAAGGCACAAGATAACACATAAAAACATAGAAACTGAATAGACATTTTCTCTTTAGAAAAAATATATATGTGTGTCTTTTCTTCTTCTTCCACCATTAAAGAATACCGAGGAGAGATCCATTAAGAAAAAAGAGAGAGGATCTCTCAAGAGCTAAGTCTTGTTGTCTTGTCATTGAAGACTTGTCTCGTGCTCATAGAGACGGCTCATCTTCAGACTTGAGGATTTCATGGCCAATATTATGGGATCAGGTATTGTATTCCACATTTATGATTATGTTTTATGAGTCGGTTTTGGCATAAGACAATCCTTAAGTTAAAATGAAGAACTATTTCTTTTTTAAATTGTTTGATCTCTAAATAAGACTTAAGCGTTTGATCTTTATAATTCCCCAACATCACTGTTGCACCTGCACATGAAGCATGCATTAATCTAGGCCCAACTATTTTTTTTTATAATATTATCTATTGTCAGATTTTTTTTTTTATTATTTATTAGCAGACAAACAAAAACTTTCATTCTGGATGGAACCTTGATTTTTCATATTTTAGATTGTATATTGTTGAGGATAAAAGCTCAAGTAGAAATCAAATAACTGTTGTTGTCTTGATGATACTAGGTACTCTTACCAAAATTTGCTCTTTGAAAAGAAAACATAATTCTAGAACTTTTGATGCATAAAAAAACCAATTTCAATAAATCACATAGACTGCATGTACTGAATGTTGTTATTCTCAAGGTCAATCGTTCATTGTTTAAGTAGGAAGTTAGTTTTTGTGGTTAAAAGATCGAGCCTAAGTTAGTTGCTGCAATTAATTGTTATCGATCGTTATTTGGTTTCTATAGTCAGCCATATTTAATTATTTATTGTTACAAGAGGGGTTAATTCGCAAGTTTTACATTTGATACATAAAACATCTCCAAAAGTAAGACCTCATGTGTGCCGTGTCGTTCCCAACTTAATTGAGCAAGGAGAAATTTCAACCTCATATCTCTATCTATTCATTCTGAACCTAATTTTGTTATTAATTCGATCTAGTCTCTTTCATTGGTGTTTGATTTGCTTTCTCAGTCCTGTTTAATTACCTTTTTAACAATATATCAAGCTAGGAATTAAGTGTTAATTTGAATCGTCAAAATAATGCTAGTTGAGTTAGTGCGTGAGATCAATAGTACAAGAAAAGGTGTTCATCCGAATAACATGAAGAAAACAATTGTGTTATTCGATCGGAATTAATATAGTAAAATGTTACTTGAATTGTATGATAAGAAATAGTCCCTGATTTTTATTAATATCCAACAATAAATATAAATTGTCAAATATGTCCAAAAAAGTAGATAATTTTAAAAATATTCAAACTGGTCAATAACTGGCCGGTTCTTGGTTTTCTTTTTTGGGGTTTTTTTTTTGGTAGAAACCGGTCAAAAATTGGTCGGTTCTTGATTTTTTTTTTTTTTGAGATAGTTGATAAGTAAAACCAAATAACAAATGGGAAGAAATTTAAATGAAAAAAAAAAAAAAAAAAACATATGTTAGTAGTTTGGAAATGTCTTAGTTGGTTCTAACTTGGTAGCATTTAGGCTTGTAGGAATGAATCTACGGCATTTTATTAACAGACAATTACAACAAAGAAAAACGTCAGACAAAATCAGAAGATTGCACTCTCGAATTTCAGCAAAGAAGGTAAATAGAAATGAGGCTCCAAGAGGTTAACATTCAATAAATCAAGAAAGGTAATTGGAAAATAAAATGATTTTTTATTTATTTATTTATTTAAAACTTACTTATTTTGTTCCAATTTTAAAGGTAACCATTTTAATTTTTTCTTTATTTTCTTCTCTCCTTTTTTTTCTTTTTTTTCTTTCTTTCTATGATTTTTATTTCCGATATATGGCTGTACGGCTCTTTTTTTAACACAGCTAAATAATAAAACATTTTCGTCAAAGGAAGAACCATATTTTTTTTCCATAAAATTTAGCTACAGCAAGGTTTGATCGCATTTTCTAATTAAATAATAAAATTTTGGACACCTAAAACCATTAAATAGACAACCAGCAAGAGCTGGATCAACTAACCTCAAAAGCGCATATATATATATATATAAATATATATATGGCAAAGATTTCTATGAACATAAGGACCTATTTGTAAAATGAACATATTTTTATTTTCAAAGTTCAAACAGTCGATCCGAACGGTTCATCTTGTTCTCCATATTATTATGCGCTTGGAGACCAAATTTTACATTTTTCTGAATTTTTTTACCATTTATTAAGATGGGTACAAAAAATATCAAATTCAGACAATTAAATTTTGTACCTATCTTAATAAATAGTAAAAAAATTCAGAAAAATGTAAAATTTGGTCTCCAAGCACATATTAATATGGAGAACAAGATGAATTGTTCGGATCGACTGTTTCAACTTTGAAAATAAAAATATGTTCATTTTACAAATAGGTCCTTATGTCCATAGAAGACTCTCTCTCTCTCTCTCTCTCTCTCTCTCTCTATATATATATATATATAGGAAATTGCTAATATGCTAATATATATATACCAACGTTGGTATAGAGCAGTTCGTTATACCAAGTGGATTTTGTCATTTTGAAATTCAAATGATTGATTTGCACACGTGTTCTACATATTAAAATGTGCCTGGAAACAAAATTTTACAGTTTTTCAAAAGTTTTTACTATTTTTTTATTTTTGAAAATCCCAGTTTTTATATAATTTTTGTATTATTTTTTACCACATTAAACAATGATAATGAATTAAAAAAATTAATACATATGCATTATAACAGAAACTGGAGCATTAATGTGCTCTATTTCATGTCTTAATATAAACTTGACAATTAATATATCAACTATCTCTAAAAGAAAGAAAAAAAAAAAAAAAAAAAAACAAGAACCGGTCAATAATTGGCAAGTTTCTACCAAAAAAAATCAAGAACCAGCCAATAATTGACAAGTTTCTAATTAAAATAAGGACCAGCCAAGACTAGTTTGGGTATTTTTAAAACTATCTATCTTTCGTGGATATATTTGACAATTTTTATTGTTGGATATTAATAAAAATCACGGGAAATAGTACTAAATCAAAGAGTATTATTTTGCTATTCTTATATTAGATTAGATTAGTGAAATAGTACTAAGCCAACATTTGAAGAGAGATAAGTATGTGAATTGTATCTCAATAAGAATAGTATCAATATGTTTGGGTTTATTGTTGTTCCAATGTGTTCAAACATACCCAGAGATTCTTTTATAAAAATTGTAACATTTTAAAATTTAGAAATTTCTCTAGTAAATATTATTCTTTTTAAAGTAATTAAAGTCTGAATTGAAAAACAACTTTAGTAATTCATTGTACTAGCTTCCAGAGTCAAACTCAAAACGGAAAAGTAATTTATAATTTGAAGCATTCTTAAAAATAATAAAAACAGGTAAATTAAATACGGAAGATGGCGCATGCATTTTATACAGTTGTTTTGAAATGATAGCAGGTCCTCCATTGCTCAATTAGTTGGACAAACTCGTGATTGTAGAAGAAAATTGTGATTAAATCTGTATACAATTATACATACATATTGGTATTTGTAATTTGGCTTGATTTCCGTTCTACTAAATTTACCATGCATCAAGTACCATGATTTAAGAACATAAAAGTGCATTAGATTAATTTTTTTTTCTCACAAATGTATCATTAATTATTGCACCCAAAAAAACTAAATTAAAGATCTCAACTCTCAAGTGTAGTTACCATGGGGTGGGGTCACCGAAGGTCACTAAGCCATGCACGTCTGAGTTTAGACAGATTGTCTAGTAGCATAATAATACACTTTAAGAAAGTAAGAGAGCACAAATGATTACCTAGGATATGATGCATCTTTGTCTCTTTGATGCCTTGAGAAAGCCCAATTTGGCACCTAAAACCCATACTTTTCATTTATAGAAATTAAAAATTAAATTATTAGAAACAAGATGGATTTTTTTTGTTCTTTTGGTATATACGTGAGACCTAATTAATGTTTTGGTCTCATTGGGAGGAGGCCAACGAGACCGAACCATTGAGAGTTCAGTGGGAGAAAGGAAATAAAGGAGATGAGAGGGCTTGCGAATTTCACTGTCGTTACTCTTTACTGTAACTGAATCAATGGTCCTCGATCCAAGTAGCTTTCAGTTTTTCTATGGCAAAAAACACGCTGCAACTCTCAGAAACTTTTGATACTGACCATTGCTTCGGTCCCCTGAATAACTCCGATGTGACCGAACCATTCCATCTATGAGATCGAAATTTTTTTTATCTTATTTCTGATAATTTTGTTTTGTAATTTCTAAAAGTAAAAAAGATTGCCTAAAACAGACAGATCCATCATAAGCACTGTTTAAGGCTACATAAAGCCCAATAAGTAAACAAACACATGCGGCCCACATAGTAAAAAATAAAAGGTAAAGTGTTTGTGCTGCCTATGCAGGTAAAAGATGAAGTCTGATCAGTGACCAGTTATCACTTATCACTGCTTCATGTCTCTTATTTTACAACACAGTAACTTTTGGTATATTTTTGAGATATCTTTATGCCAGTATGTTTTCTTTCTCCTTTTGTATAAATGCTGTTGCTATCTGCATTTTTGCTGCCGCAAAATGGTGCTACTGTAGCTGGGTCACAGAGAACAACACTACTTGTAATTGCTTGACTTGATTTCTGTTATAATAAATATGATGTTGGATTAGTTCATAATCATGTTTTACGAAGGGTAAAAATATTGACAGAGCTAGTTTTCCGTCATGCAACTCATAAGCATATACATTACTTTTTGTCTCTATTGATCATGTGTTGTATGGAGTACGTCATACTAGCTCTGCCAATATCATCTTTACCCTTTTCCAAATGGCACCCATATATGCAATGAAGCAAACTACAATTCCTGAATCATCATAATAGAAGCCCACAAAACTACCCAAAAGAACCCATGAAAATGAAAAAATGGGCCACCACTTGATCATCAAATTATGTAAATGGGCCAATGGGATTCAGATAACAGAGAATACAACAAAAAGGGAACACATATCATAATTCAAATTTCATTTCAGTGACTATATAGTTTCAATATATGGACTCTACATTAAAATACAAAACAGAAATAATAGGACAGAGAAGTGAAGTAAATTTTGTTTGTATTTAATCAAAGAATATTAGTGTTACTTTATTGCCAATTAAGGTTATGGGTGGCCTCTTGCCGGATGAATTCTTTATGGATCCGTATCCTCTCAGGTACCTGACTCAAGACAATTGAAACGGGCGTCTCAGATTTACTCTCAACCAGTACCTATTCGGAATAGCGCGGGGGTAGTATTAGTAATGCTTTGAGATCGTGTCAAGCTAAAAGAACGATTCTGCACCGTCCGTTTCAATTGTACTCAGTCAGGTAACCTTGGGGATCTTTCCATGCATGCACACTATGGTTTTCTTTGTTTGATTACGAATAACCATGCATCTCGATCTCGTGGCTTAATTAGAAAGACTTCTCAGACTAATTAATATACAATTAATTGACACTGATAGTATCTATGAATCAAATAATTAAGAGCTTGACCCTGTTTTTCATTTTTTTAAAATTGACATTGATAAAAGATATGTTTAAAATGGCGTACGATATATGGTCAATTTTTTTTTTTTTGAAAAATTGGTAGGGGCTATATATGGTCAATTTAAGTAGAAACATTATTATCATGGTTTTCCTTCCCACGCAATTAATGTTCCTCTTCCGATTCATGTCTTGTTTGATATATGTTGGTACACGCATATATATTTAATTTAGTCTTCTCAAAATATAAATAAGGATGATTTTAATTTGTAACTGCATGTGAATATCAAATTTAAAAAAAATCCTTAAATATATTTGACAGTAGTAAGTAAAGTGTTTTTCTTTTTGTCATGAGAGAAGGAGATATATAAGAGGAAGAGAAAGGGAGAAAAATTAAGAGTGAGTTTTGAGAATTCGAAATTAAGATTGGGAGAGGAAATTTAATTTTTATTTTTTCTCCCGCTCTCTTCTCTCCTAGACTTCTTCGGCTCTTCCCTTCTCTTATGGTTTCAACTGATTATTATTGTACCGATCGATCGATATCCCAGACCCAGAGCAAAGTAGATTTTCAATTCTAACCAATTAATAATTGAAATCTCACAAATATATAAAAAATCGAAAGCCACAACTAATTAATATATATAGGCTCAAAAAGAGAATTAAGTAAATAAAAGAAAAAAAAATTCTAATGTTGGTCACCGCATGATCCCTAGGAACAACAATTATAGTCTCATTTTAAATTTTGACTTCAAATCCTAAAAATCAAACATATGGACCTTAATTTGTATGATATAGTATATATAACAATAAAATAAACGAATTAATTACAAACCTCTAGCCAAACCAATAATAATTAAATCCTTTTAGCCAAACCAAATAATATCTGCAAACTGATGAAATTCTAATTAAATAACCAATAAATTTTTAGTCGATCTACATGGTTTTCGGGCTTGCAGCTTTCTCTAACTGATAATAAGTCGGAGATGAAGCCGACGGTGCATCGTCGCCGTCCATGGGAACATCAGATAAGTACGCTAGCAACCGCCTAATACTAGCCGAGCGCGCTGGCCGAAAGCTGAGAGACCTCATTGGTGAATTCTCCGAGAAAATGTTCGACGATTTTGCGAGTATCAAATAAACAAGCGCTTGTACCAGCAGAAAAACTGCGACCTTTGTCAGAATGTCGCTCATTTCGGGAGACATCATGCCTTCCATGACCATGATTAACTTGAACTAATTTGTTTGTTTGTTTGTTTGTTTGAAGGGGATCTTTTTTTTTTGTTGAGGTTGTTTGAAGAGGATCTTGAGCTTCTGTTTGTTGCTTTGTGCAGAGAGAGAGAGAGAGAAAGAGTGTGTGTGTTTAATTTGTTTGATTTAGTTTGATTTGGTTTGTTCATGTATATATAAAGGTGTGAGATATAGAACCATCAACCATGGGATATAAGACTTATCCAACAAGAAACACGCAATAGGCAAAGATTAGGGAAACCTTCACGTTTTGTTGAATTCAAGATTCTCTGTGCCACGTACAAACATGCAAGATCATGTGGCGAGTCATTAATTAATAATGGAATATCCCAGCATGAGAATTTTTTTTTTTAAGTTATGAAGGAATCATCAGACAGAAAAACATAAATTAAGATGCATATAAATATCAATTTAGCTTGACTTAGGCCCACGTTATAGAAATGATATATTTATTGGAATCCATATTAATACCTTACAATTTTTGTTGTTGCTTATTTTAGTCAGCAATATGCAATTAAATTTACAATTAATAACATATATAGGAGTGAGTTAATAGTATATACAGTATATTATTTGATTAAATATTCTTTTATAATCGTTCACTTATTTAGTAAATACAAAATTAGAAATAGAAAATAATTTGGACTGTACTGATAATTTCACCACAACCCTTATTATTTTAATTAATTGAGATCAATACTTATATCTAAATTACGCTTTAAATGATATTAAGAATTTAAGATTGGTATTGCATTTTATATACACAAATATTTCGTCCTAATTAATACTCTACATAATATGCATGCAATTTAGTTATGTGAAATCCACACTATCGTTAATTATCATATTCATTACTATTAAAAAAAGACGGTCTAAGACTCTAATGAGTGGCATAATTTTCTACAATAAAGACAAAATTAAAGATTTAATTTAAAATTTGTTAGAGACGTTGTATAATTATAAGACTTGTACTTTTTTTTAAAAGTAAATATCTAATTAATGCAACACCATTTCTATTCAATAAAAATTTTGGCAGTCTCCGCCAATTCATAAAAAAAATAATTAATGCAACACCATTAGCTGGCCGATCCTGTGTGACAAAAGATCCCTTGTAAGAAATTTCCTTTTCCTTTGTACGTACGGTACAAGAGTGTAGAAGACTTTTCTTTTGTATTAAAAATAAACACGGTATTAATTTTAGATAGCTTTGACCCTTATTTCTTATATTCCACAAATAACTGTTCAAATGGTGTGATTGTCGGATAGAGCATATGATTGATTCTGACATGTATAGTATAGACTACAAAACGGTGGGAAAGACGGATAAAAATATTGACACCATTGTTTTTGTTGTACTTAGTACATATATATAGACAGTAGAGTTAAAATGAAAAATATATGTTTTATACGAAGTTAAAATAGTATTGTCAATAGTTTTTATTATTAATAATTATATTGACTGACTTATTCTGTCAGTAACAAGCCACACGATTCGGCGGCATTTGAACTTCAATGAATCTGATTTGTATACAAGAGGAATGAAGATGATGCATGGTACAGTGACTTAGATATTCTAGACTAAACAGTAATGCTTGGTCGTTGCTGTATTAACTATTAACTGAGAGAGCAACTCTTCGCAAGTCTGACTCTGACCCGGTTTGATTGTTTGACATGGTAAACATGGTATATAATATACCATATCAATTTTTCCTTGCTTGATTCTGATTTGACAGGTACCAACTTGACTATTAAGAACCAGGAATTAACATAATTAATGTAATCAGATCAGATACTATATATAGTTGCTCCAAATCAAATCAGATACTAGCTAAGTTGCTCCAAAATTTTCATTCATCTATATCTGATAGTCTGATACATGTATCCAAATAAAGGCCCTCTATATTTTAAGTTATGGAAAAACTACGAACCAATTACTCCATAAATGGAGTTCATTAATCAATTATTCAAATATTTCTTTTTAAAACATTTACATAACTAAATTAATTAATTTGATATACTATATATGCATACATCAAGAGCTAATAAAACTAACATATTAAATTTTAGCGATTTAATCCCCTCTTTTGACGGCTATCCAAATAAAAACAATTTTTCATATTTTTTACATATGCATGTAATTGAGATGATTTAAATAAATATATCTAATTGTTTATATTCGTTAATTTAAGTACGAATAAAAAATCTAGCACCGTATGTTACCAATTTGATCATTGACATTGTATTCCTCCTGTTAATTTTATTGGCAGCATACCATTGGAACCCTCCTAATCTGTATATTACACAATTTTTGTATAACTAGTTTAACTTGTTTTCCAAAAACAAAAACAAAATTCAATACTTTTCAGAAAAATAAAAAATCTTCTCTTAAAGATTTTTGAATATATGTAAGTGAAATTATTATGCGTGGCCAATCAGAATAAGAAATTGTGAAAATTTTGAATTTGAAAAAATAAAATGAACGTCTTAAGTGAATAAACAAAATGAACCTCATTAAACTGACGACTCATCATACCCGATGAGGTATTGTACTTGATATGAATTCATTTTTTGTAGGGTGACTGATCTATATAAAAAGTTTGAAGAAAAAGAAATTCAATTAAATTTCAATATATAATTAAAATATTTAAATGTACAGGAGTGACATTTTAGTTGCATTAAAATCGATCCTGATTGCCAAATGCCAATCAATCCTTATGAATATATATAATTTCTTGGTGCAAGATAATAAAAGTAATCTCTACAAATGACTGTAAGTTGTGGGTCCAGAAATGTGAACCGAAAATTGTCGTGGAACATTAATCGATGATATGCCAAAATATTTGACATCTCTGCGAAGTTTCCGAGATTGCTTAATTGGCATGGTACTCAAAATATTAATTAATAACACGCCATGCAGATAGAGTATGATTGTATGACAGACAAGCAGATAGAATTAGAAAGCCCAGATTCAGAAGCATGCAGTTTAATTAGGAATTAGACTTTCAAGTCAAGCAAAGAAAAAATCGTATATATAGCTTACTTACACGCCTGTCTACACGTGGCGTCACAATCCCCACATTCCTAAAATGCACTTCGATCAACTGTCGTCTCGAGATTAATTTGAACTACATGCCGTTCTAAAACTAACTTGTCCATATCTAGCTAGTATCAAAATCAGGATGCTGCGTTCAATTGCTTTAATTCCTTTAATTGTATGGGTAAATCCCTATTTTAACAGGGCAGTTTTTATTTCATGCAGCATACGAATCATATGTATGTTATTTTTATTATATATATAGTTCTTTATACGCTGTATATAGTCAAAACTGCTCTAAAAAAATCCTACAAGTGGACTGACTGTACATTGGGCTTAATTAAGGTCGCGACAAAAGGCCCAATAAATTCCATGATATCTGTCAACTAAATTATTGTGAAAATGTGGCGGACAATTAAGACATTTGAAAATTTTCAACTCTAAAAAAGATGGTAGTCACAAACTTTTGTATTTGATAATCACATTTTTTAATTATTTTACGTTGCTTTATTTGCACACAGCACGAACTGAGCGTAAGTAGCTTGTTGATTTGTTGATTTCAAGTCAAAAAGGCCCATATATATATATATATATAGAGAGAGAGAGAGAGAGTAGAACTAGGGTGCTCTTAGGAGTACTAAGTTCCTTTGTACTCTTAACTCTAAAATCTATCGGATTAATTTCAAACGACGAATCCAAATCGTTAAAATCCTTCTACCTTACGAGTGATGCATCTAGATGTGAAAAGTCAAGTGGTCAAAATTAGAAGGTTTCTAAATTATTTTAATGCATTTATTTTTTGGAAGACTTTTGACCACTTGACTTTTGGTGCCTCCACTATGCCTTCATTTTTTAAAACTTCAATAACTAAAAATTTAAAACTTAAAACTTAAAATAAAACTGTTAGATGTGATCTATATTATTTTCTCTATGAGTTCATAAAAAATTATCACATTTCAATTTTGTTTTTATGTGAATCAATAAGTTGGAAAATCAACGTCTAGAAATTATCCACATTAGTACGTTTTTTACAAGCTCTTGATGACAACCAAAATAAAATTGAAATGTTATAATTTTTTGCATGTGCATAGATAAAATGATGTAGATAATATCCAACGGTTTTATTTTGACATTTAAGTTTTAAATTTTGAATTATTAATATTTTTAAAAATAGAGGTATGGTGGAGGCATTTGAACCCTCCTCATATATATAGTATGGCTAATATGTTTTCGGTTGTATTTCAGTCGAAATACAACCAATCCATTTTTCAATTTCTGAAGTCCAAAAGGTCAATCCAAACCGTTAGATGTGTTCTCCATATTGAAATGTGCTTGGAGACCAAAGTTTATATTTTTTTTGGATTTTTTTTACTATTTATTAAACCATTTTGAAAATCGCTGATCCAACGGCTTCACTGTTTGGTTAAGCCAACCTCTCTCTATCTCTCTCTCTCTCTCTCTCTCTCTTGTGTATATATATATATATATATATATATATAAGGGTTCCACTACACCCAAATTACCGGCATTTTTTTCCATGACCAAAAAATAAATTAAAATAATATTAATAACCTATTTTTAAAACTTTTTTTACCCATAACCAAACCGCCCCCCCGTGGGGCGGTCTACTATTTTTTTTTTTGTATTTTGTGTATAAAATGATCATTTTGTCTCTCCTAAGTCACAATAATCCACTCACTCTTTTTCCAAACTGACTTCTACTCTCAAATAGTGCTCAGAGGCGATTTTTAGGCGATTGCGATCAATAGTGCGCTCAACAGTGACCAAGGTTTTTTTTTTTTAAAAAAAATTTTAATTTTTTTTTAAAATGTTAGAAATTTCATAAATAAACAAAAAACTAATATTGAACGACGAATTTCTTTTGTAATGTAAGAAAATGCTAAAAAATGTTCATTGCATTGTACATGGGTGGAAAAATCATGAAAGGGGAGTTCGGATGCCAATACTCGAAAGATGCGACTTACGGCTTCCAGGTGAATGCCAATACTTCAATTTATGAAGTAAAGGAAGCAATATTGCAACAAACCGGTTGGGACTGTGCCCAATTTACCGTAGAAATCAGTACCCGAATTAACAACCAATCGCCCGGTGCCAAACCTTACTATGTAAAATATCCTATAGCAGAAAATGATATATGGACAGCTATGTACGGGTTTTTTGAGTCCAATTTAATCCCGGTAATGGACCTATTTTGCAAAAAAGTTTCGATTCAACCAGTTGGTGCCTGGATAGGACCTTCTACCCAGAACAACTTGGATACTGGAGCTGGACCTTCTACCCAGAACAACCAGGATGTGATCTCACCTCCTCGTGAACCTGTGAGACGAGATAGGTATTTGCAAATACCTGAGCGCAGTGTTGCACCCCGGACTGAAACTAGAAGACGGTCATGTGTTGGTCGAGTTGGATACCAATCAGTACCTAATTCCTTACCTAACTACAGCCCCCCTGAACCTAGAAGACGGTCATGTGTTGGTCGGGTTTGATAGGACCTTCAAACAGAGTCGTATGTTACCCGTGGTTTCATTGGTGGAGGAGACATTCTACAAGTTAAATGCTTGGTTTGTTGAGAGGTATACTAAAGCCACTGTATTAACGAGTAGGGATCAAGTATTCTCAGATAGGGTGGAGGAGATCTTAAGAAAACACAGAGAAAAAGGTTCTGTCATGCACGTTGTAGCATATGGCAGCACAGGTACGGAATATGAAGTGCAGGTTCCAAGTGAGATCATTCCACCGGTGGTGGGACAAAATGGCATTATACAAACTCATGAACACACACGCAAGTACAGAGTCGTTTTAGACGCGAACAATCAAGTAACGTGCGAGTGCCAAGGCCCCAGTTAGTTCGCATTCTGTGTTCTCATGTTATGGCAGTTTGTTGAAAACGGAATTTCCTTGAAGACGTCTTTGTTGACAACTATTACCGTACCGATTGCCTTCTGAACACCTGGGGAGCATCATTTCACAGCTACCCCAACCAGTACCAGTGGCCATACTACCTTGGGCTTACGGTGGTTCTCGATAAGAAATGGATCAGGAAGGGGAGGAGGAAACACAAGCGGCGCGTAATGGATATGGACAGGATGCAAGGTCGGCGAGTGGGACATGAGGCTCACTGTTCGACTACTGACAGGCAGATTAGAGGTATGTAGATGATCGTACACAACTTAAAAATGATTTGAAATTAAATTTAAATATTGATACTGAATGTTCAATGAAATGCATTGCAGAGGCAATAATCGAAGCCAATGAAAGAGAGAATGCTAGAGTGGTTGCCGATGCGGGACCTTCTGGAAGCAAGCGACCCAGTCAGGGAAGCCACTCAGGGAGTAGTCAGGGCTCTACAACTGCTGGTGTGGCGCCATCATCCACTTCCAGAAGCCTAAGAAGTAGACTTGGTCTGCTCGGACGCAGGAAGAGTTAATTCAACAAATATTGTATTTATATTTGTAACTTATTCAATTAACTTATGTTGTGAACCATTTTCCTTAGATGAATTTTAAACTATTCGATCCGATTACAAACCTAATAATTATTACACACTAATACATTAGAATTACTAAATAATTATTACAGACCTTCCAATAATACTACTTCTGAGAACGAGTACCGAAGGTATAAGAAACAAAATCATCGTCTGAGTCTGGTTCAGTCGCAGCAGACGAAGAGACAGTCTTACCAGCATTTTTCTTTCTTTTGATATCGCCGATACGAGTCGTAGTAGACGAAGAGACCGTCTTACCAGTATTTTTCTTTGTAGGTAACGGGTTTGGTTTTTTGTAAAGGTTTTCCTCAAAATCATCATCGTCATTGACTGGGATTGACCTACGGTATGCTAAATCTTTTTTACAGATACAGTCCTTTCCAGTACAATTACTAAACCAGGGCTTAGATTTCAGTTTTTCACCACTGGACGATTGATTTGGTGTGTTTTTGTTCATCGTTTTCACCTAAAAAAACAAACATCATAAACAACATATAAAATAATAAGGTTTCAAATTTGGAAGATGGATCAAACAATTTCTAATATTTTTTGTTTATTTCTAAAATTTCTGACATGTTTCTAAAAATTAATTTTAAAAAAATATACCTCGGTCACTGTTGAGCGCAATCGCCTCAGAATCGCCTAAAAAATCGCCTTGTAGTACTGTTTGAGAGCAGAAGTCAGTTTGGAAGAAGAGTGAGTGGATTATTGTGACTTAGGAGAAACAAAATGATCATTTTATACACAAAATAAAATAAAAAAATAGTAGACCGCCCCACGGGGGGCGGTTTGGTCTGCACAGTAGACCGCCCCCACGTGGGGGCGGTTTGGTTATGGGTAAAAAAAGTTTTAAAAATAAGTTATTAATATTATTTTAATTTATTTTTTGGTTATGGAAAAAAATGCCGGCCCAAATTACTCTACTCCCAAATGCACCAAAAATTTGCACCGTCCGATCTCAATCGAAAATCTTGCAGATCAAAAGGCACTTCAGCACAACAAATTAGGATTCCGGAACTGGACGCCTCCTGTTCTCCCTTTCTCTCTCAACATCAGAGCTCTTCCAGACCCCGTGGAAAAGAGGAGAAAAAAATCTCAACCTAAACCCTCGCCTCTCAGACCAGCAGTCTGATCTCCCCCGTCATCGCTCTTTCCTCTTTCGCATAGCCACTGTCTCATTCTCTTTCATCAGCGCTCTGTCCTCTCTCGCACACAACATCCCCTTTCGCCGCTCAATATAAGTAAGACGCACTCCTCCCCATCAAATTTGTGAATTTATTTTTTCTGTCTGAAATTTTCACCATTATGCTACTTTTCCAACCAATTCAACGAATTTGTGATGTTTGCTCAAATACTGACGAATTACCTTGATTTTTTTGCTAGTTGGCGTTATTTACAAATGGCACCAAAAATACCCAAGTCATAGTTGCAAAAATAAGATGTGTTAGTTTGCTCAAATACTGACGAATTCCCTTCCAAAAGATGCATTATTATCGTGTTGATTTTTACATGGTTATTGATATGCAATTGCGAGAGCTTGACGAAAGATTCACGGAAACTAATACTGAACTCCTTATTTGTATGTCATGTTTAGATCCGAAAAACTTTTTTTCATCATTTAACAAAGATAGGTTACTTCAATTTGCTCCTAGAGAGTCAATTGGAAAATTACCACTTGAATATGAAAGATGATAAAGATTTTGAGTTAAAGAGCTTAAGTGAACTTTCTAAAAAAATGGTGGAAACGAACAAGCACAATATTTATCTCTTGGTTTACAAATTAGTAAAATTGGTATTAATATTGCCAGTGGCGACCGCTAGTGTTGAAAGAATATTTTCAGCAATGAATTTCGTAAAAAATAACTTAAGAAGTACCATGGGTGGAAGATCAATAGATGAATGATTTGTTGATTACTTACAAAAAATCCTCTGAAGAGAAATCTTGTTCTTCTACAAAAGTTAATATTTATATCATTTCAGTTATAGCAGAACAAAAGTTCAAATATATTAACAAACAATAGGCACAAAATGCTTGAAGCAAACAAGGCCTTTCGATGATTATTGTTTTTGAATATCTTCTCGAGGTCTTAGTGTGTTTTTAGGGGCACTGATCCATGGCGTATCAGCAATGGCAAACCGCCAAGGTGCAGTGACATGCTCTGGCAATGCATAGTCGATCCCCACACGCGGCCCATTTAATATATTCTCAGGTTCAGGCCCATCTAGTATTTCCAGTCCACCTGTAGTAAACAAGGAAAAACTATTTTGACTAGCTAGTAAATAAAGATAAATAAGAGTGCATCAAAACAGTTACAGCATATGTTATCAGATAATTAAACAGTACTAGCTGTACCTGGTACAGGAATTACTAGTTCACAACATCTACAAGACCACAGTTGGTATAAATTCTGGTACTGCAACCAAGTGATCTTGAGGCAAATTATAAGTGAAGAAAACCATTGTTCATTTTGTCAAGCCTCGAATATAGAACTTGAATAACAGTATGACACATGCATATCAGTCACCCACCACACAATTCTAACCATAAATGGTTGTACTGACAAGTGCCCGGAAAGTCCGACTGGACACAAATGTAACAGTTACACATATTCTCATCCAGAAAATGATACAGGAGTTTATCAACCTGACGTATAAAGAGGATGGTGTGACCAACCAGTGGAAATCCCTAAAGCCTGTCCAACCTGATAATAAGAAAGGGTCCCATCAGATAAGCTAAAAGTCACTAAAAGTGCACACTGCAAGTGATGATGCTCAAGACAGAGAATTCCAACGAGATCATTTAAATGATGAAAAAATGTACGAGTGAGGCTATTGTAATATGCATATTACTGATCAGCTTGTGCTATGAATCAATATCTCTATTTTGAAAGTTCAAACAGTAGATCCAAACTGTTAAACATAATTTTCATATGAAAATATACTTGGAGACCAAATATTTCATAATTTGTTTTATTATTTTTATAAATAGGTTGAAAATCACTGATTTCGGATGGTCCAGAATTTTCAAATAAAGTGATATTCTACCTATCTAAAAAAATAGTAAAATGATTCCAAAAAATGTAAAATTTGGCCTCCAAATATATTTAGATATGGATCCATAGCACGGATTGATCCATAATATGCATATTACCATAGCCTCAATCAAAAGTATAAGAAGTTCAAAAAAAAATAGAGAAGAACTTTCAATCTAACCTTTCCTGGGCCTGTTAGTAAAATGGGTTTATCAGTCTTCTGGCCTCTCCTTTCCTGAATGGCCTCCAAACCTGTATGGATCCACACACAAAAATAGAAGAACAAACAAGGGACTAAAGTAAACAGAATGAGGAAAAAAAATGGATTAATTGAACATATAAATAGCTGTACCGCTTATAGGCGCACATGAGCGAATCAAAACAGCCGCACCGACTCCCTCCTTGTCAGCAACCACATTAAGCATCATGTGCATGCCATAACACAGGTACACATATGCATGCCCTCCAGGTCCAAACTGTTGAACAAATGTATAATTTGCTAATGCATTAGTGATATACTTAACAAACAAAGTTCAATATAATAAGACTGTCAAATACAAAGACAATGGCACTCACAAGAGGAGCAGTGCGTGGAGTTATGCCAACTCGACCATGGCATGCTGAATCATTCGGTCTGTATGCTTCCACCTGTAATAGAACAGATTGTATCTTCCATTAATTATTGATTTCAATTCATAAATTATTGTGAGCTGTGACTATGGCAATAAGAGTCATACTTTGAGTGATGGATTGATAAATCTAAAAATGTTGGACTTACAAGGAACAATAAATAAGCTTGGATAAAATTTTAGTCAATCCTAATTCCAGGAAAGTTCCAAAAGAAAAAAGAAAAGAAAAAGAGACCTAATTACTGAACCTTTTTTTGCTAGTTTGGGTCACTGCTGCATTCGAGATTATAATCATAGTTTAGGCCAGTGAATTATAAAGAGAATCAACATGATAACATTCATCATAATTTTGAATTCTCTTGTTTTGACACCCTTGAGGGGAAATGAACCGTATTTCTAGCTAAGAAATTTTCATGTGAAAACGATTGAAGTAAGAAAAGAAACCCAGATATGAGATATGAGATATGAGTCACACTTGTCATTCCTTTTTATTCCTACTTTATACCCAACCCAGCCAAAGAAGTTATATATAAATATAATTGAAGTGATAATTAACTAAACGGAAATAAAGAGAAAACCTCAGTGATCTGAAGAACAACGTGATCTCGCCTGAGATACTTGCCAAGGAGGCGAGGTGCGAGGTCAAGTGAATCAATTTGAAAGAAATCTCGGGGCAAAATGGAACCTAGTTGAGGCAACAGTAACCGCCTGGAAACGGGGCCCAGACCAGCAGAGTCTTCTAGTTGTACGTCGGTTTTTATTTTGATGGCCTTCTTGGAGGTGGAGCACCTTCTACTTCTAGTAGCGGTTCGCTTGAACCGAGGCGGAGTTGTGCTGGTGCTGGTGCGAGCACCGCCGGTCATCAGAAAGAAGTCGGGACGAGGGGGGAGGGGATTTGATCTGACGGCGTGCCTTGGCTTGGGAGTTGGGAGGAACGGGGGGGGGATGGACGGCGGAGATCGATTGGTACTTGAGCGGGAAAGTTGACCAGGTCGGGAAACGTATCATCTATTCATCCGGGACCGGGTAGGGTGGAGCCGTGGAGGTGTATGAATTATGCACGCTTTGACGAAATTTAATATCATTTACAACAAGTTGGGCACTTGGCTTGGCAGTCTCAACTCTCAACATATTCTGTTTAATTAATATATCTCAATTAGTTTTCTTATGTCCATTTCAGTTTATTTTCCGATTTCTTTTAATTTTTTTTAGTCAAATGCCCGTAGGCTGATTCCTTTATTGATAGCATTTAGTGTTCTAATAAGGGGCGGGGCGGGACGGGTTCAACCCGTGCGGGTTCGCGGCTGTGCGGACGCGGGTACGCGGGTACGCGGGTAGGATTTTTGAAAATTGACTCTTACCCGTCCATGGACCCTTACCCGCGCGGGTAGGCAGACCGGACGAGGCGGGTTGGAGGTTTTTTTTTTTTCTCTTTTGGTTTTTAAACCGAAAAAAAGAGAAAAAAAACCAGAGAAAAAAAAACAGAAAAAGCAAAAAAGTAAAAGAAAAAAACAAAAAAAAAAAAAAACTGAATTATTTGAAAAAATATTATTTGGGAACGGTTTTTTCTTTTTTTAAACCGAGTTATTTGAAATTATTTGAAATATTTAAAAACAATTTAGATTTTTTTTAAAAACAATTTATTATTTGGGGGGCCGTCGGGTAGGCGGGTGCGGGTATGCGGGTAGGCGGACCGGACGAGCAAGGTACGCGGGTACGTGGGTTGCGGGTTCGGCGGGTTTTGGTTTCAAAAACTCGACCCTTACCCGCATTTTTACCCGGTCCGCCTAACCCGCGGAACCCGCAAAACCCACGTGCAGGGCGGACCGGGCGGTACGCGGGTCGCGGGTGGGGCGGGGCGGGCAGCGGGCGGCGGGTAATTGTTAGAACTCTAATAGCATTACAAAAAAATTAAATCAATAGCATCATTTTGCAAAAATGTTCAAAACTACTATGATGATATGACTCTAATTATTCGTTGCAACTCGGGACCTGTAATAAATCTTAACAACTCATGGACTGAAATTAATCTTATTCTTTTTTTCTTTTCTTTTTAAAAAGTAAATGAATCTTATTCATTACAGTCATATACTCCAATTTTTATAACTGCAATTAATTATGACGATTTTATTAGTGTTGAATTTTGTTTACAAATAATGTAATGAATTTAACTTTCTTTACTATTATGAATACAAAAATTGGGTTTATTTTGCAGACTTTTAACTTCAAATTTTTGTTTCGTACGCATGAAAAAAAACGAAAAAAGACTGCTGATAAATATTATTTTTCTTAGATACAAAAATAATGGAGTCTGTATCACCATATTTACCAACGATTACAAAACCAAGGTGTGTGAATTAGGGCTGCAAACAAATCAAACTAAATTGTACTTTAGTTTGAGTTTGACTTTAAATAAGATTCGAACCGAACTAGTTTAATTTGTTTCATAATGAATTTCAATTGAACAAGTTAATTGCGAACTACGAATTTTTCCGAATCGAAGTCAGCCGAATTAGGGACTATATTTTTTTTTGCAGCCCTAATTATATCGGTAGTTTATGCATTAGTTTTCTTCATGCGGAACAAAATTCACACGGTTTCCTTTTACCTTTTAACTTTCATGAGTTCACATTAATGAATTATAGGTCAGCTCAAAATTTTCTTATCTTTTATGTTGTTGTATTGATTAAAATCACAGCATGTACCTAGTCAAATGGAACTTATTTCATTATTAATTTGTTACGCATTTTCCTATTATAAGTTACCATTATATTAACAAGTTTAAACACTGATATAAGCTTGGTTCATGCATTATTAAAGATTAATGGTTGAAACTATTAGTTACATTATTTGAGATTCGAACCTAAATAGTTCGTGAATTAATTTGAACTATAGTATTGAGTATAATTTGAAGAAAATATGCAATTGAGTATAATTAACTACATGCGGATTGCTTGGTGCTTTAATCTCAATCTTTTCCTTTCGATTTATCTGGTAGTTGAGCCCAAATTTATGTACCTTTTTTTATGAATAATCATTTCCATCTCTCACTTCCATCCCTCACCATTTTCACACCATCTCCACATTAATTAACTATCTTAATTAACATCCTCTTCACATTTCATTTCCATCTCCGCACTTTCTCCATATTAATTAACTACCATAATTAGCATCTTTTCTCACATTAATTAACTACCTTAATTAAATTTGATCTCTTTCTTTAGTCTGAATAAATACTGCATTGATACTTCAACTGGAGTATTTATCTTAGTGATAACTAATGTAATGTGTAAGAATAAATACTTCAATATTAAAGAGTAAATACTCCAATATCAAAAGAAAAATACTTCAGTTTTTATTGATAAATTCTTACTATGCATAAGATAAATATTTAATTGTCTAACGATAAATACTGCAATCTATAAAAGATTAATACTATATAGATTATGGATAAACACTGTTATGTCCAATATATAAATACTGAAATTGATACTTGAACTGAAGGATAATTAAATACTACATAAATACTGATGTGTATAAAGTTAAATACTAAGATATAAGATGCTAAATAGAATCCATACAACTTATTTATAATTTTAGAGATTAATATTTTTGACTTTAAAGATAAATATTAACGTTCATAATGTTAAATACTAACATTTCTAAAGTTAAATAATGATGTGTGGGGACACGGGGACGATGCCAAATTATTTTGTTATTTTTTGCAGGGACAAAGATTGTGTCGTTGTTGGACGCGGACGGTTAATACTCCAATAAATGGAGTTAAATACTTGTTCTATGCACTATTAATACACTAAAGATTGAAGTTAAATACTATAGAAAATTTAAACCATCAAATGTCGGAACCTATTTTTTTGTCTTTTAGTGTGGAAATGTGCGGAAATGTGCGGGGATAGATATTTTTATTTTTTGCGGGGACAGATTATGTCGTTGTCGGACAAACAGTTAATACTTCAATAGATAGAGTTAAATACTTGTTTGATGCACTATAAATACAATATAGATAGATGTTAAATACTAGTGAAAATTTAAATATCCAAAAGGATCAGAATCTAATTCTTTTTGTTTTTTAGTGGAGGATGTGAGGAGGATGGTGGTGGATAATTATTGTCTGGGTCCTTTTTTAATAGAAGAGTGTCAATTACTCGCTGGAGATTCAAATAAATAAGTCGCAATGGCAGTTGAGAAGATGCTCGTACAAAGGAAATAAGTAAAAAATATTCAACCGTATTGCTGATCAAAGAGATACATCACATCAAGGATCGAATTTTAAAGTTTAATTATGATAAAATGTTGATACAATTTTAAAGCTATATATAAATATTTTATTGTTTTATTATAATCTTGTACGTAATGTTTAAATTTAGGATCCGAATCTACTATGATTCTTTATTCATTAACAGTACCCTACAATTTATGTTTTTTTAAATCCAACTGTTGATTTGTTTCGATATTTGTGTACAGAAAAATCAGTTATTTTGAGATACATGTACATAAATTATTGGACGGCTAGATTTGGGAAAGTAGGGATTTTAAAATTATTGTTCATACCTTTCGGATCGCAGCAGATCCAATTCCTTAAATTTAAGAAGGTACAAGTTGCTTGTTTTATATTGTATACTTCATTTGATAACTTAAGTCAACTTAAGTCATCTGTGATAATCAACTTAGAGGAGTAAGAAATTGAAAAATGTCTCTATATCTGTGATAATGAGTCTTACGTGCAGAATAAGTTAATTTATTTTGAAGAAGTGATAAATTGTTCTGAATTAATGCACTTTTTATTTCATCTTATTTTTTCTATTATACTCTTTGTTTGACAGTTTATGTGAATTATTTATTTTATCCCACCTCTTAGTCCACGATCAAATATGATTGTATTTTAAATTTTTAATCTAATTTTCTACTAACTATGATTAAAAACAAAAGCAAATTTTCACGTGTACCCTCATAAAATTCAAAATATCATATTTATCTAATAAATTAGAAAAACTCTTAAATTTACGCAAATCATCGTCTTTTTATTAAAATTAACTCTCATAAATTCTCATTTTACCTTATGAAAAATAAAATAAATTGATAACAACAAAAACCACATCTAAAGCTCAAACAACTTTGTATCTATTCGATTCAGGTTCAACACTGAGTGAACTTTTCAATTGTCATTCAAAACATTCTAAAAATAAGACTTCTAAAAATAAGACTTATAAAAGGTACTATTAAGACTTACAATAAAAAAAATACAACAAACAAAATATAACCTAAAATACTTCATCGTGGATGCTATTTGAAAGATAAAATCGAGTAGACGACGCTCGTATTTTTAGATTCACAAAATTTCTCACAGATCGTCAAAAAAATGGACGAAAATGATCGGAAAAAAAAGTGAGTAAAAAAAATATTTTATTTTTTGGCTCGGAGGCAAATTGAGAGAAAAGAATAGTTATCATTGTTAAGACTTGTTAGAAGAAATATTGAGATTGTTAAGTAATGAGTGGTTGTTCGGCAACCCCTCCTTAAGACTCCTTGGTGTTGTTCGGCTAGAGAGGATTAAGTCTCCTTAAGGCTTCATCTGCTTTCTTTAACTTCCTTAGCAACTTAATCCTGCCGAACACCGATTCCTTAGCGCGAATTAAGATTACCTCCTTTAGCCTCCTTTTGCCCGGATCTTAATCCTCTGCCCGGATTTTAAGGCACCTCTCCCCCTTCCTTAAGCGCTTAATCCTTCACCCACGGATTAAGACAACCGAACATCGGTTCCTTAGCGCTTCTTAAGCTCTTAATCCTTCACTCTTAATCTTTTATTGCCGAACAACCCCCTTAGATTTCCTTTAGACTTCTTAGAAACTTAATCCATCCAAACAACCTCTTCTCGATGAAGATTAATTTTTGCTCTTTTTGTCCAAATTCCTAAGCTAAGCCATTTTTGCTCCAATTCTTAAGACACAATTTCTCTTGGATTAAGCCTCCTTAGCACATTTTTCTTAATACGAATCTACCGAACAAGTGCTCGTAAGCTCTACTTAAAATTTAATTCCTCATGTGGTGCCGAACACCCTCAAGGAATTAAGAGTGAATGATCAAGATTTTACGGAGCAATAATGAACTAATGTTCAGCTGTCTTAATTTGTGTGTGAAAACTAAGAAAGCTAAAAGAAATATAGAGGTGTTATAAGGTTTGGATATAAGATTAAGATTCAAATAAAAAAGTAAGAAAGTGATTTTGGTTCGTGTTCAAATATCAGTATTTGACATAATTACACGACTACAAATATTTAATACAATGGATTAAGTCTCAAGAAGCTAAATTGTCTCCATGGACTCATATCGTTCGAAATTCGTATCACCTAAAATTAGTCAAAGGATCGGATTGGATTGGTCTATACGGTTCGGATCTAAAACTCAAAATTGGAGTTACTTGGTAGGATCTGAACTCCATCGTGGCATCGTACCCATTAGGCCATTGTCACCCTTGCTCCAGCAGACCAGTATTCTCTGCGGAGCTGATCGGACGGCCCAAATTTACTCTCACCGGTGAGTACTCGGATGATAGAGAGACATTATTAATTTTGTTTTGAAATTCGTGCCAAAAATTTATTTGATCCGTCCGATCAAAATAAACGGACCAGATTAAAATTAAAAAAGAACCGCACCTGCGGATGATGTGATTCCCTGCTCCAGCCCCCAAGGCTTCTTCTTTCTCCGTGTGTGTGTTTTTGGAAATCTCGCGAAAACCAGAAGAGACAGAAAAAGGCAGCGAAAAGGAGAAAAAAAAGAGAGTTCAAGGGCGGGAGTTGGGGTGAGGCAGGCGGGTCGGGGGACGTGGTGGAGCCGCAGAGCGGAGAAGAGGGTGGACACGCAGAAGCACGCCGGACCATGGCGCGGCACGTTTTCAACTCACTATTTCTGCTATAACATCGCGTCTTATATTTCTCCATCCTGCCCCTTTTCAAAACATCTCCTCTCTTCCCGCGTCTACAAATTACGTACTGCGAGTGATATTCTAACATTACAGAAATTATATGATTTTCAAATCCCCAATTCTCCGATTGTAGCTCCGTTTTGCACCTGTAAGTTTTAGTTTAATTCTGTAAATAACCTTTCCTAACCTTTGTTCTCTAGAATTTTGTAAATGGAATCCTCAGATTCTGAACGATTCATATTAACTTCAAACTGGGACAGTGGGGGCTATAGTATATACTAAGAATTAAATTGTTTGTTGATTTGATCTTACTCTCTTATGTGGGCTGTACCTCCTAAATAACAAAGAAAATTGTAATGTCACTACTCACTATTTACCTTGTGCTATTCCCCGATTATACTGTTTGATTTTCCTATATTAAAGTATGTACATTGTGGATTTTTAAGGCTAGAGCTTCACCGTATGTTGCCTAATTTGTTGCTTCACTTTGAAATTGAATATTGTAGAATTTACAGGTTTATAATTAAACCACACTCATTACATCATTGAATGCCCTTAAGGTGTTTGATGAAATGGTTGAACCAAGTTTGACTTGTATTTTCTAGGCTGTATATGCTAGACAGATCTAAATGTAATCTTCATGATGATTTATGATTATTCCTCAGTTTAAAAAGGTTATGGAAAGTATAAAGTTTCTGAGTTTAATATATGGCCATTTTAATTTCGGTAAAAGTCATGTCAGCAGCATAATTTCTGACATTAATATATTATTTGAAATATTTGTTTTCTAAATTTATCTAACAAGTATTAGTTTTAGGTATTATACCAAATCTTCATTAACAGTTACATTTTAGTATCAGTAACTTGTTTGATGTGCTTGTATGTGGTTTTCTACTGATGTGATATGCAAGCTTATTTTTACATATGGTCTTGATATATTAGAAATATCACGACTTGGCCCCACAGTCCAACTGATGACCTGGTGACCCATAGTTTGCCCATGTTGGTTTCTGGCCCGGGTTGGACATTGATTTTGAAGGCATATTCTGTTACTTAATTATAGAACACTTGAATATTTTTTTGCAGTAAGAATAGTTTATTTGGCTTCTCTCTCTGTTCTTATCCAGTGACTGCAGGATGACCACTATAATTTAATTTAATTTTACTTCCATAGGTCTGACCGTTCACTTTCATGTCATTGCTCATGGCTCACGAATTTTGTGGAATATCTATCTTCTTATTTTATTTTGTTCTTTTTTTTTGGGCTGGGTGTTTATCTGTATAATTGCATCTCCCTAGTCATCCAAGTCCCTACTAATTACTTGTATTTCTAGCAACCATTTCAATGTTTTTGTCGCGGTTCTTTTTTGGTCATGCACATAATCCTGCTGTTTGTTAAACCTCTACAAGAGCATTTTATTTCCATGGTTTTTTTTTGGTTAGAAATTGTTCTTTCGGTAATACATACTCCAAACTTTCAAACATCGTGTGGTACCTGTGCAATTGCCCCTTACTGGCAGTTATAGTCCCCTTGCTTAATTCTAGTATATTTTTTACTGAATTTTTGCTCCATGTCTCTTTTCAGGCCCACATTAAAATGGAATCGGTTTTTTTTTTCTCAAGACCAAGTCTAGCAAGAAAATTGACGCTTCATATAATCCCTTCTGATGTGGCAGTAGGCTCTTTTTACCCTTTTCTAAAATCCAAGAAGACTGGATATGTTCTCAAAAGGACTAAGGAAATAAGTTACTACCGAAATTTTGTTACATTTGACCCCGTACTCTATCGGTACCTCAAAACAAAGAAAAAACCAAAACATTCTTCGATGAAGTCAGAGAGTTTAAAAAAGAGTACATCTGACAAGCTATTGCAAAAGAGAGGTGCAGTGAAAAAAACAAACCAAGTTTCTTGTAATGCATTAATCTGCATGCTTTGTAAACTGGAATTGTTGACAGAGGCAGAGGTTTTGATGCAACGGATGTATAAGTTGGGTCTCGATATTGACGCGACCACTTTCAATTGCATAATTGATGGTTTTTGTAAAAGAGGGGATACTTTAAAATCTTTCTTGTATTATGATGAGATGGTGACATGTGGCCATTTACCGGGTGGCCCCACATACTTGTCTTTGTTGAAGGGGTTATGTGGAGGCAATAGCTTGTTGCAAGCAAATGATTTTTTGAATGAACCTGTGTTAATTCCTTCGGCAATCAAAGATTACACCAGTGCATATAACATCCTACTAGCAAAGATTTGTAAAATTGGAGATTTGGATGGAGCTATTAGGCTATGTGATTTGATGGCAGAAAGGAATTTAAAACCCGATTCGCATACGTATACTACAATTATTAGTAGGCTAGTGAGGCATGGTAAACTTGCCAGTGCTATTATGTTGTTTCATCAAATGGAACAGCACGAGTTGCCTCCTGATCATGTCACTTACACTTGTTTAATCAATGGATTTGTGAAGGAAGGTTTGTTTAAGGCCGCGTCATATTTCTTTTGTGAAATGATGGACCGCAAAGAGATATTTCCAGACATCATTGCATTTAATGCAGTGATTGAATCTTATGCAAAGGCTGGAAAGGTAGAGAAAGCAGAGAGTATTATACAAATGATGGAAAAGAGAAGAATCCACCCAAATGTAATTACTTATACTATTCTCATGAAGTCATACATCAAGAAGCAAGAGGTATTGAAATCTTTAGGGCTGTATAAGGTCATGCTAAGAAAAGGTATCAAACCAGATCGGGTAACATATCATGTTCTAATTCTCGGACTTTGCAAGGGGAATATGGTGGATATTGCTTTAAAATTTCTAGAGAAATTGGCCATGAAAAGAATTTTACCCAATAATTTGACCTTTAATTTGCTTCTTGTTGAAATTAGCGAGAAAAACCAGATGGCTCACGCTTTGACTCTTCTAAATTACATGAGACTTCTAGATGTGTTGCCAAATAGAGAGGCTTATGATGCCATAATATATGGGTTGAACAGGAAAAATTATTTTAATGAGAGCTATCTTGTTTTGCAAGAAATGGTGCATATGAGGTTTGAGCCAATTCACACACATTATATTTCATTGATAAATGGGAAATGCCGAGTTGGTCATGTCAGAGACGTTTTTGAATTGAAAGATGAGATGGTAGCCTTAGGACTTGTGCCCCAAAATGTGGCCGAAAGCACCATAATCAGAGGTCTTTGTAAATGTGGGAAGCTTGAAGAGTCGATACTTGTTTTTAATAACCTAATTTGCGAAGGTATCATACCAACTATTGGTACATTTGCGACTCTTATGCATGGGCTATGCAAAGAGGGTAGGCTGGATGATGCTTTGTACTTGAAGGAATCGTTACATGACTGTGGTTTAAAACCAGATACGGTAGTATACAATATACTAATAACAGGTTTGTGTGTGAATGGTAAGCTTTCTGATGGGTTTAAGCTGTATGAAGAGATGAAAATTGCAGGGCTCTGGCCAAATGTTACGACGTATAGCGTGTTAATTGACACAATTTGTTTGGAAAGTAGGTTTTTGGAAGGGGAAGAGATTTTGAGAGATCTGGCAAAGAGGGGGTTGGTTTCTCTGGAGAACAACTCAAAAAGTTTGCGTACTATGTTTAAAAATGTTATGTGGAAGTTAAATAGTATTAGGAAGTGCCAGTATCCCAAGAGTTGTAAGTTTCGCAAAATGAGGCTCAAGCTATATACTTCCAAAGAATAGTACCAAAACCACTGAACTGGTACTGGACAGAATGAAATCTTGACTTCTAATATCTGAATAAAATATATTACTTCCATCTTTGGTTGACCAAACAAGGTATTTTTCTATTCTTATATTGTTACAGTACTTTTATTGACTGGAAACTGGTTTAAAATATCTGATGCTAATATTACTTCTGTGTTTTATGCTGGCTTCTGATTTGTAATTGCTGAACTTAATTGAGTTATCAATGCACTGGATAGTTTCTCTACCCACATAGTGGCATGACACAATATGGCATATGAACCTAAAATTTTCTGACTTTGTATTTTTTTCGTGCACTATAACTGACTTCTTGGTGTTATATTTAGGTTATGAGAAGTGAGAAGGCAAGGACGAATAATTGCTAGTGCCGACATGAGTGAAAAATCAATGCAAAAGCTGCTGGTTTGCCAAGGGAAGGGAGAAGAGAAGAGAAAAGAGAGTCAACAGCACTTATTTCCTCCAGAGGTTTGAGTTGTGTCTGTAATCTTTATTTCATGCAGTACTGTAAATAGTTTCTTATATATAGTGTACACAACTAGCCTCTCTTCCTCATTTACTTTAAATAAGAAAATGGACTCGTCAGTTGGTGTGCTTCCTAAATGAGGAAGAAAGGTTTTGAGGTTTGAGGTTCTATAAGAAACTATCCTTATGAAAATAAAAACCCTTTAATTGAGAATTTTTAATTCGCCAGTACATACTTTGCTGCATGCTTTTACTTGCATTACTGCAGAAGCTGTGTTTTTTCCTTTCCAATTTTCCTATTTCATAAGATTTTCAATATCAAATCACCTTTAATATCCTAAGCACTCCTGAATGTCTTTGCTTTATTTAGATTCCTTCTCTCGGTGTATCATTCTTGGTTGGGGCCCAGGAGAGTTCTTTTTGGGGGCTCATATACTCCCCGCCATACGATCACCAAGGGCAACATTACCTATGCTAGTGGCTTTTGGTAATATGATGGTATTGATACCTTTTCAATAATTACTTTAAAAGTATATCCATCCATTCGTTTTTAGTTAGTATATTGTTTTTTCATATTCAATTTTCTGATTAATTTCTGATCTTTATGTGTTTAGGTCAAAAGGTCAAAATGACTGCAAGCTGTTTTCTTGCCCCGTCAATTGAAACCTAGAATCCGACAATTTTGCATCTTCTAGGGGCCGTTCGGCAACAAGGGATTAAGAGCTTAAGGAGCACCAAGGAACCGATGTTCAGTTGTCTTAATCTGTGGATGAAACCTAAGGAAGCTAAAGGAAGGGATAGAGGTGCCTCAAAGTCCGGACAGAGAATTAAGATCTGGACAAAAAGAGGCTAAAGGAGGTGATCTTAATCCACGTTAAGGAACCGATGTTCGGCAAAATTAAGCAGCTAAGGAAGCTAAAGAAAGTGGATTAAGTCTCATTGGAGTCGAACGGCCCCCTAAAGAGCTACGAGAACAAGTGGGGCCACCTCTTTTCTCTAAAAAATAAAGGGAGAAAAGATGAGATATTTTTCTGTACTAGTAGATAATTATTTAATTGGATATCTTTGTACCTGTAACCAATAATTCAAATCAGAAACAATTTTTTTATACTGCATAAGAAAAGTGAAAGCATGTACAAAGGTCATGTGGTTATTTGGTTATGGAGTAAAATTAGAGGATTAAATTGCTTATTTCATCTTATTTTTATATTTTATATTTTATTTAATAGTTTAAGTTATAGATTAAATTAATTCATCTGAGAAATAAATCTATATCTATATGATAATTATCATATGCCTTACACATGAAATAAGTTAATTCATCTTAAGAGGTGGAGCAACTTATTCTGGATTAACTTACCTCTTACTCTTATTTTACTTCTCTTTTGACTCTTTAAGCAGAATTTACTCCACCTCTTATTCCATAACAAAAGAGGTGGAGCAATTTACTTTGGATTAACTCACTTCTTACTTTGTCTTACTTCTATTTTACTCCTCATTTGACTTCTTAAGCATGAAGTAAGAGATTTACTCTCCCTCTTACTCCATAACCAAATATGAACAAAGAAATTTCAAATAAATTTCCAATACAGCGAAATACCATAAAAATATATTAAAGCTCTACTTGTTTTTATATCATTATTAATTTTTTATTTATTTATAGGTGAATTCTGTAAGTAGAACAATAAATTAGAAAACAATTTTTAAGAAGCTTGTTAGCTTGCTAATTAAAGAAGTAACAAATAGTAGCTAGATTGACAGATTAATTGATAAATAATTCAAAGTATTTACAATGGATTTTTTAGGTGAATATATTATTTTGTTAACATTTATAAATTGAACACTATTTATGTTGGTACCAGCGCTAAGTGGTATCATGAATGTGCCACTCTGGGTACCATGGTTGCAACTTGCAAGAGACTTCAATGGTCACTCCGGTGAAAAATTTAGTAGCTAATACTAGAAAAATATGTTTTAAACCAAATTAATTGATTAAATTAATTAGAAATTTAGAAGCATCAATTATTGATGAGATTGATTCAATGGTTGCACTGTGGATGGCATGGACCATGGACCTGTCACCTGTCCACGATAAACAAGTAAACAACTCATTATTAGTTCTTTCCTTTTTCCTGAAAAAGTCATGAACATGGCCGTTTTATTCATAAATCATTGAGAAAACTAGAAAATAATTTAAACTAAAGTACTCTATTCTAAACCTCCCCTAAAAGACAAATTCATTTGGATTTATGACTGCAGCACTCACAGACCCGGTTCTTGACAAAATAATTAAAAAAAGCAACTTCTAATTCAGTATGTACAAAAAATCGGTACAAAAATCCAATATTACCTGTCCCAATCTCAGCTCCCATCTTGCATCATAGGTCATCTCAATAAACTCAGTCCTCTTCGAATAATACTAGTCTTTTGCTTCACACCTATATATATTCAGCTACTTGATACACTACTAACCATATTTTGTGCTATCTGTTAGAAATATATTTTGAAAACACAAAATTTTTATAAATAAATACTTATTTTAATATTACTATTTTTAACTTTATGAATTATGGAATTATTTATGAATGAGTTATATAGATGCTGATTCACCACAGAAGATCAAATCAAATTTATACATATATTTGAGCTTTGCCCATATATGGCCTCAACGGTAACACATTAATTAAATATCCTTCATTGTTATAGGCAATAGCTTTCACCAGTAATATGATCCATTTCAAAAGCATCCATAACAATATTGATATACAAATTAATTGCATTTTGCCGTTTGAGCTAATTTTATTGAATATAGAAACGGTAAAATGAATATCATTTTAATTGTTATGAATGTACATATTGACCTATAAATAGTACATGATATTTGGTGAGCAAGACATCCAATAATCTAATAATTCATTCAATGTATCATATTATCTTGCTCTTTCTCTTAGCTCTATAATTCATAAAGTTTATATTCTCCCACAAATATTTTCTTTCTAGTAAAACTATTATTTTGCTATCATTGTTGAAAGAAGCTACATCAACCTCTACGTACCACGGTTGCGCCCCGCAGGCAGAGGAATACCGACGTAACTTGGGGCAAGCTTAACCGATTATTCCTGCGCTTAGGACAGAAAGTTGCCTTAGGTCCGCATTTTGCAGCTACGGGTAATAAAGTTTTAAGTATATTCTTGATTAAATTTTAAATATAAATATAGTTTTTTATTTATTTTATTGATCAAAAATCAGATTTAAAATTAATTGGTTATGTTCGCACAAAGAAGTGCACTCCTAAGTTTCAGTACAGCGAGCTGTACCTTTTAAAACTCGAGCCTACCTCTGGTCAAGACTGCAAGTGCACAGTCCCACCGTTGGTATAGTCGGGTATCGTATCCGCAGGGACGGTAAGAAAAGAACCAGACTCAACTTAAATCTACTAAGATCCTAGAAGTGAGAAAAGTTGATTGGTTGGTTGTTTCTAACAATTCTACTGATTGAAGTAATGATTAAAATAATGAAAAGAAGATTGAAAGTTTGTTTTCAATTAATAAAAAAGGTTTCCAGGGTTTCAGCTTCGTTTCAATTCAGCCCCAGGGTATACGGCCCGTATAGAATCTTATATGGTCCGTATAGGCCCCTGAGTTAATACTGTAGCTACTGAAACTGTGTTGGTGCTTTCGTCTAGGGTTTCTATCGACCGTACCTAGATCCCTAGCCTCAGCTGTTGCAATTTTGGCTTAGTAACCCAGTTACCGGACTCAACTACTCACCTCTTAGGTGCCTTAAACCTCAACTTTCGTTTTTTGGTCCAATTTATCTAAGTCACTTGTTGGTTTACTAAAGGTATCCCAGGACTTTCGCCTCAAGAAAAGTTTCGCCTTTCGGTACTCCTTGGTTCGTAAACCTACCTCATATACTTGGTTCAATTGGATTGAATGTTATAGACTTGTAACATATCGACTTAGACGTGCACATTCGTCTAACGGGTTGACTATTCGATTCAAGCAAGCAAAAACCAAGCAATTAAAATACTACACAACAAGATGAAAACTAAGCATTCAACACAAATCCAAGTAGCATACAAGTAAAACCAAACGTCAACTACATCTTAACCCTAGAAACAGTAAATTTAGCTACTCATGTTCTCAAAACAAAACACAATAAAAGTTATGAAAGAGTTCATAGAAAAACAATTGAAAATCCGAAGATTCATTGCAAAACTTCTTCTTCTTCTTCTCCAAGTTCTTCCTTGTCTTCCAAGCACCAAGAATGAGCAAAAGATGTTCCTCAGATCTGGAATTGTCTGCCTTAATGTCCGAAATCACGTATTGAAAGCCTTCCTTTTCGGCCTCCCCAGCTGTCTTTGTTTCCAATTCCAGCCTGGGTTTCCGAAATAGCTTGTACGGTCCGTATGAAATCCTATACGAACCGTATACTTGTCCTTGCCTTGGAGAATGGTTGCCTCTTGTTGTGGAACCTTCTGTGTGGTCGGGCTGATCTTGTACGGACCGTATGTAATCCTATACGGACCATATGGAGAGTTGTCAGATACAGAATTTCGCCCTTTCCTGCAAAATAAGAAACAAAACATAGCAGTACCACATTCTAATGATATTTAAACGAAAAGTCCACATTTTTAGATTTTAAGGTACAAGTTTCGGTGTAAATTGGAGTCGCAATCTAGACAAAATAAGGAGACATCAGATTACTTCATATTTTTCCAACACTATCACTGAGCACATCAAACATAATTACACGAGAAAACAGTTCTGTTCCACATAGTGGAAGCTTAAAAAGGCACTCAATATCACAAAAGTTTTTTCTCAGCCACACATTTTTTTATCATGGGTCATCAATATTTATAACCTGATATGAGTACAAATGTTCGAAATTCGGATAGTGAATCACAAGATATTAAATAGTTCTCACTTGATTTTTGTATTTATGTGTAATTTTTTATGTAATTTAGAGTATAATGACATGGTATTGTAAGATTGACCCCATTCTTCATAGAAATTTTTATATAATTGATCCCTATATGTGTTTGATTTCCATAGTTCGGAAATCTGGCTCTGCTCCTAACTGTAAGTATCACGTCCCGACGGTTGGACCGGGCACGCGACACAACATAATGACATCCTTGCATCCATCCACCGTCCTATCAACCTACGTCGCAACAGAAAGAAACATAAACAGTACAAAGTCAACTACAAAGTCGAGTAACCAATTATTTAACGACGCAGCTTGAAATTGGCATAATAACAATAAACAACTATTTCAATAGGACCGGATTAATCCACACATTAAATATCAAATTATGTATGCATATTTAACCGACAATACCAATTGGGTCTAATTTTCAATAACAACAGTTCTATTCCGGTTAGATTCTCTGAAACAGGTGATTCCCCGTATTCCAGTCCATTAAAAACAATTTCAGTATCTAGACCCATATTCCAGTTAAATATACTATCATAATCTGATTATCCAATTCAATACCCAATCAAAATTTAATTTAACCATTCAAATCGAAAACACATATTATAGAGAAGTCTGGTTACCTTAGTGGTTTACTATTACCCTTGAACCCGTGACCCGGACCGGTCCGCCCTTGACCCGTGCCCGACCGGACTGGACCTTTGGCACGGGTCAAGGGTAGGCCGGACGGACAAAAATTAGGGCCGAACTGGACATTTTGAAAAAAAAAATCCGTTGAACCCGGACCGTGGTTTTGACCCGGACTGCCACGACCGTGCCCGTACCCATGCCCGGACCGCCCTACCCTTGGACCCAAACCGCACTACCCTTGGACTTGTGCCCGGACCATTCTTTTTAATTTTCACCAATACAATTAGTAAATCCGGACCATTCTTTTTAATTTGGCACGAATCTCAAAGCCTAATAATACTGCCACCTACATTAGCCCGAATTCCAAAGTGGTTGAGATTTAATCTCAAACCGTAAAGTGAGATTTTATCCTCTGGTTCTAAACTGTACCGTCATTTTTATCCATGCCCATCAAACCTTACATTTCGCCAACTCTGCCCATCAAACTCAAATTTTATTAAAAATGCCCAAACCGGCGGCTATACAGCCGATTCCTAATAAAAATTAGAAACCGGCTATTAAGCCGCCGGTCGCTCCAAAAAATTAGTTTATTTATAAGTGTGCACTGTTCCGAAATTTCCTCACAGTTCATTTCATCAAATTTGACACTATCTCTCCTCATATTCTCTCTTTCTCCCAGATTTCACCTGCTCTTTCTGTTTTTGCAAGTAAGTCTCTATATTTTATTTTATATTTGTAAGTAGGCCAAATAGTTGTAAATTAGTACCAATTGTTATAAATTGCTACCAATTGTTATAAATTGCTACCGTTTGTTAGAAATTCTTATAAATTGCTACCAATTCATTAGAAATGTTCCAATTTTTTTTATAAATTAGAAAGAAATTGGTACCAATTTTTATAAATTGCTCCCGTTTGTTAGAAATTGTTATAATTTATTAGAAATTGTTATAAATTGCTACCAATTATTTAGAAATGTTCCAATTTTTTTATAAATTAGATAATTTAGTATAGTTTAGTATAGTTTATTATAGTTATATATTAGGGTAGAATTAAGGTATAAATTATGGTTTGTTATAAATTAGGGCCGTCGTTTTTATCCATGCCCATCAATTAGTACAATTTAGTATAGTTATCTAACTTGGTAAAATTCTGTATAATTTTGTATAGTTATATAACTTAGCATAATTTTGTATAGTTGAGTATAGTATAATTTAACTAACCATACTTTATGAAATTAGAATGGTTGGAGGTAGAGGTAGAGGTAGAGGACGGCCTAGACGTGCACCACAGGTTGAGCCGCCGATTGACCCCACCAGTACTGAGCACTTCAGCCCTCTCTTATGGATACCCCATTACGAGCACTGGGTATCCCTGGCTTCCCGTGAGGTATGCTACTTTTTGTCTACCTCCGACGAAATTTAAATTTTGTTGTATACATTATGTAATACATTATTTTGCTATTTTTCAACGCAGGACGAGTTTCTGATGGACGTCAATTTTTCTGTCGCTCGGATGCAGTACTTCTCACAGATGGACCCATATGTCATCCGGCTGGGACTATATCAGATTGTGTCCATCCTGCGGGACACGACTGCCTCAATCAATGCATCTCTCATCGCAGGATTAGTGGAGCGATGGCGTCCCGAGACCCACACGTTCCGTATGCCTTTCGGGGAGATGACTGTCACGTTGCAGGACGTGAGTGCCCTCTGGAGTTTGCCGATCAGGGGCATTCCCGTAGGTGGAGTATCTGACAGTAGAGACTTCGCACATGACATCGAGCAGTATTTGGGGGCAGATTCGACAAAGCTACGTGTCGATAAATGGAAGTCTAGTTATCACATGCAGAGAACAGAGTTGCGGCGACACTTCAGTGTCGGTCTGACGGACGCCTCTACTGATATAGAGATTCGGAGGTAATAATAATAATAATATTTTACTTTTGATCTGTTAATTACCTTATATAATTATAATACTAACCATCTACTTTGTTTTTGCAGATACACCCGGGGTCACGTAATGGACCTTTTCGGTACCATTATGTTTCCTGATTCTAGCAACGACGGCATCCCCATGATGTATTTGCGACTTCTGATGGACTTTGATAGCCCGTCGGCCTACAACTGGGGTGGAGCCGTGTTAGCACATATGTATCATAGCCTCTACACAGCTTCTCAGGTTAGTAATTATGTTGTTTGACATTTCATTAATTCATCAATCAGTCAAATGAAATTACGACTAATAACCTCAGAAATACAGGTGAAGGCCAAGCAGATGTATGGGCCGGTTCTTTTGTTACAGCACTGGTCCTGGTCACGTCTACGGGTGGGCCGTCCTATCCCCAATGAGCCAAAGCCAAATTGGGGACATCAGGACGATGATCCGGAGCGGTGGCGAGTCTACGGCCACCGCTGGCATGGTGTCCACCACTATCGGGATGAGGGGCATGGACGCACCATAGGTATCAGGATGGTGCGTTTACAGCTGCAGAGCTTGGACGAGTCGGAGGTGGAATGGACACCATACGCACATCTATATGAGGATCAGCAGTTGCCTCTTCGTTGTCTTGAGGACCGTGACAGCTGGTGGTACCGAGGCCCGCTAGTCTGCTTTTGGATAGTGGAGCACCACTATCCAGATCGGGTACTTCGGCAGTACGGAGAGGAGCCATTGATCCCAGCGGATCCGGCATTACCCAGGGAGGAGATCAGGAGACTGCACAGGTAAGAAATTTAATTAATTATTACATCGACCGTTCCATATCCCAGTAGACCAATTGCAACTAAAATTTAATTTACAGAATGTCGCACGCCGCTCATGGACGAAACCGGCGGCTATATTTGGCAAATTATTACGGGCGATCGAGTTTCGGCGGAGCCTCAGATATACCAGATGCCTGATGAGATCACTCAGACCCCAGGATCTCATCTGCTGAGGTACACGACTTGGTACCAGAGGATTGGCGAGGCGTCAGTATATCTGCTGGGCGATTACAGTGCCTATCTCCGCCAGACACTGCATGAGAATCTATCAGGTCACTAGCCTACCTGGACGTCGGCCGGGCTCGCTCGGTAATTAATCCAACACATTTATATTACTTATTCATTAAACGCTTATTATATAAATATGTTGACTAATTTATGTTTGTTTTTTCAGGTATTGGTGTCGATTAAAGCCGTTGCGCATGCTATCAAGTTGCTTGGGATCAAGGGCTGGCGGAAAGTTGGATGGAACAAGTTGCAGGAGCATGGCCCACTTATCGATGATGCCGGACAAAGTGGGCGTACGATCAACATGTTGCGCAACGCCAGAGAGAACATTGATTGGCGGGCGGTAGAGCCAGACGAGCCAGATGCGCCGCTAGTCTGCACTCAGGATATGCCATCTCCACCCCGCTTGGACGCGGATTGGGACTACTATCAATGGGTGCTTTGTCTAATTCCTGCTGGGCAGCCTACTACAACTCTGAGGGACGTCCAGTGTAGCCACCGGTAAGTCGTATTTGTTATAAGTCGAGTAATTATTAGTAGAAAAATTTATACCATTGTTTGGTTTGGTTTACAGGGTCCAGCTAGCATGCCGCCGCCGCCGCCGCCGCCACCACAGCCACCGCACGACGAGTCTTCATCTTTCGACCACATAGAGGATTATGGGCTGACTATCAGTCTCGATGAGATTGAGAGCCTATCACCATCCATGCCAGGGCGATATTCTACAGCGATGGCACACGACGGTGAGGCCAGCGGGTCACAGGCCCTTTCTGACTATGCGGCTGGGCTGGTAGAGACTTTCTTCTCTACACCCCCGCCAGCTACTACTCTGGGGGATGATGATCCGTGGGAGACCGCATCACGTATCAGGAGAGAGGCTGATGTCGCTGCTGTTGCTACACGTGATGCGGCCTGGGCTGGACTGCCCGAAAGGGCTAACAGAGGACATCCGGCCGACCGATACTCCCCTTCTCCGTTTAGATGATGATAGTTTTTTACTTTTATTATTCCATAGGATTTACATTTTGATCTGTTTATTTATTTATGTTTGGATCTATTTGTCATTTGTTATGTTTCGATCTGTTTATTACCCGTTTGTCATTTGGATTTGTTATGTTTGTCATTTATGTCTTGTTTTTCTCGTTAAAGTCATAATAAATTTAGTTGAAATAAATCAATCAACTAATTTTGTTAATTCGTCGTCTTAAAAACGAGAATTTCAAACGATTCGTAACCTATAATATCAAAATTATATTTCAAATATTCAGAGCGAATTTGATACTTACAAATTACTCAAAAATTATATAACAACTGTCCCGATTTCAAAAAAAAAAAAACTAATTTTTATTAGAAACCGGCGGCTATACTGCCGGTTTCTAATAAAAATTAGGAACCGGCTATTAAGCCGCCGGTTTGGGCATTTTTAATAAAATTTGTGTTTGGTGGGAAGAGTTGGCGAAATGTAAGGTTTGATGGGCATGGATAAAAATGACGGTAAACCGTACATAATTAAATATGAAAAAAAAATCTAAAAAAAAAAACTAAATTTTAACATATTATATTTACAAATCATAATAACTATTCACAATTTTATAGAATTTCTTTTTTTAGCCTCTTCAAATTGAGCCGAAGATTACGGGCCGTGGATTTTTGCATGAGCATTCAACGGTCGATCTACAATAAAATGACGCCTAATTTCTTTTAGAATGATCAATTTAGTACGAGGAACCTTAACAACAACAAAAATTTGGAGTTCCAATAATTATAGGCTTCGATCCAATGTGTAATATTTATAGCCCTACAATGTCGCTATATTTCGTCGCTTGGATGGATGTGTAAATGAACATCAATTTAAATCAAACTTACCAAAAATGAAATTAATGGAACACTCTTTGATTTGAACGGTTCTGATCGACCAACAGACGACATTTGTCTTTGATCCTTCATTAACTCACCCAACAAGAGTTGATGTTCTATGGTCATGCATGTTTGACATATGTCATTGATGCAAAATTGCAACATGTACAACTATACAATTTAATTTGTCAAAATTATTTAATAATGCAATAAAAATGTTCTAACATTATATTTTGGTATAAAAGTTTATCAATATCATTTTATAAATATATTGTTTCAAAATAATTCATAATTTTTTTAAAGTAATTTATTTAAGAAATTTTTTATTTATATTTTATTGTTTTCAAGTAATTGATTTAAGATATTTTAAAGTAATTGATTTAAGTAACATTGTTTAAAAATAATTTGTAATTTTGATTTATATTTTACAATAACAAAAATAATTGAATTGAATGAATTTTAGTTTAAATGAATTTGTTTAAAAAGAAAATTGAAAAACAGAAATGAAAAAAACAGAAAATAGAAAAAAAAAAAAAAAACAGAAATGAAAAAACAGAAACGAAAAAAAAAGCAGAAAAAATAGAAACGTAAAAACAGAAAAAAAAAAAACAGAAATGAAAAAACAAAAATGAAAAAAACAGAAAAAAAAAAACAGAAAAGAAAAAAAACAGAAATAAAAAAAATGAAAAATATTCGGTCACCCGGACCGCCTGGACCGCCGATCCGTGCGGGCAAGGATCCAAGGGCGAGCAAGAGTAGGATTTCAAAAAAAATACCCGTTCTATCCGGACCGTGATATCCGTCCTACCCGAGTTGCCCGTGTCCAAGCTATCCGTACCCCGCCCGGGTTTACCCTGACCAGACCGACCGGCCCAAGAACAAAACATCAGGTTACCTGATAGCCATCAATCAAGATATCCAAATTAAAACTGCAATAATTGCTTTGAATCAACGCGATATAGTGAGAATTCCAATCGGACATCCAATCAAAATATTTCTATATTTTTTCTATTTTTCTTCTCTTTTACTTTTCCTTTCCTTTTTTTTTTTTTTTTAGATTTTCTTTTCATTTTTCTCTCCTCAGTCGGATCAGGATTCAGAAGAGAAGATTAATTTTATTTAGGAGGGAGGGAGTTGGTTGTTTCACGCATGGGACCCACGTGGCCTTAGTGCCACGTTGGCTTTTATAAATTTCTTTTTAAGTTTTGTAATTTAAACCTTTAAGTTCCCCCATATTATAGCTAAGTTCAATATGAAAAAGAAAATACAAAAATGATTGGGCGTTGCAGTAATACATTCTACATCCTCAGACATCCAAATAGAGATACCATCTTTTTTATTTTATTGACTTTACGTGCCCAATAATGTATCATAGGAATAATTAGCAACACTAAATTTCTAGTTCATTTAAACATTTTTAGTTACTGAAATGCATAGTTCATTCTAAGTATATGTATACATTAATCGTAAATAATCACAGGTTCTTGTAAAAGTTAAATATTAAGTCTTTATAAATTCATAGGTTCTTGTAATTTAGAGAAGAAATATTATGACTTTGGAAAGCGCATATTAATACTTTTAAAATAACTATAAAGAGCATAAATTTATGTATGAATACTTTAATCCGTACACGTAGGGGTGTAAACGGAGCGGATAATGCTAATGCCATATCCGCATCCGTTTCTCAACAAGCGGATACGGATACGGATACGGATACAGATAGTAAACGGATATCAAAATTGAAAACTATATCCGTCTTAAACGGATACGGATACGGAACGATAATCCACGGATACGGATACGGATTCGAATACGAATATGGAGCGGATAATTGTCGGATATTGAGTAATTCTACTAAATTTCATAATTTTAAATTATCTAATTTGATTACCTAAATTGACAAAAATTTAATAGACTTTTTAAGTTTGCACAGTGATGATTATGCATGGCTAATTGCTTATTGGTTCAGAGAACCATTCAATTATCCTAATAGATTATATGATTTTTCTACCAAGATTCTTGGATTTAAACGAATATGTATGTTTTTTAGGAATTTCGCAAGAGTGAAATGAATTGAAAGCTGCTGAAAGATTAAATTTCGGATTCAGATATATACGGATATCCGCTCCGTTTATATCCTCACGGAATTATCCGTATCCGTATCCGTATTACTTTTCCATATAGTAAAATTATCTGTATCCGTATCCTCAAGTATCCATATCCGTTTAATCCGGATATAGATAATAAGCGGATTCGGAGCGGATTATCCGCGGATAATCCGTATCCGTTTACACCCCTACGTACACGTCTCAAAACTTCAAATTGTATGTTTTAATATTCTGCATGCTTTATAGAAAATGTGCAATTGCTAAATTTTCAAAATAGTCACTCGGTGTTGCATTTGATTTATTTTCATTAAAAAAAACAATACCGGTTCAATTCTCTGTCCTATTTTTTAATCAATCTTAAAAAAAACATAATAACTCTTCAACAACAAAAAATTGGACCCAACTTTTTTATTTCAATAATTCTTAGGATCCTTATGAAAGAAAATATTAGCTCTAGAAAATCTTAATTTTTTTAATGACATATTATTTGCATTTTGGTAAAAAATCTTACATCATAGTAAATTCTCTACTTACAGTTTATCCTTCTTCCTAGAAGATTGAAAGTTTCAAACTAATTGAAATTTTTTATGCTGTTTCATATTATTAATGAAGTGTTGCTAAAACAAATTTGCATGCAACTTACAATTAACAATGTTAGTGGCTTAGTGCATAATTCTGTATTGTTATTTTTTATTATTTTGGTTTCTAATATGAAATAGAAAATTACTTTAAACAGTACCACATATAATTTTTTTGATTATTAGATGACATTAAGTTTGCAGCAGAGCACAGACTCTCGTTCTAATAATTTAATATTATTATCTGAAGAAAGCTATATTTGGAAATTATCATCTTATTAAAAACACTTTTCATTTTCTTTGGTTTTTTACTTTTTACTCACTGGGTAAAAAGGTAAAAATAAAATCCATCTTTATATTGAGAATTTTTTTTATTTTTAGGAATTTAAAAAATATTAGAAAAAAAATATTGATTTTTTTCAAAATAGATGAGACATAGATAGAAGTAGACTAATAAAACCGAATCAATGATTTGACCCGTTCCACAAGTGTCAGAAATGAGTACATAATGTGAAAAATCAACAGGTTAAATTATTGATTATGTCTCAATAGCCTCTCCAATTAATACCGAATGAAAAAAGAAAAAAAGAAAAAGGAGAGTGGCTGGGGGATTTCCTTCTAGGACCGAATATTTAGATAGTCTATAGACTTAACAAACTGCAACTAATTATATATTATTGAGATTAATATAGATTTGACCCACCCCATAAAATATGTCATTAATTATGACTTAATCAACAGTTGAGTTATATTTACATAATTTGATTAATATAATTTATATTGAGCGGACGGGAATGTACGCGCTAGCGCCCAGCGCCATGGGCAACTGCCAACTGGGCATATCTATCTGCAAATAGTGAAGAAAGAAAGATACGCACCTGAGTCCTGAGTCCTGAGCAAAACAGAACAGAACAGATTAACAAAACAAGCGATACACTCGGGATTTTTATTAATCGAAATAAAATAAAATAAATATCGAAAAGGGGAACGAATCTGATTTTTTTCGAAAAGTAATAAGGCCGGAGTAATTATCAACGTCCCTCAGGGACGGAATAAACAACGACGTCTGTGTTAATTGAAATCTCCCCGTATTAGCTCTTAATCCAAACAAACAAAATTTTAGGAACGTGATAAATAACAACGTCCGTGAACAGTGACAAAAAAAAAAAAAATTCCAGGGACGGATTTGTCATTAAGATCCATGAACAGTGTTTAAAAAAAAAAAAAAACTTATATTTGATTTTGGTTAAATAAAAAAATTAGAAAAATTATATTTACTAAATTATGTTTCAAATGACTAGATTAGTGATTAGATTAGTGTCATTTTTTTTAATGGAGTTCTCAAAAAAAAAAAATTAAGTTTTTCGAAAAAACATAATTTAGTCATTTGATGTAATGAAGTTCTCAATAAATTAAATTAAAAAAATATGTCTATGTTATCGGACACATAGATAGACTACCAATTAAATTCAAATTTAACACAATTAACTATTGATTAATAATGTATCAAAATCAGCGATATAGAATTTCAAGTTATTTGATGTAGATAAAACATAAATCAAATCTCATCATATTTATAGAGATAATATCAAATATAATTTTTTTTATTTAACCAAAATCAAACCTAAATTTTTTTTGGTTAAATAAAAAAAATTAGAAAAATTATATTTACTGAATTATGTTTCAACTATAAAAATAATGATTTATTTTTAACTAAAAAATAATAATTTATTTTTCAAATGACTAGATTAGTGTCATTTTTTTTAATGGAGTTCTAAAAAAAAAATTAAGTTTTTCAAAAAAACATAATTTAGTCATTTGATGTAATGGAGTTCTCAATAAAAAAAAAAAAAACTTAGGTTTGATTTTGGTTAAATAAAAAAAATTATATTTGATATTATGTCTATAAATATGATGGGATTTGATTTATGTTTTGACTACATCAAATAACTTGAAATTCTATATCGCTGATCTTGATACATTATTGATAAATAGTTAATTGCATTAAATTTGAATTTAATTGGTAGACTATATATGTGTCCGATAACATAGACATATTTTTTTAATTTAATTTATTGAGAACTCCATTACATCAAATGACTAAATTATGTTTTTTCGAAAAACTTAATTTTTTTTTTTGAGAACTCCATTAAAAAAAATGACACTAATCTAACCACTAATCTAGTCATTTGAAACATAATTTAGTAAATATAATTTTTCTAATTTTTTTATTTAACCAAAATCAAATATAAGTTTTTTTTTTTTTTTTAAACACTGTTCATGGACGTTAATCACAAATCCGTCCCTGAACATTTTTTTTTTTTAGTCACTGTTCACGGACGTTATTGTTTATCACGTCCCTAAAATTTTGTTTGTTTGGATTAAGAACTAATACGGAGGAGATTTCAATTAACATGGACGTCGTTGTTTATCTCGTCTCTGAAGAACGTTGATAATTACTCCAGTCTTATTACTTTTTGAAAAAAAAAATTAGATTCGTTCCCCTTTTCCATATTTATTTTATTTTATTTCGATTAATAAAAATCCCGGAGCGATACACCCTCGATTCCTGATTCCTCGATCCACTCAATTTAGACAGACAGAGTACAGAGTCACAGTCTCACAGAGAGAGAGATGAACAGAGAGGGAGAGATAAGCGACCCGCTTTTAAGTGATGGCAGAGCACCGGTTTCAGGGCCGCCACGCCGGAGCAGATCGGTTGCCTCGCTTCGGAGCGAATTCGTCTCCCGCCTACCCGATAAGGTCCGCCTCGGGCTTGATCCAGAGAACCCTTTCTCCGTTGACCTCTCCCGCACCAAAGGCCTAACAAAAGGTTACTAAGTTAATCATTACCTCGTTAGTCATATCTCCGTTTGGTTTTGGATTAATTAGCTACACAGATTTTGACACCAATGTTCATTCAGAGGCTTAGAGAGATTCAACCACTAAGATTTTGTTTCTCTCATGAGTGACCCAGGGGCGTAGCAGGATAACTAGCAATTATCGGACAAAATTTTTATATTTATTTTTTTGAGAAAATCATAGAAATATAAGCATATTTTGGAGATAAATTTTCAGAAATTCGCAATATAATGTTTTCAAGGTTGAGTATACTTTTATATATTTTTCTAAAAAAGGCATAAAAATAGACGTATATTCTTGACATTTTTGTGAGCTGGGAAGTGTCCACCCTGACTCCACTTGGCTCCGCCCCTGGTCATATGTAATCCAGTCCCTTACCGTTTCTCTAATTAGTTTGTGTATTTTTTGTTATTTACTTCAATAGCTTGAATTCTCAGGAAGAAATTAGTTTTTGTTATTTAAGAAATACCATTAATTTTGGTCAATGAATTACAAGCATCAGCATGATCAGGTGAGTCAGCCGTGTGCCCTTACCAAATAAAAGTTATACAAGTAATTAGTTTGTGTAATCGTGGTGATCTTGTATCTGATTTAACCAAAAATACTAGAAAGTTGCACTCACCATATGTTTTTCGAGGAAGAATTCATTTATTTCCACATCAACTAGGATAACTCGAGCAGTTCATACTCTTATTCAGAGCTGGCACTAGACGCTCTGCACATGCATTTCTGTTCTTCAGCTTCTCTTTTGATTTTGTTCACCTTAAAAATCAATGACAATTATTATGTTATGAGTTTGTACATTATATTTTTGACATATTATGATAGGTTATTCTCAGTTGAAGTTCTCAAATAATATTGAAGTTTTTAAAAAGGAACTAGTAGAAGTTCTTACCGAATAATATATGATTTCAACATCATACAGTTTGTTTTCAAGCATAAAGTAAAATTTTAAATTTATTTTATCCTAGCGTTGCAGTCCTATGTAAAAAAACAAAGCATCTCGAAACCCATCAATTTAAAAATAAAATGTTAGATGCAAATAATTTATAACAAGTACATAACTTCTCTAACTGATGGAACGACCTTACTTGAACAGGATCTGTTCTATAGGATTGTACTACTGTCTCCTTGAGAGTAAAGTAGACAGGTACCAAAGTCTGGTTGATGAACCACGACCACTGGATCAGAGCGTTATTAATGGCCCTGATCACTCTGACAGAGGGATCCGGTTGCTGTAGAGGATCGTTCCCGGCCGGCCTTGGTCTGCTGGGATGGTCCAGTGGTTGTCTGACAGACTCCTCCCTTTTTTTTTGTCAAAAAAAACTTCTCTAACTGATGGAGCTACTAAAACTGTTTACAAGATAAATAAAACCCAAATTTGTGGTTCTTCATTAAATTTTTCACTCAAGGAGTTGCCAAATTTCTCTCTTTTTTTCTTGGCCAGGGGAAAAAGAGTACTATGAGAAGCAGTTTGAGACTCTGCAATCGTTTGCAGAGGCTGATACTTTTACGGCAGCTGGTGAAATCAACAAAGAAGAAGAAGAATTGTTTGAAAATAAACAGGAAGCACGTAGTGAGCTTTTAATGAAAATCTCCAATTATGCTAATATTATACTCTTGGCCTTCAAGGTAATTAAATTAAAGGCCTCCTAATAATATGTTACCATGTGCATTTCTACTAGACTCTCAAGGCTTTAATTATTCTACAATGTTTTCTTAGGTATATGCTACAATTAAAACGGGATCTATGGCTATTGCTGCATCGACACTTGATTCCTTGTTGGATCTCATGGCGGGAGGCATCCTCTATTTCACCCATCTTTTCATGAAAAGGTCGAATATCTATAAGTTCCCTATTGGAAAACTGCGTGTACAACCAGTGGGAATTATTATTTTTGCTGCTGTCATGGCCACTCTTGGTAATGATCCACTATGTTTTGTTTAATATTTTTTTTAATTTCTTTTCTTTTGGGCAATAGTAATAGTCTCAACTATTAATTTTCAGGTTTCCAAATTTTGATCACTGCCATTGAGCAGTTGGTATCAAATGAGCCCCCGGAGAAAATGACCAATAACCAATTAATATGGTTGTATTCCATCATGTTAACAGCAACTGCAGTAAAATTGTGCCTTTGGCTTTACTGTAAGAGCTCTAGTAATGACATCGTAAAAGCATATGCTAAGGTAATTCATCTTTTCTTTTAAATCCCACTTTGGTGAAGAATGTGTAGAATAGCACTGCAAAAGAATTAATTTATCATGCATTTATATTTTAACAAGATTCTGAAATAACAGTCAGCAGTCATAAGTTCAAATCAAGAATTGTAATTCCCCCAACCATTTGATTATATTCAACTAGAATAGGGAGATTGGATCACTGCAAAGAATAATAAATCTTTGTGAAGCTATGGTCCTTTGCAAAGCACGGATCGGTCCGTGCTATGGATCCATATCTCTATTTTATAAGTTTATACATTCGATCCAAACCGCTCAACATGATCTCCATATGAATGTATACTTGAAGACCAAATTTTATATTTTATTTTTATTTTTTTACCACTTTATAAAATATATTGAAAATCACTAATTTTGGATGGTTCAAAATCTTTAGACCAGGTGATTTTCTGCCTATCTAAAAAAATAGTAAAATTTTCTAAAAATATAAAATTTGGTCTCGAAGGACATTTTTATATGGAGATCATTTTGAATAGTTCAGATCGAATGTTTGAATTTCTTAAATAGAGACATTGATCCATAGCACAGACCATTCCGTTAATATCCCATAGAGATCCTCCAGCTGAATTCTGAATTTGATGCCCATCTTATTCGCACTGCAAGTTTTTATAGTACTATTGTGATTTATTTTTTGTTTCACTTTTAAAAATGCCTGCTAAGCTGGAGTGTATATATTTTAAATTTTTTTAAACAAATAGGACCACTACTTTGATGTGATAACTAATGTTGTTGGTCTGGCGGCGGCTGTTCTTGGTGATAAATTTTACTGGTGGATTGACCCTGTTGGTGCTATTATCCTTGCCGTTTATACCATTATAAATTGGTCGGGGACTGTCATGGAAAATGCAGGTAATTAAAAAAGAAATTGAACCCCCCTCCCCCCGCAACAAACTGTTTACCTAATGGATTACCATTCTTTATTGTAATGGCAGTGTCGCTGGTTGGAAGATCGGCACCACCTGAAATGCTGCAAAAATTGACATATCTTGTAATGAAGCATGACTCACAAGTAAAGCATGTTGATACAGTTCGATCTTACACTTTTGGGGTCCTTTACTTTGTTGAGGTTAGTTATAGTTTCAACTCTTTTCAGGGACGGATCTAGGTATAGTCTTTCAAAAAAATTAATCATGTATATTGAAACTTAATTGATTTTTTTTTTGTAAGTTTTTATATAGTTTAGCGCTCTTCATGAAATCTTAAATGTGTGCTTTGTAATTTAGTGGTTAGAATTTTGATTTAGTAGTTGTGAAGACTTGAGTTCAAATTTCAGTGACCATATATTATGTATCTTCACATACTATGCACTTTATGTTTCAGCCCCGCTATCTGAATTTTTAATTTTTTAGTTCTGCCCCTAACTCTTTTTGGGGCCTTGACTTTTGAGTGAATTGATTAAATGAACTGAAGAGAAAATGCAGGTTGACATTGTACTAGCCGAAGAAATGCCACTGAAAGAAGCACATGCAATTGGGGAGTCTCTTCAGATGAAGTTAGAGAAGCTTCCGGAAGTCGAGAGAGCATTTGTACATGTAGATGTTGAATATGAACACAAGCCAGAACATAAAATTCGCACCCGGATTCCGGCCAGTGACTGAGCCTGGAGCAGTTTTACCCGTACTTGTGGACACGCTATCAACATAAAATCTCTTATTTCTCTTTACATGCTTGGAAAACATAAATAATGTATAGTGGTTCTAGGGAAATTCTGTTGGTGTTCTGGATGTTTATTCTTTTATCTGATTGTGTAATTGGTTTATTTCAGTTTTCAGTGCAGAACTAGAAAATTTAGGTTAAAGGGGTTAAAATGTAAAATGCATATATTAAATATGTGATCACTGAGATTTGAACCCAAGTATTTACAACTATAAAATAAAATTCTAACTACTAGGCTACAAACACACATTTCATTTTTTATGAGGAGAATTATATAAAAGTTTTTATTTATTTAAACTTTCAATATTCATAATTTCAAAATTATTTAATTTTTTTAAAAGTTCTGAAATCATGAAAGTGGTTAAGCACTGGCACCACTTGTGATCCGCCAGTCTGTTTTCCATAATTTAAATTTTTGCAAAAAGAATAGCTCACTGTAAATAATAAATCATTACATTTTCAACTCAATAAAAGTTTGTCATCAGGAGTGAAGTTATAGGTCCAATATCTGAATTTGTACTTGAAGAGAACACAAAATACCAAATTACTCTTATATAACATGCGCATTTACATGATAAATCAGGCAATAACAATTACAAAATATTTCATTCTCTGATTTGTGTTAAAAAAATGATAAATTAACACACAATAACCCCCTATCATGTTTCTCTTTCTCTAATGTAACTTTAAATTGCCGTTGCTTTGTGATGTCAATTTGACTGTAAGCTGCTCGTTTTCACGTCTTAACCTTTCTATTTCTTCCTGAAGTAGTGTATTTTCCTTTCTCAATTTCTCTGCTTCTAATTTGAGGTCTGAGTTGTTATCCTGTAAAATTAAACAAGAAAAAAACTATATAAGGTCAAAGATTGTCAAGGATATTTTACTATTCCTTATTTATTTATCAAGGTACTTACATTGTTGCATTGCTCAGCAGGAGGAATTGATGGAAATTGACCCCCGGTATAAGGAGCACCGAGCAGAACCTCCCTTATAACCTCGTGTTCCGCCAAACCATCAATACCCATGTTTTCATAGCTCCAAAATGCACCCAAAGTTCCCAAAAAGCCCTCGTGACAAAGGAAGGTAGTCTGAACTTGGCCTTTTGACCTATATTAGAAACACGCCAGATGGAACTTTACATGAACTTGTTACATTTAGAGGTAACGACTAAAAGTAAATGCAAGTGCTTACCAATATTTAAGTGATTTTGAAATCTTTTCCATGGTCTTTTCATGTCCGCAAACATAAGCTCCCCTAAAGAATATTCTCTTCAGACCAGATAGGTTTGCTACAAAGTATGCTATCTGGAAATAAATATTAAATATTTACATGAAAATGTCCACATTTGAGGCACAGTCAAAACTGGATTATGTTTGCAGATTATAATTGTATTAAACTTACTTACTTGACCAACATTATAAGTGAAAAGGTTCAAGAGCGCTGCAGCTAGATCCTCTGGTCGATATTCCGAAAGCTTGTTGGAGTTTACTTTACCAAAGCTAGATGCTGTTGTTGTAGCTGGGAGACCAATCTAAGAAACACAAAATCAAATAAGTAAAATAATAAATGTTTTAACATATCTTTAAATCATTATAAAAATATCCAAGTTACCTTTGGATAACCGTGTTCGCCATAAATGTCCCCAACTGTCAGATCAACTGATAAATTATTGCCTCTCTGGCTCAACTCCAGAAACTGCTCATAACTAGAGGAAATTATATAAAAATTATATCATCATTTCCACGAAGCACAGTAAGCCTGTTTAGAAATAAACCAATAATAAAAAAATATATATATAAATTGCTACCTTGATACCCCTGTGAGGAGCCTTGCAAGACCAAGGATAGTACCACCACCTAAGTGAGACCCAATAATCCGCTCAAATTTTCCTTTCCCAATTACCTACTTCAAAAGAGATATAGCTCGTAGGAAATGGTTTTCATAGTTCAAACTAGAATAAGCAAATAAGTAATCAAAGTCTAAGGCTACCGAAAATAAAAGAAAAACAAACCTCAATCATGCTCACACCAGAGCCAATATTTACAAGGAGGTACGGGAAAATATTATGATCTCCGTTTTCAGCTGTCACCTTCCCATCAACAGGTACCGAAGGTTCTTGTGAGCTGACCTGTATGAAATATATAATTTTTTTTAGTTTTGAGTGAGGCTATGGTACTATGCATAGCGCACATTGGTCCATACTTTTAATCAATATTTTTGTTCATGAAGTCCAAACAGTCGATCTGAATTGTTCAACATGATCTCCATATGAAAATGTATTTGTAATTAACTTTTACATTTTTTTTTAGAAATTTTTTACTATTTTTTTAGATAGGGAGTATATTGTTTGATCTAAAGATTCTTAGACAATTCAAAAGTATTAATTTTCTACCTATCTATAAAATAGTAAACAAATTCTAAAAAATGTAAAATTTAGTCTACAAGTACATTTTCATGTGGAGATATATTAAATGGTTCAGATCAACAGTTTGGACTTTATTAAAATATTAATCCAAAGTATGGACCAATGTGCACTGTGCATAGTACCATAGCCTTACTCTTTAGTTTTAATAGAAATATTTCATCTTTTTTTTTCTCTTTCTTTCTTTTTCGAGGGAAGGGATTGTCTCACTTGTTCAACTGGCACTTCTAAGGATGTAAAATTGTTGGATTCTAAATTTTCATAGCTTGTAAGTGCACCAACTGCACCTAAGAAGCCCTCATGCTGTAAGAAAACGGCTTGCATTTGACCTTTTGACCTGAAGACATAAACATTAGAAGATAAATCTGACAGTAAAATGCACCTGACAATTCATATAATGTACTAACAGAAAAGAAATGAGATAAATATACTTCAGAACTAAAAATTGAAAAAATAAATAAATCAAGAGCCGTTTAACAAAAAACAAATGAAAGAAAGTATAATATTTACCAAAAATCAAGAGCATAGGCAATGTTGTCCATGGTGCTCATATGACCGCGAATGTACGAACCCCCAAAAAAGACTCTCCTCAGTCCCAAGAGTGACGCCACAAGAAAGGAGATCTAAATGAAGTGGTACAAACAAATATTTAGTACTACTTAGAGATTTTCAATGTGATTAGTTATAGAAAATCTTAATAAAAAGAAAAAAATTAGGAAGGAAAGATGAGAGCGTACTTGTGCAATGTTGTAAGTGAAAGCACTCAACAATGTAGCCGCAATATCCTCCTTTTTGAAATCAGCAAGTGTCTTTTTAGAAGTTATAACTTTCCCAAAACTGGAAGCGAGAGTTGATGCGGAGAGGCCTTGCTGGCACATTTAAGAAAATTAACAATAATATATCAGCTAAGTTTGTGCCCTAAATATTCTCTTCAAAAAATAATTTGAGAGAGAGAGAGAGAAAGAGAGGTACTTTTTGACAAACGAGTTCACCACAGATATCTCTGACAATTAGGTCTAGAACTACATTGTCACCCTTTTGACTCAATTTCAAGAACTCGTTGTAACTGACAAATAAGATACAGAAAAACATTAAATCAAGCATTCAATAAGGTGATTTTGACCGAAAAAGAAATTGCAATACTGTAAATAGTAACTGAATTTACCAGGCCAGGGTAATTGCAATTTACCAGTACTACAAACAGTACCAGTTACCTCATATTATGTTTTTACTGTATGGATAATCTGATATCAACCAGTTTGGCCAGGTTCTTGCACACTTATTTACTGGCAAAACTAGAAGTACCTCATACAGCCGGTCAAAAGCTTCGCCAATCCAAACATAGTACCACCGCCAATTTGAGTCCCTGTAACTCTTTCAAATTTTCTATTTCCAGTGACCTATAGCACACAAGCCGTTACAAAAAGTTTTTGAAGTAAAAATTAGGAAAAGTTCATAATTTCCATTTTTTTCCATTTTGAGTGAGGCTATGGTACTATGCATAGCGCGGATTGGTCCGTATTATGGATCAATATTGTATTTTCACAGTTCAAATAGTCGATCTGAATCTTTCAACATGATCTCCATATGAAAACGTACTTGCATACTAAATTTTACATTTTTAGAATTTGTTTAATTTTTTTAGATAGGTAGAAAATAACTACTTTTGACAGGTCTAGAATTTTTAGATCTGGTGATTTCAAAAAATAGTAAAATAATTTTAAAAAATGTAAAATTTGATCAACAAGTACATTTTCATGTGGAGATCATGTTGAACTAGTTCAGATCTACTGTTTGGACTTTGAAAATGGAGATATTGACCCATAGTACGGAGAAACCCACACGCTATTCATAGTACCATAGCCTCACTCTTCCATTTTTTATGAGAGGTGCAGAATACCTTTATTATGCTAACTCCAGAGCCAATGTTAACTAAGAGATAGGGAAATAAATTTTTAGGGTTGATATCAATAGGGGCCCGCTTTCCATTTAAATGTGTGAAAGCTGCATCCTTAATTCTCTGAAACAGTGCATTAACCAGTAATTAAATTTACATAGTAACTCAATAGTTCAAAAGTACGGACATTGAATATAATTAAAAATTTCGACATGATTAACAAAATTTAATTCAGATTAAAACCTGTAATAAGAAATTTGCCCCAGCAACTACACTTTCCATCTCATCCAATTTGTCAAGATAAACACCTAATTTATCCCTGAATATGTCGGCAAATTTATATGCCCCTCCACCTGATGCCTATCAAAAAACCACATATTCATGAATTCGTCATTAGTTTGTGATTTAAGCATATACCAGATTTGAGGTGTATTGCATCTAACAAGAACAGTACCTTAATTGTAACATGCCCTTTATGCAATCCTGTAGCTCCTAAGTAATCAAATAAATTACGTCAACACAAACAATCCAAATATGAGAATGACAATAATGACATAATAAATTAAATCGAAAGAACAAAACAAAGAAAAAACCAACCGAGGTAGCCATTGTGATACGGATTAAAAAAGGAAAGGGTTTCTCAAGCATGCGACTTTTTTTAATGCTTTCTTCAGACATTGTATAATACAACGATCTTACTCAAAAGGTATCACTATACAAGTTTTTATATTATGCCTAGCGGCTACTACTTGTTACGAAAGTATAAATAAAGTATAAAATAAGGTGAAGAAATCATACCATTACGATAAATAAGGTTTTTAGATTGTATAAACTCCAAGCATTCATCAAGCCGCCTTCTTTCAAATTTCACAAAACGAAGCTTCCCACCAACTGCACAATTCCCATTCTTACCCTCCTCTTTATTCTCCTTAAAATACACTACCTTGATCAAGGTGCCTGATTACACAAAAACCCAATAGAAATCTATAATCAGCCACAATTAGCACAGAAAACATAGCAAACATGAGTAATTAACAAAAACAAAAAAAAAAAAAATACCCCCGATATCAAGCGCGAGAAGAGGTGCATCAGAAGCCTGGTTGGGGAGATGAATTGGCGGGTTCTGTTCATCCAGTTCGCCACAAATCTCCGCTCCAGTTAAATCAAGCTTGGAGGGAAGAGAATTCATCCCGATCGCGGAAAAAATAAGAAAACCCTAAGGCCGAAAGAGTGGCGCCATTAGAGAGAATAAAAAAGAAAGAAGGCGTTAGAGGTTTCAGTTATTTACGGATTTCCCGAGGTAAGGAGGCGAGCGGGACGAAGAAATTAATAATAAGAGAATACCAGGCAGTCAGGCACCAGCCAAGCCTGGAAAGGAATGAAAGGAATGTGCGTTGCTTTCCTTTGCATAAGTATTCAACTACAGGGAATTTATATCACATCACCTAAGGTAACAGCATAATTATTTTTAGATTAAGACCGTCCGATCAGAATCCGTACTACTATTAAAGGAGCCACGTGCATTCCATTTCCATCTCGGGCAGGAGTAGGAATTAGGATTGGTCCAGATCCTGATCGAACGGTTTACATATAAACAAAAATATTCTTTTACCATAGAGGAATGTACTCAGATCTTCTAAGAAGTATATATGTATGGGGGGCTATGGCCTATGGGGGTAGTTGGAAGTTTGCGGGTGGGGGTTTAAGTACTGCTTGGGCCTTGGGGGACCCAGATATGTACACTACAAATCCACTTTTAATTATTTTTTAATAAATTCAAATTAATTCTATCTTTATAATTCTTTCTAATTTAACTTTGTAACATTTATTATATATTTTTAATTAATTATTTTACATTGTTGTAATTTATTCTTTTCTAATTTTGGATTTAGCACGTACAAGTTAATTATAAATGCTGAGTTCATATTTTAACCAAAATGTTAATTAAGAAAAGCTTGCAAAATTAGAAAGTATTTTATATCCTGCATCATTATTATAAGAACTACTACATTAAGTATGTACAATTAACTTCAAATTTGAATACAAATTCTCTACTTAATGAACTTTTTTTTTTTTTGAAAGAAAAATGGAAGTCTACCTTCCAAGTTCCACTAAACTAGACACCAGAAGTGTCAAAGTGATACATTTTCCGGATTATAATTTCAATCTATTTTAAAGAAAGTTAACTAGAAATAAAAGCTTGAAGCAAGAAAGAAGGGAAAATAAAACACAAAAAGCTAGAAAACCGGAAAGTACGGTTTCTATTTAGTGTCTCGACTTGATGAACTATTAGATGATTGTTTTTAAATTTGGATTGTCTATTTTAGACTGAATAAAAAATTCAAATTTGATATTGTTATATCGGAGGAAATCAAGTATTAGCAGGTTATCAGCTACATTGTCAAATCAAATTTATTCGCCAAACAGGACCAAATCCGTCTAAAGCATCAATAATTCATATAATTAGAGAGGAGCCGTGTCTAAAAACATAAAATTATTGTTTTTTCTTATTTCGTTAAATTCTGTTTTTTTTTTATTTAAAAGCATTAAAGCACGTATATGTTTGTTTGTATTGACAAATGAACCTCAACATTCCCCAAATCTATTCACTTAATATTTTATGCGATACGATTGCTTCAGTATTTCTAGGTAGAATACATTTTTAGTTGTAATGTTGCCAAATATAATTAATACATTTTTTGAAGGATTTTATTATTTTATTGTTATGATTTGGTTGGTACGTTTAGGTAAATTAATTAATTAGATACGTGATAATTTATTTCATAACTTGTGGCTAACAAATTTATGCAATCTTTATTTTGTGTAAAGATTGAAGATTAAGCTATCCAACTATTCAATATTTACAAAGAATTTTATTTGAATTTCAAACCTACTGCATCTTTCAGGGAGTATATCTAAATTATATCATTTTTTTACTTATAATGGCGCGAGCAACAACCTCTTTTGTTGCATAAATAATATATTACCAACCTAATTAGTAAAATAAACACTTGCTATAAAATTAGATATAGAGGTTATAAAATAGGAATAAGGTTTGGTCCAAATGGCTTTGGATCGGATACCGTCCAAAGCCTCTAAAAATCGTACAATTAAAGTCCGAACAGTCGATCCGAACTGCTCAATATGATTTTCATATTAAAATGTGCACAGGGACCAAATTTTATATTTTTTGGAATTTTTTTTACTATTTTTTTAGAGGTTAGGGTGTAAATTTTTTGATTATTTTATTTTTAAAAAAAACACCTAGTTAGCATTTAATACAAATATGAGTTGACGCAACATGACAGCATGACCACGTAATTGATAAATGAGTCAAATTGAGCAGACATCAATGATTATAATTAGTACTCCCCGTTTATAGATATATATTTTTTTGGATTTGTTTTGAAGGAAAAAAAAAGTGTTAATCCTTATTTTAGGCATTGAATAGAAAAATTGTGGTGATATTTACGGGTACATTATGATAATATGCGGGCGCAAGTTTGAAAATGAATGGTCAACATTCAAATTAATTGTTAGGTTAAGTAAGTTACGTTAACGTCAGCGATGACATCAGCACAGCACTAATAACCAACCCACTTTACTTGCTGTTAGCATTATGCTGGAAAATTGTACAAATTCAGTTTCTAAAAGAAAAATAAGATTTTCTATTTTTATTTATTTTCAACGAAATGTGCATGGGACACTTCACACCTCCTTTCCTAAATTATTGTAGCTACACACAGTAACCCACACCTCACATAAATGAATGCCGGCTAGAATTTGCATTCATATATTTGACTTAGAAACCTACTTTAGAAAATGACAAAAACAAAAACAGGAGAGAGAGAGAGAGAGAGAGAGAGAGAGGAAGGGCGGCGTGGGGAAGGGATGACTGATTTGTCCAACTTCAATTAAATTACTCCACAAACTAAATTTAAAAGAGAAAAAATAAATAAAAGAATTAAATGTTATGAATGAGGTGCATTGACCTCTATTTTTTTTAAAAATTATATTTATTTATAATTTTTATATAATTTAAAATAAAACATGTGTAAATTGATATTCATTTTTAACATGAAAATTTTATATAATTGATGTTAACTGTATATTTAACTTTTATAGTTTACCTGGACCCATTCCTGATTATATAATTCGTGTGTGTGTTATGTGAAGTGAAAACTACTTTATTAAAATATGGACGTACCCGGAGCCTCGCTAGCTATTTAAATAATAATTTATTTAGTTGGCAGATACGATCTCAGTTGGCGTATCAGTAGACAGTGTCCCCACGCCACGCGTGATCGTGAGGTTAGGCACGCCAAGGCAGTAAAACGTATGGCTTGCGGTACCGTTCAAGATATGCCAGCGCCTAAGCAAGACAATTTTTTTCCATAATGCTATAGTTAAGACTCTTAGAATACTTACCTAATTTGCACAAAAAGCTTTCAGATCAATCACTACCAGTGGCAACTAACAAACTATCTTTCCCAAGCAGGCTTTGGCAGTTCAAAATTTAAACAAAACAATCGCCCAAACTCAAAAAAAAAAAGCTAAATAAATTATCCTCGCAAGCAAATTACTAGATACTGTAGGTCAAATGACTATATAGACTACAATAAGAACTTACCATCACTATCTATAGCAAAATGATCAAGGGTTAAAAAAAACTAAGCTGCAGAGACTCAATCAATGGATAGTAAACTTGAAACGGGAAAGAGACTTTCTAAAGAAGAAAGTTAGCAAGCAGCAGCAACTAAAGCAGAGCGAGCATTTGTGAAAGTAGAGATGAGAGCTCCCAACTGCAGCTTATCGTTACTTGCAAAGCTCAACCTATACCTGCATTAAGTGCACTGATCTTATTATTTTCATGAACAAATGCATGGATTGCATGCCAGACTGATGGGTAATTTGAGTAGAACTAGGGTGTTCTTAAGCTCACCAATTTTTTGGTGAAAACTCCAAAAGCCATCAGAGTGACTTCAGATGACAAATCCAAAATGTTGAAACCAATGTATTTCACGAGTGCTGCATTTACATGCCAAATTTATTATTTTTAGAATTAATTTAGTATAAATTCAAGCAGTCAAAACAGGAATGCTATAAGTTAATTTCAATGCATTCACTTTTTCATTGTTTTTTTTACTACTTTACTTTATACTACATTAATTCGAAAATTTATGAATTTGACATGTAAACGTGTCACTCGTGAAATAGATCGGTTTCAACGATTGTATTTGTTGTTTGGAACCAATATGATAGGTTTTGGAGTTACTTGGTGACTTGAGAACACCTAGTTCTATTCAACTAATTTTGGCCAACCATTCATCAGCAGACCAACAAGATGACCCAGAATCACCAATTAAACCAAATGAGAAGATCTCTTATAGGATCAGATTTAGCGCAAATTACTGTACCAGGTACCGTACTGGCACCCGGGTGGCATCATTGAGATCCATGAATGCAATCGTTAATGGATCATGGGAGCTACAATTGCCAGAAAGACATTTTTCTAAGACAGGTAATAAATGAGCATGATTAGGGAAAAGAAATACACATACTCAATATCTGCCAAATCATTGATCAGCTTTACCCTGACAGCTGACGGCATTTCTATCTTGAAGACAAACCTGAATTCAGAAAACATTAAAACATGATTTACAGGTGACCTGGGAGAGAGTCTTTATCTTCTTTTTTTCTACATATGTGGTGTGTGTGTGTGTGTGGGGGGGGTAGAGAGAGAGAGAGAGAGAGTGGGCCTTACATGGTGACCTCTCTAATGATATCAACTAAAGCCAATCCTTTCCTCACTCTCACATCAGATATATCTAAAAGATAAGTCAAGTGAATGCACAAAATACATATATTTAAATTATACTATATGAAGATCATAAAATATGTTATGCAAAGAGGATACATCTGAAACCATCAGAAAATGAATCATTTAGTAGCCAGTAAGTGATCTGCTCGATGTCTTTTGGCATTGGATTTCCAGTGCAAAGATACACTGCTTCTTCATCTATATGTTGTGAAGCCATGTGTGTCGACTGGAAAAATTTGTTCCAAAATAAGCATTAAAGAAAGAGTGATTTAAAAAAATAAAAAATAAAAAACTGAAAGAGTTCCTTTTTAAAAAAGCAACAAGAAACTAACCTGCAAGATGTTAAGAGCCTTTCTCATGTCGCCATTACTTAAACGAACCAGTGCAGTTAATCCACTGTCATCGACATCCAGCCTAAATATTTTATTCAATCGGTACTTTAAATCAATCAGCTAACACCAGTAGATAATTCATAACGCCCCTAGGCAACATTAAAATAATAGCGCTAATCTTGCCAAATGAGAAACTATTCATATGCCCATCTAAACACAGAAACTTTACCCTCCTCATATTTAACTTCTTTAGTATAAAATGACCATCTTCCTCATTTATCAGTGATGCAAATAGGAAAATACATAATGCCGACACTAGGAGAGATGCACATATGACTTGTGAGGGCATATGCTATATTCCTTATTTTCATATGTGCATCATTGATTACACTTGTTCTGAGGAATCAACGATGCCTTCTAATCAGAAAATCCATTAGATAAAAAATACATGGATCTATTAAAAAAAAATACATGGAAAAGGGATGCAGTTATCATACCCTTCAGACTGTATAACATGTTGGAGGCGTTCTCTAACATGGGCAGCATCAAGTGGAGCAAACCGAAATCTGGTACACCTAGATTGCAGAGCTGGTATGATTTTGTTAACGTTGTTACATATTAAAGCAAACCTGGTGCTCTTTGTGTGCTTCTCAATCACTGCACATCAAAATAATTTCAAGTGTGAAGCATTGCAATCTTTAGAACCAAGTGCCTGTACAGATTATGGTAGCATTATTCCCAGAAATTGTGAATTCATTTAGTGTCTACATTTGTAATTTATAGAACAAGTAATCAATTTATTGTCTAAACTGCAACTTTAAGTGCATTTATTGGGTACGGATGAAAAAGGGCAAAATTCTGAAGTTGCAGTTCAGGGTTTGTGTGGCCTTTTTCTTTCCACTTTCGAAGTCGAATATTCAAATAGCCTTAATAATGGAGAGAGAGAGAGAGAGAGAGAGAGAGAGAGAGAGGGAGTGTTACAACATACAAACCGGGTGTTTTCAGGAATTTTTTTTTTACATATTGTTTTGCAATTATTCTGCAATTAAAAAAATTTCATTGATCTTTTGACAATTTTTTTCAGAATTCTGCTGAATAATCAATATTTCAATCTTGCAAAAGTATTTCAAAATTGCAGACTTGTTAGCACTGTGCTGTGCAGTAAATAATAACATCAGAAAACCAAAAGAGAGTGAATAAGGAAAATAAGTTGCAATATTCATTAAAAGACAAACCTCTACGCAAAGCAAATTGTGCATCCTTGGTCATTGCATCAGCCTCATCAAGCAATACTAGTTTTACAGAAGGTCTTGCCCTGAATTAATTTAAATGCAAGTACAAAAAGAAATATTTAGATTCTTTAGAATTTATTTGAATGCAGCAGGCAGGCAGGCTAGTGAAAAAGCAATTGCCTGTTGTTGTGCACTTATACAAATTAAAATGCTTAAGGGCCTTTTGCAAATCATACCAGCATTTAGTTTTATACAAAAGATCAACATTCCTCACATTTTCAAGTAATACACACCTTCTTTTCAAATGAAGGTCAATCATTGAAACAGAATTTACTAAAAAGTTGACTAACTCAACTATAACTCTGAATCAAGCAAACAGCTTCCAATATATCTGTACAAAAGTGGAATTTAACGTACAAATCCTTTAACTAAGAACAAAGTTATAAACATTTTGCAGAATATACGTTTTCATATCAAATTTGTCTAAAAGGTAGAAGTGCCAGTTGCAAATCTCACCAAAAAGGGGAGTTGCATCATGCCAATATAATAAGCATTTCATCATTGTCCAAAAATACGAAAAAAAAAAATGCAGGGTCAAAATTGCAACTTCAAAATGGATCCCTGACTCCCAGTTAATAACATACCCGAAACAGAGACTTCTGGCACCGGCAAAATCTTGAATCTGCTGTCTGACGACATCAATTCCTCTATCATCAGAAGCATTGAGCTCCAAAATCATGTTTTTATACTGAGAACCGTAGAGCTTCCTCGCTACTGCTAGAATTGTAGATGTCTTTCCAGTGCCAGGGGGGCCATACAGCAGCAAGTGAGGCAGTCTATTCTCACTCGTCAATTTATCAACTGCAGTGATTAAAATACTGGTAAGAGGAATTCTTTTGTTCGTGTTTATGCGATTGGTATGATGCAAGGTTACCGATTGTATTGAACAAAAATTACTATGATAACAAGCTCCTCGCAACTGGTACGGACAGGCACAGATTCAGTGTCTAACTGTTTCTTTCGAAATTCAGTATTACATTTACAAGTTTCTAACTGCCCTTTAACTCCTATAATTGAGTTGAATTGCAAACAAAGCTATTCTAGATAGAGTTACTAGCAAAACCTAATTTCCCCGGCTGGAAAAATAGTGGCACAACTAAAAATAAGAAGTGCGCACGTACTCGTGTCGACGATGTCACGATGAGCTGCCACGTCAGCGAGCGACTGTGGTCTGTATTTTTCGACCCACGGAGCCGATTTCCCACCGGAGACACTCTTGTTTACCTTCTCTGGAGCTGGTGCAAGTTGCGCCACCGCTAAGTCGATCTCCATTGCCATTGGTGAACTCGTCTCACTCTCCGCCATTGTTTCTTGGCGCCAAAACCCTCGACTATATGATTGGGTTTTCTTTCTTTCTCCGACAAATGACAATGAAGAAGAAGCTTTTTAAGGTTTTTATTTTTACAAAATGGCCCATGAATAGTCAAAATATAGCATCACTTAGTTAATATGTTTCCTGAACGGAGGCCCAAGTAGAAGTAATATAATATAAATCAGTTCAAGTCCAAATCTCTTTTATATTATAGAGCTCGAGAAAGCTCTTTAAAACCCAGGCCACAGAGTAAAGGGCCCATTGTAGATGCGAATCAGACAAAGACGCCCCAATCAATTTTAGGTTATAATTCATGTTCGAACTTCGAACAGCTAGCTGTTAAAGATATCTACAGTGGAAGGTTAACAACAAAGCGATATTTATCCTGATGAACAGCTGTAAAGATTCGCCTTAAGATTGGGACCAGATGAACAGGAGTAGAGGACTGCTAATTAATTGCCCAAAGTTATAACTAGAAATATATATATATATTTGTGAGCTTTTGAAATTTAGATGGATAAATATGATATTATGAATTTTAGAGCTAGAGGGTATGTAATTTTAAAGTTTTTGAAGGTATACATGAAATCGTCCCTTATTTATAACTATACTAAATATATCTACGATTTTTTTAATCTAATAATTATTTAATTAATCAGTTACCACATAAATTTGATTATTAAAATATCTCTTCCAATTTCTATGATTGGCACCTCTTGATTTTGTATGAATTACTTTTCGTACCAATTTTTCATATAACAGAGTTATATTATTTTAAAATACAAAAATATAAGAAATATTCAATCAAAATAAATAGATATGACGTCATGATTAAAAATTGAAGACTTAAATCTCTCAATAGAATACTAAAGATTTCATGCTAAAATTTTAGTTGTTGGATTGCGATGGCCGATGGGTATAAAAAAAGGTTCCAAACTTGAAAAAGAGCAACAGACGACTTTAAAATGAAGGAGTCGCGGTCCCAGCCGAAAGCCGAAAGCATGACAAATTGACAATGAGAGAGAAAAACAAAAAAAATTGTTCCAAAGAAAGAAACTTATATGTGTTTCCTCATCTTTTCGCTAAACAAATCCTAAATCCTTTTAGGTGGACATATATAGTCACTCCATTTATCAATTCATCTTTCTTTCTTTTCTAACGCACCAAAAAAAAATGAGAGCGTAAAGTATTCTTGATCAACAGAAAGTTGCTCAAAAAGAACAATTATTTTATTTGCATCTGAAATAATAATCATATTATTGGTAAGAAGTTGAGCATCTGCATTCGTAAAATTAGATTGAAATTATAATAGAAATACTATAAATTAATCTAAAGCCAATTTCAAAAGTAAATTCACTCATTTAATTAGTTTGATTGAATTTAGCGCTCAAAATTTGAAAAGAAATTTTAATACATTATGGAAATTAATTATTTTGTCCACGTGACGTTTGAAAAACAATTTCATTAAAAAAAATTAAACTAATTATAAAATTATCATACATATTCCTGAAATTGCTACCTAATATTTAAATTTAAAATAAAATTACCAATGTAAATGCTCAAAAAGTTATTGAGAAGACAGAATTAATCAAATGCTCAATCGATCTTTTAATTTCTTATAAATTCGATACATATCTGACTCATGATTGGAAGATGCCCATGCAAAATAGGGTATTCTGATTGAAATGAGAGAACGTCTCTGATAGCATTTGAAGATTTTATATTTCCGTCAAAAATGTAAATAATATTTTTTACCCAATCGAAAAATTTGTCAAATTTAAATTCGGATTTAAAAAATATATATCATATCTTACAAAAAAAAAAAAAAGATCTGATACTCTACGAGCTTCTTCACTGAGATTGAAGTTTATTCCAACAAAATTTGTTGAATCCGGTTAAGAAATGGTGGGTTTTTTGTTTAAGAAGAAAACCATGAAAGTTTTCCAAGGTTTTGAATGAGTGTTGAAGGAACAGGAAGGGTTGGGCAAAAGAGAGAACAAAGGAAATCACTGTTTTTTTGTTGTCGTTGATTTTCTGTGGATTGGATAAGAACCGCTGATTCCTATCCACAACTCAACTTGATTTTTCGTGGCGCCAACTCGATAGTTTCTGCGGAATAAAATAAAAGTTGGTTCGGACCCATTCCAATATTCACATATAATATAATCTCCATATTTCTAAAATAGCGTCAAATTTAAAAAAAAAAAAAAAATGGATAGAAACCGCTGATTCCTATCCATAATATTTGAACAGAAACCAAAGTACCTTTTTCTATTTTCGTATTTAATAATTTCCCCGATTTGCGGTATACAGAGTCTGTATTGTAGCCTCACTCAGTTAGTCAGTATACATGTTATTTTGCTAGAGCTTTCTAAAATGACGAACTGTTTGTTACAGCTGGTGGCAGTGGCAGCAGTAAGGAAGTGTCATATAAAAACATATATTCTCGAGTCCACGGGTACCAATGCACTGGGGTTTTCACAAGACGCCATGCACGATTCAAGCAGATAGATTCCTGACACTTCTCTAATTTTAACTATTTCAGTATCAAAACGGGGTCAGGTGATCTGGTGATCTGCTCATCTGGTCATGGCAAAGGTGAAAAACTAGTGTTTGAAAGAAGAAGGAACAGAACAGAGCAAAAGACAGGTGCGGCCTCGTGTCTCTCCCCTGTTTTCTTCAAATCTGGGGACAGTAACATAATAACATAATAGAGTAAATTTTAATTACACTGCATGGTTTAATCGAATTCTAGAATTTTCTTTAGTTCAACTAAGCTACTTGGCTATTATGCACAGTTCAGTTCAGTTCAGTCCCTGTTATTTATTTTTTTTTTTTTTCATAGTTCAATTAATTACCCCCTAAAATTTTCATAGTAATTTAATTAGCTCATATATTAGTTATGTAATAGCTAGTTTATATTATCATTGACAACTTCTGTAAAATTAGGTTTTGAGCTTGAGCTATGTTTTATTTGATGGTTACTCTTAAAAAAAGTTTTATTTGACAGTTCTACAATTGTTTATATATGAATACTAACTAATGATGTTGGTATGTTTGCCTCAGATTGTGGTGTATCAGTGTTTTGGTACCAATCTGAGTTTTCCAGTTTTAATTTGTTGTTCAAGTGATCAAACTTGGGGTTTTTTTTTTTTTTTTGGTTTTTGCTGGTTATCTGGGCTAATGATGCAAACTTGGGTAGCTGATGATATCTTGCTACTGCCCCAAATTCAGTAGCTATTCGATGAAGCAGGGATATGTGTGGCTAAAGACAATAGAAGAGCATTATATATAATACCAGTACGGTTTTGAGGGAAGGGTAGCAGTAACGTTTATAGACTTGTAATGACGTTATAGTAGTAATATAATTCTGGTTTAAATTACAAGAATATGCGGATAAAAAGATACTGTTGCTGAGGGTATATCGACAGAAATTGTTATTCTCAAGAGTATCATTATTACCGGCAGAAGTATGTACGATGATACCGACAATAATAAAAAACACTTTTACTCTCGCAGATGGTGACAAATTTGTACAGCCTTTCACTTAACAAAAGAATACCAATTAATGAAGTCATAAAATTAATTTAATGTAAAAGTTATAGTAAGAATTAAGTTTTGAATGTCCTTTGTGTGAGAACTGAAAACTGAGGAGTCGCAAGTTTGAAATATGGCTAAAAGATTTATTTATAAATATTTAAAGTTGAACTTCATCTAAAAAAAATCCAAAAAGTTTAGGAGGCTAGTAAATTAGGAGACTAATTTAGCAGTTGTTAATTGAAAACTAGTAAGGAGAATATATTCAACACTTTTAGAAGTTTTTTCGAGTAGCTTTTACAAAAATACTTTCTGCATCATAACATGATTGTAACACTCAATTTTAATGCTAAAAGTAACAGCACAGAAATCATAATTAATACATCAATCCAGGCCAAAAACTTAAATGAGAGAACCAATTATTTGAAGAATTACTAGCATTGTGCTGCAATTATACTGGAAGAACAAGTTGACAAATATGAGTACGAGGCTTATTGCTGCTAGTAATATCGGAATTTGCTAAAAGCAATTTATTTCAAAGTCTTATAATTAATTAGCCTGTTTCAATTTCAGTTGGTTTTATTATTATTTTTATTTTTTAAAATTAAATCTTATTGCAAATGGAGATATCAATATCATTTATGGTACGTTTTGGCTATAAGATTAAAATTAAAAATATTAGATGACAAAGATAAGGCAAACATTTGACTTAGGTACACTAAAATACAAATATAAACTTAGCTAGAAAATTTGTTACATAGACTAGCTCAAAGCAAAAGCTAGAAATATAAATTAAATTAGCCTTTCTTAATCTGATAGAAGTCTTATAGAGTTCTAAAAACATCCCTTCTCTGTTACAAATTTTCTGACACAAATCTTATCACTCTGTTTATTCATACAATATTAACTTGTAATAAGAATTGTGTTAGAGAATTTGTAACATAAACTTCCTCTATTATTTTTAAAACCTTAGCACTTAGCAGCCGCTGCTCTCTCTAGCGACTAAGAAGAGGGAACCATCTCTCATGAAAGTAGGACTGGTACGAAACCATGAACAACAGAAACACCAGCACTAGACCGACACCCCATGGCGAACTGCCGGCATGGTGAAGGGAGTCCCTCTGATCAGGCAACGGTATGAAAAATGGTACATGTTGCCTCTCATTGGTCGACATTAAATGTACCGCTAGAAGCAAAACCAGAGGGGACATCATGATAAGAAACTTGATCTGGTTTGCAAGTGTTACGAAAACCGACTCGTAGCTCATGTACCAAGAGAAGCCTATGAAGAGAAGCAGAGTGAGGAGAAAGAAGCATAGATGGAGAGGCAGGGGAGGGGCCTCTCTGTGTGAATAAGTGTTGTGGTAGCCGTAGGGGCTATTTTCGTAATTGTAGCTTGACATTGTTGTGTTGTTGGTTTTGATCTGATCTATTCTCCTGTGTTAAGCTTTGGAGGAGGGTTTGGAGGAGTGGAGATGATTTCTGCTGTAAAATGGGAACGGTGGCTTTTTATAGTTACGTTGATAAGTGCATTTTAAAAAGGTTATAATTTTATTTTTATTTTTCTGGTACTAGTTAATTTTTTATTATGTGTGGTGTGCCCATGCCCCATGGTCAGATTTTACTTACATTGTTTGTCAAAATGTCGCATGTGCCGTTTGTATTGTCACCATAGTTCAAACTTCAAAGAGGACCCAACATAAATTAATATTGAACAAATTTCATCACGCAATTAATTAAAATTATGTTCCCTGCCCATTTGAATAATAAATATGACTTCCCACCTTTATTTGACTATCAGTATTAATTATATAAGTAATAAGTTATTTTTAGCAGAAACTTGGTTATTAATTTTTGATGAGGAAAATAATAATGATTTAAAAACAGAGCAAAGTATGAAAAAGACACGTTTCTTAGCTTTACTTGAGCAGGAGGGATTCCTTTTCCTTGAGGGAGGCTGTGCCTGTGACTGAGGTCTGAGCTAAGGAAAGGCAACGGACAAAATGGCGTAGTGTTTCGCGGGTCCCACTCTTGGGAGATCCCATAACCAACTAATAATGGCATGACACGTAGCGCCCACAAGCTCAACTTTTCAAGTAGAAATAGGATCCAAATCCTCTCAATTTTTTTCTTAAACAGACTCTACTGCCATGTTACTGCCTAGTAGGCCCCGCCACATTTCAAAACTCGCCCATTATTCCCAATTTATATCACCTGAATGCTGGGAGTAGTGTTAACCAAACGGTCCGGTCCAGTCCGGTTCAAATTCGGCCGGTTCACGGTTACGTACGGATCACAGTTCTCACGGTTCAAGGTTCTACACAGTTTGATTTCGGCGGTTCCAACTTGAAATAGTTGGCTCAAAACCTTGCTAGAACCATGGTCCAATTTTCATACGGTCCGGTCTGGTCCTAGATCCGGTTCAGTCCCGGTCCGGTCCGGTTCGATCTATGGTTCTTTTTTTTTTTTAACCCCCGGTAAAAAATAAATTGTTAATGATTTGAAAACAAAAGACTGAAAAATAAATTGTGCAACTAGGTCCAGCTAGGTCCGGTTCATTTATCACTATTTACGATTAAAACCAATTTCAAATACAAAAATCATAAATACACTATATAGGAGTTTATTCCCCACCAGTAGGCATCTGATTTGAAAACAATTGTTTTATCAATTGTGCAACTAAACAATTGTGAAACTTATTTTACAGTATCAAATTAAAAATAAAAGACCGAAATATTATTTCAAAGTCACCCTCCTCCTTTATTCCGGGCTTGGTCCGGTTTACCACGGTTTAGCACGGATTAGGTCCGGTTCGGTCCGGTTTTGTCACGGTTCCGGTTCGCAAGGTTCACGGTCTAGTAGGGTCCGGTTTAATTCGGTTCTAGTCCGAAATATTAGCTAAAAACCTTCTTAGAACCTTAAATTTAATCGGTCCGGTCTGGTCCGGTTTTGAACCTCGGTCCGGTTCGGTATAGTTGCGGTCCACGGTTCCCACGGTCCGGTTCTTAAACACCTGGTTTTTTTCAAAACACTAGCTGGGAGTCTACGTTCTAATTTCTTCTTGGAAATCCACCGCAAAATTCCCGTTTAGACTTAAGGTGCAGAAAAAACGCAAAATAAAAATTTTACTTCTACAAAAAACCGAAGATCTACTTCCTAATTGATTTCTAAAACTAAATTTATTTAACATTTAAATAAATTAAATCAACATTTATACCTTGTTCCAAATTTGAATTGGAGTTGAAGTCTGACTTGCTTCAGAAGCACCAGACATCTGATGCCTCTATCAGTGTCCACCGGGAAATAACCAGATAACTAGAATTTCTTTTACCATAAATACTGACCAGTAAGAATTGCAAAAACACTTTCACAACTCGCAAGAATATACGTGAACTACGTATATCTTTTTTTTTTTTAACCAAATCATTATTTGAAAGGAAAAGCCAAATCGATTAGTCAGATTATTAGACTATCTGAGTTATGTTTGAACTTCACCCTTTCCAACCTTTATATAGGCATATTGATCGGTTCAAAATTACTAAAATGCCCTTCTAAAACTGACCTTGGAAATTACCAAAATGCCCTTAGGCCCAAAATTCAATTTTGGGCCTTTTTGGGCTTTGATTTGAACTTCTGAATTTAATTTGGGCTCAATTCAAGTGGGCC